>CM042151.1:53140202-53285202 GCA_023376005.1 Doryteuthis pealeii | reverse complement strand
CATATATATATATATATATATATATATATATATATATATATATATATATATACATATATATATATATATATATATCTATCTATCTATCTATATATATATATATATATATATATATATATACAGACATTATTTATATATATCTTATGTGATGTGATCTTGTATTCTTATATACATATCATGTTTCAGAAAAATCTATATGCTATAAGGCAATTTGTAATTCATATTTTAAATTTGGTTTTATGTGGTGCCATCCAAAAGTTCTGAGAGTGTTCCTGTCATGAGGAAATTAAGCATGGGACTGTCATGCACACACAGAAGGAAGGGAACATTAATTGTTGAAAATCAGCATGCTATGTAAAAAAACTTTTTAACCATATTCACATATCTATCGGAAAATAAACTGCATGCTGATTCCCTTGAGAAAGGCATGAATCCATATGTTCTCCCTGGTGAGTGGTGTCCTGGAAATGACATTAAACGTTATCTAGTTTTGAAGTTCCGGTTCTGGAACACTGAGAAATGTGGTGTACCCTCTTATCGCCATTACTCCTAGGTCCATCCTGATCTTGAGTGGTAGTGCTTGTTAGAGTCCCATCTATGGGTTATATACACCAAAAAATGAGTATTAAAAAATGTGTTTAAAAAAATTGAGTTTGAAAAAAATCAAGAAAGGATTAAAATTGAAAAAGGTGCAACTGTAAACAGTGTTGCCAAATATTGCCAAATCTAGAGACAAAAGACATTTCAAGAGCCGACAACACATCTTCTCTCGACAAAAATCTGGTCACATCTCTAAAACTATCTCATGCCTGTAATTTCATGCTATCAGAGGGTCAGTGGAATGTCACTGGTTGTCAATCATCAGTCATGGTAACTTTCCACTGAACTTCCATTCTTCTGGATCTAATGGACCCTGATTCAAATATTCTTACTGCAGGTACATGCATAATTCATAAGCTGCCTATGAATTATGTAACACTTGTATAACTCAATATTGTATGATATCATTTGCAAATACTAATTAACCTTTGGAATTAGCAGAGGTTTAACTGGTTTGAATTAAAAATCAGTTCATTAATTAAAATTGAAAGAGATACAACTGTAAACTGTGTTGCCAGCTATTGCCAACTCTGTAGGCAAAATTCATACTATTTATTGAATAATCCATGTATTATTCAATGCTGTATAATATTATGTGCAGATATTAATTAAACCTTGGAATTAGCAAAGGTTTAACTGGTTTGAATTAAAAATCAGCTGTGTCAAATTTCTTTATATTGTTATCAGAAAGAAAATTAAGATTTTAATCTGAATCTCCCTGTTATGACTGCTTCTGGAAGAAAAGCTCTGAAAATTTAATCATCTTTTGGACAGCAATATTGAATGTGTCAGTGGTCGTATGTGTAAAGGCTGCGACATGGATTGACAGTCTGATTAATCCAAACTGCTTTTATGGCATTTGCTCTGTCATTCTTTTATGTGCTTCTCAGAAATTTCAACAATAAACAACCAGGCATGTTCATTTAGAAGGAAACCTCTTTCGTTCCTTAACCCACAGAAAGCTGTAGTTCTATCCTTCATTCAGCTTCAATGTCAAACATTTCCTCATAGAGTGTAGAGTTTTCACTCCAATCAGAAAGAAATATTTCAATGCAAATGAAATATTACTACGGTAGTTTGTTTGTCTTTTTTTGGCATGGTAATACTAAAGTTTGAGGGGGAAATCCGATAGCATAGGAATAAAGCTTGATGTGTATTATTTTGATTTTTCAAACTGTTGTCCTCATCTTTATTGGGGTACATAAAAACATAATGTTTTAGACATTGTACCTTCTGGGTTTCTTTAGGGGTTATTTTTCTATCCAAACATAACAGTGATTAGATAAGGATAGTTTATGGTTATCACTATCTCACTTGGTGAGTTAGTGGTGGACCAATATTTTATGGTATTATTAGGAGAATGTTTGGACCATATTACCTTTAGGCACCCCTTTTTGATCTCGATTAAGAAAGGACATGTTTTTCATTTAAACCATCAATATTTTGTTAGGGGTTAGGCTTAGGGTTAGGGTTAGGGGTTAGGTATAGGGGTTAGTTTTATAATTTTTTAAAAAATCTAAAAATCATCTGTTAAAACAACCGGATATTGACAGTGTAAATGAAAAACATGTCCTTTCTTAATCGAGATCAAAAAGGGGTGCCTAAGGTCATATGGTCCAAATGTTCAATATCTATGATAGAGCTACTATATAGTAATAATAATAATATTCAAGTTAAGGTAGCATGGACATGGAGTCAACAACTGGTTACTCAGTTTCTCACCTTCAGACCAAATTGGTTTAGTGGTTTGTATATAAACAAAGCACTAAACCAATTTCCCATTTGTTATAAAGATCACATTGACTTCATGTCCATGCTACCTTAACTTAAATATAAATCCTCCATCCCTGAAGAAGGTCAGAGGGTACAACAGCCTGAAAAATCAAAACGATAAATAATAGATAGATATGAAGATGGATAGATAGATAGATAGATTTTGACATTGATGGTTGGTTTATACAAAGAGGTTAGAAAATTTTTGAGAATATTAACGTCAGTGATATTTTATCCTTCTTCAGAGAAATAAGAATATATCGAAAATTATGAATCAGGTATAACATACATTCACAAAATACATCTACAAAAATATACCTATAAAGGAAACTTTGGTACTACCTTTTATCTCATACTCTAATAGTTTTTGGCATTAAATAACCCACAGGGTTATTATACCATTTATTGGAAATTCCATAACCAATTATTCCCCCTGACGCTAGGGGGTGGGTCGCCAACTTCATATGTTGGCACCAATACCAAAAACTTTACTTATCAAAAAGCAGTTACTGGACGAGAGACATAAAAACAAACGCTCTCATTACTTAGCCCAAAAACAGGGCTTACTTATCGAAAAGCAGTATTGGAGGAGGATGTAAAACACCAAGCTCTCATTACCAAGCCCAAATCAGGGCCCACTTATCGCAGAACTCTACAACCAGCTCACTTCTAAGGTGTTGTAAAAAGGCGGTACAAAAGCACACTTACTGAAGGACGAGAAACTACCGAGACAAGGGGTCTTATCAACATTTCCTACCGATGAAAAGAATACCCTGTTATCACCATTACTCCAAGAAAATTACTAACTCAGATAAGTCTGTAGAAAATACCATTAAAATTTGCAACAATTTTATGTAATTTTTGTTAATACAAGTGTCTGCATTTACTTTCGTGTTTGTTCCTTCTTTGTCCGACAATTCGCCTACAACTACGGAGAAATAAGAGCTCCTTTGAAAACCATAAATACTCTTACATTAAACAAACCAAACTGAACCAAACCAAACCAAATAAAGTTAATGAAAATTATTCATACCAATTTGAAGATATTAAGGACTTGAAACATAAAAACTTTTATGAAAATGACTTGTTTCAGGATTAAATAATTCAAAAAGGGTTGACATGCCGTAAAACAAACCAACCAAAGCTTCATTCAGCTTTTGTTAAGTCTCCACTGATTCACATACATTTTTCTCACTTATGAAGTAATATCATGTAATATCATGTAACCATCATATCATGTAATATCATGATTCTCATACATCATGTAACATCATATGATATTCTATGAAATTACATATTCATTTATATTCTAAATTACATCATGTAATATTATGTAACCATCATATCAAGTAATATGATTCTCATACATCATGTAACATCATATGATATTCTATGAAATTACATATTCATTTATATTCTAAATTACATCATGTAATATCATGTAACCATCATATCATGTAATATCATGATTCTCATACATCATGTAACATCATATGATATTCTATGAAATTACATATTCATTTATATTCTAAATACATCTATGATATCATTATCATATTCATTACATCATGTAATATCATGTAACCATCATATCATGTAATATCATGATTCTCATACATCATGTAACATCATATGATATTCTATGAAATTACATATTCATTTATATTCTAAATTACATCATGTAATATCATGTAACCATCATATCAAGTAATATCATGATTCTCATACATCATGTAACATCATATGATATTCTATGAAATTACATATTCATTTATATTCTAATTACATCATGTAATATTATGTAACCATCATATCAAGTAATATGATTCTCATACATCATGTAACATCATATGATATTCTATGAAATTACATATTCATTTATATTCTAAATTACATCATGTAATATCATGTAACCATCATATCAAGTAATATCATGATTCTCATACATCATGTAACATCATATGATATTCTATGTACATATTCATTTATATTCTAAATTACATCATGTAATATTATGTAACATCATATCCAGTAATATCATGATTCTCATACATCTTTCTCAGTTATGAAGTAATATCAATTAAAATGTGAATTAATAAGGCAATAGAAAGGTTAAAATTTAATTTCTGAAAAAATTGAAAAATAAAATTACAACACATCTGTAACTAAAATAAAATTCCATAAATTTAATACAAGGAGTGTATTTATTTTTGGACTGCTAGATATTCATATTTTTGGTTACATTGGTTCAATGCTGTGGAGTTTGGTAATAAAAATAATAACTGTTTTGATTGTATAGTATTTCATTGGAATTTATTCTTGATGGATTTTTTTTTTAAACTAAATTTTTTTTTAAACATATGTTTTAGATTATTTGGATTATTGAGATTATTGTCCTCATGTTTATTGTACAATAAGTTGAGGACAATAATCTGAATAATCCAAATAATACTCATTATCAATCCTCATCTCAAACATTCAGAGAAATAGTATATAATCGGTATGGACCTGATATAATCCGTCAATGGAAAATCCTAGAGAAACTAAATCAAAAACTGGTACGAATAACAAACCAACTCACATTCCTATACAGATGCCAGTCTCTCAAGCTAATTCCAACAGGCTTAACACTAAAATTACCAGTTAATTCCACAATAAAGATGAGGACAATAATCCAAATAATACTAATCAATGCTTATCTCAAATATTCAGAGAAATAACATTTTTTAAACTCATGTGTTTTTTCTCTTTAAGCCATAGATGGCACTCTAACAGGTACTACAACTCCAGGTCAGAGTGTACCTCTGAGTTATGGTGATGAAGGGGTACTCCACACTCCCCAGAGCTCCAGAATTGGAACTTCACCATTAGATGCAGTTTAACATCATACCGAGGACACTTAACTCTTCAAGTTTCAAAAATACATAATTCAATTCCATGTCTTCCTCTTTTAAGAAGTAACATAATTAAAATATGAAATAATGAGATTGTAGAATTGTTAAAATTAATTTCATAAAAGCTATCCATTTTTTTCCCCAATCCTCTTCTTTTAAATATAGGTTTGTTTTGATTTGTCAGATTTTACAGCATGTCAACTCTTGTTGGGTTATCTTAAACCAGACATTTTGTTCTATTCAAGAAATTATTTTAAAACATTTTTAAAAACTAATTTTTTTTCTATTTAAGCCATAGATGATACCCTAACAGGTACTACCATTGGGTTCAGAGTAGACCTGGGAGTAATGGCGAAGAAAGGGTTCTCCACACTCCCCAGAGCTCCAGAATTAGAACTTTACCATTAAATGCAGCAGTTTTTGCACCTATCATCCCATGCACTTTGGCTCTTGGGTGGGTCCACCTTGTGTCACACCCTCATATGTGGGATGAGCGGTAAATATCATTAAATACAGTTTAACATCATACCCAGGACACTTTTGTGGATATAGTCTTTTTACCTATTGTTTTTTGCAAAAATGACTACATATGAGACTGACATGAAAAATGACCACCTGGGAGTCAGACTGATTTGTTAATTTCTATTAATTTCAACAATATAATTTAATAATCTTCATAAACTCAATTAAGATGATTCAAAACGTATTAGCAGTAAACTATTCTTAATTATCGTGGTTTTGATCTCAGTGTCAATCTTTTTTTTTTCTTCTTGCCAGAAATCTTCAAATATCAGATGAAACAATGCACCTGCTGCTATTCATAGAAATTCTTCAGCAGAAGACATTTGCTTTGGTTTTGGAGGATCATGTTGAATTTGGGAATTGTTTTGTTTTTTCTTTATCAAACCTTCAGATAGATGAACCTTTTATAATGATTTTTATTTGTATACTTATATTCAATTGTGTTTATTTGCATTGACTGAATATCCAGCTCATGCACACAAACATGCATGCATATCCTTATATATATATATATATATACTCACTCATACACACACATATATATATGAATGTATATATATATATATATATAAATATCATGTGTATCCATTATATATATATATTTTTTGATGAATATATATATATATATTCATATATGTATCCATTATATATATATATACCATATGTATCAATTATATATATATATATATATATATATACCATATGTATCCATTATATATATATATATACCATATGTATCCATTATATATACATATATACCATATGAATCAATTATATATATATATACCATATATATCAATTATATATATATTATGTATATATATCATATGTCGATTATATATATATCATATATATCCATTATATATATATATACTATATGTACCCATTATATATATAATATATATATATATATATACCATATGTATCCATTATATATATATATATACCATATGTATCCATTATATATATATATATATATAAATATATACCATATGTGTCCATTATATATATATATTTATATATATATATATATATATACCATATATATCCATTATATATATATATGTGTGTGTGTGTGTATATATATACATGTATATATATATATGCAAATTTATGAAATATGGAAAAAATAAGGTATTCAGGGGATAGTTTTATTATGTGAAGTATTAGCCAATGTTCAATATTTCATTTATTTTTATATTAAACTAACATCTTGGAATTATTGATATGTGATGTTGTGGCTTCAAAAGGATATTCAATTTAAATATGGAAAGAAAAAAAGAGAAAAATCTTACTATTCTATAGCCATTAGTAGCATCTTCTTCAAAACTATGTGACGTAATTTGTGCTTGAAATTATGTATTTGATTATGCATGTTTATATATATATATATATATATATATATATATATATATATATATATATATATATATATATATATATATATATATATATTATATATATATATATATATATATATATAGTCTTAAATTGTATGGATTTTTCATATGCATCACATAATAGATGACAAGGTTATATAAAAATAAATGTACTAGTTTTTTTTAAGCATGAAGAACAATGGAACTAAAGATTCAAATGGCAAACATTCAATAGAACAGCTAACTTATCTTTTTCGGTCAGATTAATTGTGTAAATAACATTAGTCAAAGAGGTTTATATAGTAACTGGTATATGTTGAGCTTCTATTTAGAATGTTTGAGCTAATTTAACTTGTTGTATAAAAAATATTTATAATTAATTAGTTCAGATAAGAAAGTGAATTAAGAAATTATTATTTTTTCATATAACCCTGTCATATATATATATATATATATATATATATGATAAAATTATATAAAAAATAAATAATGATTTTGTAAATCCTTCTCTAAACTAAATCTTCTAACTTTAAATATTTTATTCATCAAGTTAAAATTAGCTTCTCAACTTTCTAAAAAGGAGCTCAATGAATACCAGTTGCTATATATATATATATATATATATATATATTATATATATATATATACATATATGTGTGTGTTTGTGCGTGTTTGTGTGTGTGTGTTTGTGTATGTGTAAATGTCATGCAAACTTATTATATGACTATATTTCATGCTATATAGTTACTTGACTAGCCACTTTTTTTCACACTCCCATCCAAAGATTGTGTGAAACATATGAAATTTGAGAAAAAGACTTATATTGTCTATAATTCTACTAGTAGTTTTATACCCACTCCGCTATAATAGGCAGAAAACACTCTTTATGCAAATACTTTTCTTGTATACATTATATTTAATATTAGGGGCCTGTTTAGCTCAGTCATTAAGCATCCGCCTTGGAACCACAAAGTTCTGGGTTCGATATCAGCCTCTCGACAAATCAGCCTATGGGTATCACAGCTTGGATCTGCATGGTAAAGTGTGGAGTTGATAGTAGGTGGCACTTGACCTCAGATGCAAAAACAATCTTCCTCGTCTAGTACTAGTGAAAAGGGGATATACTCCCTCACTGTCTGGCTGATACTGATAATAGTTCATTTCACTCCACTCCAACTACTTAACTTAACTTACCTCTATCTTAGTTCTATTCAATTAGGAACATGGAGATTGAACTTGTATACTTATTTACTAAGCATAGCTTAGAAGCAGCACAAGGCCATAAGTATGGGGCTCCAGTGAGGATCGAACTCAATAACAATGGTTTGCTAGTTTAGCTTGCATTACACCACATGAGGTGCCCAGATTGAATTCGTATACACATAGTTTTTAATAACCCAACTTAAACACGTGCACATGGGAGAACAGCACAGAATGCAATATGTGTCTCACTACTATGGGCGCTAACTCAATTCTCAGTAATTCCAACTACCTTTCTCAGGGTTTTTCTTGGTCCTGTGATTCCCCAAACCAATAAGAATACCGTTTGAGGTCAACTTGGGGTTAAAGCTTGTCTGTCAATCTCTTGAGTGATTTTCCATGAGTTTAATGGTTAAATTCAAAATCCTAACTACACTTCATTAGACAAATGATAGGCTATGTCTATTCATTATGTAATACTAAAAGAAAAGAGTTTTAGTTTTAATGAAATGAGTGTCAGTACTTAGTGACTGACCACAGGAAGGACAGCGTTTTACTGTACTGATGTAGAATATAAACTTTCCTTGCTTAGTTTGAGACTGTGTTAAGTCAATAAGAGATTTTTTATGTTAACCTCAAAACTTATGGCTTTTTCAGGGTCCAGTTATAACCATTGAGCCAAACCTGCCAGTACATTAGAAAGAATAATGTTTGTTTGTTTTCTTAGGGTTTTTTGTTTGTTTGTTTTTCTAATATCAACTTTTATTCAACTGCATTCAAATTTGATTTTGTCAGCCATCTTTAAAATGAAAACACATAACTATCAGTGAGTTAAAACCTATCTACACACACACACACACACACCACATATTTTATGAAGGCCCCTTTCCTACTCAGTTGAATAGTTTCAATTAGAGAGAACGTAAGGGCTTATTTTTATGGGCCCTGACATGTGTATTTTTATCTGATTTGAATGAAAATATCCTTATTTAGAGAAGAGAATTTTATTTTTGTAATTTTTATATTTCATTCTTCCACAGTTCCTTTATTAATCAGCCATTTTAAATAATTCATTCATTTCCCCAGAGTATTTTTCAAAAACGTTTCCTGTCAGGAGGCCCAAAGCTCGTTGGCTTAGTCAGTCTATGAGTCGGTCCAGGAGTCAGAATTTGGACAAACACACACATGCACACACACACACATGCACACACATACATTTTTAAAAATATATATATATATATATCAAAGCAAATACATATATATATATCAGTTATGAATTTTTAAAGTTATTTTGTTTTGTTTTTTTTAAATAAATATAAAATTTATTTAAATAAATAAAATAAGATTAAAATAAATTAATAATCTGATTATGACAAAAGTAATGGAGGCAAAACATGTTTTTGATTTGCCAAAAAATAAATACAAGAATGAAATTTGAACACAAAGAAAATAGTAGTTTACAAAGGCATGAACATAAATAGTAATTCAACTTATTGAAATTGATATGCTTATATTTTCTTTGATACTTATCCAAAATAAAAATGTTTTAATTTTATAAAAATATCATGTATATTGATATATATATATATATATATATATATATCTGAATCCTCCACACAAGCAGTATGTGACACAAGGTCAATCTCTTAAGTGTAGTTTAAAAGGATTGAATTCAGAGTTTTCCTTAGGGCCGAGTTAGCTCAGTCAGTAGAGCATATGGCTAGAGACCACATGGTTCCTAATTCGATACCAGTCCTCGCCAACTCAGCGTATGAGTAGCACAGGGATCTGTGCGCTAAAAGTAAGAAGCTGATGGTAAGTGTGGCACTCCACCTCAGATGCTAAATACTATATCCTTGGTCTAGCGCTATTGAAAAGGGGATAGACTCCCTCGCTGACTGGCTGATACCAACTTTAGGCCGCCCCGTCGACTTTACTTACCTTCTATCAAACTGGTTGCCTAACCAAAGTCAAAGAGCCTAGTCTGCTCAAGTATTTTCCCATAGCCAGAAGCAGCATAGTTAGATTCATACCTTTCCCAAGGGTATTAGCGCTATGTCAAATGCAAACAGCTTCATCTAGGATTTGATCTCCTGCCATGTCTATTTCTTATGATGGTAACTATTACACCATAAACCTCCATTATATGTGCATATTGATATATATATATATATATATATATAGATATATAGATAGATAGATAGGTATCTTGTTATATGTGATACTATACATTTGGATGCACAGTGGCCAGTTTAGCTCAGTCAGTCCACTAAGAACCACAAGGTTCCTGGTTCAATACCGGCCGTCGCCAACTCAGTGTATTAATAGAACAGGCATATGTGCAGTAAAGTAAGGAGCTGATGGTAGATGAGACGCTCTACCTCGGATGCAAAAACAATCTCCTTGGTCTGGCACTAGGCTGATACCGACTTTAGGCCATCTTGACGACTTATGGCATAATGGTTATCATTGTAGGAAATGGAGTCAACTAGCCAAATCCTGAATGAGGCTGTTTGCATTTCACTTCATATCAATACCCTTAGAAAAGGCATGGACCTACTCTTCTTCTCATAACTATGAGAAGAAAAGTAGGGTAGACTGGATTTAGTATGGCACCAGTCTATGAGAAAGAAAGTCTCTGAATTCAAAACCAGAGGAGAAACTGTGACACACTGGTGTACCATTCTTTTGTTATTAGCCTATGCAAAAAATGTAACTGGTTCTCCATAAAATTTTCACCATTGAAAAATAGATTGCCTGTGTAGTTCATTTACTAAGCTTCAGATTAGCTAATCTAAAAGTCTATCCCCTTTTCAATAGCGCTAGACCAAGGAGATTGCTCTACCGACTGAAATGTGGGTATTTGTAGCTGAATGTATATAGTTGTTTGAGAGAAAGAGAGTGAGAGTTGATATGTGTGTGTATGCATAAGTGTATATATGTGTGTACCCTTGGGAAAGGTATGAATTATACTCTCCCTCCAGCTATGGATAAATAGTAGGGCAGACTGGGCTCTTTAAGCTTGGTTAGGCAACCAGTCTAGGAGAAGGAAAACTCTGAATTCAAACCTGTTGAACTCCGCTTAAGAAATTGACCTTGTGTCACATCCTGCTCGCGCAAAGGGGTTGATAAATATATATGTGTGTGTACGTGTCTATGTGTATGCATGTGCATGTGCCTATTTAGAATTATGCATATAAATGTTGGTATTTATGGCAAAATGTATATATTTGTTTGGGAAAAAGAGAGTGAGAATTAGTATGTGTGTGTATGCGTAAGTGTCTATGTGTGTGCATGTTTAGAATTGTGCACAATAAATATTAATATTCATAGCTAAATGTATATATTTGTTTGAGAGAAAGAGAGTGAGTATGTATGTATGTATGTATGTATGTATGACTGTATATGGGTCTATGTGTGTGTATGTGCAGGCAGGGGTGTGTGCATACATACATGCATACATACATACATATATACATAAGTATGTTTTCATTAGCACCAATACACATGTACTTACATATTTATTTCAGAACTGCATGAAAAATTTTTATAATCACAGATGTTAGATTTTTTTAAAAAATCTCAAATTTCACTTTTTGTTTTATTTTTAAATGAATCATTTTTGAAGTCATGTTAATATTTTCATTTTAATAAGTTGAACACTTCAAATTGATGTACTCACATTAATATGTGAACTTACACACACACATGCATATACAAACATGCACACATTAATATGTGAACTTACATACACACACACACACACACACACACACGCATATACAAACAAGCACGCTTTGATACATGAACTTAAATGCCCAATACACACACACACATACACAGATGTGCAAAAATTATTAATGTACATATTTACAATACATGCATACTGACATATGTATAGACATTAGGACTCCTCTTAATTTAAATTTTTTCAAAAATTATTTCTTTAAACTTTTGTTTATTTGTTTTCTCCTTTGAATCATACTGCCGAATTTTATTTTAAAATTTTCAACGCATTAGCGATGTTTTTAATGTCAGATGAAACAAATATTTTTATTTTTCAAATAAGAGAAACATTTAATAAATAAAAAGGGAAAAATCTTTGAAAATGGTCAGAGAAACTATTTTCTGGCTTATATTTTAGAATTAGGTGATGTCCTAACCAAATGCACTTCCTCTTTTAATATTGCATATGAATTAAATTTTTTTTTTTCTATTTGAGTGAATTTTCCTATATTTTTCAATTTTACGAATGTGGTTATTCAATATTTACAATCTAAAGTACCCAAGAGACTATTAATTCTGCCAAAAGCCTTAAATAAGATACATTTGCCATACAGTGTGTTGCTACACAAACTTAAACATTTATCATTAAAATTATTCTTTAAACATATTTTTATAGTGGCTTACATTTTTCTATTTAGCAAAAAGTGTTTAATTTCCACTGAAATAAAAATTATTTTTTATGATGTAGCAAATCGGTAATGATCAAATGATTTATTTGTTTTTTATCCCCATATTTTCAGTTTTTTGGCAAGTTTAGATAATGTTCCAAATCAATTGACAACAGTTTTAAAAATAGCCATCATCAATATATGATTCTTCCTTTTAGCAAGCAAGGGGTAATCATGTGACCAATCTGAGAAATGAGTGAGATTCCGTATGTTACAATTTTTGTGGCCATTTTTAACACTTTATAGTGGAGATCATTGGTGTTCCTTAATGGTTAGGCATAATCTTTTGGTTGTTCCTTAGTGTTTGTTAGAATCCTTTGGTTGTTCCTTAGTGTCGGGTAGAATCCTTTGGTTGAGCAGAGTCCTTGGTTACAGATCTGTTCATCCATGTTAAATAC
The DNA here is from genome assembly GCA_023376005.1 of Doryteuthis pealeii. Classification (NCBI taxonomy): domain Eukaryota; kingdom Metazoa; phylum Mollusca; class Cephalopoda; order Myopsida; family Loliginidae; genus Doryteuthis; species Doryteuthis pealeii. Next base: position 53,271,982 of record CM042151.1, on the reverse strand, counting down.
ATGCAAATGAATAGCTTTCAAGATTGGCAATTAAATAGTTAACTAATTACATATTCAATCTTTTGTTTGGCTGGCTTTAATCCACGTGCCATGCAGAGTCTATAAGTTTAAGTGGTGCACACCTTATATGTAAAAATATTCCAACACTGAATCAACTAGATGAACAACCTGTTTAGGCTGGGTAAAATATCAAGTCTTGAATTGTAAACAAATAACAAAAATCTCATCTATTTATTTTGTTTTTTTCTTTCCGAAACAATGTCTCCAAAAAAGAATCCACATAAAAGAATTGAGATTTACCAATTAAACTATATATATATATATATATATATATATATATACACAAGGTGTTTAAAAAAAGTATTGAAATCTTTTTGTACATTTTGACACTCTTTGTATTCTTGGTAAATACTGCTTCAAACTTGGCACTTTTATGACACACCTTGTATTCTGAAAAAAAATTAACATTCCAATCATGGAGTCAACAGTGCCTGGTTACTGCCAGTTTCTTCCCTATGCAGCCTTGAGACTAAGTGACAGATAATACTGGGTTTCATGTTACAAACCCTGACTCAACATGACAACTTACCATGCCATATCAACACATTGATATAGATTTTTCAGACTGTTGTCCTCATCTTTATTGTTATATATTCAACATTTTGGGTGATGTGCCTTCTTTAGGTGTTTCTTGTCAAACTCAAGAACCAATCTTCACCAATGGATTAAATAAAGGGTTCAGTTTCGATGTTCTGTGAAGAATCCCGATTCCAATGTAAAGGCTCCTGAGTTTGACAAAAAGCTTCCCAAGTTCAACAAGAAATACCCAAAGAAGGCCAGAGGACACACCAGTCAAATGTTGTGTATATAGCAATAAAGATGAGGATAACAGTCCAAATAATCTAGATTATACAAATTATAGAGCCTGATCTAAAAAAAAATTCAGACAGATATCATCGATAAAGGGTTTTATTTTAGAGTCTTTTTTCCACTAGACAGATTTGCCTACCTACAAGACAACCCAATCTTGTCGGAATATTTTTGCTATATAAGGTATGCTGGAGGCCACAACTTAAATTTATAGACTCTTCATGTCCACATGGATTCAATCGGCCAATCAACACACTTGAATATGTGGTTGGTTAACTATTTAATGGCCTTGGTGGAAAGTTCAGTTGCTCATGCTTAACATGGATGAACGGACCAACACAGGATTCTGCTTAACACTAGGAACAGAAGGATTCTGCTTAACACTGAAAAACACAAGGATCATAAGATTCGACTCAAAATGGATCAAACTTAATGCCACACGGAATCTCCATTGTAAAGTGCTCTCACTTGCAACCTAAAAATGGCCACAAGAATCTTAACAAATCTGTCCTACTATTTTGCTGTTGTCTTTTCAACTTTTTAGCTGAATGTGTATTTGTGTTTTTGCTTAAAGTATTTGTTTGTTGTCATAGTTTTTTTATTTGTTATTCCAATCTAAAATCCCACCCAGCTTTTGTGTTTCTGTTTGTGTTTCGTAGGGGTACATCAATTTTATCGCAGACTAATTTTGCTATTATTATTATTATTATTGTTATTATTATAATTATTATTATTATTATTTTATGTTGTATCTAAATTAATACTAAATAGAATACAATGTATACAAGGACAAACTCTTGGTCAAAACACGTATCGGCATTTCAATAAATAATTTTTATCCATACAACATTTTCTTTCTATTTATCTTTCAACACACACACACACACACACACACACACACACACACACACATATATATATATATATATATATATATATATATATAACAGCTGTAGAAAGAAGAAATGGATTCATGTCCTTATAAAGGTACATTAGTGTGAAGTGAAATACAAACAGCCATGTCCATGATTTGAACTCAGGTCACCAAGTCCATTTACTACCATATTAACCGATATGCCATGTCTACCACCAAAAACATGAAACATAAAAATAATTACCTGAATATTTGAATATTTGTCATTCAAAGATGACAAGATTATTATGGAGTGGAATATGTCTTGTTTATATAGTTGCTAATCAGTGCTATTTTGTCATGGGAGAGCCTTTTACAGCCAGGACAATCCATATCTCCATAGGAGATGGTCCCTTTTATCTTGGATATTCAGGAATTTTCTATCTCATAGATGCCAGAAAAGACTCACCTAATACCCACACACCTCATCAATCTCACTTCCTGTTCCTTAAACAAATATATACACTAATCTTACATATGATTATAAGCATTTATGTGCATATACACATGTGCACAATGGAAATTATATATATATATATATATATATATATATATATGTATATATATATATATATAAATTTAACATCTACATATATACATAAATATCAATATTTTGGTTTACAATATAGTGTTCAATATCAGTGATGAAGCATATATTGATATATCTCTGCTATTCTATATATATATATATATATATATATATATATATTATATATATATATATAAATATATATATATATATAAGAATATATAATACACACACAAACACATATATATATATATAAGAATGCATATATACACACACACACATATATATATAATAATGCATATATATACGCACACATGATATATATATATGAATGCATATATACACACACACATATATATATGAATGCATATATACACACACCCACATATATATATGTGAATGCATATATACACATATATATATCTATATATATATACATTAGGGTAGCATAGACATGGAGTCTCTCTCTCTCTCTCATATATATATATATATGAATGCATATATATACACATATATATATGTGAATGCATATATACACACACATATATATATATATGAATGCATATATACACACACATATATATATATGAATGCATATATACACACACCCACATATATATATGAATGCATATATACACATATATATATATGCATATATATACATACATTAGGGTAGCATAGACATGGAGTCTATCTCTCTCTCTCTATATATATATATATATGTATATATATATATATATATATATATATATATAAACTCCATGTCTGTTCTAAATTATATATATATACACATGTGTGTTAGAGAAGCATGGACATGGAGTTCTTAGTTACAGACAGTTTCTTGCCTATGCAATTATTCAATTATATGTATTCATATACACAATTCTATTCATATATATATATATATATATATATATATATATATATATATATATATATGTGTGTATCATTGCTTAAAGGTTATATGTGTGTGCATGTATATATATTTATTCTTACATATGTATTTAATGTGTCATATGATTTATTGTTTTAATTTTCAATCTATGTATCTTTCGGCATTCACATAATTATGATAAAGATACAATATATGTGTGTGTGTGTGTTTGTTCCTGGAAAAATATAGTCATAATGTTAAGATTCTATATGTATATATATATATGTGTATGTGTGTGTGAATACTTGTGTATGTAGTTACCAAACACCTCCTCATGAGCAGGATATGACACAATTTTTAACAGTTTAACAAGTTTGAATGCAGTGTTTTTTTCACCTAGCTGCAGTTAACAAGGTTAAAGAGCCCAGTCAGTTATTTACCCATAGATGGAGGGAGAATATTTGGATTCGTATCTTTTCCAAGAGTGTATTTACCCAACCCATTCACTATGGGTAGGATCTGGTATAAGTTCACAAATATGGTGCATTCAGCAAGTATCGAACTCGCTATTCAATGGATCAGAGAGACTATCTTGTTAACCATTACACTGTAATGAGCACAGCATGTATGTGTGTACTTAGGAAAGTATAGTCATAACTTAAAGATTTTAAATATATATGTATATATATATATGTGTGTGTGTATTTGGGCAGCATTCTTTCATTTATACATGTAGAATTAAACAAAAAGCATGTCTCCTGTTTAACAATTTTATTAACAATCTTTTCAAGCTTTCTGGTCAACGTTTTTACATTTGGATGGAATCCATGGATTAGTCCCCCAAAGTTTTTATCCCAAGTACTTCAGCTCTTTAAAGTGCCATCATCAGGGGTGATATGTTTGTTTTCCAGTTTTTTTTCAAGTTAGTATTAGTGAGAGTAACTAGGAAGGGAACTTGTAGAAATTATATATATATATATATATATATATATATATATATATATATATAATGTATAAACAAAGAAAAAAAAGAAAGAAAAACAAAGAAAAAAAAAGGAATCAAATTCAGAATTTTAATATTCAATTGTTGTTCTGTTCCTGGTTTGATCAATTCCGTATTTCGGGTGAACTTTCACCCTTTTTTAAAGGTATATGATATGAGACGATCTGGAGAAAAATTAAATGCTGTATATGAGAGCAAAAAAATATATGAAGTGAAAGGATTTGGCGTTTTTTAGCCGTTATCTTTCTTTTGAAATTGTGTGACGTAACTCATCTGAAATCGATCATGGTAATATATATATATATATATATATATATATATATATTATACACGCACATATGAATATACATATATATATGCATATATATATATGTGTGTGTGTGTGTGTGTGTGAATACTTATGTATGTCATATATTTATCCTTACATTTGTACTTGTTATTTAGTTATCATGTATGTCATATAGTATTATTACATTTCTTTTCATAGGCGTATATGTTTCTGTATCAATGTAATTATGATAAAGCCATAACTATCAGTATACATATGAATACAGTGTGTGTATGTGTGTGTGTGTGTGCGTGTGTGCGTGCATGTGTGTGTGTGTGTGTGTGTGCATACACACCTAAGTTGTGAATAAAAATTTCTGTGTACATGAGCTGGCCGCATATGTGAAGATACGTATGCAAGTATGTGCGTGAGAGTTTACATGCATGAATATGAATCATCTAATTAGAACAAATATATTAACAATGCTTTAATAAGGAGAATTCAATTTATTTTCAAAAAAAAAAGAAGAAATTTCAAATTAGATGAATTTTTAAAAAAATTAGACAGAAAAATATGGAGAAAATTTTAAATTGTACAAAATTATATACAAAGAATTTTTATAAATTGACCACATTTATGAATGTGCGTGTGTGTCTGAATGCCTCGATTTTTATGTATATTATCATATATATTAGATGCACTTGTACATGTGTACAGTATTTGCAATTATATATTGCATATGTATATGAACCAAAGCGTTCATGTAACTTTGCCTGCAGATTTACATGTCTTGTGTTTGTTTTATAAGAATATATATATATATATATATATATATATTATATATATATATTTATATATATATATATATATTTATATATATATATATATATATATATAGTATAATAAAAAAATTGAAAAAACACAGGTTTAAATGAGTTAAATCATTTTTTTTATTATACTACATACTGTCGGATTCACTTCCTTTTATTCACATATATATATATATATATATATATATATATATATATGGAGTTAGGGTAGCAAAAATGTGAAGTCAAGTAAACTTGGTTTGAAAACCACATAGAGAAGAAACAGTCAGTTATCAAGCACCGTTGACTTGATGTCTTTGCAACACTAATTTAGATATACATGCTTCATCAATGATATTGAGCACTCTTTACTTAAAGATATAGCAAAGTATATTAACAATATCAATGTATATATATATATATATATATATATATATATATAGAGGGAGAGAGAGAGAGAGAGAGAGAGAAATATATAGATAAATATATAGATATAGCAAACTATATTATCAATAGTGATATATTTAGACACACACACACACACACACACACACACACACATATATATATATATATATATATATATATATATATATATATATATGCAGGGTGTGATGGGTAAATTGTCATAATTTTGAATTATCAATTTCTCACATGCACTTTGTTTGTTATGGATTTTTTCTACTGTATAAAGTCCCCTCCGACTGAACATGCTTTCTCACATGAGAAAATTTCTGTCCCCATAAGATGTACCTATAGTTATGAAAATCAAACACCCAGTTTTTGGGGGTGATCACTAGTGTGTTGTCATACTTGGGTATAAGATGTAAGCAAAATCGCCACTTCTATTTATCAACTCTACCAAAATTGACTAATGGGATAACAGGACATAAAAGCATTTACGATTGTTTGCACTGTATACAAAATCACTTACTAGCAGGACATTCTACTAGAAAGACTTATCCTTCGATTTAAGACCAGAAAGACTACAGACTTTGGATTAACCCTGTAACTTATTTCAGACCTCGGACTTATATATCATCAGAAAGCGCGTAGGTGTAATGGTTAAAGTCATGGGAAATGGACTTGCCGCCCCGAGTTCAAATCCTGGACGTGGTAATTGCATTTCACTTGGCACTAATACCCTTGGGAAAGGTATGAATTCTACTCTCCCTCCAGCTATGGGTAAATAGTAGGGCAGATTGGGCTCTTTAACCTTGGTTAGGTAACCGGTCTAGGAGAAGGAAAACTCTGAATTCAAACCTGTTAAACTCCGCTTAATAAATTGACCTTGTGTCACATCCTGCTCGTGCGGAGGGGTTGGTAGAATATATATATATCATCAGAAAGATAGACTACAGATTTTGAATTAACACCAGGATTCTGTGAACAACAACAACAAAATAATCTCCAAAATGTTTTCACAGATTCTAATATAGTGACGATGACGTTATGCCTCCATTCATCCTCCCACATTATGTAAATTATATAATTATATCTTATTTCTAATTCATATGAACTGATAAAAATACTAAATTTAGATTCTATTCCAGGATTTTTCATTTTTTTTCAATTTTTTTAAAGGTTATATTAACATAAGAAATGATGTGCCAAGTGTGCTGAACTGCAGGGTGAATATATTTTTCTAAGTTATTCCTGGCTTGGTCAGGCTAAGACCTTCTCAGCATCCCCTTGCATATGTTTAGATCTTAGGTTATTAATTATTGTTATTGTATTCTGATTATCTATGAGGCTGTCAGGGGGAGCCATGCAGAGTAATTCCCTCAAGGGCTTCTCTTCAGGCAGATTGGCAGACAGACTATATATATATAGAGAGAGAGAGATAGATATATAGAGAAGGTGGATGAGAGAGAAAGAGAGAATTTATAGACAGACAGACTGAGAGTGAGAGAGAGAGAGCGAAAGAAAGTAGGTAAGAGATAAACAGAGAACATTAATATATATATATATATATATGAGAGAGAGAGAGAGAGAGAGAGAGAGAGAGAGAGAGAGAGAGAGAGAGAGAGAGTGATTGCAAAAGAAAGAGGAAATATTATTTACTGAGAGAGAGAGAGAGCAAAGCCTATATATGATCTATCTCAGATATCAAGTACTCACTTTGTAGATACTGCAATCTTTAAACAATAATATATATATATATATAATATATATATATATATATATATATATATATATATATATATATAATTATTGTTTAAAGATTGCAGTATCTACAAAGTGAGTACTTGATATCTGAGATAGATCATATATAGGCTGTTTGCTCTCTCTCTCTCTCTCTCAGTAAATAATATTTCCCCTTTCTTTTGCAATCATATATATATATATATATATAGGAATAAAGGGAGAGAGACAGATGCATGATAATGTATCTAAACATATGTACATGCTTTTGTTCTTTATATCCTCTATATAAGCCCTATATATTCATTTGTAAACATTCATTTACATGTATGAGTATGGTTTGGTTTGGTTTGGTTTGGTTTGGTTTGTTTAATGGCATATCAGCCTTTGAGAGTTATTTAATGCCAAAGCCATTCTCATAGAAGAATAGTAGTGGTAATATTTAACTCATAGCTGGGAGTGAATGAGGTTCATAGTTTTCCCAAGTCATGATCTGAATGTAAAGCCTAACTGGAACTTGCTTACTAGGATGTTGCAGTCCATCTCATTAACCACTATGCCACAGGGAATACCCCTTGTGAATGTCGGTCCACAGGTGTATATATATATATATATATTATTTTACTTCATTATTAATTATCCTGAAGAACTATTTGGGTGAAACTTAGGCAGAGAGTGTTTGACTCATATAGGCCCTATATATATATATATATATATATATATATATATATATATATATATATATATTAAAAGGTCTACAGATCACTTATATATTTTATCAACATTAAGTAATGAAAATTTCAGTGTCAATATTCAAGTAGTAACAACATGTACAGCTATGTACCTTTTGGTCCTCACAATGTAATATTCTCTCTCTCTCTCTCTCTCTCTCTCTCTCTCTCTCTCTCAATATGTATATAATATATATATACAAGTGTGTGTGTGTGTGTGTTTGGGTGTGTGTGTGTGTGTGTGTATTCTGATACACATAATTAATAATTGATTATAATCCATATTTTCTATTTATCAGTTCATGAAAAATCTTTTGTGTTTGACACAATTATCCTTAATTATTAAATTTAAAACATTTATTATTATTATTATTATTATTATTATTATTATTATTATTATCATTATCATTTTAATCCATTAATAACTGTCAGCAAGTCTTCTCGGATCTGCAGAACAATTCTACATATTTTTGATTTCAGCAGTTCTGTGATCTCGACATTCAATTCTTCCTCAGATTTCTAGTACATCCTATGTTTTTCTTTTGTCTAGGTACTCGGGAACTCTTCTTATTCTTCTTCTTATCATCACTAGTACAAAATAAAAAACTGCCTCCGGACGATGTAAAAATAGATTTTTGAACATATTGCCTGAGGGGTGGGAGTAAAAATTCAATGTCAGCGAGTTTGTACCCTAAGTAAGTAAAATCATCAAATTCATTAAAGGATTAAAAAATAAAACAATTTGAAATGTAAACTTTAAATATGTATTAAAATAAAACAAACTATATATAGATATATAATACCAGTCATGTATTTATTAAAACTTGTTTTAAAAAACAATGAGGACTGTCTAATGTTGCATGTTCAAATTTTGAGTGTATTTATTCTATTATGATGATTTTGGGTAAGGTGACGTAAGCAGTGACGTAATTTTTGTTACAGACAAAAACCGGAAGCGAATCTCCATTATTAATAGATTATTGTTTTTTACACCTACAAGTTGATGATTCACTGGAGGCTGAGTGACAGCAAGTCTCCTCAGGTCTCCAGGACTCTTCTGAGTATTCTAGCCGATCTTAACAGTGCTGTAGTTTGGATGGTCTTGATTCTTCCTCTGATTTCCAATTCACCCAAATTCTTTTCCAGAGTTTTGGGGACCATTATTATTACTATTATTATTTCACTCTATGAAAGTTCTTCACATCTGCCTTAGATGGTGGTTCACTGGAGGCTGAGTGACACCAATTACAATTGGTACAATCTTTACATTCATGTACCACAGTTTATTCAGTTCTCTGGCAAGTACTGGAAAAGAATTTGGGTGAACTAGAAATCAGAGGAAGAATCGAGACCATCCAAACTACGGCACTGTTGGGATCGGCTAGAATACTCAGAAGAGTCCTGGAGATCTGAGGAGGCTTGCTGTCACTCAGCCTCCAGTGAACCACTAGCAACAGCAGGTGTGAAAAACAAAATGATAAATGATACAGACAAAAACTGGAAGCGAATCTCCATTATTAATAGATTATCATTGTTGTTATTGTTGTTACCGTTGTTGTTGTCATCATCATCATTAAGTTTTCATACCTGCTGTAGCCGGTTGTTCACTGGAGGCTGAGTGACAGCAAGAGTCTCCTCAGGTCTCCAGGACTCTTCAGAGTATTCTAGCCAAACTTACCAGTACTGTAGTTTTGATGGTCTCGACTTTTTCTCTGATTTCCAATTCACCCTATTATTATTATTATTATTATTATTATTATTATTATTATTTACTCCTTTTGAGTTTTCACATCAGCATTAGCTGATGGTCTTTCACTGGAGTCTGAGTGACAGCAAGTCTCCTCAGGTCTCCAGGACTCTTCTGAGTATTCTGGCAGATTGCAGCAGTGCAGTGTTCTGAATGGTTTCAATCCTTCCTCTGATTTCCAAACTTTCCAAACCCTTTTCTAATCCTTTTGGGACTGTTCCAAGTGCACCAACTACAATTGGTATCATGTTCACTTTCATATTCCATAACTTTTTTAGTTCTCTGGCAAGGTCTAGATATTTGTCCATTTTTTCATTTTCCTTTAGCTTTACCCTGTGATCTGCTAGCACTGCAAAATCCACCAGTTGACAAGTTCTTTTTTTTATTATTATTATTATTATTATTATTATTATTATAGGTCTATTTATTAAAAATATTGAATACTTTGTGTAAGATAACAAAACAAAAAAAATAGTAAAAAATGAATACAGCAGAGTGCATACAGACACATTTATATGAATATGTGTAGGAGGAAAGGACTAAAGAAAAATGTGTTACATATATTGTGCATCTAAATCTATATATGCATACACATACACTTAGATACATGGGTCAATAATTATCCACACTTATTTTCATATATAATAACATACCAAAAATTCAAATAATTACTAACTCAGCCTTGTGTATAAACGCATACGCATACGAAGATTGGGTCAAAACCATTTTGTCATTTCAAAAAATATCATACAGTGCTTCAAGGAATTTAAGCATTTAATAGATGTAATTTTCTATATAAAGGAAACTTTCTGAACAAATAAATAATTTTCTAGTTAAATTTCATTCTGTAATTTATTAAAAAAATGTTTAATTCAAAAGAAATTACAAAGTAACTTTTAACCTACTCTATCCATACACACATATATACACACACACACGTATACATGCATATATATATATATATATATATATATATATATATAAAACATAAAATAGATATTCCTGTTTGTCTAAACACTTTTTGTCAACTTTATATATGTGATTGTTTACATTCATACACATGTACGAAAGGATAAACATGTTAGTATATGTCTCTCTATAAATGTGTCCATGCATTTGTATATAGATATATGTATACATATTCGGCTAGCCTTTATGTGTATATATATATATATATATATATATATATATATATATATTTATCAGCTTGTGTAAATTCACAAGTGAATGTATATGTATATATATCTATATATATATATATATAAATAGATATGCAATTGTTTACATTCATACATATGTACAAAAGGATAAACATATGTTAGTATATGTCTCTCCAAAAATGTGTCCACACATTTGTTTGTATATATATATATATATATATATATATATATTTCACCTTGTATAAATGCATGTACATATATGTATATACATACATATGTTATTATTTATATTTATACATATGTATGAAAGTATAAATATTTTTGTATATGTCTCACCATGAATCTGTCCATGTGTTTGCATATAGTTATATATATATATATATATATATATATATATATATATATATTTCACCTTGTATAAATGCATGTACATATATGTATATATATACATATGTTATTATTTATATTTATACATATGTACAAAAGTATAAATATTTTTGTATATGACTCTCCATGAATCTGTCCATATGTTTGCATATATATATATATATATATATATATATATATATATATTTCACCTTGTATAAATGCATGTACATATATGTATATACATACATATGTGATTATTTATATTTATACATATGTATGAAAGTATACATATTTTTGTATATGACTCTCCATGAATCTGTCCATGTGTTTGCATATAGTTATATATATATATATATATATATATATATATATATATATATGAGTGTTTGTATTCATGCACATGTATGAGAGGCTAAACATATGTTAGCATATGCCACTCCATGTGTTTGTGTATGCGTGTTGATTATGAAAACAGAGAGGAAGAAAAGAAGATGGAGTGGGGAAGATCCCAATTATTGTATTCGGCTTTCAACAAAACAGACAGCATGTCTGATTGATTCTGATTGGATATTCATGATAGAAGACATTTGCATGTTGATACTTTCAATTTGAAACTGTATCGAGGTTAATGTAAACACAATTCAACAAAAAAAGATTGCCACATTTTTAACTAAATTTTTTTAAAGGATTTTTTTTTACATTTTTAATTTACATTTATTGTTTTTTTATTTTATCTTTTTTTTCAGAATTTTTTATATGTTTTAGAATTTTTATTAATTTAAAAAAAAAATTTTTATTAAAAAGAAAAATTATTGATTGAATCAAATATTTGGTTGTCAATTGTGATGTGTCACTGTGTATGCTTTGTCATCTGACTGATTTTTTTTAATCTTTTTTTTTTTTTTTTAATTCAAATCAAACAATTTTTTCTTTCAATTTTATTACGCATTCAAGGGTGTATTAGTCTTTGTGTTATGTGCTCGCTAGTTTTTCATGTGTGTGGGTGATGAGTAGGTAAGTGTTCTTTAGCTATAATTTACTTTGAAAGAACATTAATTTGAAAACTGAGGCAGTGTACTGGGTTATAAATATGAAAAATTTAGGCCAAATATAGTTTTTTATTAAATAATTTTAATTTGTTTCTTATACGCATGAAACCGAAAAATTAGATAAATTTCTGTTTTTGTTCTTTATATCCTTTATATAAAGTCATCAGGGTGGCCTAATGTAGGTATCAGACACATGGCGGGGGAGTCTATTCCCTTTTCACTAGCACTAGAACAAAGAGATTGTTTTGGCATCTGAGGTGGAGTGCTACACCTATCATCAACTCCTCAGTTTACCACACAGATTCCTGAGCTATTCATTGTAGGTGAGGGCCAGATTCAAACCTGGTACCTTACGGTTCCAAGTCAGACACTCTACCAAATAAGCTAACCTGCATTTGCATGTGTGTATGAAAAATGGGCTGAAAAGTTCATAGGCTGAAAAGTTTATATGATGACATCATATCTGCCATTGATAACGTTTTTGACCAATGGGATCCAAGCACTGCAACACGAATTGAAGAAGTACGTGAACAACAATGGGGATATGTTGAAAAATAAACCTCAATTGGTTACTTTCCATTAGAGTATCTTGGTCAGCCTATGAACTTTTCAGCCGACCCTCATTTGTAGGTTTGTGGTTGAATTTGTATTTGTGTATAAGGTTAGGTTGAAAAGTTCCTATAATAACATCATATCTGCCATTGATGACTTTTTTGACCAATGAGATCCAAGTACTGCATCACCACTGGAAGAAGGGTGTGGATCATGAGAGGGACTATGTTGAAAAATAAATCTCATTTGGTCACAGTCCATGAGAGTATCTTGGTCAGCAGATGAATTTTTCAGCTGACCCTTATTTGTAGGTTTGTGGTTGAATTTGTATACAATTATCAGGTTAAGCCAAAAAGTTCCTACATGCATACATGTATGAGGGTAAGTTGAGAAGTGCAGATATGATGACATTATATGTGCCATTGATGACTTTTTTGGCCAATGGAATCCAAGCACTGCAACACTAATGGAAGAAGTGTGTGGACCACAGCAGGGACTATGTTGAAAAATAAACCTCATTTGGTCACATTCCATGAAAGTATATTGACCACCCTATGAACTTTTCTCCCAACCCTCATATCTATTTCTGTTCATATCTATCTGATATACCGTTAAAATTAATCAATGCATCTATATCTAAATCTATTCATAATTTTAAATCCTAATTGAAAAACATACCTTTTTCACAGGTTATAATTTTCTCGCATGTCTTGTTCATCATACTTAGATGGTTTGTCATATGCTTCTCAATGCTAAAGAAGCAAGGTCAAACTCATAAGCAAGATTCTTCTGTGGACTACTACACATGGACACACTAGTGTTTGTCAACCAGCAAGAACTTACTTTCATCATCTCCATGTGGATACATGTAGAGGACTTTTGAAAAGTGATGATCAATAGGGATGGATGGCACGAGAGAGAGTCAAGGGAACCTGTGCTATCAGCATGACGATGATGATGATGATGATGACTGCAAGTTTGAATAACTTAAACTTTGATGGTGTTGGAATATTTAGATATAAGGTGTGCTCTATTCCCCACCTGGATTTATAAATTGGCCTAAGTCACGAGGTCTATTACTTCGCCAATCACCAACCATAGTGTATGGCTGATACACTACTTAAACCCCCACACTGGCCATAATTCTAATTGCACTCATTGAGGAGGGACTTACAATATTGGATGATTACCAATACTCAGGACACTTTACCACAGATCCAATTCCACTGGACAAGCGCTCTGGCTTAAGGCCTACAGGATGGCAAAACACATTGTAATAGACGAGACAGCCAGCTGGTGTGAATTCAGAGAGTTGGGTCAGTAAAATTTGTTTTTTTCTATGTGTGGAATTAAATGAGGGAGAGCCTTTCTGTGATTGGACATAGCAATCATGTGATGTGCCTAGAAGTTTTGGTGCTGAGATCAGATAGACATTCAGACCAGTTCCAAGGGCAGTCGACCACAAATTATTTCTGATGATTGATAAAAACTGAAGATACCAAATATCCTAAAATTCCCTCTCCATGAGACTGGTAAGTCTCTTAAACTTGACTCTATACATAGGAACAGTGTTTATATTGTTAGTCATTGTTTTGTTAAATAAACTTTTAGAGTTGAACTAATTTTTAATTCATTTACTTGTTGCTGTTAGACTTAGAATAAATGCCATGCTAACACATTAAGTTTTCTTTTCCTAGACTGGTTACCACACCAAAGATAAAGAAACCAGGATTAACTAAAACAGATGATACCAGATATCTTAAAATTCCCTCTCCATTAGAATGGTAAGTATCTCAAACCTGACTCTATATAGGAAAGGCATTTATATTGTTAGTTATTGTTTTGTTGTTAAATAAACTGTTAGAATTGAACTAAGTTTTAATTCTTTTATTTGTTGCTGTTAGTCTTATAATAAATGCAATTCTAACAAATAAGAGTTTTCTTCTCCTAGACTGGTTTCCATATCAAAGCTAAAGAACCCAGTCTGCCCTACTCATAGCTGAAGGAAGAACAGATAGATTCAGTCAAGAGGACCTACAAATAGGGTTGGATGTTGAGAGAGAGAGAGAGTCAAGCAAAACCATGCTATCAGCACAATTTGATGATGATGATGATGATGATCTGAAATTCAATGGTTTGATTGTAGATATTATAAAAATTTGATTCAAAGACCTATAAATTAGACATTTTGACAATAAAAAACTAGATGACCCCATTCTTATAATCAATTTGCTACTTAGTAATTTTTCCCTGTCAAAAACCACTTCATAAGCTACCATTGTGTATTTGCTATTCAATTGAAAATTGAGCTTTTATATTCAAAAAATTCCTTCAAGAACCTTTCAGATCATTCTTAAAAGGTAGAAATGCTTTGCACTTTGAAAATTCTCTTGCTCAAAATAAGACAAATTCTATTAAAAAAAAAAAAAAGTACAAAAATTGCATGGCTCCAATATAAACAAATGTTTAATCTAATGGCTCAGCAGAAATTTTTCAGTCAAGTGGATATGACTGTGGGATAATAAAAAATTGAAACTACACATAAAAAAAATTGATAATAAGTTAAAGTATAAAAGAAAAAAAACTATTAAGAATCAAATAAAATGTGGAGGCACATGGTGTAATGGTTATGATTGAAGGAACTGGACTCGGCGACATGAATTCAAATCCTGGATGAGGCTGTTTGCATTTCCCATTGAGCTAATACCCATGGGAAAGGCATGCATACAACTATTTTCCTTATGGATAAATAGTAGGGCAGACTGGTCTCTCTACCCTTGGCCAGGAAACCAGTCTAGGAGAAGGAAAACTGAATTCAAACCTGTTAAACACTGTTTAGGAAATTGACTATGTGTCACATCGTTTAGATGGGTTGGTAAAATAGAATAAAATTATAATTTGATGTGTATCACTCATGCTTGATGTTGTAGGAAATGGACTTGGCTTCCTGAGTTCAAATCCTGAACAAGGCTGTTTCTATTTCACATCTATTAATAATGGAGATTCGCTTCCGATTTTTGTCTGTAACAAAAATCATGTCACTGCTTACGTCGCATTACCCAAAATCATCATAACATAGAATAAATACACTCAAAATTTGAACATGCAACATTAGACAGTCCTCATTGTTTTTTAAAACAAGTTTTAATAAATACATGACTGGTATTATATATCTATATATAGTTTGTTTTATTTTAATACATATTTAAAGTTTCCATTGCAAATTGTTTTATTTTTTAATCCTTTAATGAATTTGATGATTTTACTTACCTAGGGTACAAACTCGCTGACATTGAATTTTTTACTCCCACCCCTCAGGCAATGTTTCAAAAATCTATTTTTACATCGCCTGGAGGGTGTTTTTTTATTTTGTACTAGTAACACTAATACCCCTAAATCTCCTATAGCTATTTGTACATAGTAGGGAGATTGAACTATTTAACATTGGTATGGCAACTGGTCTTAGAGAAGGAAAACTCTAAATTCAAACCAGTTGTAGACCTGGATGTACTCCCAAGACCAAACCAGGTTACAGGACCAGTGAAAGAAAAAAATATAACCCATAGAAAGTGCCAAACTAATATCTTATTATAATGGAGATTCGGTGTCTGTCTGTAACCGAAACTACATCACTGCTTACATTTCAATACCCTCAGGAATTGTGTACATTTATCAATGAATATTTAATTAATAGTCAAAATCATTAATACATAGAATAAATCATATTTATTAACGGTGTCTCTTTGAAAATCTGAGTTAGATTTGCCTCAAAACAGTCCGTTATTAGTGCATTTAAAATCCTGCGATGTATCTCATACATTACTGAGAAATAAAGGTTTACATAATATATGATGTGGTTAATTTAAATACTGGTTTTAACAAAACTGGGTTTAATAAATAATTACTTGGTGTTATTGATCTCTAATATTATTATTTTATTCTCCAACACATTAAAAGCAATCCTATGAATGATTTTATATAGAAACCAATTAAGATATGATTAAAATAAATGTAATCTTTTTAAATGCACTCTTATTTAATTTTGTTAATATCTTCCTAATTTAATATATTTCATTACATCAAAACTTAAATACTTACACTCGGAGGGTACATGTTCTTGCTAGTGTATATAATAAGTACTGCCAAAATATTTTTTTAATTTTCTTCTAAACCAAAGATAACAGAATTATATCATTTCTAGTGGAACATGATACAATCAAAATTGATATAATTTATTACTAGACTCCACAGTATTAGCTGTAACCAAAAATATAAATATGTATCAGTTAGAAAAAATATCAGTATGTTTTGAATAAAATTTGAAATTTGAAATTTAATAATTCTTTGCTTTTCTAATACAAAATTCCTATTTTTTTCAATTAAGTCATTCAAAAGAATAATAATTATGATAAGAAAATTAAAACAATTTGGTTAGCTATTTCTCTGAATGTTTGAGATGAGGCTTGAAGATTAGTATTATCTGCATTATTCGGACTATTGTCCCCATCTTCATTGTTATTTGTACAACGTTTCAGCTGAAGGTTCCCGAGTCCGACAAGAAATACCTGAAGAAGGCCGGAGGGTATATCGGCCGAAACGTTGTACAAATAACAATAAAGATGGGGACAATAGTCCGAATAACGCAGATAATACTAATTTGGTTAGCCCAAAATTCTTAGCACTTCAATAAAATAAAAATCAATCTTCAACACTAATCTATACATATATAAAGGGCAGTTTATGTGTATGTGTATGTCCGGAGAAAATTAGGAAAATGAAACAATTAATGACAAATAAAGTAAATATATATACGCATTAAATATCACCAGGGCTTGGTTTTTGAGCAAAAATAATGAGGATTTCATTGATATTCATGAAGATGATAAAAAATTTACATTTAAATGATAACAGCATAAAATTTGTTTTTGCATTTAGTATTTTCCTTTTCAGTGTCTGGACTAAGGCAAGGTCTTTTTTTTACATTTTTAATGGGGAATCCTGTGAGGATCCAACTTGCAATTCAACAATAACGGATCTGGAGACTACCTTTTTTACCTCCCACCACCACCTAGGTGACAGCGGGTAGCTGCTTCTAGTTAAAAATAAATTAAATAAACTAAGAATCAAGCAGGGAAGTGAGTTATAAATGGCTCTTGAATTTTAAGTCTCTTCTAATTTTTCATGTTTATTTTACAAAGCTTTTTAAACAAACCCACTACATTTATATATGCATATTCATATATGAAGATGTAAAAAATTTCCCATGTATATATATATATATATTATATATATATATATATATACATATAAACAAAAACAATCAAAGTGAATTTAATCAGAAGATGGTTTTCACTTAACAAATAGACTTGTTACATTTAACAGTACATTTTTCTGTCGAAAAAAATTTTTTGTGACTTGTCAAACACGTTGAAAACTTCTTTTGTTTTTAAACTGTCTAAAAAACAATTTCTTTCAAAAGAAATTTTCTCCTGACGATGACCTAAGGTCAAAACTAGTTGAGAACAATTAAAAAATAAATAACATAAAATAAATATTCCTGTTTGTCTTATCACTCCTGGTTCATATATATATATATATATATATATATATATATATATATAATATATATATATATATATATATATATATAGCACAGATTTAACCTGATGATCACTTAGGCAAGAAACTGACAGTCTATGGTATTCTAATATACTTTATCACTATTACTGAGCACCTTTTATTCATGAATATAGGAAACTATGTTATTAATATATATATATATATATATATATATATATATATATATATATATATCATTTAACCATAGCTGGGTAAACAGATCCATTCATGCCTTTATCAAGATATTAACATGAAGTGAAATGTGAACGGCCTAGTCCAGATTTTGAACTTTGGTCACTGATTCCATTTCCTACAATGGTAACAGTAATGGTAATATAAAGTATAAAAACCTAAATACATGTAATCCCTCTCACGCTTAAACAAGCACAGGTAGACACACCAACACACACTCTCACATATACGCACTAACACATACACACACACACACACACACACACACACTCTCTCTCTCTCTCTCTCTCACATAGAACACACACACGCAAAGATAAACACACACACACCAACATGCACACACACACACATACACATCATATACACTAACACATATTAACACATACACACACACTCTCTCTCTCTCTCTCATACACACAACACACACTCACACACCAACATACATATACACACACTCTCTCTCTCTTATTCCCATAAACACACACCAACATGCACATACATCTCTCTCTCTCTCTCTCTCTCTCTCTCTCTCTCATAAACACTAAGACATATTCACACATGCACACACACACTCTCTCTCTCTCTCTCATACACACAAACATACACTCACACACCAATATACATATACACACTCTCTCTTTCTCTCTCTTATTAAACACACACAACACACACACTCTCTCTCTCTCTCTCTCTCTCTCTCTCTCTCTCTCTCTCTCTCTCTCTCACACACACACACACACACACACACACAGTTATTGGATTCAGAAGAAAAACTAAATATAGTAGGTTTTCATAAAGTTAACTGCAGAGATTATACTTTTAGTCTAGATTTTTTTAGATAAAAAAAAACTTGAAATAATAGGAGACAGACACACAGACAGAATGCAACTTTAGTTGTGGAAAGTTTAAGGCTTGTTGTCTGTAATCACTGAGCTACACCCGCAAGTACAAAATATTTTTTATTTGGTTTTCTCTGAAAGAAAATTATAGTAGAGGAAGAGGGAAGAAAGAAAGAATGGGAGAGGAAGGGAGAGGTGGAGATAGGAGGGAGAGGTGGAGACGGGAGGGAGACAGAGCATGAGAAGAGGAAGTAGAGAGACAGGAAAGGAGAGAGAAGAGGAGAGGAAGTGAGAAAGGGGGAGGGAAGGATAGAAGAGATGGAAAGAGGAAGTGTGGTATAGAAGGGGAAGGTAAGAGGAGAACAGAAAGGAGTGTGAGAGAGAGAGAGAGAGAAGGGAAAGTAAGTGAAAGAGGAAGAGCAAGAAAGGAAGAAGAGTGTAGATAGAGAGATAGAAGAAGACAAAGAGAGGGAACAGAAAAGGAGGAGAGGGAGAGGAGCAGAGAGAAGAAGATACAGAGTGTAAGAGAGAGAGGGGTGTGTGCATGTGCGTAGATAGAGATAGAAGAAGACAAAGAGAGGGAACAGAAAAAGGAGGAGAGTGAGAGGAGCAGAGAGAGGTAGATACAGAGAGTGAGAGAGAGAGGGGGGTGCATGTGCACATTTTTAGTTGTCATTCTGGATAATTTCACTTTCACTTTCACTATCTCTTTACCCATTTTTGTCAGTCTTAAATTTTATGTTGTGTTGCCTTTTTTTTCCACTGTTTTTTAATTTTTTTTTTTATAGTTTTCTCCGACAATCCATCTCCTGATCTATTGTTCATTCAGGTTAAACGTTCACCTACGGAAAGGATTATACTACATATGATACCAAAATTCATGACGGTGTTTAATTTCCCTTATCTGAGCCGAATAATCACAGCAATGGAATATATCTTCCTTGGGGAAAGCTCCTCATCAGATTGGAATCTCCAGATTGAACCCTGCTATCCGATATGATAATCAATACCTTCAGTCACTGGCTGGTTCTCTGTCAAAGGGTCAGTTCAAGCCACTGTATGCCTAAGCCTGAGTGTAAACAGACCAAGGCAAAGATGCTGGACTTTTGTGATTAAGATGCTGAATAGAAGGATGGGGGTTGGTAGGAAAGAAATAGCACTCAGAGAGGCCCATACCTTGATAGTGTGAAGTGGGTGTCCCATAATGGTGTGATGGTTAGTAAGCTAGTCTCGCAGATCCAGTATTACAGAATGGAAGCATGGGGGATGGGAGGAGAGAGACCGCTGAGAGGCCCATACCTTGATAGTGTGCAGAGGGTGTCCTATTATGGTGTAATGGTTAGTAAGCTAGTCTCACAGATCCATTAATACAGAATGGAAGTATGGGGGTTGGGAGGAGAGAGACAGCTCTCTGAGAGGCCCATACCTTGATAGTGTGAAGAAGGTGTCCCATCATAGTGTAATGGTTAGCAACCTAGCCTTACAAATCAATTATTACTGAATAGAAGCCTGGGGGTAGATAGAAGAGAGACAGCCCTCCGAGAGGCCCATACTTTGATAGTGAGTAAAGGGTGTCTCGTCATGGTGTAATGGTTAGCAAGCTAATCTCACAGATCCATTATTACTGAATAGATGTATGGTGGTTGGTAGGAGAGAGACAGTGCTCTGAGAGGCCTATACCTTGATAATGCAAAGAAGGTATCTGTTGCATTGGCTGCACATATTCTCATGAATCTCTTGCCACCTGTTCCTGTTGGTTATCGTTCCTGCTAAGTCCTTCTCAGGACATCAAGTATCTGCACAGAGGTGATAAGTGTAAGTCTTTGCAAGTGTGTCCATTTGTAGGCCATCAGCAGGTACTGTAAGCAACATGAGTCCTTTGTTTATCAAAATCACTTGATTCGGCATGAAATAACCTGAAAGAGTTGATATGCCATAAAACAAAACTACCAACCAACCATGTGGGTATTTGCCTCTCATCCCACTTATGAGGGCGTGACACAAGGCCATTTTTATGTGGGCCCAAAAAATTTATGTGGGTGCAAAAAATGCGTTGATCCCATCGGCATTCCCCCTCAAGGGGGGCACCTTAGGCACTGGGCAATAAACCCAGCCCTGCCCCTTTAAATCAAGGGGGCAGGTGTTTCCTGGGGGGATAGCCCCCTGAGATCAACGATGTTAATTAATTACACAGGTCCAGTGGCCAAAGCACACCAGACCCCTGCCCCGAAGGCCGGGTTATTAATACCAACCAACCATGTGTATGTATGCAAAGGAGAATGTTACTAATGAGTTTGTTCTTTCTTCTCCATCAGGATCCAGTGTGTCTTCTGGTCTCTCTGATAAAATAAATCAAGAATTCTTCCCAGCTGTAATCATATCAGTGCTGCATCACTTAGACTTTAATGAAATAATTGGAAAAAAAGGAACTATGAGGGTTAGTCAAAAAGTAATGCCATTTTATTTAGGACAGGTATTACCAATTACCAACACTGGAACATGTATCATACATCAAAATGAAACTGGTCCTCTGTGGATCACACTCCCACGTCTCCAAATCATCACCCTGCCCATAAAATTCTGTTCACTGTTCTTTGAGTCACTTTTTCACTACAGATTTCTCTACCTTGTCACTGGTATAATGTTTGCCTTTCAAACCCTCTTTCATGGGGCCAAAGAGAGACAAACGTAATTCCAGTGACAAGATAGTGAAATTTGTAGTAAAGAAGTGGCTCAAAGAACAGTCAACAGTATTTTACAGGCCAGTGATACATGCTCTCATTGGAAGGTGGAATATTGCTATTGAGAGGAATGGTGACCATGTGGAGAAGTATGGATGTAATCCACAGAGGACCAGCTTCATTTTGATGTATGATACATGTTCCTGTGTTGGTAATTATACCTGTCCTAAACAAAATGGCATTACTTTTTGACTCATCCTCATAATTGGAAAAAAAAAGGAACTAATAATAATAATAATATGACTATGCAACATTAGTAGCTGTAGCTATTGTAAGAAACCAGAGGCCTGTTTGTCAGACTGAACAAAGCTTAATAAATAACAAGAATGGCTGATTGAACTGGCCTATATTGGTGAGTTTTTTTAGCTGGTCTAAATCAAACGACCTTGTAGTCATTTCATTCATATCCATAACAGAAATAAGAGTTCATATAAATTATTGTTAAAACGATTATAGTCAACATAGAAAAAAAGAAAATGGGCCATTTTGATATTTAAAAAAAAACAGAAGTTGTGTTGAGTACATAAAAAGAATGGAGTTTATCTTCATAATAGTTTATATTCATAAAACGATCGATGCTTAAATGATATAATAAATATTCTTGAAAAGGAGACATAACAACAACAAAAAAAGGCATGTCTACTGAAAAAGTGAGGAATTTACATATAAAATAAATGAAATAATAGAGTTACTTAATATAATATATGTATAAAATGTGGAGCTTATAAGAAAGAAAAAATACAGAATAAAAAGGCATGACTATTTAAAGAAAAAATTTGTATATGAAATGAAGGTAATAGTTGGGCTGATTTAGCTCAGTTGTTAGAGTATCCACCTAGGAACCACAACATTTCAGGTTTGATACTAGCCCTCACCAATTCAGTGCATGAGGAACAATGCTTGAATCTGTGCAGTAGTGGGGAGCTGATGGTAGTTGTGGCACTCCACCTCCAAAACAAACAGTCTCCCTGGTCATAAAAAAGGCATGACTATATAAAAGAATGAATTTGTATATGAAAATGCAGGAAATAGTTGGGCTGATTTAGCTCAGTTGTTAGAGTATCCACCTAGGAACCACAACATTTCAGGTTTGATACTAGCCCTCACCAATTCAGTGCATGAGGAACAATGCTTGAATCTGTGCAGTAGTGGGGAGCTGATGGTAGTTTGTGGCACTCCACCTCCAAAACAAAACAGTCTCCCTGGTCATAAAAAAGGCATGACTATATAAAAGAATGAATTTGTATATGAAATGCAGGAAATAGTTGGGCTGATTTAGCTCAGTTGTTAGAGTATCCACCTAGGACCACAACATTTCAGGTTTTGATACTAGCCCTCACCAATTCAGTGCATGAGGAAACAATGCTTGAAATCTGTGCAGTAGTGGGGAGCTGATGGTTTGTGGCACTCCACCTCCAAAACAAAACAGTCTCCCTGGTCATAAAAAAAGGCATGACTATATAAAGAATGAATTTGTATATGAAATGCAGGAAATAGTTGGGCTGATTTAGCTCAGTTGTTAGAGTATCCACCTAGGAACCACAACATTTCAGGTTTGATACTAGCCCTCACCAATTCAGTGCATGAGGAACAATGCTTGAATCTGTGCAGTAGTGGGGAGCTGATGGTAGTTGTGGCACTTTACCTTAGACGCAAAACAGTCTCCCTGGTCTAGTGCTAGTGAAAAGGGGATAGTCTCCCTCGCTGTCTGGCCAATACCAACAATAGACCACTCTGCTAACTTAATTACTTTTAATTTTACTAAGATTGTCTAGTTTGGCATAAGGCCAGAAGTATGGAGCACCCAGTGATAATCAAATTCATTTGTAGTCAGTATTTACCCAACGCATTTGCCATGGGAAGGATGTGGCACAAGGTCACAAGTATGGGGCATCCAAGGAGGATCAAATTCACTACAGGAGGCAAGTTGCTATATAGCAACTTATTTGTGGGAGGTGAGTAGCTGCTTTCAAGATTTGTTCTAGACAGTTCGCAGCATCTTTGTGTAGTTACCATTTTAGCCTTTTCTCTTGTTGAAGTCCGAGTGGTGAAGCTATACAGTAGTACTGACACAGCTACAGCTAGGATGAATTCTCAGTTTTATCTTATCTTAGATACCATCAGAAATTAACATGAGTGGGATTTTTTGTAACAATGTGTTTGTCTTTTCCTGTCCCGATATGGACAAACTCTTCATCTGTTTCTCCCCCAATAGGGCTACCTGTTGGCTGTAGGTGGCGACCCATGATGCTTAAGGATAGAGCCCAGGTGGATGAGCAGTTCATGACATGCAATACTCCACTTTGTTCCTATCTTGGGCTAGACAGGCGGTCGGAGAGGCCCCCTCCAATCAATCGGCTAGTCACGTCAAGCCCTAGCACCTATATGATTTTCCCAACCCTATTGCCCTTATGGCAAGCTCCAACCCCTTTTTATCATATGGATGCTAGAAGGCGGTGGCTGAGGGTCTACATGTCCTGAGAATGACGTTAAACTCCATCTTGATGGTGAGTTCCAGTTTTGGGGGAATGTGGAGCAACCCTTCATCACCATTGCTCCCTGGTCCACTCTGACCCGGAGTGGTAGTACCTGTTAGGGTCCCATCTATGGGTTAAATAGAAAAATGTATTTATAAAAAAATTGTATTATCCAAGAATTGATTTATTTCAAAACTTTATTGGCATTAAATGACCCACTGAGGTTGATATGCCGTAAAACAAAACAAACCAGAACCAGATCTTCATCTGTTTGTCTCTTCAACTTTCTTTGACAACCTTTTTCTTTTCATACTTCTAAGACCTCTATTATATCCTAAAGTTCAATCCCTCCTCACCATGGCAGGGTGGTGACAACATGTCAGAGCTATGTTGTTCAGAACTCGAGTTCCAAGTAAGGCCTCCCAAGGTGGATTGGTAGGATACCCAGAGGTATTGGGCCACAACCAGGCTAAAGGGGCCCCAGTGAAAATCCAAAGGGCATCTCTATCACCATCAGGAATCAACAGCCTTTGGTGTATTTGCTACTGCATCTGTGGAAAATCTGTGGTAAACAAGGGCATCTTCTACCCCTGACTTGGATATACACATGGGGTTTGGGGGCCGCTTATGAATTTTCTATTCCCTTGTCACTCTTTTCATGAATTTACTAACAATCTCACAATTTGGGATACAGTTGTAGCCATTGTCTTCCCCTGTTTGGTCTGAAAGAATTATCTTCCCTGGTTTCAGGGTTTTGACCGCTAGGTGTTCCTGACTATTTAATCAGGAAAGTGGGGAGTTTGAATTTCCTTTTCCCCAGGAAAGCAAGCAAGACACATGGGTTAGACATCTGCGTCTATACCTTTTATGTGGGGGGTATTTATGTATCTTCTTTATACACCTCTAGTACCTTGTCTCGTATATGTGTTAATTATGTATCTCTTTTGTATACCCTTTAATTTGTATACGTATTCCTGTTTAAATGTATTTCTATGTGTTCAAGTATTAAAGTCTATGTTTGTTACACCTCATAACTTTTTTGTCGGAATATTACTTGTACCCATGTGGAAGATCACTAAGCCTTCCAACTAAATTATAATGTCCTTTAAATCCAACACAGTGAATTTGTTGGATGGAGCCAACTCAATCGACCTAGGGTGAATGCCATCACAACAACAACAACAAACAACCTCTATTACATAACTGTAGATCGAAATACATATTCAGTGTGTTGTGATTTTATTTTCCATAATAAGAGGTGGAGTTTATAAGAAAGCAAAAAAAAAAAAATGTAGAATAAAAAGAAGAGATATATAACAACAAAAAGTAAAAAACTCAGTTGATATCACCAATAAATAAATGTAATTTAAGTTGATATAGTCACTATATGTGTTTAATTATATATACTTTGTTTGTAAAAAGGGATTTATCTATTTTAACCAATAAAAATCATTTAAAATGTAGGACAATGATAACAAGAGAGATGCGGCAATAAAAAGTTTTGACTATTAAAAAAATTGGAGGAGTTTATGAAATTAACAAAAGAAATTTTATGTGAGAGGTGGATCTTATGAGAAAGCAAAAATATAGATTAAAAAGGACATAGATATAAGTGTGATTATTTTTGAAAAGGAGGAGGAGCTTAACAAAAGGGATAGAATAGTAGAGTTGGATCTTATGAGAAAGCAAAAATATAGATTAAAAAGGACATAGATATAAGTGTGATTATTTTTGAAAAGGAGGAGGAGCTTAACAAAAGGGATAGAATAGTAGAGTTGGATCTTATGAGAAAGCAAAAATATAGATTAAAAAGGACATAGATATAAGTGTGATTATTTTTGAAAAGGGGGAGGAGCTTAACAAAAAGGATAAAATAGTAGAGTTGAAATACATAAGATATGTAGCTTAAAAGAAAGTAAAAAATATGGAATAAAGATAAAATAGATATGGTAAAATTGTTGGAGTGGCCTATTGTCAGTATCAGCCAAACAGCAAGAGAGTCTATCCCATTTTTACTAATGCTAGACCAAGGAGATTGTTTTAGCATTTGAGATGAGTATCATCAGCTCTCCACTTTACTGCACAGATCCAAGCTGTGCTACTCATGGGTTGAGTCGGTGAGAGTCAGTATCAAACCTGGAACCTTATGATTCCTTGGCGGATGCTCTACCTGCCAAAGCGTGATCATTCTAAAAAAAAGAGGGAGGAGCTTAAAATGGATAAAATGCCAGAGTTAATATACATAAGATCTGTAGCTTAAAAGAAAGCAAAAAAATATAGAATAAAAAGAACATGGATATCTGAAATCATTTTTTTTAAAAAGAGGGAGGAGTTTAACAAAATGAATGAAATAGCAGAGTTAATATACATAAGATCTGTAGCTTAAAAGAAAGCAAAAAATATATAGAATAAAAAGAACATGGATATCTGAAATCATTTTTTTTAAAAAGAGGGAGGAGTTTAACAAAATGAATGAAATAGCAGAGATAATATACATAAGATCTGTAGCTTAAAAGAAAGCAAAAAATATATAGAATAAAAAGAACATGGATATCTGAAATCATTTTTTTAAAAAGAGGGAGGAGTTTAACAAAATGAATGAAACAGCAGAGTTAATATACATAGGATCTGTAGCTTAAAAGAAAGCAAAAAATATATAGAATAAAAAGAACATGGATATCTGAAATCATTTTTTTTTTAAAAGAGGGAGGAGTTTAACAAAATGAATGAAATAGCAGAGTTAATATACATAAGATCTGTAGCTTAAAAGAAAGCAAAAAGTATATAGAATAAAAACAAGATAATTGCATACATATATGTTATATTCATGAAAGGGGGTGGAGTCTACATAATAGGTAAAAGAGGCAAGATTTATAAAGAGAACAAAAAAATTAAGTAGACTTTATGTATGCAATAAATAAAAGAGCTGGATTTATGTTAAAATTCTAATGAAAAGTCTGAAGTTTATGCATATCAATAAAATCACACAGGCAAGTTTTATCTCTTCATACAAGTGAACATAATTGCAAATGTCAATCTCAAAACTTATAAAAGAAGCCATGTTTTTGTTGTTGTTGTTGTTGTTTTATTTTGTTTCTTTTTTGGTTTTGTTTTAAATTGCTCTATGCTGAAAACAATAGAAATTTCTACTAGTTTATCATATAATTCAATTTTAAGAGCCTTTGCAAATACTCAGTATATGCCATCTATAAATAAATGTAATACAAGCTGGTGAGGTCTCAACTGTTCAATTACATGTGCTTTGTATTTAAGCAAACTTCATCTTGTTGCTAATCATGATTATGTCATTTTGGTGGATTAAAAAGTGTTGTATTAGAAAAGCTAAAAAGTCAGTTTCTTTAATATTATCAAAAAATTATTCAGCTCTGTTTTTTTCTTGTTGGAGAGTAAAATGGTGCAAATAAGCCTTTTTAATCAATATTTTGAGCCTGATATTTTGATTACTATTACGACACTTATAAGAAATAAGAATTTGGCGGATAAACAACACCAGATAATCATCCCTCTGAAATAGCTGGGAGGATAAGGAAGAGTTCCTTTCCAAAGAATTTAGTTAAGTGAAGGTAATAGCATGACTGGAGGTCAAACTACTGGAGTTCAAACAATGTTGCAGTCCAGTACATTAGACACTACACCAATTAAAGCTTGTTATACTCTTTTTAGCCAATGGACTTGTAAACCCAATATTCTGAGCAGGGGGCTATTTTACTACATATTGCAAGGCAGATACTTTGATTACTATTATGACACTCATAAGAAATAAGAATTTGGCAGATAAGCAACACCAGATAATCATAATCAGGATTTACAATTTTGCATTTCGTCTTGAACCATTTGGACGGTTTTATTTTTAATCAGAGGATGGTGCAAGATGATAATAGTTGTATAATTAAGGAACATGAGTATTAATATATAAATTGAGCTCTATTTTTCTATGCACTATAAGCTTGATAATTTATCAAGTCGGAACAAAATTAATGGCTTTTTTATGCTAGTAACATAAAATATCATAACTCAACTCAAACACCTTTATAAGTCAAAGTAAGCATCATTAGAATTTGCCACAATGTTGCCAATGAAGTGGTAGTAAATTTATTCCATCATTGGTGGTTGAATTTATATTGAGTTTGTAAAAATATTATCAAACATTTATTCAGCTTTATATTTTTCTTGCTGGAGAGTGCAAATGAGAATCAAACTTTTACAAAAATTGTCCAAAGTATTTTTTAATATGTGGTCTGAGTACTTTCAACCATTATTGGTCCTTATCAAGAACATGCAATAGTACTGTTTGTGGAAACCATTGTGGAAAGTATTATCAATAAATTTTTAAAATGGCAGTATTCATCACTTTTATGACATCATTTGTGAATGGGTTAAACAGTGTTGTTTAGTTGAATGTTTAAAAAAAATTTTTAAAAAAACAGTTATTAGAAAAGGAGGTATTAATCCTTCCTGTGCTGATTAAATTTTTGAACACTAACTTACAGATACTGAATTAATTTGTTAAAATTGTCTGAGATTACCTTCAATCTTAACTAAATTCTTTAGAAAGGAATTACCCCTTATCCTCCCAGCTATGGGTTAAATAGTACCACCACTGTTCTTTCAGAGGGATGAGGGAGTTCATTCCTTTCTCAAGGATGATAGTCTGAAAGTGAATATAATAGTACGACTGGAGTTCTAACTTATTTTTTACATGTAGTAACTTGAGTATCAGTATGACATCCCCCAAGTTATGTACACAAATAATAACTAAAACATATTTTTGAATCTATATTCCCTCCTTATTGTATTCAGATATATATTGGTTCATATACAATCAAACATGTTCATGTCATTTCACTAATAGCCATTGATTAAAAATGGTTTCAAAGAATTGTAAGATCAAAGATAAATCCAAGACATTTTTCAGGAGATGATGTCCCTGTGGCATAGTTGCTAACATGTAGGGCTACGAAATTGTAATGTCATATAGTACCTAAATAATGAGAATGAAATTGTAGTGTCATATAGTACCTAAATAATGAGAATGAAATTGTAGTGTCATATAGTACCTAAATAATGAGAATGAAATTGTAGTGTCATATAGTACCTAATAATGAGAATGAAATTGTATATAGTACCTAAATAATGAGAATGAAATTGTAGTGTCATATAGTACCTAAATAATGAGAATGAAATGAAATCATCTGTTTTTCCAATAGATAATTTCTTATGAAATCTCGGAAGAGAAAAACAATCAGATCTCACGGGATTTGTTAATTCAATCTAGCAATTACTAATTACTCTGTTCACTTTGTATCCTTGCTTAGTAAACCTTTTCCCCTATACTTAATAATTGTGTTTCTTCCTATTATTTCTCTCTTAACTCTGATACTCAAGTTACTACATGTAAAAAGTAAGTTTGAACTCCAGTCGTACTATTATATTCACTTTCAGACTATCATCCTTGAGAAAGGTATGAACTCCCTCATCCCTCTGAAAGAACAGTGGTGGTACTATTTAACCCATAGCTGGGAGGATAAGGGGTAATTCCTTTCTAAAGAATTTAGTTAAGATTGAAGGTAATAGCATGACTGGAGTTAAAACTACTGGAGTTCAAGCAACGTCGCAGTCCAGTACATTAGACACTACACCAATTAACCCTTGTTATACTCTTTTTAACCAATGAACTTGTAAACCCAACATTTTGAGCAGAGGGCTATTGGAGTTTGAACTCACTTACTATAATTTCATTGTACAGCATGTTAGCCATTATACCATGGGGACTCCCCAATTAACCCTTGTTATACTCTTTTTAACCAATGGACTTGTAAACCCAACATGTTGAGTTGAGTGCTATTTTACTATATACTGCAAGCCAGATATTTTGATTACTATTACGACACTCATAAGAAATTAGAATTTGGCGGATAAGCAACACCAGATAATCATAATCAGGATTTACATTTTTTCATTTCGTCTTGGACCATTTGGATGGTCTTATTTTTAATCAGAGAGTGGTGCAAGATGATAATAGTTGTATAATTAAGAAACATGAGTATTAATATATAAATTGAGCTCTATTTTTCTATACACTATAAGCTTGATAACTTATCAAGTTGGAACAAAATTAATGGCTTTTTTATGCTAGTAACATAAAATATCATAACTCAACTCAAACACCTTTATAAGTCAAAGTAAGAATCATTAGAATTGCCACAATGTTGCCAATGAGGTGGTAGTAAATTTATTCCATCACTGATGGTTGAATTTATATTGAGTTTGTAAAAAATTGTCTGGCAAGGACGATGTCTGAAAAGGAACTAGAAAATAACTTTTGCTCTGGTTGCCAATCCTTACAATAACTTTAGAAGCAAACTTTTCATAGTCGCCTGTGGTGGGGTCCCTTGTGGCATAGTGGCCAACATGGTGGACTGTGCCATCATAGTAAGGGAGTTTGAACTCTAGTTATGCTTAGACTGTTGGCTGGGGCTGTAGAATATACCAACTGCACCTCTGCAGATGGGTAAGACCCTCTACACACAATGAGGCCACTTATTAGTAATGGGTGGTGACCTGTGATGCTTAATCCTTGTAGCTGAGCAGTCCATAACATGTTGGCCCTTACTTAGGCTAGACAGGTGGTCAGAAAGGCCATCAAAGTAAGGGAATTTGAACTCCAGTCATGCTTAGACTCAGCTAGGGCTGTAAAATATGCTTACCCATCTCTGTAGATGGGTAAGCTCCCCCCCCCCTCCAATGAGGCCACCTATTGGCTATGGATGGTGATCTGTGATGGAATCTTTGTTGTTGAGTAGTTCAGGACATTTTGACCCTTACTTAGAGAGACTATCTTCAATTAATCAGCTGGTTATGTCAAGCCCTTGCACCTATATGATTTTCCCAACTGTTTTGCTCTTATTGTAAACCCCTAACTTTTTAACATATATGTGCTAGAAGGCGGTAGTTGAGGGTCTTAGTGTTTTGGGTATGACACTGAACTAGGTTTAGTGGTGAGGCACCAATTCCGGAGCTCTGTGGAGTCTGGGGTACCCTTTCATTGCCAGGTTTACTTTGAGTGGTACTACCTGTTAGGGTCCTATCTATGTGTTACATAATTGTTCAATATCAGGTATATAAACGGGAGAGAGAGACAGACAGAGTAGATAGGCATGTAGGTGATGGCTCTTAGTTGTTAACTGTTGTTTACTGCTTCTAACTCAGCCGGCCGCCATGCTTTTCAGTCGATCTGGTGGGATTCTTCTGGGGTTGCTATTTCGTGTTTTCTTCTTCTTGTCTAGGCTGCCATGTTGTTTTTTTCTAAAGCTTTATTACAACAACCTAGCCCATATTCATCTGTCACTGAGGGAGACCAACCCTCAGAGCGAGCAACTTTGAATCCACTCATTCTGAAATCTTCATCACATCTGAAATTAATTCTCACATGCCTGTAATGGCACGTTTTTCAAGGGGTCAAGTAAAAAGGCTATTATTCGTCAATAACTGTTGGTTAACTTTCCACTGAACCCTGTAATTCTAAATCTAATGAACTTTATTCAAATATTCTCTATTACACGTATGTACATAAGTCATAAGCTACTTATGAATTATGTAACATGGATTAAATAGATCAAAAAATGAGTTTGAAAAAGAGGAGACAGGTGTCCTAACCAACATTTAAGAGCCCAGTCTTCCCTACTATTTACCCATAACTTCATTGCCATTACTTCCAGGTCCACCCTAACCCAGAGTGATAGTACCTATTAGGGTCTGATCTATGGATTAAAGGGATAAGAAATGAGTTTTAAAAGTGTTATAAAATGAGTTTTAAAAAAAAACCCAACAAGAATGAATGAAAAAAAAATGTCTTCTGCATAAAATAACCCAAAGGTTGACATGCCATAAAAACCAACCAACCAACCAACCAACCAACTAACGACCAGTTATGCTATTACTCTCATTTTTGGACTAATACTTTTGGTGGTGAGTCGCCATTATGTACTGGCAAATGTACTGGACTGTGATATAATAGTAAGGGAGTTTGAACTCCAGTCACACTTTTACATTCATTTTCAGACTAATACTCTTGGTAAAAGTACAAACTCCCTCAGCCACCCAACTATTAGTTAAATAGTACCACTACTGTTCTTCTACAAAGATAGTTTTAGCCTTAAATAATCCAATAAGGTTGATATGCCATTAAACAAAGAAACCAAACCAAACAAATAATAGTGGCCTGTGTTAAAATAAGACAAAAATTTAAAAATCTAGAAATATAAAATTTCAGAAATTTCAGACAAATAATTGATCACCTTTTGATCATATTTCTACATATTCTAAACATTCACACCCAGAAGTATATATATATATATATATATATGTGTGTGTGTGGGGGGGTATATGTATATGTATATGTATATATATGTGTGTTTATGTGTGTGTCTGTGGGTATATGTATGTTTGTGTGTGTGTGAGTCTGTGTGAGTCTGTGGGTATATATATGTGTGTGTGTGTGTGTGTGAGTCTGCGAGTATATATATGTGTGTGGGTCTGTGGGTATATATATGTGTGTGTGTGTGTGTGTGTGTGTCTGTGGGTATGTATATATATATATATATATATATATATATGTGTGTGTGTGTGTGTGTGTGTGTGTGCGAGTCTGTGGGTATATATATATGTGTGTATGTCTGTGAGTCAGTGGGTATATATATATATATATATATATATATATATATATATATGATTAATATTGGAATGTATAAAAGATGACAGAGTTGTCTGGCAGTCTTTCCTTTAACAATGTTCAATATCCAAGTTAGAGCTATTTGTATATTAAAATTTTGAAATGCAAACATCAATCACAAGTGTCAGTTTCCCATTTTCATGATCCTCAGGCGATAATGAAAGCGTTTTTTTTATATTCACTCAATTTTTTACCTCCTCCCCCACTTGTATTCATTTGCAAGTAGAAAGTGATGTAAATATATTCATAAGAAAGGCACAGATTAGTAAAGACAGATTATTGATCATATCTGACCTCTAATAAGATAAAGCAAAAAATTCTTCTCTGCAGTAGTCATATCAGTGCTACTGTATGACTGCACCACTTAGACTCTAACAAAATACTTGGAGAGAAATCTATATGGGAACTGTCAAAGGATGCTGCATGCTGTCAAATACTGGAAGCAGCACCCAATAAAAGAGCAACTGTATGGCCACCTGCCTCCTATCACACAAACTAACCGGGTTAGACAAACAAAAAAAATGCTACTGCTGGAGAAGTGAAAAAGAGCTCATAAGTGATGTTCTTCAGTGGGAACCTTCACATGGACACACCAGTGTAGGTTGATCAGCAAAATTCTACATTGACCAGCTCTGCAGATACTGGATGCTGTGCAGAGGACCTTCCAGGGGCGATGGGCAATAGGCATGGGTGGTAAGGAAGAGTCATGGAAATCCCTACTGTTGGCATGACTTGATGATGATCATGATGATGTCAATCTAAATAATAATAAAATTAACATTATGTTTGTATATATGTAACCATGACCCAGAAAAAAACATATTTTTATTAGAAAATTACAATTAAAATTCTCCGTATAGGAGAATAAAGCAATTTCCACCATCTTGAACCCATGGACAATACTAGAAATATAAAAACTTTTTATAATTTCTTATTTAATTTTTATTTTATGCTCCCAATAAGTTTTAGTAATGATAGAATCAGTAAAACTTATCAAAAGAAAAATTGTTCCCAAACACATACACACACACTTGTATATATATAATATATATATATATATATATATATATATATATATTCAAAGAAAGAAAAAACTTAACAAACTGTCATCACATTACATTTTTTTGTCTTTCTTTTTTCTTTCTTTAAAAGTTAATATTGCTCTGTATATAACTTAATTTATTGATTATTATACATTGAGCTCTTTTTAGAGATTTTAAAAAATCTTTTTTTGTTTGCACCTACAAGAGCATACAGTATGATTGTACAGTGAGATTTTGATGATCCCAAATAGAATCATCTCTTACTTACCAGTCAATTGGATTATCTTACATTTATATATAAATATCTCTATATATGTATATATATATAGGTGTGTGTGTGTGTGTGTGTGTAGCATAGCTCTCCTAAGCAAATAGAGTGCTCCTAGCAGCCTTATATGTTAATATCAGTAAATTCTCTTTCTCTAAGTGGGTTATGTAGATGGATCGAAGGTAAGAACTCTGACAGCAAATCAGTTGGGTTTCAATCCTGGCCTGAAACAGCCTCCCTTTCTAACCACACTGAAGGGACAAGATATGTCAAAACATGACAGTATGTGGATGACAATATAAATATATATTATATATATATATATATATATATATATATATATATATATATATATTATTTATATTTTTGCTTGAAGGCAATTATAAATGCATGTATCGCATAAAATTCGATAATTATAGAAAATAATCTTGACAAGTAAATCCCGCAAAGGATGGCTCGCTATGCAGAACACCGTACAGACTGTTTCGACTTTATAAAGTCTCTTCAGCGATGTATACTAACGACTCCCCTCCGACAGGAATCGAAACCGGGACTTCACAGGCATAGTCAGAGACCATATCCGTTCGGCCGCCGGTACATAGCGAACAATCCCTGCGAAAGTAACCTTGTCAATGATACTATTACACGCCCCTGCCATAGCAGGCAAGTGGACATTTATTTAGTAAACAAACCCGGCCGTAAGCTCTTCAGCGAAGTGAATAAGATTTTTGGATGTTTGTATATATATATATATCAAAATGCCTAAAATTTAAACCACATACTTATATATATATTGATATCTACATGATAAAAAGTACACCCATTTCTAGTTTAGTACAACTGAATGATAACTTCCTGGGATCTGTATTCATGCATTTTTTTAAAAGGCTTGATATAATGGAGATAACTATGAAATACTTTCGCCCTGTCAGCTTACAATACATTGTATCCCCTGCAGAGTGTTAAGACCCCACCCACTAAAAAGATGTGTCATGGGTATGCATCTGATGCTGAGGCTTAGTTATAGATATCTGTGAAGTGTGGAGTCCCCCTTTGTTGGACTTATCTGTGGGTATAAGATATATGTGAAATCATCACTTCTAGTTTTGAACTTTCTCAACAACAGCAGGCATTTCTGGTAAAAATTGGCCAATGAGAAACGAGGACAGAAAGCATTTAAAATAGCTTGCAACTGTCCTCAAATCAATTGCTAGTTGAACTTTCTTTTGGGTTAACACCAGAGGAAACCAACAGAATAGGATTACCAAGTCACTAAAGATTTGGACTTATATATTTCTAAGGAAACCTACAGACTATGATAAGCAACTGGATTCTTTGAACAACAGAACAACTGAACCCTAACAATGGCAATAAGTATTTTAAGGTTCCAGTTAGGGAGCTCTAGGGAGTGTGGAGTACCCCTTCATTGCCATTAATCCCAGGTGCACTCTGACTTGTAGTAGTACCTGTTAGGGTCCCATATATGGTTCAAATAGATCCATTTAAAATGATTCCTATTTGATAGGACTGTGAGGAAAACAACACAAAAAATGTAAATATGGACATACAATAAACATGGTTCCCTAATTTCTAGGCATAAAATAACCCTATATAGGTTGATATGCCGTTTAAATCAATCCGTCAAACAATCAATATAAAATACTAATTAGAAATGTTTCCTAAATAAAATCACTAATTCAGGAAAGAACTGCTGTTTACGTAGCAACCCAACAGGTTCACTCTCTCTCTCTCTCTCTCTCTCTCTCTCTCTATATATATATATATATATATATATATATAATCCAAAAGTCCAGAGAAGAAATCTTCCTTATGACACAATAGTTTTATTTAAAAAACTGTCACAGTTTGAGAGCTCAATGTGTGCTCTTAATGTTAGAGTCACAGAGCAAATATATAAGTAAAGAAATAACAAAAGACTTAGAGATTGAGCATTTCAGG
Organism: Doryteuthis pealeii; assembly: GCA_023376005.1. Classification (NCBI taxonomy): domain Eukaryota; kingdom Metazoa; phylum Mollusca; class Cephalopoda; order Myopsida; family Loliginidae; genus Doryteuthis; species Doryteuthis pealeii. The sequence goes on along the minus strand of CM042151.1, from coordinate 53,235,073 downwards.
GAGCATCTGATGAGTTGGGAGAGTTAGGTACTTTGTCTAAGCTCCCTGAAATTGACTATAAGCTCAATCTCTAAGTCTTTTGTTATTTCTTTACTTTATATATATATATATATATATATATATATATATATATATATGAGAAGTAAACAAACAATGTGTTTGATATGGCTTTTTTAGCCAACAATTTTTGGGGAGAATATGTGCTTAATTGAAGTCATACCTAATTTTGAAAATTAATTAATCGATAATTAATGAACTAGGCGGGCATACCTATTCAAATGTAAGGCTAAACATGATTTTTCTCAATTCGTTTAGCCTTACATTTGAATAGGTATTCCCGCCTAGTTCATTAATTATCATTTAATTAATTTTCAAAATTAGGTACGACTTCAATTAAGCACATATTCTCCCCAATATATTATATTATATATATATATATATATATATATGAATGTATGTATGTACTCACACACATACAAGCACTAGCGGGCACACAAAACATATATGATGTAAACACAATTATTTTGATACAATTTACATTAACTTGAAGGTATTGCAAATATACCTCAGAATGTCTGCTTTCCACAATACAGTTGATATCCTGCTATTCAAGATGAATATCTGTCATCTTATTCTCATGTGATTCTACTCCAAATCCATATTCCATTAAATCCAGGAAACCTCCAATCAGTTCTGGGCAGAAATTCAAGATATATATTACATTACACTCATGTGATTTTACTGTAATCCATACCAGATCAATATTGGAAGGTTACTATATACTAAAAAGGCCTTTTCTTTCTTTTTTTTTCTTTTTTATCTTTTAATTTTAATAAAGATTTTAGCCTTTTAAGAAATATTCTCAAATAACAACAGAAGTCTAACTTAAGTAATAAACAATTATAAACTGTAATAAGTGCTTATATTTGAAACTCCCACATAACTTTTTTGCAACATCAAGGTTTTCGTTTTGAATTCATATCACTTTTTTGCAACATCAAGGTTTTCATTTTAAGTTCATATGACTTTTGTCTCTGCTCTTGATAGTACGGAGTATAAACAAGCTCTGAAGATGATTTTTATAAAATCGAAATAATATTCAATATTAGCTATGAATATGTTATAAAATGTTTTCACTTTAACAGCATATTATGTTCTTTTCATATCCTTTCATCTATACTCATATCTATATATATATACATATATATATGTATGTATATATATATATATATATATATGAACTCCTGCAATTAGCTGTGATTAATCAATATCCTGATTAATTGAGTGGATTTAACCCTAAAGATCCTCATGGTGAAACTCGAGTAGGCTATTTCTGTACACCCTATAATCATTAATCACCTATACTTACATATTGAGCACTTTATATTTGTTTTAATGCTGACTTATCCGAGTAACACTTGTACCAACCAAATATTGAGACCAACCCAATATTTTTACTGGTAACTCATTCCTTATATATATATATATATATATATATATATATATATATGACTTCCAAACAAATTTGGTTAGAAATAATCAAATCCTTATTGTTTCGTACAACCTTTCAAGATGATAAGATCAAAAGAGTTGTTAGAAAATTTGAAAGAAAAAAAAAACTTCAAAACAAGTTTTCCATTATTTTTAACTAAATTTGTTTGAATGAAATGTAAAACACAGACTTATCATATACATTAAGATCTGCATAATAGATTTGTATTTACCCAACCCATTCACCACAGTTAGGATGTGACACAAGATTGCAGTTATGGGGCATCCAGCAAGGATTGACCTCACTATTTAGTAGTAATGGATCTATGAGATAAGCTTGCTATTACACAATTATGAGACATTTTTATGTGCATAATAGAAATAAATTAAACATATTTTGGCGTACTTAATAAGGCTCTTCATCTTGGTTGTAAACGTATCCAAGTACACCAGTGTATAAGAATAATTCCTTGTTTGAAATTCAGGTAATGCTTTAGTTTCAGGCTTGGTTTCTTTTTTTTGATGGCATATAGGTTATCTTATACCAAAATTTTGTTTTGTTTTGTTTTACGGCATATCAACCTCAGTGGGTCATTTAATGCCGATAAAGTTTTTAAATAAATCAATTCTTAATGGATAATACAATTTTTTTATAAATGCATTTATCAATTTAACCCATAGATGGGACCCTAATAGGTACTACCACTCTGGGTCCGAATGGAACAGGGAGCAATGGTGATGAAGGGGTGCTCCACATTCCCCAAACCTCCAAAACTGGAACCTCACCATCAGATAGAGTTTAACGTCATTTCCAGGACATGTAGACCCTCAATAAACACCTTCTAGCACCCATATGATAAAAAGGGGTTGGGGCTTGCCATAAGGGCAATAGGGTTGGGAAAATCATATATGTGCTAGGGCTTGATGTGACCAGCCGATTGATAGGGCCAAAGTGGAGTATTGCAAGTCATGAACAGCTCATCCACCTGGGTTCTATCCTTAAACATCACAGGTCGCCACCCATGGCCAACAGGTGGCCCCATTGGGGGAGTCTTACCCCTCTGCAGAGGTGCATTTGGTGCATTCTAACACCCCAGCCGACAGGGTGGGTTATACCAAAACTATCCTTGTAAAAGAACAGTAAGCAAAAGTAAGTAGTCATCAGGGTGGCCTAAAGCCAGTATCAGCCATACAGCGAAGGAGTCTATACCCTTTTCACTAGCGCTAGCCCACAGGAGATTATTTTTGCATCTGAAGTGGAGCACCACATCTACCATTAGCTCCTCACTTTACCACACAGATCACTGTGCTACTCATATGCTGAGTTGGCGAGAGCTGGTATCGAACCCAGAAACTCGTGATTCCTAGGCTGACGCTCTACTGACTGAGCTGTACTATTAGTTCAAGGCCATTAGTCCAAGAGTGAATGTAATTGAACGACTCACTTACTCACTTACTACTATATCATGCATTAGCCACTACATCAAGGGGACCCCACCCCCAAATGGTTTGGGTTGATACCTAAATGTTTTGTTCATCGAATGATGGAAATATAATCTGGTATTAAAAATCACATTATGTCCAAAATGCAGTATTCCTCAATGGCTGTTGGTCTGTCCGCAAAAGGTCAAGAGACTAAAAGATGTCAATTGGGATGTATTAGCTTTTAATACGGGAATATTGAAAGATGGAAGAAATATAGCCAAATTCTTTCACATCTTCGAGACATGACACTTATGCTTCAAAACAAAAGATAAAGCTAGAAGAAAGCAACTAAAATAAACCATCTTTGAGTCTTGAATTAAAAGTATTTGAAATCTTATAACTCATGAATGTTTTGGTTTGACCTCTTTGTTTTATGGCTTCATGGGTATTTAATGCCTAGATCCCTAACTTCAGGAAAGCAACTAAAATAAACCATCTTTTGAGTCTTGAATTAAAGTATTTGAAATCTTATAACTCATGAATGTTTTGGTTTGACCTCTTTGTTTTATGGAACCTTCATGGGTTATTTAATGCCTAGACCACTCCCATAACTTCAGGAAAGCAACTAAAATAAACCATCTTTGAGTCTGACCTCTTTGTTTTATGCATATCTTCGCCTACTTCAGGAAAGCAACTAAAATAAACCATCTTTGAGTCTTCATGAATGTTTTGGTTTGACCTCTTTGTTTTATTATCAACCTTCATGGGTTATTTAATGCCTAGACCATCCTTGTGCTTCAAGCAACTAAAATAAACCATCTTGAGTCTTGAATTAAAAGTATTTGAAATCTTAAACTCATGAAACCTCTTTGTTTTATGGCATATCAAAGACCATCCTTGTGCCCCTTCAGGAAAGAAAAGTATTGCCCTCCATAACCCATGAATAGTTTAACTTCAGGAAAGAACCATCTTTGAGTCTTTGAAATCTTATAACTCTACATATTCAACTTCAAAGTATTATAACTTCAAGAAGATCTTTGAGTCTTGAATTAAAAGTATTTGAAATCTTATAACTCATGATGTTTTGGTTTGACCTCCATATCAACCTTCATGGGTTATTTAATGCCTAGACCATCCTTGTGCCCCTCCCAAAAAGATATAACTTCAAGAAAGCAACTAAAATAAACCATCTTTGAGTCTTGAATTAAAAGTATTGAAATCTTATAACTCATGAATGCTTTGGTTTACCTCTTTCTTTAATGGTGTATCAACCTTCATGGGTTATTTAATGCCTAGACCATCCTTGTGCCCCTCCCCACCCCCGCAAAGATATAACTAAAAGAAAGCAACTAAATAAACCATCTATATAACAGGTTACAAAAAAAGAAAACACTGACTTTAGTTTGAAATAACTCAGCAAGAGTTGACATGTCATAAAACCAAACAAAGAATCAACCAGAAAATACTCTAAAAGAGCAAGTTCAAAAGAAATGTAGAAATAGATTGAAGTAAGGAAATGCAAAAGAAGTGACGGTGTGTAGGAAGCCTATGAAAAGTAAAGATGAAGTGAAGATATATTGATATAAAGAAGTCTTATTATTATTATTATTATTATTATTGAATAGGAAGTTGCTTCAAACCATATAACTGCATGCAAATTATTTGTATTAAGAATAATTACTTCTATTAAAAATGGTTACTTGTAGGAATAATTGTTAACTGACAATTCTAATAAATTGGTATAGTTCTTGAAATTATAGTCACTTGCAAATGATTATTATTATTAAATAGGAAATTATTCTATTAACTTCCTGACCCATTACAAGAAGCTCTGACCAATGTATGTCAATCCCCATTCTGCATATTGGGCACACCCACATCCCCCATTCTCACCTTTTAAAAAGGGAGGATGCTCCAGTATGCCCAATATGCTCATTATTCAACATATCCTCGTCAAGCCCTAGCACCTATATGATTTTCCCAACCCTATTGCCCTTATGGCAAGCCCCAACCCCTTTTTATCATATGGGCGCTAGAAGGCGGTGGCTGTGGGTCTACATGTCCTGGGAATGATGTTAAACTCTATCTGATGGTGAGGTTCCAGTTTTGGAGGTTTGGGGAATGTGGAGCACCCTTTCATCACCATTGCTTCGTGGTCCACTCTGACCCGGAGTGGTAGTACCTGTTAGGCTCCCATCTATGGGTTAAATAGAAAAATGTATTTATAAAAAATTGTATTATCCATTAAGAATTGATTTATTTCAAAACTTTATCAGCATTAAATGACCCACTGAGGTTGATATGCCGTAAAACAAAACAAACCAATCAACATATCCTCCTAAACTGCAACAGTCTCAGACAAACCTACACCAAATATTACAAAACTTAAAAGACCTCTTTAAAAATACAAACCAGAAGACATTTTAAATTTTATAAAAAAAAAAAAAGTAACCTTTTCAACAAGATTTAACCAAACATAACTGAATACCACCAGAAAACCACTACACTAAAAACTGAAATCCATAAGTAAAAACATTCTATATAACCCTTTCTGGCATTAAGTGACCCGCAGAGGTTGATATCCATTAAACAAAACTCAAACTCAAAAGAAAATGCACATGTTTCTGTATTACAAACTTCAAAATATAATTGAACAGAGCAATATAATTGGAAAAAATGGTTTAAAAATTGGCCATTTTGCAGTTATAGATCTATTACTGCCCACAGGTATCTGTGTATACCTATGAATTTCATCAGACCACTAACTTTAGAGACACATCATCATCACCACCACCACCTAAAAAGATAAGAAGAACTGAAACCAGATATCAGAAATCCCCTGAAAAAGTATATAAAAAGCCTCATAAATTATCAACCCACTAATTATCAATAAAGCCTCGGGTGTCTAAGGATTAAATATACAAACCCAGAAAACATTTTAAATTTTCTAAAAAAAAACAAACACAAAAAAACAACCTTTCCAACAACATTTAACCAAACATAACCAATAAAACAACTACTTTAAAGACTAAAATGTAAAAACATTCTATATAACCCTTATGGCATTAAATGACCACAGAGGTGGATATGCCATTAAACAAAACTCAAACTCAAACTCAAACACATTCTGTGGATCTTTAAAGACACAATGTGGGCACAGAAAGCATTGACAAAGCAACCAGTCAGGAGACACATAGTCATCCCAGTGACTTTGATCACAGCAAATTATTATCATTGAATAGGAAATTACTTGAAACCATGTAACTGTATACAAATTATTTGTATTAAGAATAATTACTTGATGCTATAATTGTTTGCAAATTATTAGAATTATTAAATAGGAATAGTAACTTTAAACCATATAATTGCTTAGAAAAAAAAAAGACTGAGTTCAGTATTAAATAACATAACAAGTGAACCAACCAACTAGTCAATGAACTTACTGTCAAGAATTTTACAAGAATCTATTTGATTGCAATGAAGACAGAATGTATATATGTGTGCAAACAATTTAATGATCATATAATCCATTTTTGTTGATGTAGGGTTGAATAAACAGTTATTGAAAACAGATAATGAAAATGGCAAAGTTTGAATTGCATTTCTACATTAATAGAAATCCCTTTTATCTTTGTGTTCTGTTCCAATGCCAAATATCTTAATAAAATATCTTATCATTGGAATGTCGTGATGATTGATAGAGAAAAGAGTAGATAAGTGAGTACTTGGATAAACCACACTTTCATAACAACATCACCTAGGAACAAGGACTAGAAAAAAGAGGGTTCAGCTTGTGGATCAGTTGGGGGTTTGGAGAGCCTTGGAGACACCCATGAATTTCTGAGAGCCCCCCCCCCTAAAACAGTTTTGGTTACAATTTGTATATTAGTTGGAGGCCATGTGTAATGGTTAAAGTCATAGGAAATGGACTTGATGATGAGAGTTCAAATCCTGAGACGAAGCTACTGTTCACATAGCGCTAATACCCTGGGGAAAGGTATGAATCCAACTACTCTTCCTCCAGGTAAATAGTAGACTGGGTTCTTTAATTTTGGTTAGGCAACCAGTCTAGGAGAAGGAAAAATCTGAATTCAAACCTGTTAAACTCCGCTTGGGTGGTCACTACTAGAATAGGCTCAGTCCTAATCAATGATCTATTTCACTAATATATATTTTTTACCTAACCTCTCTGCCACGAGTTGGATGGGACACAAGGTCAATATTTGGGATGATATTTGAAATGATTATGAACTACATTAATTCATTGACTCTTAAAACATTGATAATGCAACTAAGTATAATTGTGAAGAGCTTTTTTGTACCATATAAACAGTTAATGAAAATAACCAACTATAATTGTTTTAAGCATAAAATAACCCAACAAGGGTTGACATGCGCCTAAAACCAACCAACCAACTTTATATACTACTACTGTTTCAATTGCATAATAGATCTTAAATTTACTGTATAAAATTTATATACAAATATGAAAACTATTCATAGTCAAAGAAAATATGATAGTTTGTATATATTTTTTATTCCTCATCAAACAAGGAACAAAAAGAAGTGAAAAAGAGAGGAAAAAAGCTGCCACATAAAAGAGAGCTAAAAGAAAGGAGAAACAGCAGCACCCCCAACACCTACAGAAAGCATCACCTTTTGACATGGTTAGGGTTAGGGTTTAGGGTTAGGGTTAAGGTTTAGGGTTAGTTTAATGGGAAAATAAATAAATAATTTATCAGTCAAGAGTGGTTCCCCTTTGATCATGTTTGACTTATAGGAAATAATCTATATAAAGAAGGTATGGACTGCTCTTGACAGGTTGATAACCATATGGAAATCTGATAAAATAAAATAAGAATTCTTTCCAGTTGTAGCCGTGTCAGTACCACTGTAACATTGCACCACTTGAACTCTAACAAAATGTATGGGAACTACAAAAGGATACTGCATGCTGAACCTCAAAAAGTTTTAGTAAGGAAATCAAGTAGACAGTCAAGGAACACTTGAAGAATTACTATGAAGATCAAAATGCTGGAGACCAAAATACAAAACAAAATAAAAGGGTGAGCCAAATAGTAATGCCATTTTGTTTAGTACAGGTATAATTACCAACACAGAAACATGTATCATACATCAAAATGAAGCTGGTCCTCTGTGGATCACATCCTTACTTCTCAACATTGGTGAGTCAAAAAGTAATGCCATTTTGTTTAGGACAGGGATAATTACCAACACAGAAACATATATCATACATCAAAATGAAGCTGGTCTTCTGTGGATCACATCCTTACTTCTCAACATTGGTTAGTCAAAAAGTAATGCCATTTTGTTTAGGACAGGGATAATTACCAACACAGAAACATGTATCATATGTCAAAATGAAGCTGGTCCTCTGTGAATCACATCCCTACTTCTCCACATAGTCACCGTTTCTATCAATAGCAATGTTCCACCTTCTAATAGGAGCATTTATCCCTGCCCTATAAAATTCTGCTAACTGTTATTTTTTTAAATAAATCCTGGAAACAGTGCCCTTCAAAATAGCAGCTTTATAGCCGCTTACTTCCCATCTCACAAACCATCCAAGTTAGATGAGCAAGACCTGCCAGGCATTTCTGGAGAAGTAAGAATGAACTAATAAAGGACATTCTCCTATGGACACCACACATGTACTAGCCAGTGTTGGTCAAGCAACAAAAACTTACACTAATCAGCTCTGTATGAACACTAGATGCTGCCTAGAGGACTTGCAAAGAGTGATTACCGATAGGGATAGATAGTGAGAGAGAGTCAAGGGTATCTGTGCTGTTATGCTGCTGCTGATAATGATGATGATGATTTTTCATAATAACAACAAACAGGGTTTTTTGCAAGTGAGCTGTGAAAAAAAAGCCTCTAAAATTAAAATAAAGGACAATGCTAGACAAAAAAAGTATCAGTTTTAATAAGGTTATTTCAAATTGGGATGTAATCTTATTTGAATATACTTAGATTTTCCCCATTAGACAAAAAAAAAAAAAAAAAAAGACACAAGACTTTGTGGTTATATGAGATTTCAAATGCGAATTTTCAAATAACAGAACTGCAAGAACACTAGATGCTGTCTAGAGGACTTGCAAAGAGCAATTACCGATAGGAATAGATAGTGAGAAAGAGAGTCAAGGGTATCTGTGCTGTTAGCATGCCTTGATGATGATGATGATAATGATGATAATGATGATGATGATTTTTCATAATAACAACAAACAGGGTTTTTTGCAAGTGAGCTGTGAAAAAAAAAAAAAAAAAAAGCCTCTAAAATTAAAATAAAGGATAATGCTAGACAAAAAAGTATCAGTTTTAATAAGGTTATTTCAAATTGGGATGTAATCTTATTTGAATATACTTAGATTTTCCCCATTAGACAAAAAAAAAAAAAAACACAAAAAGACACAAAACTTTGCGGTTATATGAGATTTCAAATGCTAGTTTTCAAATAACAGAACTGCAAGAACAACTAGATTATGTATGAAAATATCAAATTAGACTATATTTTATAATCTGATTTTATATTCCGAGACAGATATAAGTTATTTCTTATTGATTATCATCTCTTTTTATATTTACTACGTATCCTTTTATATGACAGAGAGAATATTTGATGAATTGAAGACACTAGCTGAAAACCCACTCAAAGCTAAGGACTAAACTATATTGGTTATTTAAACGTGTGGTGTAATGGTTAAAGTCATGGGAAATGGACTCATCGCCCCGAGTTCATATCTTGGACGTGGTAATTGCATTTCATTTAGCGCTAATATCCTTGGGAAAGGTATGAATCCTACTCTCCCTCCAGCTATGGGTAAATAGTAGGGCAGACTGGGCTCTTTAACCTTGGTTAGGCAACCGGTCTAGGAGAAGGAAAACTCTGAATTCAAACCTGCTGAACTCCGCTTAAGAAATTGACCTTGTGTCGCATCCTGCTCGTGCAGAGGGGTTGGTAAATATATATTGGTTATTTCCTATAAGTCGAAGGGGAACCACTCTTGACTGATAAATTATTTATTTTCCCATTAAACTAACCCTAAACTAACCTAACCCTAACCCTGTCTTCTTTTTTCCTAGTAGATCAATAAATAAATAAATAATTTATCAGTCAAGAGTGGTTCCCCTTTGTTTATGTTAGACATAGGAAATAACCTCTATATTTTTGTGAGGACATCTATCCATACATTTGTAATGGGCAGTTGGTGTGTATGTATGTATGTATGTTCAGAGGAAACTACAAAAATAAAACAATCAATGATAAAGTAACACTATTCTTGTGTAGAAATAATTTTATTTATATCTAGGAAGATATTCAAAAGTTAGAATTTGAATAGTAAGAGAAGGGAAAGTCACTGGTGGCATTTGTGATTAAAACATAAACAAATCAATTATGTGAGACCAAAACAGTCAATGAATCTGCGAGAGTAACTTTCCAATGCTGGGTAGCCACTTTTAGTTAGTTAATAAAAGTTTTTATACTAACAAATACAGGTGTGTGGTGTAATGTTTAGAGTCATAGAGGAAATGGACTCATCAAAATCCTGGACGAAGCTGTTTGCATTTCACATAGTGCTAGAAAAGATACACATCCAACTCCTCTCCTTTCAATTATGGGTAAATAGTAGGATAGACTTGGCTCTTTAACCTTGGATAGGTAACCAGTCTAGAAGAAGGAAAACTCTGAATTCAAACCTGTTAAACCCTGCTTAAAAAATTGACTTTGTGTCCCATCGTGCTTGTGCGGAGGTCTTTGTAAATATATATACTAACAAATACAGGGAGAATATTTGAGCCATTTAAGACACTAGCTGAAACCTAGTCTACAGGTAAGATTTTAAGGTAGGGGTTGAGTAAATGTAAACATCTGTGGGGTGGCAAGAAGGTTAATGATTTAGGTTTAAAAGGTGCCTTTTTATTTCTGGTGTGTTCCTAGGCTTTGCTTTTTACCCCATCTTATTTGGTGGTAATGCGGAAAAGGAAGGGATTCAAGGAAAGATAAAGAAAGAGACAAAGAAAAAAGGTGTTTTTTTTATTTAGGCTTTATTCATGGGTCGTAGCTACCACGTGGCAAGGAAATTTCTCCCTGCCCAGTTGTAGTGTCTTGCCCCACTTAACACATCACTCAATAAGTCCTTGGCCTGACACATAGAGGGCGTCACTAATAAAAATCCATATGATTTTTATAAAGTACTAACCTTCAAATGCTATGTGCCAAAATTTGAGCCAATCGGATTATTAGTTTACAAATTACAGTTATTTAAGTGAAGCTACTGTTGCAAATTTTCAAAACAATGGAAAAATCTGAATTTTGTGTGTTGATAAAGCATTGATTTATGATGGGAAAAAATACTGTTTAAGCAAAACAATGGCTTGATAAGTGTTATTCGGACTCTGCTCCAATGGAAACAATGGATAAGAGGTGGTATGCTGACTTTAAATGCAGTCATACAGACACAAATGATGCTGAACGCTCAGGTCGCCCAAATTTGGCTGTTGTCCCAGAAAACACCAAAGATTGCAAATTGAAGTTGCGTGAGATAGCAGAGGAGTTGAAGATATCATAAGGCAATGTATTCTCCATTTTGCATGAACATTTTTCAATGAGAAAGCTGTGTTTAAAGTGAGTGCTGTGTTTGCTCACAGTCAATCAAAAACAACAATGCGTCAATGATTCAGAGCATTGTCTGCAATTGCTTCAACGCAACAAAAAGGAGTTTTTGCATAAAGATGTGACAATGGATGAAACATATATCATAGTAACATCACTACTAAAGTGAGGCAACCAGGATAGGAGAAGGAAGACTCTGAATTCAAACCAGCTTTACTCCACTTAAATATTGACCTTGTGTCACATCCTTACTGTGGCAGAGCGGTTAGGTAAATACATATATCATAATAACATCACTACTAAAGTGAGGCAACCAGGATAGGAGAAGGAAGACTCAGAATTCAAACCACCTTTACTCCACTTAAAAATTGACCTAGTATCACATCCTTACTGTGGCTGAAGGTTTAGGTAAATACATATATCATAATAACATCACTGTTAAGTGAGCAACCAGGATAGGAGAAGGAAGACTCACAATTCAAACCAGCTTTACTCCACTTAAAAATTGACCTTGTGTCATATCCTGCCCATGGCAGAAGGGTTGGGTAAATACCAATATGACAACCAATAAAAATCTGTTACTCGCAGTAAAAGGAATTAATCCAATCTCAGAAATAGTTAAAGGGAAGTAGCTGCTTCTGTTTTTAAGTTAAAACAAGGAAAAATAAAACCGTATTATTTTGTTCTCTAATTTTCTTTAATCAAGACAAACACATTTAAGTAAAAACAAGTTAATTTTAGAGTGAAGGGTTGTTTGAAATGATTTTCATTTGAAAATTAACAAGAGCAATTGTTCTGAATGGAATCGCAGCCATTTTGGAAAAAGCATTTTTAAACAAAATAAAAAGGAATAGACACGTAAGTGTAAGAGAAGAAAAGTGGGGAAAATATAAGATTTTTCACCATTACCCAATGAGTCTGTTCATAACTTATAATATTTGATAAAAATGAAAATTTGCCGAAATTTTCTACTCAAATTTTTCATTTTTACTTCACACATCCAATGTTATTATAGCAATCACCAATAAGTGAAGAAAAACAAGTGTTGGGTTGTTCGAGGCATTTTTTTAAATTTTTTATTTATCTATTTATTTTTTTTTTTTTTGCTTTTTTCAAGGACTGTCATAAATTTATGGAACAAATTGATTGAAGTTTTAAGCCATTAAAGAAATTCAGCAATTTAATTCCAAATTTGTAAAATAGAACACAATGATTTCTTGCGAGTGAAGGAATTGTTCAAAGTCTAAATTTGATGATAATACTCTCAACATTATTTCTTTTTTGTTATAATTTATTGATTTTAAAGAATGAAAAATAGGTCAGATTTTATGCTTTCTGTGGTTTTGATTCAAGAGTGCCTCACTAACAAACAGGATAAACCTTTCAACCTCTTTTCATATGTATGGAAGCACCTAAAGACCATGAAATTAGCTTGTTGTTTTTATAGTCTTGCATTTGTACACATAAGAACAACTATTATTGAGTTAGGTAATATCCATACTTGAATGGTTCAGTGGATAGAACATCAGATGAGAGTTTCTAAAGGCGGCAAATTTAGTATCTTTACTCATATATGAATAATAAAGGCACCATTTTTCTGATTTCCAATTTTTATAACAATAATGGAATCATCAATATTAGCTGAAAACCTGCCTTACAGTAGGAATTTTAAGTTACATAAATGGAATATAAATTTATTCATTTATCCCACTTTTTATTACAGCAATAAACACTGGCATAACATCAAACTATATTTTTGTAGGGACTTATAAGTTAATAAATATATTACTGTTAATTGTATTACATATAAATACGTCATTTAAGAGCAATTTTGTCACAATGTGGAGGCATGTGTTGTAATGGTTATCATCAAAGGAAATGTACCGGCAACAGGAGTTCAAATTCTGGTGTTGCATAGCCCTTCGCTACTCTGGATCGTATACGTTGCTGGTATACTGCTCAATGAAATCACAAAGCATGCTGTATGTAGTAGAAGATTGACTTTTTATTTAATTCCCTCATGGTGTGTGTGAGTGGACGAGCGTTGACAACGGGAACTACTACTGCTGGGATCGTGGAAGGTGGTGGGCGTGCCTCACTGCTCACTGGCAGCGATTGACCGCAAGCGTCGGTTAGACTCCTTGTGCTCTGTTCGCCGTCTCCTATCTGACTGTCCAACTGCTACTGCTGACCCCTTAAGTAAAGGCAACCCGCCCACACGTCCTTTTGTTCCTTTGACCAGAAGTTCTTTCTTCCCCTTCCAGTCTCTTTGTTCAAATTCCCGTTTGTACAGAGGAAGTCTTTTGTTACCCTTCCTTTTGTTACCCCAGACTTTCTGTCTAAGCTATCTATTATTTTCTTTTGTTCAATTTCTTCTTTGTCCAGGTTTCGAATTTCCCATGCAAAATAAATGCGACGATCCTAAAACATAACACTGGATGATGCTTCTGGAATTTCTTTGGGAAAGATATGTATCCATCAGATGAGAGTTTCTAAAGGCGGCATTTAGTACCTTTACTCATATATGAACAACAAAGGCACCATTTTCTGATTTCCAATTTTTATATCAATAATGGATTCATCAATACTATTTGAAAACCTGCCTTACAGGAGGAATTTTAAGATACAAAAACAAAAGATAAATTCATTCATTTATCCACTGGCATAACACCAAATTATATTTTTGTGAGGACTTATAATTTAGTAAATGTCATTGATAGGTTAACTTTTATAATCTACTGACGGCTGTTAATTTTTACATTTGTTAATGTGATCATTAATTGTAATTGTTAATTGTACATTTGTTAATGTAATTGCTAATTAGTGTAGGTCGATTTTTCACTTTTTAAAAATATCAAATTGTCCATTTATGCGAAAGTTGTGTGTTACGTGTACTGAATATTGATACCAAAAATTAGATCTTTTACTTGCAACATTGTTTGGGAAATAGCATCAAAGATCATCTACTAAAATGCACTAAAAATCCTTGTTTTTGCAAAATTTAGCCTTTAGAAAACAAGGACTTTTATTGCATTTTAGTAGACAATCTTTGGTGCTATTTCCTCAAACAATGGTGCAAGTAAAAGATCTAATTTTTTGTATCAATATTCAGTATATTAACACACAACTTTTGCATAGATAGACAATTTGATATTTTTGAAAAGTGAAAAATCGACCAACCCTATTGTTAATTGTACTACACATATAGACACAACATCAATTAGAGTTACCTTATCACAATGTGGAGGCATGTGGTTTTATTGAATTTCAGATAGAACTAATACCCTTGGGAAAGGTATGAATCCAACTAGTCTCCCTATATTTTTGTGAGGACTTATAAATTAATGAATGTCATTGATAGGTTAACTTTTATAATCCATTGATGTTTGTTAATTGTACCAGACATATAAACACATCAATTAGAGCTATTTCATCACAATGTGGAGTAGGTAGTGTAATGGTTATTGTGAAAGAAAATGGACTCTGCAGCATGAGTTCAAATTCTGGATGAGGCTACTGGCATTTCATATACTGCTAATACTAATATAATTAGGAAAGGTATGCAGTCAACTATTCTCTCTCCAACTATGGGTGAATATTAGGGAAAACTGGACACTTGAACCTTGTTGGGTTATTTTATTCTGAAGACATTGTTTTATTCATTCTTGATGAGTATTCAATTTTTTTTTAAACTCAATTTTTTTCACTATTTTTGAAAACTCATTTTTTTCTATTCAACCTATAGATGGAACCCTAACAGATACTACCACTCCAGGTCAGAGTGAACCTGGGAGTAATGGTAATGAATGGGGTACTTCACTCCCCCAAGATACTATTTGAACTTAACTGTGTTTTTCCATGACTTCTTCCAGTTAAACGTTAAATTTTAAATTCTACACTACATATTAAATAACCCAGTCTACCCTACTATTTACACATAGCTGTGGGGAGAACAGATGAATTCATTCCTTTTCCAAGGGCATTAGCATGAATGGAAATGCAAACAGCTTCATCCAGGATTTAACAGATTTATATAGGTTGTCAGAAATTGTATCATGTGTGGGGATTAAAGTAGAATTAAATTTTTTTTAAAAACTCTCATGAGCCTTCACCGGAAGAACCCTCCAAGCATCTTGCCTTCCCTACCCGGATGTCCAGTGAGCTTCGGCTGCTGGCTCAGGTATAGTAAATTAATAGCGTCGATCCCAGGGGGCTATCCCCCCAGGCAATATCTGCCCCCTTGAATTAAAGGGGCAGGGCTGGATTTATTGCCCAGTGCCTTGAGAGGGAATGCCGAAGGGATCGACGCAATTTTTGTTCTTTCCCACCATGAGCTTTGGCTTTTGGGTGGGCCCACATTAAAATGAGGCCTTGTGCCCAGCCCATACAAGTGGGGTATGAGGCAAATACTCCCTCCAAGCATGTGCAGAGAAAAAGGACTCACTTCTGACCCCCAAGATAATCCCTCAGCCATTCGAGTTTAGGCCTTAACACATCACGCAATAAGTCCCGGTCCTAATTAATAAAACAACAACTTTTACACAAAATTCAACTTTATCCATCAACATAGTCTCCTTCTAGGGTGATACACTGATCCCAATGCTTCTCTAATAATTCAATGCCATTTTTGTAGAACGATTTGTCTTTGGCCTTAAAATATGCCTTTGTTTTTTTTATATCACTTCTTCATAGGAGCCAAATCTCTTTCTCTGGAGCATTCTTTTCAGGTCTGATGAATTAAATCCATTAAATGCAGTTTAATGTCATAACCAGGACACCTAATTCCATTGCGAAAGGCTATGAAACTTTCATAAATGCATTTTTCTCTGTGTAAGGGAATGACTGCATAACAATATAATTTATACAAATCATAACCACAGGCGTGCATAACATGATGGCTATCATCATAGGAAATGGAATCAGTGACCTAAATTCAAACCGGGATGAGGTTGTTTACATTTTACTTCATGCTAATGCCCTTGGGAAAGCTATGAATCAGTCCATTATACGCAAACCCCCTACCCCAGCTATGGGTAAATAGTAGGGCAGACTGTTATTTAGCCTTAGTTTGGCAACCAATCTAAGAAAATTCTGAAATTAAACCAGCTTTATTCTGCTTCAAAACAGTTATCTAGTTTGGTTTATTGTTTTATTTGTTTAATGGCATATCAACCTTCATGGATTATCTAATGCCCCAGCCATCCTTGTGGAAGAACAGTTGTGATACTAGCTAACCCATATCTAGAGGGATGAGGGAGTTCATACCTTTCCCAAGGGTATTAGTACAAAAGTGAACATAATAGCACAACTGGAATTCAAACTCACATACTACAATGTCACAGTCCATTTTTACATAATTATTGGATCCCTAATACTTATATAAGGTAGTGTAGAAACATAATGGCGATTAGTGCAGCTGATGGCCTTGAGAGTGAGTGACGGTGCTTGACCTCACTCTCACCTTGCCTTCCGGGGATAAATCGTGAGAACCGGAAGGCATGGAAGACCCTGTCTTCCGGTTTAAGGATAGTAAGCTTAAGTCAGTTAGAAGTTAGAAGCCGAGCTCGTAGGATGTAAGGATGTGCGCAGACGTCTGGTTTGGGGATTAACAATAAAATAAGATCAAAAGTAAATCGAAGTCTTGTGTTTATTATCTAAAAACTAACAATGACACAGGGCTTCTGATAACAAGAAATCCCCATAGAAGACCAGACCCGAAGTCCCAAAAAGTCCAGACCTTAGAAGATTCCAGACCCAGACGCAAGATGTTAGAAGATATACCAAGTCAAGATGATAGAAGAATAGATGTCCAAGATATAGAAGCAAGTAAGAAGTAAAGAAGTAATGAAGGGTATGCAACACATATGGATTCTTGGCTAGAATACTCAGAAGAGTCTTAGAGACATGAGGAGACTTGTTGTCTCTCAGACCCTAGTGAAATACCATCAGCCAATGCTGGTATGAAAAACTCACTTAATAATAATAATATCAGCTAGAATACTCAGAAGAGTCTTGGAGACATGAGGAGACTTGTTGTCTCTCAGACTCCAGTTATATATAAGATATACCAAGTCAACATGATAGAAGAATAGATGTCCAAGATATAGAAGCAAGTAAGAAGTAAAGAAGTAAAGAAGGGTATGCAACACTATCACGTTACCCAATATGTCATATTAATTCCCTTGGGAAAGTTATAAATCAATCTGTTCTACCCCCTACCCTGAGCTACGGGTAAATAGTAGGGCAGACTGAGTTATTTACCCAACAGTTGTTGATGGGTAATAATCTTTTGACTTGACCCCTTGAAGACACGCCATTACAGATGCGTGAGAATCAGTTTGGGATATGGCAGAGAATTCAGTGGGAGTGGGCAGGGAAAAGGTATTAGTATAAGAAAATAGAGTATAAGAAAATTCTAAAATTGATATTTTTTTATTTATTTGTATTGATATTTCACCTATGCAATCATTGCTGAGCTAAGTTTGATTTAGTTTATTTTTCATCATCTATGTCGTAATCCTAATAATAATTTGCATAAACAATGTTCACTTTAGTTTTTTATTTAGTAGTAAATAAACTAATAACAGATAGGACACAAAACATGTCTTTATTTGATAGCAATAGACCACTTTTTATATCTAGGCTTCTGCTGTTATTTTTTTTCCTAGGAATACAAATTACAAGACCACTCCATAATTCTTTCTTCAAAATTGACTTGAAAAAAATTATACCATTAAATAATTTAATCGGGCTTGTTTAAGGAATATTTCATGAAGCCAGAATGTTTAGCTATTAAAGAAAAATTTTTTTGCGTCTTATCTGTTGAAAATAATTTTTGCCATAGGTGGTATAATGGGTCCATTGTTAAAAAAGTTTTCAGCAGAAATGGCCAACCAATATATACAGCTTTTTTTTTTGCTTTTTTTTTATTTGGCTGAGATACCTTATAATGTCATTTTATTTTTTCTAAGCAGCCACACAAAGTTTATAACCAGTGGATAATTTCTCAAAACAGAAACCCTTATCTTTATTCATCTTAAGAAGCCAAAGATATCCAAGTCTGTAGTTTATACAAGCTTATAGAATGTGTCTAATAAAAGCGGAGCTATGAGAAAATGAAGGCATGTGGTGTAATGGTTAGAGTCGTAGGAAATGGACTCAGCAACCCAAGTTCAAATCCTGGACAAGGCCATTTGCATTTCACATAGCGCTAATACTCTTGGGAGAGGTATGCCTCCAACTACTCTCCCTCCAGCTATGGGTAAAATAGTAGGAGAGACTTGGCTCTTTAACCTTGGTTAGGAAACCAAGGAGAAGGATTGAACCTGCAGCCTAGAGATAACTGTCACTTAGAACTGTATTAACTCAACACATATATCCACTATGCCATGTGTCCAATAATTAAATATGTCCTTATTTGTAGGTGGAGATTTGTTTCTTCTATGAATAATTTATTTAGTAGAGCAGACTGGACTCTTTAACTTTGGTAAGACAACCCGTCTAGGAGAAGGAAAACTCTGAATTCAAACTCCACCTAGTATTGATTAACAAAAAAGAGAACTTGTCAACTGGTGTACTTTGCAGTTCCAGCAGATCACAGGGTGAAGATAAAGGAAAACGAAAAGATGGACAAATATCTGGATCTTGCCAGAGAATTGAAAAAGCTGTGGAATATGAGGGTCAAAGTGATACCAATTGTAGTTGGTGCACTTGGAACGGTCCCAAAAAGCTTGAAAAAAAAAAGAATGGAGGATCTGGAAATCAGAGAAAGAATTGAGACCATCTAGACTACTGCAATGCTGCAATCGGCTAGAATACTCAGAAGAGTCTTAGAGACATGAGGAGACTTGTTGTCACTCAGACCCTAGTGAAATACCATCAGCCAACGCTGGTGGGAAAAACTCACATAATAAAAATAATATCAGGTAGAATACTCAGAAGAGTCTTGGAGACATGAGGAGACTTGTTGTCTCTCAGACTCCAGTGAAATACCATCAGCTAATGCTGGTGTGAAAAACTCACTTAATATAATAATATCAGCTAGAATACTCAGAAAAGTCTTGGAGACATGAGGAGACTTGTTGTCACTCAGACTCTAGTGAAAGACTATCAACTTATTTTGGGGAGAAAAATTTACAAGGAGTGAAAGGATGATAATAAACAAAAAGAAAATGTCCATCTATATAAATGAAGTTTAATAAATAGATAAATTGATAAATAAATAAATGTATAAATAAAGTTCTGAAATTTGTTAAAGAAAATATGTCAGAGTAGCAAAACTATTTTAATAAATAGATTTAATGAACTGATGTTTGTTTAGAATAGGATGCTGATCAAATGTCTGTGGTAATGTATAAATACAGAGGGTTTTAAAAAAATGTTCTATCATTTAAAATGGGAATTCTCGTTAAACATGTTTCTGTTAATAGTAATTAAATCTATTTTTGGCGCCTAAATGTATACCAGCCTTCCACTTCTTTGTTCCTGGTGTAATTTCTATATGTGATAAAGACAAAAGAAACAGACAATAGGAAAAACACTTCCTCAAAGAAAACATACAAATATCAAAAAGAGTTCACGATTCCAATTTTCATTAAATTTCTACAATTTTTTTTTTCTTGTTTACATTTGAAATATTATTTTTGAAATGTAGTCCTAAATTTGAATTCAGTTCTTAATTGCTTAAGTGATAAAAAATATATTTGTTTGATTCATTTTCTTTTTTACTCCCAAAAATGTAGTAATAAAACAAAGCTAAGAATTAAACATGTGTCCTTATATGTAGGTGGAAAATTTTGCACATTAATTCAACTTGAAATTATTCATTTAGGAATTCCAGAGGTGCTTTGACCAATGAAAAACACACTGGAATGTTGAATGCCAAAGTGACTATTTTGAAGAAAATTAATATTTCACTCACTGTTTATTTGTTTCTTGGTAAATATAGCTCCGGTGTAGATACATTTTTAACACACTTTGATTTCAAGTGTGTTGAATATCAGGGTGATAATTTTGAAGAAAATTAAGGTTTCATTCAGTGTTAATTTCTGTCTTGGTAAATACAGCTTCTGTGTTGATACATTTTGAACATACTTTGATCTCAAGTGTTAAATGCCATGTGGACAATTTTGAAGAAAATTAATATTTTATTCACTATTCATTTTTGTCTTTGTAGATACAGCTTCAATTTAGATACTTTTAACAAACTTTTATTTCAAGTGTGTTGAATGTCAAGGTGACTATTTTGAAGAAAATTAATATTTCATTCACTGTTCATTTCTGTCTTGGTAAATATATCTTCAGTCTTGATACTTTTTGAAATGCCTCATATTTGGATGAAAATTAATGTTTCCTTCACTGTTCATTTCTGTCTTGGTAGATACAGCTTCAGTCTTGATACTTTTTTAACAAACTTTTATTTCAAGTGTGTTGAATACCAAGGTGACTATTTTGAAGAAAATTAATATTTCATTACTGTTCATTTCTGTCTTGGTAAATACAGCTTCAGTCTTGATACTTTTGAACACACCTCATTTTGGATGAAAATTAATGTTTCCTTCACTGTTCATTTCTGTCTTGGTAAATACAGCTTCAGTCTTGATACTTTTTTAACAAACTTTTATTTCAAGTGGGTTAATACAAAGGTGACTATTTTGAAGAAAATTAATATTTCATTTACTGTTCATGTCTGTCTTGGTAAATACAGCTTCAGTCTTGATACTTTTTGAACATGCTTTGATCACACCCCGAAAGAAACATAACTTTGCTCCAGTGCTAAACCAGACAAATGATTATAACACATACATTTACTTGCCTTCGAACTGCAACAATCTAAATTACTGCACCCTCATTCAATTATGCAGCCAACAAGGAGTTTGTTTTCAAAGTCTTAAAATAGTCTCTGTTAGTAAACAACCACTGAACGACTCAGCATTTTATAAGATTCTTTAAATTAATTTTGTCTTTAACATTGGCCATCCATGTAAACATATATGAAAATAGAACTGTTCCATGACAAATCAATGCCCACTTTCTCCATATGCTTAAACACTGACTGGCCCCTGTCAAGGTCACAATGGGAGTAGCAGCTTCCTACTATTATTACTGCCTGGGTGGTCAAATACTAGAGTAATCCCAAAAATAAAGTCTCCAAAGCGTGTGGGACACAGGGAAACTGATTGTGTAGCTATTGGTATCACTGTTGTGTTTGTTGTGCTTGCACTGGGCCTTGAATTCCATGAGTACCAGCTGTTTTGGGTACTAGTTCAGTTGTGCTTAGCCAGTTGCTGTTGTCCAAACTAACAGTATACTGTCACTGTGAATAGGATTGAACCTGTGAGGGAATATCCCATTGGATTTTGAATCCAATTATGCTTTACAAGTTCAAACTGGGCCATAGGCCGCAGAAGCAACCATAAAACATTTAGTATTATCTGTGTTATTCGGACTATTGTCCCCATCTTCATTGTTATTTGTACAATGTTTCGGCCGATGTGCCCTCCGGCCTTCTTCGGGTATTTCTTGTCGGACTCGGGAACCTTCTCGGACTCAGGAACCGTCTTTTTGAACTCGGGAACTTTCTTGTCATAGTGGGAGCCATCACGGAATTTAGAACCTAACCCTTTATTTATCTCCTACCCCAGCTATGGTTAGCAGAATGAGAACAGGATACCCCCGTGGAATAAATAAAAGGTTAGGTTCAAAGTACCGTGATGGCTCCCAATTACGACAAGAAAGTTCCTGAGTTCGAAAAGAAGGTTCCTGAGTCTGAGAAGGTTTCAGAGTCCAACAAGAAATACCTGAAGTTGTACAAACATTGTACAAATAACAATGAAGATGGGGACAATAGTCCGAATAACACAGATAATACTAATCTTCAAGCCTCATCTCAAACATTCAGAGAAACATAAAACATTTGTTGCACAAATAGTTAATCACACCACAGTGACCAGATGGCTCATGAAATTTCCCTCAGTCTGTAAGAACCTCAACAATCAGGTCAGATAGGCCTAAAACCGTGGATTCCAAGACCACGCTCTGGAGGCAAATTCAGTGAGTAGTACTCGAGGAGTATCAGGTGAGGTTGGCATTTCACAGTCCAATGTGGTTTGTCACCTTTATGAGCTCAGCAAAAACTCCTAGAGCTGCCAAATTGTGCCCCATATTACTGAAATATTGCAAACTTTTTGACTCGCCCTAATATTAAGTCTTTTTTGTTTAATACACATCAATATTTTTGATGAGGAAATAGCTTAACTAGTATAAAATTCTGGGCTCTCCAAGCTTAGTTAGGTAACCAGTCTAGGAGAAGGAAACTTCTGAATTCAGACCTGTTAAACACTGCCTAAGAAATTGACCTTGTGTCACATCCTACTGTTGGTAAATATATATATATATATATATATATATATGTGTGTGTGTGTGTGTGTGTGTGTGTGTGGATTATGTAACTGACTGTAAGCAAAACTATGTCACCATTGACGTCATGATTTCCTTTTTTATTCAAATTATATTCTCAAGGATTATGAAATAGTCATTATTTAATCTTAATTAGCATTTTAATTATTAACAATGTCTCTATTAAAGTCGAGCTGAGTTAGATTTGCCGCAAAACTGCCCATATTATCGATGCATTCAAAATCCTGAAATATGTGTTATATATCTCTAAGAAATAAAGATTTACATATTATTTGGTGGGAATAATTTGCACAATGATTTTAACAAAACTGGGTTTAATAAATAATTATTTGGTGTTACTGATTTATAATAATATCATGTTATTCTCAAATGTATTAAAAGCAATTCTATATCCAATTTTAAATAGAAATTAATTTAAAATAACATCAGAATGAGTGTAATGTTTTTATATTCATTCTTATTTAGTTTTGTTAGTCTTTCTAATTTAATATAACTAGCAAAAGTATGTGCCTTCTGGGCACAAGTTTTTAAGTTTTAATATTATAAAATATCATATTAAATTAGAAAGACTAACAAAACAAAATAAGAATGAATGTGAAAATAGTACAACTATTTTAATGTTATGTTAATTGATTTATATATAGAATTATATATAGGGTTGCTTCAAATATGTTTGAGAATAACGATAGTATTAGAAATCAGTAACAGCAAATAATTATTTTGTTAAAATCATTAAGCAAATTATTTTGTTAAAATCATTAAGCAAATTATTCCCACAATATACTATGTAAATCTTTATTTCTTAGTTATATATGACACATATTTCAGGATTATAAATGCATTAATAATATGGGTAGTTTTGTGGAAAATATAACTCATCTAAACTTTAATAGAGATATTGTTAATAAAGAAGATACTAATTAAGATTAAATAATGACTAATTCATAATTGTTATATATATATAACTAAATATAATATAATTTAAATAACCATAATTGTTATATATATATAACTAAATATAATATAACTTAAATAACCAAGGAAATCGTGATGTCAGTGGAGATGTACTTTCGGTTACAGACAGACAGTTACATAATCTCCATCATGATAAGATATTTTGTGATATTAAAACTTAAAAACTTGCACCCAAGGGGTGCATACTTTTTTACTATATATATATGTAAGGTAATCCAAATGACTGGTAAGTAAGGGATGATTCTATTTGGGATCATCGAAATCTCACTGTACAACCATACTGTATACTCTTATAGGTGCAAACATATATATTAATACACAGATTTTTTATAAATCCCTAAAAGAGCTCAATGTATAATAATCAATAAATTAAATTATATACAGAGAAATATTTAACTTTCAAAGAAAAAAAAACTTAACAAACCATCATCTGTTATCATTTCTATTTCCATGTTTTAGTTTTTGGTCGAAATAAAAATGATAACAGATGACAGTGTTAAGATTTTCTTTCTTTGAAAGTCATATACATGTGTGTGTGTGTGTGTGTGTGTGTGTGTGTGTGTGTGTGTATTAAAAAATTAATTGCTCATTTTTATCTTGGTAAATACAGCTTCAAACTTGGGACTTTTATGACACACTTTGTATTCTGAAAAAATTAACGTTCCATTCATTATTCATTTCTATTTTGGTAAATATGGCTTCAATCTAGATACTTTTATGACACACCTTGTATATATATATGTGTGTGTGTGTTTATTTAAAAAGAAGTAACGGCCTCATTGCGTTAAGATGAGCAATACAGAGACTCATGCAAGGCCAAGTTTCCATCTTGGCTTCTTTTACTGGCATTTGCTTCCATATTGAAACTATTCACAGCCGAGAATGTTCCCATTGGAGATTTATTACAGCACTGATTATGAAGAGGACCTGAAATGGCAAACCAATAACTATATGGGGTAACCAGTGGGGTCCACTTGTATATCAGGGTTTTTCTCTTTTTATTTTATTTTGCTATTTTTGTTGTTGCTGTTTAGCAATCCCATAAAGAAGAGATCTTAAAGGTTTCTTTTTGTAGGTTTTTGTTTTTGTTTTTCATGCTATTCTGGGCATTTGTTTTCGGTGATTCACAGCCACTGTCAGAATATATAAACTTCAGTGTCCAGTCCAAACTTCTAAAACCGCGAATTATGGAGGATCTTACCATAAGACCATCTTTTGCCTCATTCTTTTTCATTCCCTATTCCCTACATGACTTTCTTTTCTTCCTTCTCAATTTATGTCTTACCCTATCTGCCCTATAACCTCCCACATCTATCTATCTATCTATCTATCTATCTATCTATCTATCTCAGTCTGTTAATATCTATCTATCTATCTATCTATCTATATCTATCTATCTATCTCTATCTATCTATCTCAATCTGTTCATATCTATCTATCTATCTATCTATCTATCTATCTATTCAAACTGTTAATATCTATCTATCTATCTATCTATCTATCTATCTATCTCAGTCTGTTAATATCTATCTATCTATATCTACTATCTCAATCTGTTCATATCTATCTATCTATCTATCTATCTATCTATTTCAGTCTGTTAATATCTATCTATCTATCTATCTCAGTCTGTTAATATCTATCTATCTATCTATCTACCTATCTGTGTCTTTCTCTCTCTACGTATCTATCTGTCTGTAATTTCAAGTCTTTTACATTCTCCTCAACAAGCACCCTCCCTACTTCCTATTCTCTCTTTCTCTCTGTCTCTCTGTCTCTGTCTCTCTCTCTCTCTCTCCTTGTTTTTCTCTCTCTATATATATATGTATCTGTCTGTCACTCATTTAAAATCTTTACATTCTCCTCAACAAGCACCCTCCCTATTTCCTATTCTCTCTTTCTCTCTCTCTGTCTCTGTCTCTCTCCTTGTCTTTCTCTCTATATATATGTATCTGTCTGTCACTCATTTAAAATCTTTTACTTTCTCCTCAACAAGCACCCTCCCTATTTCCTATTCTCTCTTTCTCTCTCTGTCTCTCTTCTTGTCTTTCTCTCTATATATGTATCTGTCTGTCACTCATTTAAAATCTTTTACTTTCTCCTCACAAGCACCCTCCCTATTTCCTATTCTCTCTTTCTCTCTCTGTCTCTCTCCTTGTCTTTCTCTCTATATATGTATCTGTCTGTCACTCATTTAAAATATTTTACTTTCTCCTCAACAAGCACCCTCCCTATTTCCTATTCTCTCTTTCTCTCTCTGTCTCTCTCCTTGTCTTCTCTCTATATATGTATCTGTCTGTCACTCATTTAAAATATTTTACTTTCTCCTCAACAAGCACCCTCCCTATTTCCTATTCTCTTTCTCTCTCGTCTCTCTCCTTGTCTTTCTCTCTATATATGTATCTGTCTGTCACTCATTTTAAAATCTTTTATATTCTCCTCAACAAGCACCCTCCCTATTTCCTATTCTCTCTTTCTCTCTCTGTCTCTCTCCTTGTTTTCTCTCTATATATGTATCTGTCTGTCACTCATTTAAATATTTTACTTTCTCCTCAACAAGCACCCTCCCTATTTCCTATTCTCTCTGTCTCTCTCCTTGTCTTTCTCTCTATATATGTATCTGTCTGTTACTCATTTAAAATCTTTACTTTCTCCTCAATAAGCACCCTCCCTATTTCCTATTCTCTTTGTCTCTCTCCTTGTCTTTCTCTCTATATATGTATCTGTCTGTTACTCATTTAAAAATCTTTTACTTTCTCCTAACAAGCACCCTCTCTATTTCCTATTCTCTCTGTCTGTCTCTCTCCTTCTTTCTCTCTATATATGTATCTGTCTGTTACTCATTTAAAACTTTTACTTTCTCCTTAACAAGCACTTCCTATTTCCTACTCTCTCTCTTTCTCTCTTCTCTCTCTCTCTTTGTCTCTCTCTATACATTGTATCTGTCTGTCACTCATTTAAAATCTTTTACTTTCTTCACAAGCAACCTATCTCCTTTCCTATTCTCTCTCTCTCCTTGTCTTCTCTCTATATATGTATCTGTCTGTCACTCATTTAAAATCTTTTACTTTCTCCTCAACAAGCACCCTCCCTATTTCCTATTCTCTCTCTCTCTCTCTGTCCTTCTCCTTTCTTTCTCTATATATATGTATCTGTCTGTCACTCATTTAAAATATTTTACTTTCTCCTCAACAAGCACCCTCCCTAACCTCTCTCTCTCTCTCTCTCTCTCTCTCTCTCTCCTCCTCTCTCTCTCTCTCTCTCTTCTCCTTATCTTTCTCATATATATGTATCTGTCTGTCACTCATTTAAAATCTTTTACTTTCTCCTCAACAAAGCACCCCTCCCTATTTCCTATTCTCTCTCTCTCTCTCTCTCTCTCTCTCTCTCTCTCCTCTCTCTTCCTCTCTCTATATATGTATCTGTCTGTCACTCATTAAAATCTTTTACATTCTCCTCAACAAGCACCCTCCCTATTTCCTTTCTCTCTTTCTCTCTCTGTCTCTCTTTGTCTTTTCTCTCTATATATGTATCTGTCTGTCACTCATTTAAAATCTTTTACTTTCTCCTCAACAAGCACCCTCCCTATTTCCTATCTCTCTCTCTCTCTCTGTCTCTCTCCTTATCTTTCTTTATATATATATGTATCTGTCTGTCACTCATTTAAAATATTTTACTTTCTCCTCAACAAGCACCCTCCCTATTTCCTATTCTCCTCTCTCTCTCTCTCTGTCTCCTCTCTCTCTCTCTCTCTCTCTCTATATATGTAATCTATCTGTCACTCATTTAAAATCTTTTACTTTCTCCTCAACAAGCAACTTTCCTATTCTCTCCTCTCTCTCTCTCTCTCTCTCTCCTCTCTCTCTCTCTCTCTCTCTCTCTTCTCTTATCTCTCTATATATATATGTATCTGTCTGTCACTCATTTAAAATATTTTTACTTTCTCCTCAACAAGCACCCTCCCTATTTCCTATCTCTCTCTCTCTCTCTCTGTCTCTCTCTCTCTCTCTCCTTATCTTCTCTATATATGTATCTGTCTGTCACTCATTTAAAATCTTTACATTCTCCTCAACAAGCCACCCTCCCTATTCTCCTTTTCTCTCTGTCTCTCTTCTTGTCTTTTCTCTCTAATATGTATCTGTCTGTCACTCATTTAAAATCTTTTACTTTCTCCTCAACAAGCACCCTCCCTATTTTCTATCTCCTCTCTCTCTCTCTCTGTCTATATATATGTATCTGTCTGTCACTCATTTAAAATATTTTACTTTCTCCTCAACAAGCACCCTCCCTATTTCTCTCTCTCTCTCTCTCTCTCTCTCTCTCTCTCTCTCCTCTCTGCTTACTCTATATATATGTATCTGTCTGTCACTCATTTAAAATATTTTACTTTCTCCTCAACAAGCACCCTCCCTATTTCCTATTCTCTCTCTCTCTCTTCTCTCTGTCTATATATGTATCTGTCTGTCACTCATTTAAAATCTTTTACTTCTCCTCAACAAACACCCTCTATTCCTATTCTCTTGTCTCTCTCTTGTCTTTCTCTCTTATGTATCTGTCTGTCACTCATTTAAAATATTTACTTTCTCCTCAACAAGCACCCTCCCTATCCTATTCTCTCTCTTCTCTCTCTCTCTCTCTCTCTCTGTCTTTCTCTCTAATATATGTATCTGTCTGTCACTCATTTAAAATCTTTTACTTTCTCCTCAACAAGCACCCTCCCTATTCCTATTCTCTCTCTTCTCTCTCTCTCTTCTCTCTCCTCTTCTCCTATATGTATCTGTCTGTTACTCATTTAAAATCTTTACTTTCTCCTCAACAAGCACCCACTCTATTCCTATTCTCTCTTCTCTCTCTCTCTCTCTCTCCCATAACCCTTCTCATTTCCTATTTTTCTCTACTAAATCAAAACTAAGCTATTTGCATTTCTGGTCATCTAAAAGTCTCAAGAGTAATGATTAACCATTTTTTTTTCTCTGTTTATTTCTCCACCTCAGACCAAACTGCCATATGGGAAAGAAATCTAAACGGTTCTATCAGATGCCTTACAACTGAAATAGATATTTAATTGAATTGATGATCCGGGTTCAATTTCCAGTTAAGACCCTCAGGGAAAGGCATGAATCTACTATTACTTCCCTTGCCGTAGGTAAAATAACAGTGGAGGTGTTTATGGTGTAATGATTATCATTGTGGACACGGCGACATGAGTTCAAATCCTGTACAAGGCTATCTGCATTTCATATATCCTAATACCCTTGGTAAAAGTATTAATCTGATTATTCTCCCTCCAACTAAGGGTAAATAATAGGGCAGACTTAGCTCTTTAACCTTGGTATGACAACTGGTCTAGGAAAAGGAAAACTCTGAATTTACACCTGTTAAACTCTGCTTACTGATACAACTAGAGCCTGGAAGAAACAGTGCTACAGTATGGCTGCACCACCTGGACCCTAACGAAACAGTTAGAGAATAAGCAAGATGGGAGCTGCACAAGAATGCTGTGTGTGATCTTAAACAAATTGTGGAAACAACATCCCACAAGAAAGCAGCTGTATGGCCACTTGCCCACTATCGCACAAACCACCCGAGTGAGACAACCAAGACATGCTGGACACTGCTAGAGAAGCAAGGAAAACTCATAAGCGATGTTCTTTTGGAAGCCAACATATGGAAATGCCAGTGTGGGCTGTCCCACAAAGACATACATTAACCAACTCTGTGTGGATACTGGATACTGCACAGAGGACCTACCAGTGGCAATGAATAATAAGGAGAGTTGGTGAGAGATTGTCATGGATATCCATGCTGCTAGGATGACATGATGATGATGATGAAACTCTGCTTAAAAATTGACCTTGTTTCACATCCTGGTCAAGTAGGGGTTGGGTAAATACATATAGATAAAATAACAGAGCAAACTAGGCTGAAAGCCAGTCTAGGAGAAGAACAGATTCTTAGTACATCATCCAGTTAAAGGTAAATAGCTAAAGTTGGCCATGAAAAAAAACTTACCACTAAAATAAGTCGTTGGGGTGGCCTAAAGTCAGTATCAGCCAGACAGCGAGGGAGCCTATCATCTTTTCACTAGTGATAGACCAAGGAGATTGTTTTTACGACTGAGGTGAAGCACCATACCTACCATCAGCTCCTTACTTTACTGCACAGATCCATGTGCTACTCATACACTAAGTTGGCAACGGCCAGTATCAAAGCCAGAACCTAGTGGTTCCTAGGCAAACACTCTACCAACTGAATTAAACCGGACCAGCTCATAATCTGAAGTACCAGCTAGATGATGAATGAAAGATTATGAATTTATAAGTACAAAAATGTACTGAATACAGAGAGTATTTTATTTGTTCAAGATCAGGATATTTGTGCATGGCACTAAATTACTCTTCCACTGCTGCAGCAATTGATCTCAAGAATGGCTATAGATTCATTCCAGAAGTGAGGTTTAAAATGAATGTTGTCATCTATCAGGAGAGTTTAAAAGATTTTGGTTGGTTGGTTGGTTGGTTGGGTATTACAGCATATCAACCCTTGCTGGATTATTTTATGCTGAAGATGTTTTATTTTATTCATTCTTGTTGAGTATTCAATTTTTTCAAACTCATTCTAAGACACATTTAAAAAAAATGTATTTAACCCATAGACACAACTCTAACAGGTACAACCATTCCAGGTCAGGGTGGACCTGGGAGTAATGGCAATGAAGGGGTACTCCAGACTCTCCAAAGCTTCAACCAGAATCTCACCACTAGATGTAGTTTAATGTCATACTCAGGACACTAAAGATTTTGGTTAATATCTAATAAAGTAGACCCATATAAATTATATGGGTACTTCTAGAGATTATTTCTTAAGGCTCACCCAATAACAATACATGTGAACCACAAGATGATGGATCTAATACTGATATTTATTATAACACTCATACAATAGTCAGTGTTCACTTCCACCAGTGTCTTTGGAGTAAAATTTCCATATTAATATTATACCAAGATATTACAATCATCATTATGACTCAATCATATAAGTTTTAAGACAACACCGAAGAAATGTGACATTACACTTTCAAGCGTGGAAGATCTGGCCTCCAACAGATGGGGATGGTGAGACGCCTGCCGCACAGGAGCTAAGCAACTCAATAATGAGATAAACAGGACTGCAAAGTGGCAACGTCTTCGTTGTCATGAACAACCAAATGTAGATGGGAATTTCACTTGCAATGTGTGTGACCGCATCTGTAAGTCCAGAATTGGAATAATGAGCCACCAGAGGGTCCACAACTGAAGATATGGAGTGACGTCATGATCGTCTGCAACAGACTTCCAAAAGAAAGAAAGAAGAATGGAGTTGTCTGTTGTAATCAAACTCCTATTATTTATTTTCAACAGTTAACTCCTTAATTCTAAGTTTGCAAATATGACATTGGCAAAATGTTCTTGACTGGTTAGTTGGGTTTTACGGCATGTCAACCCTTGGGTATTTTGTGCCAAAGACGTTTTTGTTTTATTCCTTCTTGTTAGGTATTTAATTTTAGCAAGAGGTAAATTAAATTGCTTCACAAGGCTAAAGATTGAACTCACAACATCCAGAGCATTGGCAAGGGGGTTCATACACACCATTTAGACAACTGCAGCTGGCAATCCGTGAAAAGCACTCTGCTTATGTTAAAGGGTTTGACATATTAAAAGGCAATACTTTTATAATTAAAAAAATAAGAATGAATAAAAGAAATAATAATTTATAATAAAATAAAAACCAGAATTCATGGAGATGCTCATGGTGCAATGGTTATCATCATATTAAATGGACATGAAGTGTGTTCAAATCTTGGACAAATCTGTTTGCATTTCACATAGTGCTAATACACTTGGAAAAGGTATGTATCCAAAAATCCTCCCACCAGCTATCAGTAAAATAGTAGGACAGACTGGGCTTGTTAACCTTGGTATGGCAACAGTTCAAGTAGAAGAAAAACTTTGAATTGAAACCTGTTAGACTTCACTTAAAAATTGACCTTGTGTCACATCTTGCTTGTGCAGAGGGTGTGGGTGAATACAGAAAATAAAATTCACAAATTGGTTGATATCTCGTCCCAAGTCAATATCCTGTTTTCAACATTTACAGAAATAGATCTTTCGAGCAGACAAACTTCAAATTAAATGGCTGCCATTGGTCAGGTATTTTATGGTAACTAGAAGATTTATTTTTCCCAGAATGCAATGTCAAATTGCTATGTATGAGGTATGTCAGAAAAGTTCCAGTATGTCAGAAAACTTCAATGTGAGGGGCATTGTCCACTACAAGTTTTTGCCAAAGAGCCAAACGATCAACCAGCATGTATACAAAGAGATACTGTGGAGTTTGCTTTGTTCAGTGTGCAAGAAGAGGCGAGAGATGAAGCAGGACAACTCATGGGTGCTTCACCATGGCAACGCACCTGCCCACACTGCCCTGAGTATCTGAGAGTTTCGAGCTCCATGTAAGTTAAGGGAACACGTTTTGAGGATGTACATGACATCAAAATGGGTGTGACAACAGTGCTACGGAGAATCCCGGAAAAATCTTTCCAGGAGTGCATTCAAGCATGGCAGAGAAGGATTGGAAAGTGCATTAGACTCCAGGGGGATGACTTTGAATGCGATAACTTGTAGGTTGTAGTTTGGATTTGAAATAAGTTTTTTGTAACACAATTCCTGGAACTTTTCTGACATACCTCGTATTTCAGACAGGAAGTTATCTATGGATTATGCATTTATCCAACTATTTCACACAAGCAAGATGTGACACAAGATCAAATTTTAAGTGGAGTCTAACAGGTTTGAATTCAGTTTTCCTTCTCTTAGACCACTTGCCATACCAAGGTTAATGAACTTAATACCAGCCCGTCCTTCGGGGTCCGATGTGCTTCGGCCACTGGACCGGTGTGCTGAATTAACAGCGTCGATCCCTCCAGGCAATACCTGCCCCCTTGACTTAAAGGGGCAGTGCTCAGTTTATTGCCCAGCACCTGAGGCGCCCCCCTTGAGAGGGAATGCCAATGGGATCGACGCAATTTTTTCCACCACCACCCATAAGCTTCGGCTTGTGGGTGGGCCCACATAAAAATGACCTTGTGTCACGCCTTCATAAGTGGGATGAGTGGCAAATATCCCAGTTTGCGCCGCTATTTTACTCATAGCTGGAGGGATAATAGTTGGATTAGTACCTTTCCCAATGGTATTAGTGCCATGTGAAATGCGAACAGCCTCATCCTGAACTTGAACTTAGGTCAATGTTGTTTACTTAGAAATCCATGTCAACATAGACAACACACAACAACATGTTAGACTAATCTGTCATCTTTATTCAGACAAGAAGTGTTAGATAATTTATGAGCAGTCATAATCTATGAATGTACCTGTAGTTAAAATTTGAATTAGGGTCCATAAACTTAAAATCATGGGGGTCTATGGAAAGTTACCATCAGTTAATTGTTGATAACCTTGACCCCTTGAAGGCACACGATTGAGCACCATGAAAATAAGTGTTTAGTTAGCAGATTCGACCCGGCTTTCCAGGAGCATAGACGCATTGTCAGCTTCCAGGGTAAGTCTCCCTAATAAAGCTTTATTATAAAAAATAATCAAGTCTTGTTATTAATTAAATGTTAAGACAATGACCAGCCCAAGCCAGCACAAAGAAAACGAGAAAGAAAATCAACACGAAAGCCCTGAAGAGAGGTCAGCCCAGAGAAGAAGGTGGCTGAAATAGAAACAGTAAGCAATGAGTCAGTAACCAGAAGAGTAATCAAGCAAGAACTATCATCTCCCTCATCATATCTAATATGTCTCTCTGTCTCTCTCTATTATACACCCGAGAACTCTCTCCTCCATTATATACCCAAATCATCTTATCTGTGCGGTAAAGTGGGGAGCTGTATATATGTGCGGGACTCCATCTCACCAATAACAATCTTTCTGGTCTAGCGCTTGCGAAATTGGATAGATGTTACAGGTATATAACAGAAGCTGTTTATGGTTTATCCCAAGAATAATACAACAGACTAATTAACTCTTTTACTGTTGCATGTTATAATTGACAGATTCTTAGTACCAAGTATATAACATGTACATCTGTTTATCAGTCTATTAATCTATTATTATACTAAAGTTGAGTGAATCAACTTTTGTCTACTAAAGGCTTTTTTTTACTGTTTAGTTTAATTACACAAAAGTTCTACTCAGTTATACCTTAGTTTTAGGATTGAATTATGTTTTTAAAAAATTCCACCCTAGCACCTATATGATTTTCCCAACCCTATTGCCCTGATGGCAAGCCCCAACCCTTTTTATCATATGGGTGCTAGAAGGCGGTAGCTGCGGGTCTACATTCCTGGAAATGACATTAAACTCTATCTGATGGTGAGGTTCCAGTTTTGGAGGTTTGGGGAATGTGGAGCACCCCATTCATCACCATTGCTCCCTGGTCCTCTCTGACCTGGACTGGTAGTACCTGTTCGGGTCCTATCTATGGGTTAGATAGAAAACATGAGTTTATAAACAAAATTGTATTGTACATTAAAAATGAAATTATTTCAAAACTTTGTCAGCATTAAACATTTTTTTTACCAATAGAAGTATTCGGCATAAAATGACCCAAGGGGTTGACATGCCAAAAATCCAACCAACCAACCAACCAACCAAAAAAATTCCATTTTGATTGGTTCTAATCAGTCCTAATTTGTAATTAAGTCAAAACTGATCCGTCCCTGACTAAAATTTTTCTGCCTATCACTCTCCCACTCTCTATGTATCTCTTGATCACCTCCTTGTTTTAAATGTTAGTTTATCTCTGTGAGTAAGAGGGAGATGGGAAAATGATTGAGAGAGAGAAATTATCTATGTCCTTTATTTGTATGTTATGATTCATGCCAGCATGATTGGAAATTGGAAAATAAGGTGTTGAAAGTGTTAAAGTGTTGATGTGCTGAAAAATTCATTATTCACTAAATTAGTGTGAAATAAAAGAAAATGCTTGAAATCTTTAGTGTTTTTGTTAATAGTAATTTGGTGTCTTTATGTTTTGTTTATAAAATAATAGAAAATATAAAGAGATTAGTGACAAAAAATCAAATAGCATTAAAAAGTATTGATGTTTTAAATCTTTTGTAGTCATATGACCTGAAAATATGTGAGACACTGTAATTCCCAATAACAAATATTATTGATATGAACAACCACAAGACATTGTCCTTTAAACTTTTCAAAAAAAAAAAAAGATAAAGGTATGATTACTAGTAGTCTAGAAAAATAAGTCTTCGTCTCAGAAAAGTTGATCTTGAAAATTTATTCTTAGACAATTTGACCTAAAAAAAACTTGATCTAGAAAATTTATTCTCAGAAAATTTGGCCAAGAAAATCTTTTCTAGAAAATTTGATCTCAGAAGATTTGGTCTTGAAAATTTATTTTGTCTAGAAAATCTAGTCTCAAAAAATTTTGTCTAGA
Organism: Doryteuthis pealeii; assembly: GCA_023376005.1. NCBI lineage: Eukaryota > Metazoa > Mollusca > Cephalopoda > Myopsida > Loliginidae > Doryteuthis > Doryteuthis pealeii. Next base: position 53,199,630 of record CM042151.1, on the reverse strand, counting down.
AAATCTACTCTCAGAAAATTTTGTCTAGAAAATCTAGTCTCAGTAAATTTGTCTAGAAAATTTTGTCTCAGAAAATTTGATCTAGAAAATTTTGTCTCAGAAAATTTAATCTAAAAAAATTAGTCTCAGAAAATTTTGTCAAGAAAATTTTGTCTCAGAAAATTTGATCTAGAAAATTCAGTCTTAGAAAATTTGGTCAAAGTATATTCATCTAGGAAAATTAGTCTCAGAAAATTTGGTCCAAAACATTTATTCTCAGAAAATAGGGAATAGGTGCATTGTGTTGGTAAAAAGTAGTAAAATGTCTCTTTAGTTCTTATTCCTCAGGAGATGGGGGGGGGTATTTTTTGTAAAGATTAATTTTGTCATGATTGTTCAATATTTTCTGATCATATACAATAATGATTTATTTAGCACAGATGTGTTAACTGTCCAGGAATGTGAGTGATATCATTGCTCTTAGATTATTTGAATTATTTTTTCATTATTATTTTCCTAAGCTTTGAAAAAACCCAGTACATTCAATTATCTTTTTATATATACGCACATATATATATTTTTTATACACACACATATATATATATATATATATGTATATCTGTAAGTTGGTGATGATTCTATTCAGAATCTTCTTTATCTTACATATATCTAAAATGCATGCCCATGCAGATTCTTACCTATATATTTATACAAGGATTCATTCAAGTCCCTAAGAGAGCTCAATGCATGATAATTAATAAAATGATTATATATAGAGGAATATTTACACTTCCAATAAAAAAGAAAACTCAACAGACCATCATTTGGCTATTATAAATTTGTTTCAGCAAGTAGCTATAAAAAAACAGCCCAGTCTCATCAGATAGCCATCGTACAACAGAGAAAAAAATATTTACATATATATATATATATATATATATGTGTGTGTGTGTGTGTGTGTGTATGTGTGTGTGTGTGCATGCGTGGATATATATATGTGTGTGTGTGTGTGTGTATGCATGCAAAAGAAAATAAATAATAGGGGATAGATTTTTATATAGGTAAGTAAAGTAAGTAAAGTCGTCGGGGCGGCCTAAAGTCGGTATCAGCCAAACAGCAAGGGAGTCTATCCCCTTTTCATTTGCGCTAGACCAAGGACATTGTTTTTGGCGTCTGAGGTGGAGCACCACACCTACCATCAGCTCCTTACTTTACTGCACAGATCCCTGTGCTACTCATACGCTGAGTTGGCGAGGACCGGTATCGAACTAGGAACCTTGTGGTTTCTAGCTGAACGCTCTACCGACTGAGCTATGTGCAGAGTGTACATTTAAGATGAGGATCTTCATTATTTTCCAGCCTCAAACTTTGTTTTTTTGTTTTTTTTTGGTGGATGCTTCAGTATTTGTTTTTTTTTTGTTTTTATTATTATTTTTCTGTGTGTGGTTCATACATCAAAAGATTGTTTTCTTTTTGTTTGTTTTTATTTTCTATCTGACTTTGTAAAGAAGAAAGGAAAAAGATAAGGTTTGGCAAGTTTCTCGATGACCAAGTAGTTGCCTTGACTGCACGTGCAAATGCATGAAAACAAGAAACATTGCATTAGTGTGTGTGAGATTTGGTGAACGTGGAGATAGGGAAGGAAGGGAATAAGTGCAGTTATTGGGAATAGGCGTATGGGGGGGGGGTTGTGGCATACATTGTGTTGGTAAAAACTAGCGAAATGTCTGTTTGGTTCTCATGCCTCCGGAGGTGTTTTTTTTTTTTTTGGCTTGTTTTTTTTTTTTTTTTTTTTTGGTGGGGGTGTTCTTATTTCGTTCTTCTAGGTAGGAATAAAGAGAGAGAGAAAATAAACATATAAGAGTTGAATGAGAGGATGGAAGAGTGGTGAGGAGAAATGATGTAGGAAAAAGAACAAAGAAAGAGAGAGAGAGAGGGAGGGAGGGAGAGAGAGAGAGAGAGAGAGAGAAAGGGGAAATGAAAAAGAAGTAAAGAAAAATAGAAAGGAATAAAGAAAAATAGAGGAGAAAAAAGAAAATAAGGAAAAAGAAAAACAGAGAGGAAAAATAGTAAACAGAGAGGAAAAAAGAAAAAGAGAGAGGGTAAAAAAAAAGAGGGAGGAAAAAGAAAGAAAAAATATAGAAATGAAAGAGTTGAGAAAGAAAGAGAGAATAAAAAGAAGTAGAGAGGAAAAAGAAAGAAAAAATATAGAAATGAAAGAGTTGAGAAAGAAAGAGAAAAAAAGAAGTAGAGAGGAAAAAGAAAGAAAAAATATAGAAATGAAAGAGTTGAGAAAGAAAGAGAGAAAAAAAAGAAGTAGAGAGGAAAAAGAAAGAAAAAATATAGAAATGTAAGAGTTGAGAAAGAAAGAGAGAAAAAAAAAGTAGAGAGGAAAAAGAAAGAAAAAATATAGAAATGAAAGAGTTGTGAAAGAGAGAAAAAAAAAGAAGTAGAGAGGAAAAAGAAAGATGGAGAAGAGAGGTAAGCAATTTGTTTTAAACTTAAATTCCTTTTTTTAATCTTATCTTCTTTGAGTAGAATTGCACATATTATAATGAAGATTCGGTTACTATTTCTCTGAATTTTTGAGATGAGGCTTGATAATTAGTATTATTTGTATTATTCGGACTATTGTCCTCATCTTTATTGTTATCTGTACAATGTTTTCGCCAATGTGCCCTCCGGCCTCCTTCAGGTATTTCTTGTTGGACTCGGAAACCTTGTCGGACTCGGGAACCATCTCAGATTTAGAAACCTTCTTTTCAAACTCGGGTACCTTCTTTTTGAAACTCAGAAACCTTCTTGTCGTAATCGGGAGCCATCACGGAACTTTGAACCTAACCCTTTATTCAGTCCACGAGGATATCCTGTTCTCATTCCGCTAACCATAGCTGGGGTACAGGTATTAAGCTGTGTTAATTATTATTCTATGTTACTGCTGCCCCTGACCAGGATTGAACCTGTAGTCTAGAGATAACTGTCACTTAGAACTGTCTTAACATAACTCACTTATCCACTGAAATTATTTCATTGCTTATGTCACAATGCCCTCAGGAATTGTGTAAGTTTATGAATGAATATTTAACCTATAGTCAAAATCACTAATACATAGAATAGAATAAATCTTATTTATTAACAAGGTCTCTATAAAATTCTGTGTTAGATTTGCCTCAAAACAGCCCATGTTATTAGTGTGTTTAAAATCCCCCAATGGGCCTTATATATCACTAAGAAATAAAGATTTTTATAGTATATAGCGTGTTAATTGATAGCTATACAAAAGTGTAATGGGTATAGCTGATCCCCCTGACATAAGTGGCAAATAATCGCCTGTGCCGTGCATGAAAGCCTCAAACGGCAAGAGGTGTAATTTATATAACAGCTAAGTGAACTGTAATAAAAGCAAGCAGTTGATCACATTGAGGCAGAATGAACCAGGTGATGAGAGGAATGACAGTATCAATGATGGAGAAAATTGTGAATATTGTTTGTTTATCCAAGGATGTGAACCAGTGAGTTCGAGAATTTGAGAAAGAAACAGTGTTTACTGAGAGTCTGTACCCTGTTAGAATATTGTCCTGAATATTTTGTGCGTTGGCTTTTCTTTAAAAAGAAAGTGTAAAAAAGAAAAAGAGGAAAGAGAGGAGCGGGAAATGAAAAAGTGCAAGAAGAAGAAGAGAGGAAAAATAAGAAGTGAGAGGGAAAAGAAAGAATACAGAAATGAAGTGAGTTGAGAAAGAAAGAAAGACAAAAAAGAAATAGAGAGAAGAAAGAAAATGGAGAAGAGTAACAAGACACAGAGACAGGAATACAAAAGAAAGTGAGAAAAAGAAAAAGAGGAAAGAGAGAGGAACGAAAGGAAATGAAAAAGAGGAAAACAAAATGTGACTGGGTAAAAGAAAAAAAGAGAGGAAAAAGAAAAAGAGAATGAAGAAAGAGAGACAAAAAGAAGGAAAAAAATAGAAAACGAGAAGAAAAAGAGAGAGAACAAAAAGAAAGGGGGGATGAGCTGGAGGAAAAAAGAAAACAAAGAGGAACAAGGAAGGGAATAATACTCAGCAATGGGTTAAGCAGTATCACTACTGTTCTTCTACAAGGATCACTTTGGTATTAATAAACCCACAAAGGTTAATATACCTTTAGTAAAAGTAAAATCTTTGGAGGGGTCTAGTGTCAGTATCAGCCAAGCTGCAGGGGAGTCTATCCCCTTTTCATTAGCGCTAAACCAAGGAGATTGTTTTCACTGAGGTGGTGCACCACACCTACTGGAAGCCAGAACCTTGTGATTCCTTGGTGGATTTTCTACTGACTGAGCTAACCAGTAGGAGGAAAGGAAGTGAAGAGTATTGAGAATAAAAAAAGAAAAAGAAAAGAAATAAGATTAAACAAAGAGGAAAAGATACAGACAAAAGGAGAGAGGAGAGGCAAATGAGAACAAGAGAGAGAGGGGAGAGAGAGAGAGAGGGGGGGAGGAAACAAAAAAGAACAGAGGGGAAAAGATAGAGACAAAAGAAGAGAGCAAACGCAGAGAGAGAGAGAGAGAAAAGAGAGGAGAGAGAGAGAGAGAGAGAGGAAACAAAAGAGGAGTAAACAAAGGGGAAAAGATAAAGACAAAAGAGAAAAAGACAAAAGAAAAGAGAGAGAAAGAAGGAAACCAAAAAAACTAAGAGGAGATGCAAAGAAAGAGAACAAGATAGATAGATAGATATCGATAGAGAGAGAGAGAGAGAGGGGAAAGGAGAGAGAGAGAGAGAGAGAGAGAGAGAAAGAGAAATAAGGAAACTATAAACTAAGAGTAAACTGAGTGAAAAAGTTAGACAACGAGAGAGAGAGAGAGAGAGGAAACAAAAAATATGTGTAAACAGAGGGAAAAAGATAGAGACAAAAGAAGAGAGGAGAGGCAGAGAAAGAGAGAGAGAAACAGAGAGATAGGGGGAAGAGAGATAGATACATAGATGTGAACACATTTAGATAGATAGATATGGAAATAGGAAACAAAAAATAAAGTTAACAGAGAATATAAGACAAAAGGAGAGAGGAAAGGCAAAGAGAGAGAGAGAGAGAGAGAGAGAGAGAGAGAGAGAGTAAAAATTGGGATCGTAGTGTTTTGGTCAATAAACAATAGACCCCATCTTCCCCAACAAAAGAACTTATTATGCTTCACCTGGTAGGGAGGAAATTCTTTTTTTTTTTTTGGTTTAATACAGAAAAGAAAATATCTGGGAGAACACAATCAACTTGGTGCCAACCAGCCACCTAGCCAACCAGTCAGTCGTTCATTTAGACGATTGGTTGGGTGGCTTGCATATTCCAAAAATGGAACTGGAGACTTTGGTCGGAACGAAGCCCAGAAAGATATTAGTCAGCAGGTGGCGGCGGAGAATTGGTGGAGAGGTAGGGAGGACTGAGTTACAGGCAGGTGAGCAGAGAATGAAAGAAAGAAAGAAAGAGGGTTGTCTGGGGAGGGACAAGTGAGGAGACAGTGGGAAAAAGAGTCACTTGCCGGGGATGAGTGATGAAGAGGGACAGATTTCTAGATGGAAGTTTGGCAGGGTGGGGAGGAGCTGTATTGGGGGTGGCTGAAGGGGTACTTTGGGTGAAGTAATACTTAGGATAGAATCTGGTTGACTGTTAGCCAGGAGCTAGACAAAATTAAATGAACTGTTGCAATTATATTTAACTCACAAGTCCAATTCAGTCCAGTCTGGTTCTGTACCTGTGTATTTATGATCCTATTTCGCACATACCACACACCACACACCCATGTTTATGAAGTGATAGTTTTACCTGTCCTAATAATTTAAACTAGCTGAAGTACCCATATATATAGGGTAAGTGGTCAAGATTTGGAATTTTAAAAGACATGGAAAGACTAACAGACAGATTTTGTATTAGTATTATCTGCATTATTCGGACTATTGTCCTTATCGTCATTGTTATCTGTACAACGTTTCAGCCATTGTACCCTCCGGCCTTCTTCAGGTATTTCTTGTATGATCCTATTTCACACATACCACACACTGCACACACATGTTTATTAAGTGATAGTTTTACTTGTCCTAATAATTTAAACTAGCTGAAGTACCCATCTATATAGGGTAAGTGGTCAAGATTTGGAATTTTAAAAGACATGGAAAGACTAACAGACAGATTTTGTATTATTTGAATTATTCCGTCCAGTCTGGTTCTGTACCTGTGTATTTATGATCCTATTTTGCATGTACCACACACCACAAATTGCACACACATGTTTATGAAGTGATAGCTTTATCTGTCCTAATAATTTAAATTAGCTGAAGTACACATCTTTTTAGGATAAGTGGTCAAGATTTGGATTTTAAAAGACATGGAAAGACTATTGTATTATTTGAATTATTCAGACTATTGTCCTCATCTTTATTATTATCTGTACAATGTTTCAGCTGATGTGCCCTCTGGCTTCCTTCAGGTATTTCCAGAGGGTGTTGCGAGATGATAACGATCATAGTTTTAAGGAACACAAGTATTCATATATAGATGTTTCAAAACACAAAATTTACACAGCAATTAAGGCAAAGGCAAAAAGATGTTCATATGAAAATGTAACAAACTTTTTATCATGCAGTTCTGAATATGGTATGTCAGTGAGTCACATTTTTTTCAATTTTACTCTTAGAAGCCATAGCCCAGCATATCATACAATTTTACTCTGTGAGTAAATTAAAAACATGCTAGGCCAAATCCGGACCCGCAATCTTAAAGTTTTTGATTCCCAAGTATTAATTACAGCAATTGTTTTCGGTGATTTTCTTTTACATTTTTTGTGACTTTTTTTTTTGTACGATAACAATTTCTATAAATTTGTGAATAATCAAGAACCCTCCACAGAAGTTAGCTTAATTGCTGCTCCATACAGCGTCTTTTAAGTTAGGATGTAAATAATACTGTCATTTATGACAGGAACTATACAGAAAAGCTATCAATGAATACGTTTGAGCATCTCTTCAAATTTTATGTTATTATAAAATATTATGATTTCCTTCCTTATTAATAGCATTTAATTATGATGGCTTTTGAAGCGCTAAAATATTTGAATCCTGTGAAATAGAAGGAGAGTACAGGCATAATAACAGAGAGCGTTGTCATTCCAAAATTTGGCTTTTATTATAAATTTTCATTCATTTTTAATAAGATATTTTCCAAACTCCTTATCAGAAAAGCATGAAATCTATACATGCACGGAGGGCTTGTTATCAATTCCTAATTCCTTATATTAAACTTCTTGTAATTTTACATTGTTTGTTCTTTACTTAAAAGCCGCCTCTGGTGGTCATTAATCTTGATGTTGAGTCATATCCTATTTTTCTGTAAATTAATCAATCTTATTATATAACTAGCAGAGCTACCCAGTATTGCCTGTGATTTAAAAAGTTAAAAATAATCTATCTATATTCATACATGGATTGCGCCCTGTCGGTTGGGGATTTAGAATACACCAACTGCACCTCTGCAGAGGGATAATGATGTTAAACTCTATCTGATGGTGAAATTCCAATTCTGGAGCTCTAAGGAATGTGGAGTACCCCTTCCTCACCATTACTCCACTCTGACCTGGAGAGGTAGTCCCATCTATGGGTTAAATAGAAGAAAGAGAATGTGTTTTAAAAAAATTGAGTTAAAAAAAATTTTGAATACCCATCAAACATTAAGAGAATATAACGTCTCTGGCATAAAATAACCCAACAAGGGTTGACATGGCATAAAATCCAACAAACCTACAAACCAAAAATACATGTATTATATTCATCACTTGCGATGTGCTGTCCATATACAAAAGACCGAAATGGATTGGTAACTTAATGATGTCCTTAAGTTTTAGATTTTTCCCACCTAAACATAAACTCTTAACAGAGGAAGAATACAAGGTGTGTCAAAAAAGTTTCAACATTTTTTAAAAACTTTTTGACACACCTTGTATTCTGAAAAAAATGAATGTTCCATTCATTGTTCATTTCTGTCTTGCTAAATACAGCTTCAAACTTAACATTTTTATACAGCTTCAATCTCGATACTTTTATGAGACACTTTATATTCTGAAAAAATTTAACATTCTATTCATTGTTCATTTCTATCTTGGTAAATACAGCTCCAATCTCAATACTTTTATGACACACCTTGTATGTTGCCACAGGTGCCAGAGAAACCAAGAAAACTCTTGAAGATTTGAGAGAATATAGGGATTAATAATTGGATTAATAAAAAATTATTTTGTTTCATTTTTTTTTTTTGATATTCTTGTTTTCATGCTGTTTATTTTTATTATTCTTTGTGCTTGTATTTTTTCTTTTATTTGTCTTTTATTTGCTTTTTATTACAAGGTGTGTTTAAAAAGTATCGAGATTTTTTGTACTCTTTGACACACCTTGTATTCTTAAAAAAATTACATTCCATTCATTCTTCATTTCTATCTTGGTAAATACAGCTTTAAACTTGGTACTTTTTTGACATACCTTGTATTCTGAAAAAATTAATGAATAAAATGTTATTTTTTTCAGAATACAAGGTGTGTTAAAAAGTATAAAAAATCTCGAGACTTTTTTGACACACCTTTCATGTTTTATCCTTTATTAATTTTTATTAATAATTCTTATTATTTTAATCATTTTAAAAAATATTTCTATTATATTTTTATTTCGCTTTTCTTATAAAAAATGAGGGACAAAAAGTTTTTTAACCCCCTCTCAGACAAAAAGGGGGTTTGGATTTTATTGAAATTTGGTCTTTGCTGGTCTCCACCAATTTACCTTTATAAAAAGATGTGTGATTGGTCATTGTACAAATAAATATACTGACAGACATATAGAATCTTTTATTTACATATGGTTAGACTCCTTTCATAACCTATAATAATAATGGATTCATCCATATAAAATTCTTAACCCTCTATCCACCACTGCCATTTGCAATAGCCATGTTCCAAATTGTTGAAAAGCTAGTTTGTACTACTAATCCTTTACTACTGAATAGAAATGTTTAATTTAATTCATTTTTTTTTTTTTTTAAACTCTAAACCATTTTCTAAGAGCTGACGATGTCCGACATTTATGGGCAGTCCAGTATTTTGATCATTGGGCGGTTTGGGGCGCCCTGGTAGATAAAGGGTTAACAGTGAAAATAAATCAAATATCAATGTAGATAATCAATACTTGGTTAAAAGACAAATGTAGTTACTTTTATATCATTCATATCAATTTTAATATATTAATCTATATTATAATGATCTGATTTTTGTAGATACAGTATCACTTATAGATAAGTGTTACATAATTCATAAGTAGCTTTTGATTTATGTATGTACCTGTAGTAAGATATTTGTTCATTATGGTCAGAAGATAGGGATTTCAGTGAAAAGTTACCATGGCTTATGATTGACAACCCTTGGAAAGCATGCAATTAGGCGTGAGACCAAGGAGAGTGTTTTTGGCGTCTGAGGTATAGCACCATGCCTACCACCGGCTCCTTACTTTACCATACATATTCCTGTGCTATTCATATGCTGAGATGGCAAGGGACAGTATCAAACCAGGAACCTTGAGATTCCCAGTTGGACACTATACCGACTGAGCTAAACCGGACTTATATATATGGTGAGGGCTGGTATCGAACCAGGAAACTTGTGGTTCCTAGGCAGATGCTCCACTGACTGAGCTAAACTAGAAAAATCTAAAAGTTGGATGGAGACAGAAAATGGTTTTCTAACACAGGATTCCTTGAAGCTATAAAGCCGCCAGTATCTAAAAGACATGCCCAAGCTCTGGCTCACAATCTACATAGATCATTTACCACCTTTCCAACATATTTATATTTTTCTTCTTTTTTTTTCTTCTTTTCACTACTTGTTTGAGTATTGCCCAGCCATATTCTCTCCAGTACAGAGTGTCTTAGCTTGACAAGAGAACTAACATGACTGAACTGGCCACCTGCAGATACTTACAGCTATCCAATTCCTTTGAAGTGTACATCGAAATTAGATGACTGGTCTCTTAGAGAGAGAGAGAGAGAGAGAGAGAGAGAGAGAGAGAAAGAGAGAGAGAGAGAAGAGAAGAGAAGAAAAAAGAAAAAGAGAGAGAGGGAAAGAGAGAGAGAAAGGAAAGAGAGAGAGAGAGAGAAAGAGACACAAGAGACAGAGCATAAGCAGAGAGAGAGAGAGAGAGAGAAAGAAAGAAAGAAGAGAAAGATACACAAGGGACAGAACATAAAGAGAGAGAGAGATAAAGAAAGAAAGAAAGAAAGAAAGAAAGAAAGAAGAAAGAAAGAGAAAGAAGCACAAGGAACAGAGCAAAAGCAGAGAGAGAGAGAGGGAGAAAGAAATAAAGAGAAAGAGACACAAAGGACAGAGCAAAAGCAGAGAGAGAGGAGAAAGAGAAAGGCAGAGGAGCAGAGACAGAGCATAAGCAGAAAGAAAGAAAGAAAGAAAGAGCAAGAGAGAGAGAGCGAGAGGAGAGAGACACAAGAAAACAGAGCATAAGCAGAGAGAGAGAGAGAGAGAGAGAGAGAGAGAGAGAGAGAGCGAGAGAGAGAGAGAGAGAGAGGAGAGAGACACAAGAGACAGAGCATAAGCAGAGAGAGAGAGAGAGAGAGAGAGAGAGAGAGAGCTGCACCTAATCAGCCAAAGTGTCAGAGACAGGGGCAGCTGAAAGCATCGATCTACCTCAGTTCAAATAGCTCTTATAAGGTGGTACCTAATTCACTAGTAACGTTTGTATCGTCTTTCCAGAACTTGCTTACGCGCCCTGTTCATTCACTGACAACTTACTTTCAATGAGATGTCTTCTCCACATTGAAATCTCTGCTGAAGGCTGTCAAAGATTTTACAAGCATACATCTGTACTATTCAGTTGAAGACACACGGTCAATATGGACTTTTTGTTCTTTTAACTCACTTTCTAAACCATATATATATATATATATATATAGGCCAGGTTAACTCAGTCGGTAGAGTGTCCGACTGGGAATCTAAAGGTTCCTGATTTGGTACCGGCCGTCGCCAACTCAGCGTATGAGTAGCACAGGGATCTGTGTGGTAAAGTGAGGAGCTGATGGTAGGTATGGCCTTCCACTTCAGATGCCAAAAACAATCTCCGTGATCTAGGGCAAGTGAAAAGGGAATAGACTCCCTCGCTATCTGGCTGATACCAACTTTAAGCCACCCTGACGACCTGATGATATATAAGGTGAACAAAAAGTGATAAGACAAACAAGAATATTTCTTTTATATTATTTTTCTCAACTAATTTCAACCTTAGGTCATCGTCAGGAGAAATTTCTTGTTAAAGAAATTATTTGTAGAAAGTTTAAAAAATTAAAATAAGTTTTTAAGTGTTTGACAAGCCACTATAATCCTTACAGAGATGTGTATTAGAATATATATTTTTTCAAAGAAATGAGAAATTAACAAACTGTCATTTGGCTATTATAAATTTATTTAAACCAGAACTTAATATGAGCTAGTCTCATCAGATTGCATTTACATAAAGACTGAGAAAAACAGAATAGAGAAAATTTTTCTTTTTCTTTTCTTTCTTTTTTACAAGACCAGTGATATCTAAATAGCTATGAGACTAGGCTCATATTGAGTTCTGGTTGAAATAAATTTATAATAGCCAAATGACAGTTTGTTAAGTTTTTCTTTCTTTGAAATATAAATATTACTCTGTATATTATTAATTTATCAGTTTTTAGACATCGAGGTCTCTTAGGGGTTTGTAAAAATCCTTGTATAAATCGATGTTTGTATCAATATGAGCATGTATTGTGGATGTACAAGAGATATTGATGATCCCAAATAGAGCCATCCCCTACATGCCAGTCAGTTTGATTCTTTTACCTTTATATATATATATATATATATATATATATATATATATATATATAATCACAGATGAAATATTATGGAGTTGATATTGCGTAAGTGCAATTTCAGATGGTCAAAAATGTTTTTGACTATCTGAAGATTGCAATTATGCATGAAACTGCAGTTACGAAATACTAACTCCACAATATTCAATCTGATTTTAAATCTGCTCTGCTATTGTAGTATTGAGCAACTTCATATGCTAATACTTTTCACATTCATTCTCCGTTATATCATATATATATATATATATGAGGGGTGTATGTATGTATGTATTTACCCAATCACTGGATGCAGCACAAGGTCAATTTTTAACTTTTTGCCCATCAAATTTCTCCCACATCTATACCAAATTTAGGAAGCGCGTGGTGTAATGGTTAAAGTCATGGAAAATGGACTCGTCGCCCCGAGTTCAAATCCTGGACGTGGTAATTGCATTTCACGTAGCGCTAATATCCTTGGGAAAGGTATGAATCCTACTCTCCCTCCAGCTATGGGCAAATAGCAGGACAGACTGAGTTCTTTAACCATGGCTAGGTAACCAGTCTAGGAGAAGGAAAACTCTGAATTCAAACCTGTTGAACTCCACTTAAGAAATTGACTTGTGTCGTATCCTGCTTGTGCAGAGGAGTTGATAAATATATATACCAAATTTTCTTGGTATCTTTATATATTTTTTTTATGATGGGCTATTTCAAAGTTCACCATCAGTTCACCTTACAACTGATTATATTCAAATAAAGTCATATAGTAATCTAAGTCCTTCTGTTCCATTATAATGAACTAACCAATTTTGCAGAATTGAATAATAAGATTTGAAGGTAAGTGTCAAAAATTAAAGATCAGTTCAATTGTTTTATTTATGGAGTATATATATATATATATATATATATATATATATATATACCAATCCCTCAACATGAGAAGGATGTGACACAAGGCCAATTTGTTAAGTGGAGTTTAGCAGGTTTCAATTCAGAGTTTTCTTTCTCCTAGACTGGTTGCCTAAACATATTTCCCTACTATTTATCCATAACTGGAGGAAGAGTAGTTGGATGCATACATTTCCCAAGGGTATTCGCACTATGTGAAATGCAAAAAAATTCATCCAGGATTTGAACTTGCGTGGATGAATCCATTTTTATATGACTCTAATCATTACACCATGCTATTTATGGAGTATAAGTTTAAAAAAAGTCAGTGGACTGGCCTATTGTCAGTATCAGTCTTTTAGCCTTTTTCTTTCTCTTCTTATTATCAATAACAGAGATTCAGTATCTGTTTGTCTGTAACCGAAACTATGTCACTGCTTACATCACAGTCATTTCAGGAATTAAGTAAGTTCATTAATGAGTATTTAAATTATAGTCAGTATCATTACTACATAAAAAGATTAAAATTCTATGAAAAATCAATTGTCAAATTTTCACAAAAATTTGGATTCTTATTCACCTTTAAATGAATTTTGGTTTAAAATGTTTTTTTCCTAAAATATATTAGGCAAAATATTTTTTTACTCGGTCGACTCCACCTAATTTAATTGTAGGAAATCTGAACAAAATATATTTTACTCATATGATTTAAAATTCTTTCTCTAAATTTTTAGAAACGTTTTGGAGGTCCCTACTGTCATAAACCAAAACAAATAGCTCAGTGGAATGGAGTGAATATGATGCTTTTTAAGTAATTAATTAATTTTTGAAAAATGTTAAACATTTTATTCTATCTATTTAATTTTCCAACCTGCCTCAGGCAATATCTTTCTTTTTTTTTTTTTTTTGCTAGTTTCTATAATATACTTATCTTTTTCATAGCATGTGTCTTCTAGCGTCTGTGTATCTGAGCTAGTTCTCTGTTCTTTCTGGTCTGAGATTACTTGGGTCTTCTTGGGACTTCTTATCTCTGTGTCATTTGTTGCTTTTAGTAATGAACACAAGACTTGATATTGTTTTTTAGATGTATTTTATTCAGCAAAAGTAAGAACAATAACAAGTGGAAGAAATGGCCTATGGATGACATACACCATTTGCAAGAATGGCTTTCTTGCCATCTTTCTGTTTACCCTTGGCTCTGGCCAATTAGAGATCAACTACAAGGTTTGGCTTGTTTCGTTTTATGGCATATCAACCTTGGTAGGTCACTTAATGCCAACAAAGTTTTGAAATAAATTCATTCTTAATGGATACTCAATTTTTTTATAAAAACATTTTTCCATTTAACCCATAAATGGGACCCTAACAGGTGTAGTACAAGAGTGGGCCAGGGAGCAATGGTGATGAAAGGGTGCTCCCCATTCCCCAGACCTTCAGAACTGGAATTCACCATCAGATAGAGTTTAACATCATTCATAGGACATGAAGAAACTCAGCCACCACCTTCTAGCACCCATATAAAAAGGATTGGGGATTGCAATAACGGCAATAGGGTTGGTGCTAGGGCTTGATGTGACCAGTGATTGATTGGAGGGTATCTCTCTGACTGCTCGTCTAACCTAAGTAAGGGTCTAAGTGGAGTGTTGCATGTCATGGACTGCTCATCCACCAGGATGCTGTTCTTAAGCATCACAGGTCACCACCCACGGCCAACAGATGGCCCCATTAGGGGAGTCTTACCCCTCTGCAGAGGTGAAGTCAGTGTATTCTAAAGCTCCAAGATTAGTAAAAGATCAAATCAATCACTTATATGTTCTTTCCATGATTCAGAATTACTGTTGTTTTTTAATTTCCACACTACTGCACATGATTTATAGACAACCTATCAATTATGTAACAATCATTCAGACATCCCCTTTTCACTTGCGCTAGACCAGGGAGATTGTTTTTGCATCTGAGGTGGAGCACCATACCTAACATCAGCTTCCTAGTTTACACACAGATCTAAGCCATGCTACTCGTGCACTGAGTTGGCATGGGCCAGTATTGGACCTTGAACCCTGTGTTCCTAGGTGGATGGTCTACCGACTGAGCTTAACGAGGAAAACGATAAAACTATTTTCTCGAAAAATGTCATATGTAACTGGGAAATTGGCTGTACGAGGTGTGTCGAAAAAGATATCAAACTGTGGGAATTACGTCTCCTTGCTTGCAGGATGACTTTTACAATGGCTGCTAGGCAGCAACCAAATTAATTGCCATAAAGATTCATTATATCAAAAAAGCATTATGCATTAGTATTTAGCTTCATAGAATATGTTACCATAGGATATCATTATATTGGGGGAGTCTCTGTAGAGTAGTGGCAAATGTGATGGACTGTGACATCATAGTAAGCGAGTTCAAACTCCTGTCACATTATTGTTTACTTTCAGACTAAGACCCTAAGGAAAGGTATGAGACACCTCATCTCCCAACTGATGTATTGAATACTACCACTAGTATTCTTCTACCAAGATACCTTTGGCATTAAATAACCCATGATGGTTGATGTGCCATTAAACAAAGAAACCAAACCAATATGCATTATGCATTAGTATTCCCCTACAGGAGTGTGAGTTTATGCGTACATATACACACACACACACACACACACACATATATATATATATATATATATATATATATGATATGTTGAAAAAACAAATGATGTTTACAAATGCATGGGATCATCAGGAGAGAATGTGCACCGTTTCAGGGCCTTCTATCCTGATGATCCCATGCATTTGTAAACATCATTTGTTTTTTCAACATATCAAATTCACACTGTCGGATTAATTTCCTTTTATTTCACATATATATATGTATATATATATATATTTACCACTCTCTCTGCATGAGTAGGATGTAACACAAGGTAAAGTTCTTAAGCACAGTTTAACAGGTTTGAATTCTGAGTTTTCCTCCTCCTAAACTGGTCACCTAACCAACGTTAATGAGCCCAGTCTGCCGTACTATTTACCTATAGCTGGAGAGTGAATAGCTGGATGCATACCTTTATCAAGGTTATTAGCGCTATGTGAAATGCAAACAGCCTCATCCATGATTTGGATTGCCAAGTCCATTTCCTATTTCTATACTCTCCAGATTTGGCTCTAGGGAACTATTTTTCTTTTTTGGACCCAAAGCTAAAATTCCCTTTTGACAATCAACTTCAGACAATGCTAGGGATAAAAAAAATGCTCTATGAGATCCATATATGACAGAATACAGAATATAGTTATTTACTAAGCATGGTTTGAATATATGAATATATATATATATTGGCATTTCAGTCCGGAAGACTATAATATAGTTTTTTTGCCCCTGAAGTTACAGTACCTCCTGTGACTGTGAAGTCCAATGTTTGAAAATCATTCTTGACCACAGATGTTGCATGTTAAGGCTGTCCCTGAAGATGTTGATGTGCAGGTGCTTTGTTGCCACTGCTTTCTTCTGGTAACTTCTGACATGAACAGTCCTCTACGGAGAGCCTGCTGCCATTGAGGGTGGTTCTGAACCAAATTTTCCCATCTGGAAGGGACAATGTCATAGAGCAACACAAAGCCAGAAGTAAGGAGCATCCAGTGAGAAACAAACTCACTAACAATGGTTTGTTAATCTAGCTTGCTAACCATTACACCACATAGGGGAGGAAGAAAGCAAAGAAATATTAAATTTGAAGAAAAGAAAAATAACATAATCTGATACAGAGAAAGGAAAAATTGAAGTATAGAGGGAAAAAGTAAGGAAAAGAGAAAGAAAGAAAAATGTTCTTTCAAATCACTCTAGTAAACAAAAAGAAAAATAGAGGAAGGCAAAGAGAGAGAGAAGGGGGAGGAGAGAGGGGAATTTAAGTAGTATAGTCTACCAAGTTATAAGGATTGGAACTTTTACTTGTGCAAAAGTTCGATTAGTGGCATCAATCATGTTGAATAGTTGAAAACGTAGGAGCATCAATTGTTGTATACTCTCTCTTTACTTTCTTACTTCTGTTATTCTTCTGCTCATCTTTGGTATCTTATGTTCTTCTGCTAGCATCTCTTCTAATGTCTCTTCTAGCGTCTGGACTTCGTCTTGGTGGTCGGTCGCACTTAATTCATTTCTTTTTCTAGATCAGTCTTGTTACCAAGACATTCATCAACCACAAAACCATGTTTAAACCTTTATTTACATAATTAAACATATTTCTCTAACTAAACACAACACGCGTGTGCAGTGAGCTCAGTTAAGGCCTTATCTGCCTGACGTCCAAGCTGAAACTGAGAGCCAACCAGGTCCCACGTGACTTCACGTATTTCGCGGGCTTTCTGTAATATTCCATGGAAAGTCCCGCCCGTGATATGAAAAGGGGCCATCCCTTCAGAAATGCAGGGGATTGACAATAATCTATGCATAGATTATGTAACACAATCAACTGAGATACTTTGAAATCTCTCAAGTAAGCAGAAAGAGACAGGGAGAGAGAGAGAGAGAGTTTAGTGTCATACCCAGGATAACCCTCTTTGTAGTGGGGGGTCTTAACTTTCCGCAGGGGATTCAGTCAGTCTAAACTTAAATACTTGCACCCAGAAGGTGCATATATTTGCTAGTTTTGATAATTGATTGTTGATATTCAGTTAGTCTAAACTTAAATACTTACACCCGGACGGTGCATATATTTGCTAGTTTTGATAATTGATTGTTGATATTTGAAAAATAGGGAGACAGAGAGAGAGAGAGAGAGAGAGAGAGAGAGAGAGAGAGAGAGAGAGAGATTTAAGTAGTGTAGTCTACCAAGTTATATAGAATGGAACTTTTACTTGTGCAAAAGTTAGTGGCATCAATGCTGTTAGTGAATTGAGAATGTAAGGATATAGTATTGTCCAATGCTAGGAGTTATACATGAGGGTGTGTTGTACACAAATAATTACAATATGTAAATACAGATGTAAGGATATAGTATTATTCAATGTTAGGAGCATGTGTTATACATGAGGGTGTGTTATACACAAATAATTACAGTATGTAAATATAGATGTAAGGATATAGTATTATTCAATGTTAGGAGCATGTGTTATACATGAGGGTGTGTTATACACAAATAATTACAATATGTAAATACAGATGTAAGGTTATAGTATTGTCCAATGTTAGGAGCATGTGTTATACATGAGGGTGTGTTATACATAAATAATTACAGTATGTAAATATAGATGTAAGGATATAGTATTGTCCAATGTTAGGAACGTGTTATACATGAGGGTGTGTTGTACACAAATAATTACAATATGTAAATACAGATGTAAGGATATAGTGTAATCCAAAGTTAAAAGTATGTGTTATACATGAGGGTGTGTTATACACAAATAATTACAATATGTAAATATAGATGTACGGATATAGTGTTATCCAAAGTTAGAAGTATGTATCATACCAGCTAAACAGACCCACAAAGGGCCAGTTTGGCTCAGTCGGTAGCGTGTCTGGCTGGGAATCTAAAAGATTCTGGTTTGATACCAGCCCTCACCAACTCAGCAAATGAGTAACATAGTGATCTGTGCAGTAAAGTGAGGAGGTGATGGTGAGTGTGGCACTCCACCTCAGACGCTAAAAATCAATCTCCTCAGTCTGGCACTAGTGAAAAGGGGATAGACTCCCTCACTGTCTGGTTGATACCAATTTTAGGCCACTTTGACGTCTTATATTTCACTTCTAGTTTTATTTCATCTTATTATTGGTGCTTTTTAGATGAAGAATTTTTCACTCTTATTATTTTCTGATTTCACGGTGCTTTCTCTAACGACCAAAGAATATAGTGGGTTGTGATAAATGGTGAGAACACATTCCATAACTAGAAAGTAAAAAAATACTTAGAATGGCATATCAACAGTGAAGAGGAATATTTTGAAGGAGACAAATCTCATTAGGTAAAGCAATAAATTTGTTTTCGAAAATGTTTGGTTTATTTTTGGACATACCTGGTAATTTTAATAGCAGTATTCAAAAAGATTTTAAAATAAAAAAAAAAAAATTTGTGAAGTGGAAAAATGTAAAATGTAAATTGTAATTATTTATGTATAACGCACACTCATAATCTTGGACAACACTATCTATATTTACATATTGTAATTATTTGTGTATAACACATGCTCATTTATAACACATACTTCTAATTTTGGATTACACTATATCCTTACATCTATATTTACATATTGTAATTATTTATGTATAACACATGCTCATGTATAACACATACTTCTAACTTTGGATTACACTATATCCTTACATCTATATTTACGTATTGTAATTATTTATGTATAACACACCCTCATGTATAACACATACTTCTAATTTTGGATTACACTATATCCTTACATCTATATTTACATATTGTAATTATTAGTGTATAATACACCCTCATGTAAAACCCATGCTCCTAGCATTGGACAATACTATATCCTTACATCTATATTTACATATTGTAATTATTAGTGTATAATACACCCTCATGTATAACACATGCTCCTAACATTGAATAATACTATATCCTTACATCTATATTTACATACTGTAATTATTTATGTATAACACACCCTCATGTATAACACATGCTCCTTACATTGGACAATACTATATACTTACATCTATATTTACATATTGTATTTATTAGTGTATAACACACCCTAATGTATAACACATGCTCCTAACATTGGACAATACTATATACTTACATCTCTATTTACATATCATAATTATTTGTGTATAACACACCCTCATGTATAACACATGCTCCTAACATTGGACAATACTATATCCTTACATCTATATTTACATATTGTAATTATTAGTGTATAACACACCCTTATGTATAACACATGCTCCTAACATTGGACAATACTATATCCTTACATCTCTATTTACATATTGTAATTATTTGTGTATAACATGCAACTCTAAGTGAGGACTTTGAAATTCTGGAGAAAAAAATTCTCATGTATAATATGCATGGACATACCTGGTAATTTTAATAACAGTATACAAAGAGATTTTTTTTTAAAATAACATTTTTGTGGAGTGGAAAGATTGAAAATATAAATGTGTTGTAGCATGTATTATTTATTTTTATATTTAAATCAAGCACTGACAATTATTATTAATTTTGACTCATATATTTTAATTTTAGTTGCTTTTATTCATAATAAGCCCCTTAGGTTGTAAATTGAATTTAAATCATTATTATCATTAGATTAGTGAAATAGATCACTAATTAGGACTGACCCTATTCTAGCAGTGACCACCCCAAGCAAAGATTTAAGAGGTTTGAATTCAGAGTTTTCCTTCTCCTAGACTGGTTGCTTAACCAAAGTTGCTTAACCAAAGCCCAGTCTGCCCTAATTTTTACTCATAGCTGGAGGGAGAGTAGTTGGATTCATATCCTACCCAAGGGTATTAGTGCTATGTGAACTGTATCTTCGTTTAGGATTTGAACTCGGGTTGACAATTCCATTTCCTATGACTCTAACCATTACACCATCCACCTCCATAATTCTATGGTCCTGTTGGCAGGAATTAGAATAGACTGAGGGAATCCCATGCAGATAGTTAAGACCCCCACCCCAAAGAGGGTTATCCTGGGTATAACACTATACTACCTCTGATGATGAGGCTCCATGTCTGGAGATCTGAGGAATGTAGAGTACCCTTTCATTGCTATTACTCCCAGGTTAAATATGACCCAAAGTGGTAATACCTGTTAGGATCCCATGCATGAGTCAAATAGATCTGCTTAAAAATTACTTGTATTCAATTGGAATACTTGATGCGGTATAACTGTAAATTACTTAGTATTATTTGGATTATTGTCCTCATCTTTATTGTTATCAACAATAGTCCGAATAATCCAACCTACAAAGTCAAAAAACAGCATAGCTCACATGACTTTCAGAAACATTTTTTCATGCTCAGAGTTGCTGAGGCATGGAATAAACTGCCTGCATCCCTTGTAGGCTGCCGAAACACTGTATCTTTCAAAACTTCCATGCCTCCTGTAATCCACTAACACGATACCTGATACCCCCCTCCACACGTGCATACACACATACATGTATATTATACTAATTATCAAGCCTTGTCCCAATAATTCAGAGAAATTGTAAACTATTTGTATTAAAAAGAGTTACTTGTTTACTAAAGATTATTATTATTTACTTGAAACCATAAAAGGTTTTATAAAATTAACAAAACTTTTTATATAAATTATTTACTTGAAACCATAAAACTATGTGCAAACAAATGACTATTAATAGATAGAAATAATAATAACAATAATAATAGTGAAATTTATTGTGTACAGTGCTCAGGTGCACCACAACTCATCAAAGTCTCATGTCAAGTACACAGAATAATGTTGTGTCAGGAACATGAACAGTTCACAGTAGTAATATGCATGTATGTGTGTGCATGTGTATGTGGAGAGTGGCATCAGGTATAGTGTTGGAGACTACAGGAAGCATGGAGGCTTTGAAAGATTCAGTGCTCCGGCAGCCTACAACAGATGCAGGCAGTTTATTCCATGTCTCCACAATTCTAAGCGTGAAAAAATGTTTCCGAAAGTCACGTGAACAGTGCTGTTTTCTGACTTTGTAGGCATGCCCGCGTGTATTGGAGAGATGGAGATCAAAAAGGTGCTCAAGGTTGCTGTTGTTAAGATGATTAATGACAATTACTTGAAACCATATGATTATAAGTATATGGAATACTTAAAACCACACAACTGTGTGCAAATTATTTCTATTAGATACGAGTACTCAATATCATTATTAGTATTAGGTATATTTGATATCATATAAATGTGTGCAAAAAATTCATTATATTCTTTTTTATTACGTTTTTATAAAATACAGTGCTATTTTTCTTATTTAAAAAACATAACAAAAAAATTAGGGTGTTTTTGTGGTGTTGGAACGGATTGATGGCATTACAGTTTATTTCAATGGTGAAAATCAACTTGATATACGAGGAAATTGAGTTACGAGTGGAATGAATTAAACTCGTAAGTCAAGGTACCATTGTATACATTTTTTCCTAAAGTTCTTAAATTTGATAGATTATCAAGCAATAGATTTTTCTTTATTTGTTTTTTGTTTTATTTCTTCAGCATTTTTACGTAAATTTTCTTTTATGTGAATATACACAGAGCGCACACATCACAAAATGTGCTAAATGAAACTATCAAACACACGGTCACATTAATTTTATTGTGATTTTTTTAAAAATCAATAATAACTGAGACACCATGGAACCAGGGCAGTAACTTCTTCATACTTTAACATTAAGACATGAAGGATTACCTCCCTTTTAATAAATGAGACGTCACTCATTTGTTCACAAAAGAAAAAAAATGAAAAACAATCACTTATATCTTTTTTAAATTTTGTTTTATTTAAAAAAAAAAAGTATATAACATATTTCTCCTTAACTTGATACAATTTTTTCTTATTCAAATACAATAATTCATAATCTCAATTCATTAGATAATGAATTAAAATATCAGTGTACGGTAGTAGATAATGTCTAATAATATCCATTTTGATTGTTTGTATGTGGAAAAATAGCTGAAAACTTGCTCTATCCAATAATGTTATGTAATTCCATGAATCTATTGAAGCTTACATGAACAAACATGGAAACACTAATTCCATAACCTGATAACTTTGCTTTTGTATAATGTTTGGTTTCTTTGTTTTTTAATGACATATCAATCTTCATGAGTTATTTAATGCCAAAGCCATCCTGGTACAAGAACTGTAGTGGTATTATTTAATCTATAGCTGGAGGAACGAGGAAGTTCATACCTTTCCTGAAGGTATTAGTCTAAAAAATGAACATAATAATGTGACTGGAGTTCAGACTTATTAACTACTGTATAAGAAAATAATTTTTATATTAGATCAATATGTATGTATGCATGTATAGTATAACTATGACACAGGCACTGTCAGTTATGGGTGTGAAATACACCAACTGAACCTTTTTAACCGTGGGTGGTGACCCGTGATGCTTAAGGATGGAATCCTGGTGGCTGAGAAGTCCATGACATGCAATACTCCACTTTGGCCTTTTATCAAGGCTAGACAGATAGTCAGATTAATTATTAATCAGCTGGTTAGTTCAAACCCTAGCACCTATATGATTGTCCCAACCTCATTGCCCTTATGGCAAACACATAAATCTTTTTATCATATATGTGCTAGAAGGCAATGGCTGAGGGTCTTGAGTCCTGGTATGACATTAAACTGCATATAGTGAAGTTACAATTCGGGAACTCTGGGGAGTGTGGAGTACTCCTTTATCACAATTACTCCTAGGTCCACTCTGAGCCAGAATGGTTGTACCAGGTAGGGTTCCATCTATGAGTTAAATAGACAAAAATGAGGGTATTTTTAATTGAGTTGTAAAAAAAAAAAAAGAAGAGTACCCAATAATAAAATAAATAAACCAAAATATGTTTGGCATAGAATAACCCTACAAGGGTTGATATGCCGTAAAATCCAACCAATTAATAATCTATAGCATTTTTCATTTTATTATCATTATTATTATATTTATTATTATTTGTTTGTTATGTCTCCTTGGGCATCTTCCCTTTTTACTATCTTCTCATATCAACCTTTAAAAGAAAAAAAAATCTTTGCACAGAATATATACAATATTAATACAATATTTATATACAGATCAAATTCTGTATTATTTTGACTTTTTTTACTGTTGTCCTCATCTTTACTGTGAAATACGCATACACAACGTTTTGA
Organism: Doryteuthis pealeii; assembly: GCA_023376005.1. Classification (NCBI taxonomy): domain Eukaryota; kingdom Metazoa; phylum Mollusca; class Cephalopoda; order Myopsida; family Loliginidae; genus Doryteuthis; species Doryteuthis pealeii. Next base: position 53,176,054 of record CM042151.1, on the reverse strand, counting down.
ATGATATACCCTCTGGCCTTCTTCAGAAAAAGGCTGGAACATACATGTACAAGGTATGTCAGAAAAGTTTCAGTATGTCAGAAAACTACGATGTGAGGGGCATTATCCACTGTGAGTTCTTTCCACAGGCCAGATGATCAACCAGCATGTCTACAAAGAGATACTGTGGCATTTGTTTTGTTCAGTGCGGGAGAAGAGGCAAGAGATGTGACAGGACAACTCGTAGGTGTTTCACCATGACAACGTACCTGCCCACACTGCCCTGAGTATCCGAGAGTTCCTGGCCACAGAAGAACATCTATGTGCTGGAGTAACCTCCCTACTTGCCCGACCTGGCTCCATGTGATTTTTTTCCTCTTCCCCAAGTTCAAGAGGGTCATCAAGGGAATCCATTTTGAGGATGTGCATGACATCAAAAAGGCTGTGATGACTGGGCGATGAAGAATCCCAGAAGAATCCTTCGAGGCATGCATGCAAGCATGGCAGAGAAGGATAGAAAGTAAATTAGACTCTAGGGGATTACTTTGAAGGGGATAACTTGTAGTTTGTATTTGAAATAATTTTTTTGTGACCCCAGTCCTGGAACTTTTCTGACATACCTCATATGTGTATGCAAAATGTTGTGTATGTGTATTTCACAATGAAGATGAGGACAACAAAATAAAAATAATACATATTAAGCCTCATCTCAAACATTCCAACAAATAAGATAGTAGTGAGTCAGAAGCTAACGCTTTGAAAGCAGAAATATAATGACGAAAATAAGAAGTCTGTGCATAGAATCAGTGCAGGTAGAAAGAAAAAAAAGAAAAATATCAAAAATGATTATTTTCAACCAATCAGAAGTGTTTGCACCTAAGAAAAAAAAATTTTTAAAAGACCGATTTTGATCCAAGGGAGTCCTATAAAAAGCGGAAGTTTTCGAAGAATAGTAGAGAAGAAAAACTTATGCCTACATATTCCATGTTGCTCGACTCTGAAATATTTGCCTACCACTGATGGTATTTACAAGTTATATCTTTCTTTCTCTAGAAGTTATGATGATATATAAAGCATTACCCTTTCTTTTCTCTATTGGAGTTAAATCAACACTTTCATTTTCTGATTACATGAACTTTTAAAAAAGCATATTCTGCAGGACTTGGATCAGTATTTTTGACTACTGTAATCTATTTATTTTAGTACACATATCACTCATTGAATTTATGAGTTCTTTGTTTTTCTGTCTTAAGATATGTGAACTTGTGTTTGTAATAATTACCAATATATATATATATATATATATATATATATATATATATATATAGTTTAAATGTTGTGTATTTTGGCAGCAAGTTATTTTTCAGGCATGTGTTATTGAATAACACGGAGTACTTCTTCTTCATTATTTGAATCTGTGTCTTTTCCAGTCGTCTGGCGATCTTTCTGGTGTTTGTATCCAATTGAAATGGGATATTTCCCATACTGTTAGCCCGAGCACTTTCGACTGCTTTCTCAGTCATCATCATGCGGTATATGAGTTGGTTTTAGTTTGTTTTTTTTAAAAAAACAACATAGATAAAAGACCTAAAAAAACGAACTAAAGCCAACTCATATACCCATGATGCTGACTCAGGAAGCAGTCGAATGCACTCAGGCTAACAGTATGGGAAATATCCTATTTCAATTGGATTCGAACACCAGAAAGATCACCAGATGACTGAAAAAGACACAGATTCAAATAATGAAGAAATACTCCATGTTATTCAATTACACATGCCTGAAAAAAAAAAAAAATATATATATATATATATATATATATATATATATATTTGGAGGATATGTGCTTAATTGAAGTCATACCTAATTTGAAAATTAATTAGTTAATAATTAATGAATTTAGGCGGGCAGCCTTACATTTGAACATATATGCCGCCTAGATTCTTTAATTATTAACTAATTAATTTTCAAAATTAGGTATGACTTCATTTATGCACATATCCTCCAAAAATTGTCGGCTTAAAGCCATATAAAAAAAAATTAATAAACACATTTGTTTGTTTACTTAACCTCATATATATATATATATATATATATATATCCACTCATTAACAACCACCATAAGATCAGATTCTGCTAAATATTTCGCCTAAAAATTCCGCTTCTATTTACATTGATTATTGTAGCATTGTATTGTGATTTAAAATGTTTATTTTCTTTCGTTAGAGCCCAACAGCAAACATTTACTCATCTTCTTGAGTCCTGAGTCTTCCACGTGGATTCATAACTTTAGTGTTTAATATTTGAACATGTTCCACAATATCTTTCCTCTTTTTACTCGAAACCCCATGAGCAATCTCAGCAGCATAAACTCTGTTTTGCATCATAAGAATCTCCGGTAATTTATGGGGAAGTGCATCCTGGTCTCCTGCCTCAAAAACCGCTACCCGGTGACTATCAAAATAACAACCCCAGCTCGTTGTAATTCTTGTTTATTTATCGTAATTTGTCGTAATTCTTGTTTAGATATGAAGATGGATATATAGTTTTGAATAGACTGAGATAGATAGATAGATAAACAAACAAAATAATATAGATAGATAGGAACAAATGGATATAGATAGATATTTTTGACAAGTAAATGTATTGGGGGGGGGCCGCTTCTTTTTTTTGGTCGTAATTCTTGTTTATTTAAACTAATTAAACAAACATGAATAAAAAAAATCTTAGTATTTAAAGTAATATAGATAAATATGAACAAATTGAGATAGCTAGACAGATAGATATGAAGATGGATAGTTTTGAATAGACTGAGCTGGATCGTTATTTTAATAGTTACCGGGTAGCAATTTTTGAGGCAGGAGACCGGGACGCACTTCCTCATAAATTACCGAGGGTCTTAATTGTTTCTCTTAATCTACTGCTTCTAACTGGTCTGTCTGCCATGTTCTTCAGTCTTATTTCTTAGGCTGATCCTTTGTGTTGCTTTTACTTCTTGTTAGATCATTCTTCTTTCTTGAGATTATTTTTATTGCCCATACTCCCATAGGAGCCCAGGACGCACTTCCTCATGAATTACCGAATCTCCAATTCTCAGACATTGTGCACAAGGAATTTTTTTGAAGCCATTAGGAAGCATGTGTTTGGTCTTTTTTGTAGAACCATAACCAATATTTGGTATCAAATATTGGCCTCCTAACACGATTATCAATACAATTAGGTCTACCCCATTTAGGCTTCAGTTTCTTGTAATGATCTGACTGATGTCATATGAACTTCTTAGTTCGTTTTTTTTTGCAAATTTTGGGTTTAAAAAATGGTCATACTATGATGAAACTTCTGATGAGGAACTCATATCAGAACAAATCAGAAACCGGAATTTAAAGTGATTTAAAGTTGTTAAAGTAACTTTTGCTTTGCTGGCTCATGAAGCTACCAAAAATCTTATTATAATGGAGATTGTGTGTTTTTCTGTCTGTAACCGAAACTATATTCCTACTCAAGTCTCAATTCCCTTAATTATTTTTGTCAAATTCTCCATGATTTCATTCTTTTAAACCTTCAGTTATTAATAAAAATTGTTTTACATTATTAATACTGTTGATCATATCTACGTACTAATAACATGCGATTGTATTTATATATACAACAAAATAGCGGTTTACAGTTTGAACGAGAAGGCTAATTTGCATATTGATATTTAAAATTTTATTTTAATAAATATGTGCTTGGTATTATTGATTTCTAATTGTTTGGTTTTATCTTAAGAAATATAAACAAAAATCTCGTGAATAAATCTTAAAAGAAATTTATTTACAAGAAGAAATAACTGTAATATTATCCTTTACTTCCTATTTTAACTAAATAGTTAAATTAGGAAAATTTACCAATGAAAGAGGGGAGTAATGGAAAATGATGGAATAGTTAGTTTCAAAATTGTTCTATTTTTCGATTATACCCCCTCTGTTGCAGATCTTTTTATTTGCATTCTTAGTCAGTTTCATTAGACTTTCTAATTTAATATGATATTTTATTATATTAAAACTTAAATACTTGCACGCGGAGGGTGCATATATTTGCTAGTTAATATAATAATAATAATGAAATTTATTGTGTACAGTGCTCAGGTGCACTACAAGTCATCAAAGTCTCATGTCAAGTACACAGAATAATGTAGTGTCAGGAACAGTTTACAGTAGTAATATGCATGTGCGTGTGTGCATATGTATGTGGAGAGTGGCATCAGGTATAGAGTCGGCGGACCACAGGAAGCATGGAGGCTTTGAAAGTCTCAGTGTATTTGACAACGTAAAGTTTAACAACATTAAAAAGTAATTAAGATTGGCTAACTGAAAAAGTTTGATAAAGATAAATCAATAAAAAAGAGTTTTTATAAAAAACATGCAAGGGAAGTAACTAAGTAAGATATACTCTTTATTGAGGTTATTTACCTTGCTTCTTGTTTCTCCGCTAGAACATGACCATCTAAAGAAGTGGTTCCCAAATTTTTTCAGACTAGTGCCCCCTTGGCTTCCAAATTGATTTCTAGCGCACCCCTCCTGCACACATCGGAACACTCACTACTTTTTTTCTATCCTTCAAATAGAAAAAAAATAAGATTAAACTCAAAAGTGTATTTCACAAATAAAACCAAATTTATTGAACTTAAATAAATTTGATTTTATTTGTGAAATAAATCTTTGTATTTAATCTTGTTCGGTTAAAACTACTAAATAAATTGGTTTAATAATTAAACTAATTTATTTAACAGCTTTAGCTGTGTCATTGGAGGCCCTACAAGAAATTAACATGCAGTGGTAACCTATCAGTTATGGGTAATCTGAACATTAGCTACATAAATGAGACTAACCTCCCCTTGTTTATTTCACTTTGAGGAAGCCATATGTTTTGGTTGGCCATTTTCATTTCACTGCATGTTTTAACACATAAATACCATAAAATGTGTTTTTAATTGTGCTTGCACATTATTTGAAATGAACTTAATTGTTATTAAGAACATTTTAGGATATTTTCATGTTAAAACATCCACTTGTATTGATTCAAACAAATTCGTATTTTCAGTGTAGATTTACGGTGAAATGAAAATGGCCAATCAAAACAAATGGCTTCCTCAAAGTGAAACAAACAAGGGAAGATTACTCTTATTTATGTAACTAATGTTCAGATTACCCAGTTATGTTACAAAAAGTTGTTATATTAGGTTCATTATAACAAGTCTTTTATGGGTTGTACTTTTTTGGTATGGCTGTATGCTTACTCTATTTGGTACGGTGAACTATGTCAACTGACATCAGTTTTAGGCATACACAGATGGGTCAGATTTTTCTGCCATACCAAGGACTTTGTGATAGAGAAAAAAAAAAAGCTTATCTACATTTACTTAGAAATAAAATGATTATTTCATTTTTAAAACAGAATATTTTTTAACTTAGAAAATTGAAAGTTAAAAAAAAAATTAAATCACATAAATTTCTGGTTCTATGAATATTTTTTCTTTAGTTACGAAGTTTATTTTATTTACATTTATTTATAAATAAAATAATTTAATTCTGTATTTTAATATAAATTTTTACTAACAATTATTTTATTTGTTTCCCCCTTTGACCCTATAAATTTTTGAAATTTTTAATTATAGTAAATGTTTAAAAAAAAATCTATTTTAAAACTTGACATTCAATTTCAAGTAGTTTGCCGTACTGAATCAAGTAAGCGTACAGCAGTACCAAAAAGTACAACCAATCTTTTATCATCTTAGATATCTAAAATATAAATATCTACGTAATAACAGAGCACCTGAGAGAAATTTTGGTTATTTCCTATAACTCCAACATAAACGAAGGGGAACCACTCTTGGCTAATAAATTGTTTATTTATTTATTGATCTACTAGGAAAAAAGAAAACAGGGTTAGGGTTTAGGGTTAGTTTAATGGGAAAATAAATAAATAATTTATCAGTCAAGATTTGTTTATGTTGGAGTTATAGAAATAACCAAATTTCTTTTCACAATGGTGTTGCAGGAGCTATAATACCATTGACTGAAGGTTAGCTTTGTATATTTCTCATCTTTGGGTACCATAACTTGTGCAAACTGAAAAAGAGTTAGAGATAACAGTATCAACCACTCATGGAAGAATGAGGGTTGATTGAATATTGTTTAAATATGAGAACTGTTCAGACTGGGTTATTTAACTTTGGTTAGGCAACAAGTCTAGAAGAAGGAAAACATGTTAAACTTAGCTTTAGAAATTGACCTTGTGTAATTATATATATAAACATATATTTAAAATACTTTTTGCAAAATAGTTTTGGTGTCCTGGGTATGATATTTAACTGCATCTAATGGTGAAGTTCTAATTCTGGTGTTTTGCAGAGTGTGAAGTACCCCCTTTATCACCATTACTCCTGGGTCCACTCTGACCAGGAGTGGTAGAACCTGTTAGGGTCCCATCTATAGGTTAAATTATTTGTATTAGATAGGAAAACTTGATACCATATAGACATGTGCAAAAAAACTCTTTTTAAACAACTTCACAAAAAATGTCACATCTATAGGTTAAGTATATAAAAATGAATTTTACAAAAATGTGTTAAAAAATTGAGTTTAAAAAAAAAATTGGACCATATTACCTTTAGGCAACCCTTTTTGATCTCGATTAAAAAAGGAGATGTTTTTCATTTACACTGTCAATATCCATTTTTTTGTTAGGGGTTACGGTGAGGGGTCGGGATTAGGGTTAGGGGTTAGGGTTAGGGATCAGGGTTAGGGTTTGGGGTCAATTTAAAAAAAAAAAAAATTTAAATATAAAAATCGTCTGTTAAAACAACTGGATATTAACAGTGTAAATGAAAAACATGTCCTTTCTTAATTGAGATCAAAAAGGGGTGCCTAAAGGTTATATGGTCCAAAAAATTTGAATATACAACAAGAACGAATAAAACAAAAAACGTTTTCGGCATTAAATAACCCAACTAGGGCTGACATGCCATAAAATCTAGCCAACTAACCAACAAAAACTGCCTCATTGAGGATTTGAACTCAGATCATTGATTCCATTTCCTACAACAATAATTATTATACTAAGTGTATAAGAGATAACAATGTAAAGCTCTGTAGAATTCTTCAATCATTCCTAAATAGAAGCATTAGTCTTATAATCCATAATTAATCCATGATTAATTAATCCATAAATTCATTAATCCAAAATTGATTAATTAATGTTCATCCATTGGCACTGATGATGAACATTAGCTAAGCCGAAGCTTAGCAAATAAACATTGCAGGTGATTTGATTATAGCAGTGAAAGTTTGTGTCAAGCCAGCCTCACTTTTTTTGATCAGTGGAGAAAGAGAAAAATATATTTTATATACAAATGAAAGATTTCAACAAGCGGTTATTTCCTAGAAGTCTAACATAAATAAAGGGGAACCACTCTTGACTGATAAATTATTTATTTATTTTCCCATTAAACTAACCCTAAACCGTAACCCTTACCATAACCCTAAACCCTAACCCTAACCCTGTCTTCTTTCTTTCTAGTAGATCAATGAATAAATAAATAATTTATCAGTCAAGAGTGGTTCCCTTTGTTTATGTTAGACTTATAGGAAATAACCCAACAAGCTCTATTCAATGATATAAAAAATAAGTCGACGGTGTGGCCTAATGTCGCTATCAACCAGACAGTGAGGGAGTCTGTCCCCTTTTCACTAGCACTAGACCAAGGAGATTGTTTTTCTTTTGCATCTAAGATGGAACACTACACCTACCATCAGTTCCTCACTTTACCGCACAGATCCCTGTGCTACTCATACGATGAGTTGGCAAGGGCCAGTATTGAACCAGGAACCTTGCAATTCCTAGACAAGTACTCTACCGACTGAACTAAACCAGTCTTCAATAATATAAGGGTTTAAACTAGCAGTTAAAACTTAATGAATAAAACAATGCCTCATGGTCTCAATGGTGTAAGACTGTAAGAAAGAAAAAAAAAAACACTATCACCAGATTTTTTCTGCTAAGATTTACCCTAAGCAAGACTAGCCCTGCCGTCAGCACTTGGAATATACTGACTGTATTCCCTACAGAGTAGGACCCCTTAAAGGAGTATCCAGGGTATGACACTAGACTGCATCTGATAGTGAGACTTTATATTTTTAAAATCTGTGGAGTGAGGTGAACCCATTTATTGTCATCATTACCTGGTTCACACTGACCTGGAGTGGTATTACTGTTACCTGTTAGGGTCCCATCTATGGGTCAAATAGATATGTTTAAAAATTCATATTTGATTAGACTGTGTGCAAAAAAGATCTCTTAAGACAAATCTACACAAAAATGTAAATATGTATATAGAAGGAACATAATTCCCTAACCTCTAGGCATAAAATAACCTAAGTTGGGTTGACATGCCCTGATCCATCTATGGGTCAAATAGATCTGTTTAAAAATGATTCATATTTGATAGGACCATAGGCAATAAAAATAATCTCAAGAAAGAAGAATGATCTAACAAGAAGTAAAAGCAACCCAAATAATCAGCCCAAGAAATAAGACTGAAGAACATGGCAGACAGACCAGATTAAGAGAAACAATTAACACCCTCGGTAATTTATGAGTAAGTGCGTCCCGGTCTACTGCCTCAAAAATTGCTACCCGGTGACTATTAAAATAAAGACCCAGCTCAGTCTATTCAAAACTATCCATCTTCATATCTATTTATCTATCTATCTTAATTTGTTCATATTTATCTATATTACTTTAAATACTAAGATTTTTTTTATTCATGTTTGTTTAATGTCTTGTTTTTAGTTTAAATAAACAAGAATTACGACAAAAAAAGATACGACCCCCCCCAAATACATTTACTTGTCGAAAATATCTATCTCCATTTGTTCATATCTATCTATATTATTTTGTTTATCTATCTATCTATCTATCTATCTATCTCAGTCTATTCCAAACTATATATCCATCTTCATATCTAAACAAGAATTACGACAAATTACGATAAACAAAAAAGAATTACGACGAGCTGGGGTTGTTATTTTGATAGTCACCGGGTTGCAATTTTTGAGGCAGGAGACCGGGATGCACTTCCTCATAAATTACCAGACCCTCATCCAATCATATCTACAATTCTATCTGTCTGTCTTTCTTGCCTTTATATACTCAATGTGTTACATGTGAGTTCCATCTATGGGTCGAATAGATCTGTTTAAAAAGGATTCATACTTGATAGGACTATGTGTGCCAAAGAATTTATTAAAACAAAACTACATAAAAAATATAAACATGTAGGTACAATGAATATGATTCCCTTACCTCTAGGCATAAAATAACCTAAGTTGGGTTGATATGCCCTGATCCTTGATCCAGAGTTAGGATTTCATCTATGGGTCGAATAGATGTGTTTAAAAAGGATTCATACTTGATAGGACTATGTGTGCCAAAATATTTCATAAGACAAAGCTACATAAAAATAAAATATAAATATGTAGGTACAATGTACATGATTCCCTTACCTCTAGGCATAAAATAACCTAAGTTGGGTTGATATGCCCTGATCCTTGATCCAGAGTTAGGATTTCATCTATGGGTCGAATAGATGTGTTTAAAAAGGATTCATACTTGATAGGACTATGTGTGCCAAAATATTTCATAAGACAAAGCTACATAAAATAAAATATAAATATGTAGGTACAATGAACATGATTCCCTTACCTCTAGGCATAAAATAACCTAAGTTGGGTTGACATGCCCTGATCCTTGATCCAGAGTAAGGATTTCATCTATGGGTCGAATAGATGTGTTTAAAAAGGATTCATACTTGATAGGACTATGTGTGCCAAAATATTTCATAAGACAAAGCTACATAAAAATAAAATATAAATATGTAGGTACAATGAACATGATTCCCTTACCTCTAGGCATAAAATAACCTAAGTTGGGTTGACATGCCCTGATCCTTGATCCAGAGTAAGGATTTCATCTATGGGTCGAATAGATGTGTTTAAAAAGGATTCATACTTGATAGGACTATGTGTGCCAAAATATTTCATAAGACAAAGCTACATAAAAATAAAATATAAATATGTAGGTACAATGAACATGATTCCCTTACCTCTAGGCATAAAATAACCTAAGTTAGGTTGACATGCCCTGATCCTTAATCCAGAGTTAGGATTTCATCTATGGGTCAAATAGATGTGTTTAAAATGATTCATACTTGATAGGACTATGTGTGCCAAAAAATTTCATAAGACAAAGCTACATAAAAAAATATAAATATGTAGGTACAATGAATATGATTCCCTTACCTCTAGGCATAAAATAACCTGTTAGGTTGACATGCCCTGATCCTTAATCCAGAGTTAGGATTTCATCTATGGGTCAAATAGATGTGTTTAAAAATGATTTATATTCAATAGGACCATATGTAAAAAATTAACTTTTTAAGAAACAATTCTATGATACATTTCAATGTTTTGAATGCCTGTCAAATTAGTTACATTGATGTTATTACTGCTTCCTTAAAATGTCACCTAGAGTTGATCTGTTGGCTAACAAGTGGTAAGCAAAGTATGCAAACACATGGAGAATAAGAATAATAGGTACTATTTCTCTTAATTTTTTTAAATGAGGTTTGATAATTTGGATTATTCTGACTATTGTCCTCATCTTTATTGTCTTCTGTACTACGTTTTGGCCAATGGGTCAGGTATTTCTTGATGGATTCAGGAACCTCCTCGAACTCGGGAACTTTCTCTTCAAACTTGGGAACCTTCTTTTTGAATTCAGAAACCTTCTTGTCATAATTGGGAGAACAGTATACCCCTGTGGATTGAATAAACAGATGGGTTCAAAGTTCTGTGAAGGCTTTTACCAATGACAAGAAGGTTCCCGAGTTTGAGAAGTTTCCAGAGTCCAACAAGAAATACCTATAGAAAGCCAGAGGGCACGTTGACGGAAACTTTGTACAGATAACAATAAAGATGAGGACAATAGTCGGAATAATACAAAGAATAATAGGAAATAAATCTGCTGATGCAAAGAAATAAGTTCATATTTTTCTTTATTGCAATAAAGAATTTTCTGCCAAACATTTTTATCGACTTCAGTTATTCCTGGGTGTCATCTATAAATATATAAAGGGTAGTTGTGTGTATGTATGTCCAGAAGAAACTTTGAAAATAAAACAATTGATGAAAAAGTAAATATATATATACACACATTCACTATCATCAGATCTTGCTTTTTGAACAAAAATAATGAAGATTTAATTTATATTTGTGAAGATAATTAAAAAATAAAAATTAAATGATAACAGCATGAAATTTTTTGTTTCATTTAGTATTTTAAATAGGAGACATTAACTTTTCTTTTCAGAGTGTCTGGATCAATGAAATATCTTTTTTACATAGGGATTTTAATGGGGGCATCCTGTGAGGATCCAACTCACAATTCAACAATAATGGATCTGCGAGACTACTTTTTTACCCCCCTCTACCCAGGCAATGCCAGGTAGCTGCTTCTAGTTGTACATAAGGAGTAATTAATGCAGGTATATGTGTGGTTTCAAAAGACTTAAACAAAATTTATGAGAGTTGAAAGAAAAATATTTTGTAGGTGTTATTTTTAGACCATTTTACTTTTCATAAAAAATGTTTTGACCTTTAATTTTCATTAAGAATAGATTGTTAGGGATGTATTATTTATTATGTATTACTAAAATCATCATGTTTGTGTGTATGTGCATATGTATGCATGTATGTGTGTGTGTAACTGTGTCTGTGTGTGTGTATGTGCATGTGTCTGAGTATGTATGTGTGTGTGTATGTGTGTTTGTCTGCATGCGTATGTATGTGTCTGTGTGTGAATATACGCATGTGTTTGTGTGACAAAAAAAACACATCAAAGAAAGGTTTCTATTAGAGCAAGACACTCAGAATAATCTATACATATAAAAAAAGAGCCACTGCTAGTGGTTTATGGTAGGATCGGTTTAAAGTAGGCAAAGAGTTAATGGGCAAGTAGAATGGCAGACTGGGCTCTGTAATCATAGTAAAGCAATTAGTCTAGGAGAAGGAAAACTCAATTAAAACCAGCTGTACTCCACTTAGAAAATTGACCTTTTGTCATGTCCTACTTGTGGCAGAGCAGTCGGGTATATACATAATCCTTTGTAAATAATTACAATTTCAAGTAACTATTCTTAATGCAAATGATTTGCACAGTTATATAGTTTCAAATATTCCTATCTAATCTATCTATCTATCTATCTATACATATATAAAAGGCAGTTGTGTGAATCTGTATGTCCGGAGAAAACTTCGAAAATAAAACAATTAACGACAAATTAAATATATATACACATTAAATATCACCAGGGCTTGGTTTTTGAGCAAAAATAATGAAGATTTGATTTAAATTCATGAAAATATCTAAAAAATAGAATTTAAATGATAACAGTATGGAATTTTTTCCATTTAATATTGTACACATAAATTTCTAATTACAGAGTGACTGGATCAATGCAAGGTCTTTTTTATGAAGGGATTTTAATGGGGCATCCAGCGGGGATCCAACTCACAATTCAGTAATAATGGATCTGCGAGACTAACTTTTAAAAAATCCCCCCTCTATCCAGGTGATGCCGGGTAACCACTCCTAGTTAGAGAATAAAGCAATTTCCAGTTCAATTTGTTGCTGAATGATAAATGTGTATGAATGCCTGTGTTTGTGTGTGCATCTGTGTGTTGTCACAAAAAAGACAAATCAAAGCAAGAATTTTATTAGAGCAAGATATTCAGAATGCTCTAACTTAGAGAATAAAGAAATTTACTGTTCAATTTGAAGCTGGATGATAATTTTGTGGGGTCTGCATTTGTACTTAGACATCAGTTTTTTAAACATTCAAATTTTTGATATAATGTAAATGTTGTGTAAGATGATGACCATCAGCTTCACTTCTTCAAAAGGTAACTCTTTCAACAGTTCTATAGAGCAATTATAGCCAATTCTTTAGTTATATAAGACTAGAAGCGGCTAACCGGCATCGCCTGGGTAGAGGGGGGGATTAAAAAATGATAACAATATGGAAGGTATCAAAAAAATTAGTCTCGCAGATCCATTATTACTTATTGCAAGTTGGATCCTCACTGGATTCCCCATAAAAATCCCCACTAAAAAAGACAAACTATTAGGAAAAATAGATCCCAAGAGGATATTAAACTTTTTGAAAAGAACTGGCCTCTTATCAAGGATGTAAAAAAATCACTCACTCACTCTCTTGATGTTCAAATTCTCAACAGAAAACTTGATTACAACAAATAAACCCCTATACATTTTTGAATACCTAATTACCAAATAAATATTTGGCATAAAATAACCCAAGTAAAACCCAACCAACCAACCAAAAAACATGCAAACAAAAAGAAATGAAAAATAATGCACTAATGATTTTCCCTTTTGTTATTATACAAATTTTAATTCTAACTATCTTCCCAAATATGAATAAAATCTTCATTATTTTTCCACAAAAAGCAAGCTCTGGTGATGGTGAATATGTATATATATTTATATTTTTTTCTTTTGGACTTACATACATATACACAACTGCCCTTTATATATGCAAAAATAATGTAAATGTATTTATTACGTGACACTTCTGCCATATGCAGGTCAATTTTCAAGCAAAATAAACCTGGTTTGAATTTAGAGTTTTCTTTCTCCCTAGACTGGTTGTCTAACTAAAACTAGATATTTACCACATACCCCACTTATACAAGTTAGGCACAAGGCTCTATTAATGTGGGACCACCCACAAGCTGAGACTCATGGGTGGCAGGTGCAAAAAATGTGTTGATCCTGTTGGCATTCCCCCTCAAAGGGGGCACCTCAGGCACTGGGCAATAAACCCAGCCCTACCCCTTTAAATCAATAGGGCAGGTGTTGCCTGGGGGGACAGCTCCCTGGGATCAATGATGTTAGCTTGTAAGGTCCAGGGACGATGCCACCGGACACCCCAGTCGAAACCGGAATTAGATATGTTGGGCATGTTTTCTAACTAAGACTAAAGAACCCAGTCTTATTTATTATTAAATCATAGTTAGTGGGGAGAAGACTCTAAGCCAACATTTTGTGAATAGTTGGTGTTTAAACTGATGGTTTGGTTTGGTTTGTTTTGTTTTATGGCATATCAACCTCGGTGGGTCATTTAATGCCAACAAAGTTGTGAAATAAATTCATTCTTAATGCATAATACAATTTTGTTTATAAACTCATGTTTTTCTATTCAACCCATAGATGGGACCCTAACAGGTACTACCACTCTGGGTCAGAGTGGATCAGGAAGCAATGGTGATGAAGGGCTGCTCCACATTCCCCAAACCTCTGGAACTGGAACCTCACCATCAGATAGAGTTTAAGATCCTTCCCAGGACATGTAGACCCTCAGCCACCGCCTTCTAGCACCCATATGATAAGAAGGATTGGGGGTTGCCATAAGGGTTGGAGCAATCATATAGGTGCTAGGGCTTGACGTGACCAGCCGATTGATCGGAGGGGCCTCGCCGACCGCCCGTCTAGCCCAAGATAGGGCCAAAGTGGAGTATTGCATGTTCATGAACTGCTCATCCACCTGGGTTCTATCCTTAAGCATCACGGGTCGCCACCCACGGCCAACAGGTGGCCCCATTGGAGGAGTCTTACCCCTCTGTAGAGGTGCAGTCAGTGCATTCTAATACCCCAACCGACAGGGCAGTGTTTAAACTGAATCATTATAGGTGTGTACTAATAACCAGAAATATGCATTTGCAGTTCCATTGCTAATCAGATAATATCAATTTTCAAGACACCCTTGCAATGTCTGCAGGCCCCTGCTGTTGATTGTGAACCACTATGGTCCTGAATCACAGTTTGAAAATCACTGGTATAGATATCTATACATATATAAAAGGCAGTTGGTGTGTATGTATGTCCAGATGAAACTATGATTATCAGCTACCTAGATTATCAGCTTCTTAACCACTAGTCTCTCCCTAGATTATCAACTTCTTAACCACTACTCTCCCTAGATTATCAGCTTCTTAACCACTAGTCTCTCCCTAGATTATCAGCTTCTTAACCATTAGTCTCTCCCTAGATTATCAGCTTCTTAACCACTAGTCTCCACCTAGATTATCAACTTCTTAACCACTAGACTCCCCCTAGATTATCAACTTCTTAACCACCAATCTCTCCCTAGATTATCAGCTTCTTCTAGTCTTAACCACTAGTCTCCCCTAGATTATCAACTTCTTAACCACTAGTCTCCACCTAGATTATCAACTTCTTAACCATTAGTCTCCACCTAGATTATAAACTTCTTAACCAGTAGTCTCTCCCTAGATTATCAGCTTCTTAACCACTAGCCTCTCCCTAGATTATCAACTTCTTAACCACTAGTCTCTCCCTAGATTATCAACTTCTTAACCACTAGTCTCTCCTTAGAATCCATTTAATGTATTTTCCAATGTATAGAAAGTGAAACGTTTAAATTTTCAGGAAGTGCTTGTTGTTTATTGTTTTTGTTTTTTGTTTTTGTTTTTCATTCATTGATTTATTTTTTTTCCATTTGTTACCGGCTTCTCTTTGAATGAAATTGTATGTGTGTGTGTGTGTGTGTGTGTAATCATTCTGAGAGTGAGTAATGTCTGTCAGGTGGTGCTGGGCATGGGACTTGTTGAATGCAGTATTTAAATGCTCATGAATGAGCATCATTGACACACTTGTGTATACATGTGCACAATTGTTTGTACATCTGTGTTTGTTATTTTTGTATGCCTCTTCCTTAACAGGTAACTCTTTTCACCGAACAACAGGCTGGAATACCTTCCCGTTTAACACACGAGTGATGATGACTTGCAGAAGAGAGAGTCTCTCTCCATTGAAGGTATTCTTCCTCAGCAATTTAAACAAAATAGCAGTCTTTATTTAAAGGAATAAACACACTTCTCAAAGGACAAACAGATGGATTTGGATTGCCTGGGAATAGTTTAATGGTTAGAGTATTAGACTGAAAACTGCAAGGGTTGTTTTCTTAAATGATAAACTTGACAGAAATTGAAGATTTTGGATTGGTTGGTTGGTTGGTTGGTTGGTTGTTAATTTCATAGAATGTCAATCCTTGTTGGGTTATTTTAGTCATCTAGTACTAGGACCATGGGTCATTGGTCGGTCACACACTCGTTACTTTCTGGCACTCATTTCCGAATGGAAAGATGATGTGTTAAAACACTTGGGCTTTTTCTTTGAATGCTGTGATGATGTGCTGATAGTAGAAATATCAGTATACTTATCTTTTACTGGTACTAAATCGGAGAAGCTGGGATCCTGGTTGCTGGGCTGCTGTTCAGTTGACTTGCAATTCTATGATGTCTGGAGTCTGAAACCAGCTTGGGGGCTGAGGGATAAAAACTTTTTGTGCTAATTTACATATCAGGTCACTCTCATATGGTTCCACGTCACCCTCATTATGTAAACATACCTTTGATTTATTCTTAATATTTCGGGATAAAGATCCCTTTGTCAGAAGATTTCTGAAAGCTAAGTCTGGAGCTGTAACCTTGCTGCTAGGATCAGTCCATTTATTGTATGCCTGGTGATATCTTCAAAATTCTCTGCGTGTGTATGTGTATGTGAGTGCTTATGTGTGTTTATGTGTGTGAGTCTGTCCATCAATGTCTTAGTATCATTCCAGGCTTAGCCAATCCTTTTTTTTTAATATTATTATTAGGCAGGTGTTAGTAATTTGTTTATTTGTGTATGTGTGTGTTCTCCAGGCACAACTAACTTTTTTATTTAATATATATTTGTGCAGTTATTTCCCTAGAGGTTTTCTGTATATATGATATCAAGGTTAGGTAATTCCATACATTTGTTGCATAATCTATGTGATAGCATAGATTATTGGCAACACTCTGTAGGAGAATTCTGCTGGGCCAGTTCTTTACATATCATTAAGTATGATTTTTCTCGATTTGTTTAGCCTTACATTTGAATAGGTATGCCCGCCTAATTCATTAATTAACAATTGATTAATTTTCAAAATTAGGTACGACTTCAATTAAGCACATATTCTCCAAAAAATTGTTGGCTAAAAAAAGCTATATCAAACACATTGTTTGTTTACTTCTCATATCATGAAGTGTAAAATCACTGGACAGTTGAAATTTCACACGTCACATGATTTTGACTTAGTTAGGTCAGTTGACAGTCAAACCCCAAATGGAACAGATGTGTTCCATCCCGGCTGTCAGCTCCGCGCCATGAGTTACAAAAGACAAATAAAACTTTGAAAAGCAATAAGTCTTATTAATTAATTAAGCATGCCTTAGTTTAGAAAATGAAGAACCAACAAGAGAAGAAAGAAGCAACAGGTAAAGAGAAACCAGACTAACATAGACATCATGGCCGAGTAGAAAGTAACAACCCAGTAAGTTATATGTATCTGTCTATATCTCTGATGCTGCTGATCTCTCTCTCTCTCTCTCTCTCTCTCTCTCTCTCTCTCTCTCTCTTTCTCTCTCTCTCTCTCTCTGTTACACATAAGAACTCATTGTTTATATACCCGCAACATGGGTATATAACTCATTATTCATAATTTTTTGTAGAAGCAAGGACGGTATCAGAAGTGATGTTATACTGTGGACTCATACACATGGACACACTAGTGAAGGCTGATCAGCAAAATCCTACATATATCAACACTTTGCGGATTCCGGATGCTGCTCAGAGGATCTCCCATTGTCAATGAACAATAGGGATGGTTGGCAAGAGAGAGTAAAAGTTCTACAGTGGTTAACCCTTTGAACCCAAACAGCCAGTATTTGTGCTGATAACTCATTATCATCATCATCAGGTAACACAGATGACCCTGACAATCTCTCGCCAACCGTTTCCTGTCAGTCATCGCTCCAGGAGATCCTCCACTCAGCATCCGAAATCCGCACAGTGCTGATCGATGTAGCTCCTCACTGGACAGCCTACAGTGGTGTATCCATGTGTAGGTCTCCATAGGAAAATATCAGGAGGCGCGTGATCTTATGGTTAGAGTGTTGGGAAATGGATTTGTCGACCCGAGTTCAATTCCTAAATGCAGCTGTTGGCATTTCACATGGCGCTAATACCCTTGGAAAAGTATGAATCCAATTCTCCCTACAGCTATGGGCAAATAGTAGGACAGACTGGGCTCTTTAACCATGGCTAGGAACCAGTCTTGGAGAAGGAAAACTCGGAATTCAAACCTGTTAAACCCCGCTTAAGAAATTGGCCTTGTGTCACATCCTGCTCGTACAGATGGATTTGTAAATATATATAGGAGAATATCAGTTATGAGTTTATCTTGCTTTTCAAGCAGCATCCAGCATGTCTTAATCCAACGGTTTGTGGATAGGGGACAAGTGGCCATACAGTTACTTTCTTATGGGGTGTTGCTTCCACAATTTGTTCAAGACCACACATAGCATTCTTGTGCAACTTCCATCAAGCTTATTCTCAAGGCACATTGTTAGGGTGCAAATGGTGTAGTTGCACAGTAGCACTGATACAACTATGCTAACTAGTACATAAACGGTGACTGGAATTTCAGCCATGGATTCCCTGCTTCTACATTGCTATTGCCAATGAAATGTTGCTATTTTATATTTTATATCTAATTTTATTGGGAATGCCCATATAAAATCCTGGTTGCCGTTTTAGGTGTTTAGTTTTTCTGTTATTCACAGAAACCAGTTGGTAATATTGGAAATTCCATAACCAATTATCTCCCCCTGCCGCTAGGGGGCAAATCACCATCATCGTATGTTGGCGCCAATACCAAAAACTTCACTTATCACAAAGCAGTTACTGGAGAGAGACGTCAAAAGAAATGCTCTCATTACTTAGCCCAAAAACAGGGCTTCTTATCACAGAGCACCCACTGAGGGTAGTCGCGTAAACAGCAGTCCCTACACTTCATTCATCACAGCCCAAAACCAGGGCTTACTTATCGTACAGCAGTTACTGGAAAAGAGACGTAAAAACTAACGTTCTCTCACTTAGCCCAAAAACAGGCCTACTTATCACAGAACACTACACCCAGCTCACTTCTAAGGCATTGTATCTGCATACTGCATGAAGGCAGGTACAATAGCACACTTACTGAAGGACGAGAAACTACCGAGACGAAGCGCCTTATCAACAATTTCCTACCAACGAAAAGAATACCCTGTTATCACCATTACTCCAAGAAAATTACTCAGATAAGTCTGTAGCAAATACCATTAAAATTTGCAACTATTTTATTAATTTTTGTCAATACAAGTGTCTGCATTTACTTTCGTGTTTTTCTTCTTTGTCCGACAATTTGCCTACAACTACGGAGAAATAAGAGCTCCTTTGAAAACCGTAAATACTCTTAGTAAATCTGAGTGTCTATGTGTTGTAAATATATAAGTCCAAGTCTGTATTGTTCAGTTATTATCAGATTTCCTTGACATGATCCAAAAGAGAGTTCTTCCTTGCAGAAAGCCCCACTTAGCAATTTATTGAGGACAGTCGCAAACGATCTTAAATGTTAAGAAATGTAACATGTAACTAAATATTAGTTCTTTCCTTGACATGATCCAAAAGAGATTCTTCCTTGCAGAAAGTTCAACTTAGCAATTTATTTGAGGACAGTCGCAAACGATCTTAAATGCTTCATCTCTCATGAGCCAATTTTGACTGGAAGTGCCTGCTGTTGTTAAGAAAGTTAATAAATATGAGTGGCGATTTGGTGTACATCTATACTTCCAACAAATGTGTTGGACGTTGACATCATTGTAAGTGAGTTTGAACTCCAATCATGCTATTTTGATCACTTTCTGACTAATACCCTTGGGAAAGGTAAGAACCACCTTATTCCCCCAGCTATGGATCAAATAAAGTGTATGGAGATAACACCATATTGTGCACATATGTTTTTGAGTGGCATAAGAAGTTCAAACCCCAGTCATGCTATTATGATCCCTTTCAGACTAATAGCCTTGGGAAAGGATATGAAACCCCTCATTCCCTCAGCTATGGATTAAATAGTACCACTACAATTTTTCTGCAAGGATGGCTTCGGCATCAAAGGATGATATGCTATTAAACAAAAAAAACAATCAACAAGCATATAAGACCTATCAACCATTTACATCTAATACTATAATGTTATGAAGTTAGGCTAGATAGATGTAATGGTAATCTATGGAGCTATCCATTAGTCTATGGAGTACTGGTAGTCTATGGAGCTAACCATTAATCTATAGAGTTCTGGCAGTCTATGGAGCTATCCATTAGTCTATAGAGTTCTGGTAGTCTATGGAGCTAACCATAAATCTATGGAGAACTGGAGACTGGTAGTCTATGGAGCTAACAATTAGCCTATAGAGTTCTGGCAGTCTATGGAGCTAACAATTAGCCTATAGAGTTTTGGTAGTCTATGGAGCTAACCATTAGTCTACATGATAACTCAATTTTATATATAAGACCTTGGAGATATTTCCAGAGATTTTTTAAAAATCTGGCGGTCTTATTTGCTAATATAATTATTATACATATTCATTTTTTAAAGTAGTAAGTAAACACATTTTATTCTTATAAGGCCACATCTATAAATTAATTAATAAAATTTTAATACACTATCAACTGATTGCAAGGTCAGTAGACTAACTATGTATGACAATGGGATTTTGAAAAGAAATGAAACATGTAATATAATCAAACCCATATGAAAAAAAGGAAGTATGAAATTAGATTTTCCATATTTGATATCATATAAGACCTCTCAACTATTTATATCTAATATTATAATGTTATGAAGCTAGGCTAGAAAAATGTAGTGGTAATATATGGAGCTAACCATTAGTCTATGGAGTACTGGTAATCTATGGTAGTATTATGAAGTTAGGCAAAGTATAAGCATTCATGTCTGAGTAAAAAATCTAGGTATTGATTATAATATTTATTTAATCTTTTTAATTACAAGGTCTGTTTGAAAAGTAACATGACTTGGTGTGAGCTATGGGTGAAAGAGGGATAAGCAGATTGTGTTATGATCTAACAGGATATCTTGGTATTTCCCACAGGTAGGATATGACACATGGCCACAACCCATTACCCTCAGGTAGGATATGACACATGGCCATAACCCATTACCCAGAGGTAGGATATGACACAAGGTCACAAGTGTGGGGCTTCCAATGAGGATCTTCACTATTCATCAGTAATGGATCTGCAAGACTAGCTTGCTAACTACAATAGGATGCCCTTATTTACCCAACCAGTTCACCATAGGTAGGATTGGACATCCAGTAAGGATCGAACTTGCTATTCAGTAGTAATGGATCTGTGAGACTAGCTTGTTAACCATTACACCATGATGGGATGCCCTAAGGATATCTTGGAAGTATATAAGTGTAATCTTAGTATTCCTAACCATTGCATTTCTTTTTCATATAAATTAGTGAAATAGATCACTAATTAGGACTGAGACTATTCTAGTAGTGACCACCTCCAGAAGTTTTCCTTCTCCAAGACTGGTTGCCTAACCAAAGTTAAAGAGCCCAGTCTGCCCTACTATTTACCCATAGCTGGAGGGAGAATAGTTGGATTCATACCTTTCCCAAGGGTATTAGCGCTATGTGAACTGTGGCTTCGTTCAGGATTTTGAACACAGGTTGACAAGTCCATTTCCTACAACTCTAACCAGTACACCACACACCTCCCCAAAATATGCTTTTGTTTACACCTCCTTTTTTTCAGGTCATTCAGCTATGAGCACTAAGGGATGAACAATGAACACCAAGCAACAAATAAACCTGAAAGTTTTGGTCCAGTTGTGGAAAACTCTATCACAAGCACTTGACTGCTTCAGCAAGTGTATGGAGATAACACCATGTTGTGCACATATGTTTTTGAATGGCATAAGCAAGTAAAAGCCATCGGGGTGGCCTAAAATCTGTATCAGCTAATCAGCAAGACTCAATCCCCTGTTCACTAGGGCTAGACCAAGGAGATTATTTTAGCATCTGAGCCACACCTACCATCAGCTCTTTATTTTACTGCACAGCTCCCTGTGCTACTCATACGCTGAGCTGGCAAGGGCCAGTATTGAACTAGGAACCTTGTGGTTTGTAGCCGAATGCTCTACCGACTGAGCTAAAAGAGTTTCAAAGAGGGCTGTAAGTGTGAAAATGACAGAATAGTGTTAATTACCTTTTTATCAAATGATATTACAATTCTTGTCTGTACCTTAGATATACCGGCTTTTTCACAGAGTTTGGTTACTTAACAACTAGCCTGGCATTTATTCACACCACCTTTTAGTCAATCAGGAGTTGCTCCCCTTGATTACAACTTCTAACTGTGAGGAAGTGGAAATTGACTCCTGGAGTGAGAAGCCCTCAACAAACAGGACTGCAGGTAAGGTAGATGGTGTATGGCAATTATCAATTGGCTGTTCAAATGATCACAAGTCAGCTGGACATGAATAAGGATAGTTTGGAAGATTATCACACAGAATACCCAGTCCCATTACAGGCATTTTCCTTGTGACCTGGACATCCTGCATTTAAATTGTATAGGAAAAATATATAAGTCTAGGAGTACTTTTAGTCTATGGAGCTAACCATTAGTCTATGGAGTGGGTAGTATATGGAGCTAACCATTAGCCTGTGGAGTAGTGGTAGTATATGGAGCTTACCATTAGTCCATGGATACTGGTAGTATATGGAGCTAACCATTAGTCTGTGGAGTAGTGGTAGTATATGGAGCTTACCATTAGTCCATGGAATACTGGTAGTCTATGGAGCTAATCATTAGTCTGTGGAGTAGTGGTAGTATATGGAGCTAACCATTAGTCTGTGGAGTAGTTGTAGTATATGGAGCTAACCATTAGTCTATGGAGCACTGGTAGTCTATGGAGCTAACCATTAGTCTATGGAGCACTGGTAGTTTATGGAGCTTACCATTAGTCAGTGAAGAAGTGTTAGTCTATGGAGCTAACTTTTAGTCTAATGGAGCTCAACATTAGTCTATGGAATACTGGTAGTCTATTGAATACTGGTAGTCTACAGAGCTAACCATAAGTCTATGGGGTACTGGTAGTCTATGGAGTACTGGTAGTCTATGGAATACTGGTAGTCTATGGAGCTAAACATAAGTCTATAGAGCTAAGAGGAACATTTCCATACTGAAATTACCTTTTTATTCACCTGATCTTTCTCAGTAGGATTATTTTTTATTTTTCCCAAGCCAAAAAAGGGATAATCAAGAGGACCTGTTTTGAAGGTGTGGAGGCCATTAACAACGGAACTGAAGGGCATCCCATAAGAATGCTTCCAGTGCATAGAAACATGGCTGAGAAGGATGGGAAAGAGAATTAGACTTGGGGGAGATTATTTTGAAGAGAAAACTATGTAGTTTGTTGTTTTGGAATTGAAATAAATTTTTGGGGACACCAGTCCCATTACTTTTCAGACACATCTTATATAAAACTCAATAACTTGCATAGCGTTAATACCCTTGGGAAAGGTATGCATCCAACTACTCACCCTCTAGCTTTGGGTAAATAGTAGGCAGACTTGGCTCTTTAACCTTGCTAATTAACCAGTCAATGAAAAAGAAAACTGAATTCAAACCTGTTAAACTCTGCTTAAGAAATTGACATGAGTCACATCCTGCTTGTGCAGTGGAGTTGGTATGTATATGTATAACTCAATGTGACATTCTATATATATATATATATATATATATATATATATATACTATGGTGGGGTAGTAAGTTTTTTGGTATTAGGATGATTCTAAACTGGTTCTTTCCTCCAACAGTTGGGTGCAGCAAAGTTCAGGTCACGTTTGAGAGCTCAATGTTTGCTTTTTATAAACAGAGCAAAGTAATTTTCAAAGAAAAAAGGCTTAAAGACCGGGTATTCCGTGATTATGGTTCATTTCCACCCGTGGGTATCTGAAACCCTCCAAGTTTCGTCAGATCACTTTTTTATTTAAACTGGCAAACGATTAAATTCAGCTTATATTTATACATCTTTCCCTGCTTTCAGGTATGGTATAGTATTACGCTTGTCTTAACCCGCTTGGGGTGGTAGCGCTTTGATGTCATGCTGGCTCAGTTTTTAGAATTCTTTTTCCTTAAGATTTGACATCTAGGTTTGTCTATTTAATTCCTGTGTTTATTTTAATCAAATCATTTGATTGAAATAAACACAATATATATATATATATATATATTATATATATATATATATATCAATAAAAATAAACACAATATAATATATATATTAATATCAAATTTTTTAAACATCTTATATATATTATATATATATAAGATGTTTAAAAAATTTGATTTCAGAAGTATTCATATAGTTTCATAATCTACTAACTTGACCAATTCTTATTTAAATAATCACAAATTTTAACAGGATGTAAAGAAACAACTCAAAATTCAATGTTCAAATGCTTTTATTTTCCAGTGACTGGCATTTGTGTTCATGAACATTAAGCATAGAATTTGGACTTTTGCAGTTAAAATTTGAGATTGCAAAAACCTTTATACAGATTCTGGATGCTGTACAAGAGACCTGCAAGAGGCTATGATCGAGAGGGATGGGTAACAAGAGAGAGAGAGAGAGAGAGAGACAGTCAAGGGAGTCCATGTTATCATTGTGATCTGATAATGATTATGATAATGGTAGGAATGATATGATTTCTTTTATCTGTTGGTTGATGTGGATATATATATATATATATATATATATATATATATATATATATCCACATCAACCAACAGATAAAAGAAATCATATCATTCATATATATATATATATATATATATATATATATAATATAACCACATCAACCAACAGATAAAAGAAATCATATCATTCCTATATATATATATATATATATATATATATATACAGGGTGTTTCAGAAAAAAAATCTAATTTTCATTCAAATGATCTCAGATTTTAATGGTATTTGTGAAAATAACACAAAATTCTGTTTAATGTTTTATTTTTTTCAATTTCAGGTGTAGAAATGCAAGAAAAGAAAAGGCACTTAAATATTAAACATAGAATTTTGACTTGTTTTTACACATGCTGTTAAAATTTGAGATCATTTGAATAAAAATTGGTCAAGTTATTATAATATGAAATTATATTGATTTTTTTAAACACCCAGTATTTTT
Organism: Doryteuthis pealeii; assembly: GCA_023376005.1. NCBI lineage: Eukaryota > Metazoa > Mollusca > Cephalopoda > Myopsida > Loliginidae > Doryteuthis > Doryteuthis pealeii. Next base: position 53,150,800 of record CM042151.1, on the reverse strand, counting down.
GTACTATTTCTCCGAATTTTTGAGATGAAGCTTGATAATTAGTATTATTTGTATTATTGTCCTCATCTTTATATTTATCTGTACAACGTTTTGGACGATGTGCCCTCCGGCCTTCTTCAGGTATTTCTCATTGGACTTGGTAACCTTTTCAGACTCAGGAACCTTCTTGTCGTAATCGGGAGCCATCACAGAATTTTGAACCTAACCCTTTATTCAGTCATGGGGGTATCCTGTTCTCATTCTGCTAACCATAGCTGGGGTAAAGTGTTAAGCTGTGTTAATTATTATTCTAATTTACTGCTGCCCTGACCAGGATTGAACCTGCAGTCTAGAGATAACTGTCACTTTATCCACTGTGTCCAATCCAGTGTGAATTTTGGGAACTTATAAACCTAATATCTTGTTTTGCCTAGAATATCTACCTATTCATTTATGTATGATTTTTTTTACCTAGACTCATACTGGGTGTTTTTTTGGTTTTTAAAAAAAATCTAATCAAGCTTTTTTAATTGTATTTTTGATTTGAGGAATATTTGTTACTTTGAATCTTGTTTTGTTGCAGTCTGTAATTCTCATTTTATTGTGTGTTTATCCTTCTAACTAATTGATAAACAAAAAGCAACATTAAATAAATAGTAATATCCACCGTGCCTCAAAGATATAAATCACAACTATACATACATACATATATATATATATACATATATATATATATATACAAGATGTGTCAAAAAACTATTGAGATTTTAGGTACTTTTTGACACACCATGTATTCTGAAAAATTAATTTTCCATTCATTCTTCATTTCTATCTTGGTAAATACAGCTTTAAAATCTGTACTTTTTGACACACCTTGTATTCTGAAAAAAATTAATGTTAAATTTATTGTTCATTCCTATCTTGGTAGATACAGCTTCAATCTCGATACTTTTTTGACATACCTTGTATATACTAGCAAGACCTATTAATATACCAGAGTATGATAATCTAATTATTACAACGTTTGATATATTTACTTAAGAGCTATTGCAAATAGTTAAATATGTAAAAAGTATAATAATCTTGATTTAACTGTCCCTCACTATTTCTTAAAAGGGGGATGGTATAATATTTACATTGATTTACTGATAAAAATCTGTGGGGAGGTGTTGGGCTGAAAAATCACCTGATGCTGGCCTGCTAAAACATAGCCCAAATTAATGGACATAAGAATGGAAATAAAATGGGACAAATAAGAAATCTACGATTAAGTAATACCAGATAATCATATCGATAATACTGGATATGAAATCTTCAAATTTTAAAAATCAGACTGGATGAGGCAAAAAATAGCCGAAATAAATTTAAATTCATATCTGAACTAAGATATTTATTTATTCATTTATTTATAATACTCTGTATATGTAAAGATATATATGCAAACCTTTATATGTACATTTGAGTTCTTGATTTTGGTTGAATCCTATCAAAGAAACACTTAATACCATCCACCTCTACATATATAAGGTGTATCATAAAAGTATCGAGATTGAAGCTGTATTTACCAAGATATAAATGAACAATGAATGGAACGTTAATTTTTTCAGAATACAAGGTGTGTCAAAAAGTACAAAAATTTTGATACCTTTTTTGACACACCTTTTTATATATATATATATATATATATATATTATATATATATATATGCAATATGACTGAAAAATGGAAGCCAACTTTTTTGAGAATACAATAAAATGCTTTATTTTTACAGTCCCCTCAGATACTATGAAATTCTCTTTTTAGAATGGTAATAGTGTTATTGACATAGTTGGCATGCAAATTGGCACAAAATGTTACCTGTTTGAGAGCTTTTGAAATTGGAAATTTTAATTCTGTTAAAAAATCTGTGATTATTATCATCTTCTTATAATGGAGATTGTATGTTTTTCTGTCTATAACCGAAACTATATTACAACTCAAATCACAATTAAATTTGTAAGTCAAAGTACCACTTTATATGTATTTTAACTGCATAAATCCTTTTTTCTCCTTGACTAGTTTCATTGTCTTGAAGAAGATATCCTTATAAACTGAAACGTTTGAACATAGATGCAGTTTAACGTCATACCCAGCACATCAGGTCAAATAGATTTGTTTAAAAGTTAATCATATTTGATAGGAGCATGTGCAAAAGAAAAAAAAATTTCAGAAACAGCTACACAAAAAATGTAAATAAGAATAAGCAATGAATGTAATTCCCTAACCTCTAGGCTTAAAATAACCCTAGAGAGGTTGACATGTCATTAAAATTAATCGATCAAATCTAAACAGAAATCTACATTTTGATTAGAGAAGTGTACCTAGATATGACAATCTGTCAGCTTAGAAAGCTCTCTCCTGAAAATTCTTAAGTACTTTGTTTTCCCAAGAGGTGCACCACATTTATGGCCTTGTGCCAAACCTAAGGCAACCTTAGTTTTCTAAAGAGGACACGTCAAGTTACTCTAGTAGATGATTACTCATGAGTAGTAAGTTCAATACTCACTAGGTGGCCTATAGATTTGACCTTGTGTCAAATCTAAGCTCCACTTAGTTTTTTTTTAATATTGCAATAGTTAGTGAGCTAAGCTAGCAGAATATTGCTAGTGAGTTCAGTTCTCACTGGGTGTTCCATATTACTGGCCTTGTGCCAAACTCCACTAAATTTGTGAATTGTTAGTAGTAATTTTAAATTTCAGTGAGTATCCACTGCTGCTAGCCTTGTAGAAATGCTGATAGGTATGTGTCCTGCATCCCTAACGCACAAAAATCTAAAAGGACACAGTAAAATCATATCCATGCATCCCAGTGTTTTTCTTTTTTCTTCCCCCACCATTTCAAGCTAACTCTAAATACATTTAAATAGTTTCTTAGAAACGAATTACACAGGATAGGTTACAAGGTAGGAGTTAGATGGCTTTAGTTGGGACCCATAAATTTTTACCGGTGTAAGATTTAAAGTGATATATTCTTGAAGATACAAACTCCGACAAAGGTTGATAGACAAACATTTAATATGGTACAGCACATGGATAAACTGGTACATAATACATAGGTGTACATAAACATACATACAAAAGTAAAAGGGGAAAAACATAAAAGTACAGATATGAGACTAAGAATAGTCCATGCTGTATAAATCACTTAAGTAATATAAGGGGGGCAAAGCCCCAACGAGAAGGGGGTAGACCAGAATCTAACCCATAGTCGTGTCTCGTGGGTCGAACAACCGGAAATGAGAAAGAGATGTTCAAACCAGCCGCTTAAATATAACCGGCCCCTAGCGGGAACCAGCAAACTAAACGGGCAGACAACTCTCCAGGCCAAATACGAAACTAACGCCACACCGGGGACTCATTCAGGATGCACTAAATCAAAAAGCTATCAGCATCACAGCCTTGTGCCAGAACTGGGCTAAGCTTAGCAAGTAACTTATAAAGTGCTTTATATTTAGTAATGATATCTTGAGCTTTATTCTATTTTCCCATGACTCTGATGAAATGCCAGGAGAAAAAGCTAAATGAGAACTATGCAAGGATACAGCATGCTGTTTTGAGCAAATCCTGGAAGCAGCACCCTAAAAAAAACAGCAGCTGTACGGACATTTACCTCACAAACAACCTGATTAAGATGAAAAGATATACTTGGTACAGCTGGTAAAGTAAGGTGGAACTTATAAGCAATGTTCCCCATGGACTACTACACATGACACACCAGTGTTGCCCAACTAGCAAAAATTTACATTCATCAGTTCTGTGCAATACTGGATGCTGTCGAGAGGGCTTTTCAAAAGTCATGACCGACAGGGACTGATGGCAAGAGATACTCAAGGGAATCATGTTGTTATCATGTCTTGATGATGATACTGATGATGATTTAAATTTGTGTATCGATTTTATATTTATTTTCATGGTAATAGTATTTTCATTATGATCTTAAACTTTTGGTAAAAGGAAAAGTACTTTTGTTGTTGTTTATAAATTATATATAAAAAAAAATTATATATCAAAATTATATATCAAAATTATATATAAAAAAAAAAAGACGCTTGTGGCGTAATGGTTACCGTTGCAGGAAATGGACATGGCAATCCGAGTTCAAATCCTGGATGAGGCTGTTTGTGTTTCCCATAGTGCTAATACCTTTGGAAAAGACATGCATTCAAGTATTCTCTCTCCAGCTATGAGTAAATAGTAGAGCAGACTGGGCTCTTTAACCTTGGCTAGGTAACCAGACTAGGAGAAAGAGTGTATTCAAACCTGTGCACTTAAGAAATTGACCTTGTGTTATGTCCTGCTTGTACAGAGGGGTTGGGTAAATATATATAATTTTGAAAATAAAATAATTTGCTTACCTTTTGTTTGTTATAATGTAGGTTGAAAAATGTTTAAAATAATCTAATTTGAAGAAAGGTAAAATATGAGGGTGCATCAAAAGAAATGCTATTTTATTTATTTCATATGAAGTTTTTTATAAAACTAAGGCCTACATTGAGACCCTAACGAGGCTCAGAGCAAGAATCCGATGAGTAAGACCCAACTTTTAAATTGAGAATGTCCTCCTTCTGCATGACAATGCTCAACCACACACAATATCAGGACAAGGGAGAAAATCACCTAATTCGGGTGTACAACTTTACCGCATCCTCCAAACTCACCAGATTTAGCGCCTTTAATCATCTCTTTGGCCCAATGAAAGAGGGTTTGAGGGCAAATTTGTTCCAGTAACAAGGAAGTGAAATCTATAGTGAAGAAGTGGCTCAAAGAACAGTCAACAGAATTTTACGGGGGCAGGGATCCATGCTCTCATTCGAAGGCGGAACATTGCAATTGAGAGAAATGGTGACTATGTGGAGAAGTAGGGATGTGACCCACAGAGGACCAGCTTCATTTTGATGTATGATACATGTTCCTGTGTCAGTAAATATACCTATCCTAAACAAAATGGCATTACTTTTTGACTAACCTCGTACATCAGTTCATATCAAATCTCAAACTTTAATAGTATTAAGCTATTTCAAGAAAATGTCAACTTACTTTATTCTTAATACTATCATTTTTCTTTTATTTATATTTATTTATATTTATATCTACATTTTACAGTATACATTTTTATTATTGTATATTTCAACTTTTATTTATATATGTATTTTTATATTCTAGAGGAGTTGGGCAGAAGATAATCTTTTTACAGAAGATCACCCCCCACCCCCCAGCTCCACTAAAGTGCTTAAATTTTGTATTGCATTTTTTGTGTTAGAGGAAGACATTTCTTATTCTTTAATTTTGTAAATTTTTATCAATGTTTTTATATCATAGATTTTTATTTTTTGTGTTTTTATTTATTCTTGTATTTCTATTTCTATCTATATTTTTAGATTATAAGTTATTATTATTATCATTATATTATTATTCATTCATTTATTTACTTACTTTTGCATTCAAATTTGTATCTACATTCCATCATCATCATCATCATCATCATCATATATTTTTATTCGTGTATTAAGATTTGTGTCAATATTTTCATAGTAAACATTTTTATTATATGTCTTCATAAATTTTTGTACTTAAATTTGTATTGATATTTCACACTATACATTATCATCATCATAGATATTATTATTATTACTAGCAATAATCTTCATACAATGACTGCTATTTACACAGTAGCATTGCAACCAACAAAGCCTTCATCAGATGATGACTCTGGGTTCAAGCATGGTTTCGGGGCCGAAGCATCATTACCACTAACCCAGAGCACCCCAGCAGTATCTCACAATACCACCAGACTTTGTCGGTTTGATGTCACAATATAGGACTGCCATATCCACGCTAATGCGGTTAGAGCTTTCTCCTGAATCTTTTTTAAGTATTTCTTCTTGTCTGGTAGAGAAAGTCCAAGTTAAGACAAAAATGCCGAGGTTGAGTTGGTAATAAATCCCCGACATCCAACTTCAATGGGAAATACATTTGTCATCCATCCGTTTCTGACACATTGTTCATGTAGGTCTTCATATTTTTCCAACTTCCACTGATGGGCCCAATCAAGATTTTCTTTAAATGGAACTGTCAATTCAACGATAAAAACTTTCTTTTGATTAACAGACCAAATATATGCACCCCCCAGTTCTAATTATATAAGATTTAATGTAATAGAATATTATATTAAATTTGAAAGGCTAATGAAAATAAATAAAAATGCAGATAAAAAGATTTTAAACAAAGGTAGGGTATAATCAAAAAATTGTACAACTGAAACTTACTCTTCCATTACTCTTGTCTTTCATTGCTAAATATTCCTAATTTAACTATTTAGTTAAAATAGGAAGTAAAGAATAATCACAGTTATTTCTTCTTGTTAATGGATTTCTCTTAAAATTTATCCTCAAGATTTTTGCTCATATTCATTAAGATCAAACCAAACAATTAGAAATCAAGCACATATTTATTAAAATCAAATTTTTAATATCAACATGCAAATTAGCCTTTCTGTTCACCCTGTAAACCACTATTTTGTTGTATATATAAATACAATTGCATGTCATTAACATGTAGACATGGTCAACAGTATTAATAATGTAAAACAATTTTATTAATAATTAAGGTTTAGATAAAAATAAAATCATGGAGAATAACAGGGAACTGTGAATTGAGTAGTGATATACTTTAGGTACACACACAATCTCCATTATAAGAAGATTATATATTTACTTTTGAGATTACTTTACTTTCTTACAAACCTTTACCTGGTTTTTACCCAAGACCTAGCATGAGGGAAGGTACTCAGTATATGCATTCTATGTATCTTGTTTTTTTTCTTTTCTTTACCCTTTATCATCATCTATATAACAATACTTTTGTTCCTTAATCTTCCGACCATTATCATCTTGCAACACCCTCTCGTTACAAATGAGACTGTCCAAATCATCCAAGATGAAATTGCTTTTTGACGAATTCTTATTTTTTATGAGTGTCATCACCTCAGCTAAATAATGGACCATTCCGTTTTTTATTATAAAAAAAGAAAGGGAAGGAAAAAGGACATGTGATACAGAAAAAAATCTAATAAGAAAGAAAGAACGAATGAAAGAAAGAAAGAAAGAAAGAGAGTAGGGAAAATATAGATAGGGGGTTAGTGCATGGAAGCGATAATGCTAATCTGTTTTAATCGACATAATGAAAAGATGAAAAAGAAAGAAAGAAAAAAAAGACTGAGAGAGAATTAAATCACGATTATTATACTTTTATATATGGAACTATTGTAATAGCTCTTAAGTGAACATATCAAACGTTATAATCATTAAATTATCATACTGTGGTATATCCACAGGTCCTGCTAAATATTATTATTATTATTATTATTATTATTTATTCTTGTATTTAAATTTTTATGTACACCTCTATTGTATACATTTTTTAATTTGATATATTCTTCTTATTAATTTTTATGTACATTTTTTAATTTGATATATTCTTAATATACTTGTATATATTATTTTGCTCCATTAGAGTTTTTTACACCTGCCTTAGCCAGGGGTTCACTGAAGGCTAAGTCTGTACATTATTATTATTATTTCACTCCTTGTGAATTTTTCACACTAGTGTAAGCTGATGTTCTTTATTATTTATTCTTGTATTTAAATGTTCATATACACCTCTATAGTATACATTTTTTAATTTGATATATTCTTATTGTTCTTGGATATATTATTATTTTCACTCCTTTTGAGTTTTTTCACATCAGCGTTAGCTGGTGGTATTTCCCTGGAGTCTGAGTGACAACAAGTCTCCTCAGGTCTCCAGGACTCTTCTGAGTATTATAGCCGATTGCAGCAGTGCAGTAGTTGGATGGTCTCAATTCATTATTATTATTATTATTATTATTATTATTATTATTATTATATCATTTCTATCTACATTTTTATAATATACATGTTTATTATGTATTTAATTCTTGTATTTGAATTTGTATCTACCATTTCATAGTAAAAAAATGTTTATCATATTTCTATTCATTTTAAATTAAATTTTTATATATGCATATATATATATACATATATATATATATATATATATATATATATGTGTGTGTGTGTATGTGTGTGTGTGTGTGTGTGGAGAAAGGTAGACAAACATGGGATGTTGTACAAAATCGATGTTTATTGTAGGTAGTGATGTCGATGTTATAACGTTTTGGTTTGTTAGACCTTCTTCAGGACCTTGGATTGAGTACTTGCTTCAACGGTGAATATTTTCATACTGGTGAATTAGGAGGTCGTGAATAGGGGAGGGGTGGTCAGTTGTTGGTATTAGCAGGGGTTGGTAGTGGGAGTTATATATATATATATATATATATATATGTATATATTATCAACATTCTCATCATATATGTATATGACAGTTACTAAGCAAAAACAACATCATAGCAAGATTTTTATTTGAGCAATACACTTATGTCAAGAATAACACAATTTCCAATCCAATTTTTAAATGAACGATTATTTTGAGGCTCTGCATTTCCCTGAAAATCATCCAAATTTTCATTATCATAGAGATAGCTATGAAATGCTAATTAGAATACATCTCAGATAGAAGCATCAATATCATCATGGACTGCAGTTAAAATAGGGTCCATAGGTCATATTAATTTTTTATCCTGGTTAGAAGTTGAAGGACAATTTAGTCATGTATTATCAAATATTGAGAACTGTCTGTTATAATCTGCTATAGATATATGTACTTTATATATATTGCATCATCAGAGGGTTGATCAAAAAGTATCAAGACAACTTGTATTGGTGTAAAAATAAAAGTGTTTTAAATGTGTGCAGAAAATATGCTTGGTGTAAAGGCCTACAAAAAATAAAAATACTTTTGATACACACTATAAAAAAAATAATTGATTTTGCTGTCGCAGCAGATCACAGGGTGAAAATGAAAGAAAACGTAAAGATGGAAAAATACATGGACTTTGGCAAAGAACTAAAAAAACTGTGAATCATGAGGGTGATGGTGATACTAATTAATTGGAATAGCCCCCAAAGGTTTGGAAGAAATACTGGAAGAATTGGAAATCTGCGAAAGAATTGAAACCATTCAGATGACAGCATTGTTAAGATCAGCTTGACTACTCAGAAGATTCCTGGAGACCTGAAAAGAATTGTTGTCACTCAGACCCCAGTGAAAGACCACCAGCTAACACTGGTGTGAAAAGCTCAAATATTGATAATAATAATAATAATAATAATAATAATAATAATAATAATAATAATAATTGGTGCACTTGGAACGACCCCAGAGGGATTGGAAAAGGGATTGGAAAATCTGGACATCAGAGAAAAGATTGAGACCATCCAGAATACTGCACTACTGCAATCTGCCAGAATACTCAGAAGAGTCCTGGAGACCTGAGGAGACTTGCTGTCACTTAGACTCCAGTGAAAGACCATCAGTCAACGCTGATGTGAAAACTCAAAAGGAGTGAATAATAATAATAATAATAATAATGATGCTGCTGCTAAGATCAGCTTAAATACTCAGAAGAGTCCTGGAGACCTGAGAAGACTTGTTGTCACCCAAACCCCAGTAAAAGACCACCAGCTAACACTGGTGTGAAAAAATCAAACATTGATAATAATAATAATAATAATAATAATAATAATAATAATAATGAAGATGATGATGATGTCTCCCCCCACCCCACCCAATCCTGTCCAGAAGACCAGACCTAGCCTTAATCAACAAGAAGAAAAGAACTTGTCATTTAGTGGATTTTGCTATTTTAGTGATTCATAGAATAAGAATTGAAAAAAAAAATTGATGTACTGAAAAAAAGAGAACTGAACCTACCAAATGTGTTAAGGTCAGCTTAGTCTGTCACTCTGTGAGTCAAGAATGGGGGTCAACAAATATTTTTGACCATCGACTTCCTTGTTGAATCTTTTCATTTTTTTTTGTAAATATAAATTGATAAATAAACAGGTATTTTCCTGAAACGTTAGTGAGGTAAACTTTTTTTTGTAGTTGTTAACTTGAGAGAAAGAATTTTGTGTAAGCAGTGTCAAAAGTCAAGAAACAACATTTAAATCTTTTAACCTATCTGTACCTTTTTATTTATCTATTTTTCTTTCTCCTCAATAATATGCTAAACCAGGTTACTGTATTTTCTGTACTCTCAAAAGTGAAAGTGAAAGTAGACTGTCACTCTGTATCCCTTTCCTCCAGTGAATATCATGAGTGAAAGGAAAAACTGTTTACCGTTGTCATGGAAATCATGAGAAATCTACAAAACACCAAATATAATTCTTGTATTCAGCATAAAAATGTGGAAATACAGCATGATAAATGAAAGTGAAATATAATGGAGAATCTTTTTGTCATTTGGAATAAATAGAGTAACTAGTCTATTCCCTCTTAAGATTAACATTTGACCATTAATTTTGGCTTTTAACCACAAACACATTATCAACCCCTTTCTTACCCCAGGCATTTATCAGCCATTTGGATAGTCCTAATGACCCCAAGAGTTTTATGTCAACCATTTTGGAGATCCCTTGGCTAAAACTTGCTATATACACC
>CM042151.1:53130202-53135202 GCA_023376005.1 Doryteuthis pealeii | reverse complement strand
TTTCAGCAATAATTTATTTTTCCTTAAACCAATGAAAGCTCTGATGAAGGTCTATCTAAACAGACCAAAACACTGCAGCGTATGTGAAATAAACATTATTTGTTTATGAAACTTGTCTTTTTTCAATTTTTACAATATTACATATATATATATATATATATATATATATATATATATGAGTATATATAAAAAAGATATGAAAACAACACAAAATGCTGTTAAAGTGAAAACATTTTATAATTTCGCTGATATTGAACAATATTTCGATTTTATGAAAATCATTATCAGAGCTTGTTTATACTCCGTGTTGTTAAGAACGGAGATAAAAGTCATATGAGTTCAAAAGAAAAACCTTGGCATTGCAAAAAAGAAAAAAGTTATACAACAGTTTTGAATGTGAGCCACTTCTGCTGCATTTTACTCAGTTATCAGATTATTTATCTTATTGTAACAGTTTTTTAAAAAAAAGAAGATATATTGACAAGATTTGACACTAGACGGATTCTCTAATTCAAAACGGGATGAGTATTAATGCCTGTTGACATTAAGTTTTCAACAGATTTATAGAAAAAGAATTTTTAATTTTGTAATTAATATTGTAAATTTTCCATTTTTTGTTTTTCTTATATATAAAGTAAAAAAGTATGAACGGTTGTAAGGTTTTATTTTTATTTTTTGGAAAATGTGAAAAAATTTAAATTTCTTTGGAAGTATATAACGGAAAATGTGAAAAATTTAAAATTTCTTTGGAAGTATATAACGGAAAATGTCATTGTTACCCAATTAATCTCATTACTCAGTAAACAAAATTTGTATATCAACCATTTTTTTATGCATCATTGGCATCTATGTACTTTCTAGTCGAACCCCTTATTCCTTATTTTTGTTAAAGATTTTCTCAGCTGTAAACACATTGAATAAGACATGATGGTCTACAGTCTTTTCTCACCATCATTACAAGCATATGCCATCAATGCCAAAGAACAAGAACAAGAATAAGAATAAGAAAGAAAAAAAAGAAAGAAAAAGAAACATACCTACTCATGTTCTTTCTGTGAGTCTCATTGCAATCCAATGCAAATGCCAATGAAAAAAAAATCAAATAAATCAATTGCTTACCCCTGGGGTGAAAGGTAAGGTAAAGAATGTATGGTGGTAAGCAAGTCATTTCCCCTTTGACTCAGTTCTGTTCTTAACCGTGGAAGACATGCTTTCCTCAGTACAGGATTTTGATGAAAGCAATTAGAAATGCACCCAGCATTGCTTTAGTTGAGTACAATTGAAAATGTAAACCATGCAAACCATTGCCTGTTTGGTAGTAAGGTAGCTCAGTGGTGATATTATCTACCATTTTTCTTTCACTTTTTTTTTTCTTTTTTTAACCAGATATGAATGGATCATTCTTTCAGTCTGCTACCTGTTACGAATAGAGAATCAATAGCTATATTTATAAGTCTGTATTTATTTGGACTACATATGATGCATAATTTGTCCATTATAATATATATATATATATATATATATATATATATATATATATATGTGTGTGTGTGTGTGTGTGTGTGTGTGTGTGTGTGTAAATATGTATATGTATGTAGGTTAGCAACTTAGCAAGACACTGCAACTTTTTCCTAGAAGAAAAAATACCCATAGTAACCTTCTCAGAACAAAACAAACTACTTAACAAATGATCATAATTCAAATCCAAATGTAGACATGAAAATAAATTCTTATTAAGTCACCTAACAACTAACGACACCAGAGAGTAAAATAAATTTCTAAAAACTTTTAAAAAGAATATATATATATAAGGTGTGTCATAAAAGTATCGAGATTGAAGCTGTATTTACCAAGATAGAAATGAACCATGAATGGAACGTTAATTTTTTTCAGAATATAAGGTGTATTATAAAAGTGCTAAGTTTGAAGCTATATTTACCAAGATAGAAATGAACAATGAATGGAAAAGTTTGATGCCACAATAGCAGAGCAAATATGCAACCAAGAAATATATCAAATTATGCACCTGAGGTCCAAGTTCAAGTTTCATTTGGTTTGCACAATGTCCTCATATCTTATCACTGAGATGAATTTTTAATTTATAAAACAAAAAGAAAAAACTACATCTTATGAATATGAAAAGAGCTGCACTTGCAAAATCTGGTGTTTCACCAAAAAGTGCTCTTCAAAAAGTACTAAGACTGGCTTACTAACTTCTTCAAATTGACACTGCAAACAGAACATTTTTCTTTTCAGTCTATTTCCACTCCATTAAGTAGTCTATATAGTATAAGTAGTCTAGTAGTCTACATAGTAGTCTTGATATCATCACTTAATTATATAGGTTGTTCACCTGTACACACATCCTCATTTAAATTTTTAATTCTTAAATAAAAAATTGATACATTTTGATCAAACTATATATATATACTAGCAAGACCTATGAATATACCACAGTTTGATGATTTAATTATTACAAAGTTTTATATGTTTTCTTAAAAGCTATTGCAAAATTGTTCAATATGTAGAAAGTATAATAATCTTGATTTAACTCCCTCTCACTCTTTTTAAAAAAATCTTTCTTTCCTTCTTTTCCTCTTTTCATTATGTTCATTTGAAACAGATTAGCATTATCATTTTTGCACACTCACCCCCTCTCTCTATCTTTCCCCTACTCTCTTTCTATCTTTCTCTCTTTCTTATTGTATTTTTTCCTGTGTAGCATGTCCTTTTTCTTCCCTTTCTTTCTTTATGATAAAATTGAAATAGTCCATTATGTAGCTAAGGTGATGACACTCATAAGAAATAGGAATTTGTCGGATAAGCAACAGTAGATAATCAGGATTTACATTTTTGCATTTCATCTTGGATAATTTGGACAGTCTCATTTTTAACCAGAGGGTGTTGCAAGATGATAACAGTCACACAATTAAGGAACACGATTTTGATCAAATTATATAGTTATTTACTAAGCATAGCTGAGAAGCGTCACAAGGCCAGAAGTATGGGTCACCAAATGAGAATCAAACTCACTATCAATGGTCTGCAAATCTAGCGTAAGCTGGGTTAGTGAGCATCATAGAGAAAATTAGCCTAGGCCAATGGGAGGTCTCAAACTTTACCTATGATGTATAAGATGCAGGGCAATTTTTTGAGCCCAAATTTTGGAAAAAAAGTGCGTCCTATATGCCGTCAAATACGGTATTCCTATTTAATACTAATAATTTTCAAACAGATCCATTTGACCCACAGATTATACTTCAACAGGTCTGGGTCAGAGTGGATCTGGGAGTCATGGCAACAAAGAATTGACTCCACATTCTCAACAGAACTGGATGCAGTTGAGTGTCATTCCCATGAAAAGACACAAAACCAGAACATTTATTTTGGTGACAGCAGATGACAATTTAAAGAGGTAGAAAATAGATAATTTTAATTTAATGAGTTATGTATATAAATTAGAATGGAATATGAAAGTCTTATGTATATTTAAGATTTACAAACGTCATTCTAATATATATATATGTATATATATATATATATATATATGTGTGTATATCTATATATATATGTATATATATGTGTGTGTGTGTGTGTATTTGGGCAACATTCTTTCATTTATACATACAGAATTAAACAAAAGGCACATCTCCTGTTTAACAATTTTATTAACGATCTTTTCCTACAAATTCTCCTCCTTCCAGCATCCACACCCCTTAATATACTAACTTGAAAAAAATGGGACATAAACACATCATCCCTGATGATGACACTTCGAAGTGCTAAAAGTACTTTGGATACGAACTTCGGTGGACTAATCTACAGATTCAATCCTAATGTAAAAAGTTGGTCAGAAAGCTGGAAAAGATTGTTAATAAAATTGTTAAACAGTAGATGGGCCTTTTGTTTAATTCTACATATATATATACATATATATATATATATATATATATATATAGTCATCCACAGACACTGTTTCGATGTTTCACCAGTCTGGTTCCTTAACCTCTCATCTGTCAGCAGCTGCCAGGAATGACCAGAGTTTTAACTGATAAATACATATATCAGAGTATATATTGTATGATCACCAGAGAGGTCAAATCCGTAAACAACAGATGACCCTAGTATATATATATATATATATAGTGTGTGGGATTGTCACTGTTTCAGCTTTTACTGGAACGGTGTGTCAAACGCAGTATTATTGGTAGAGTGCTCAATATAAAATAGAGCTGTTATATAATATAATAAACAAATATATAAAGATTTTACATATCTATTTATTTGGTGACAAAGGAACAGTCACAACCATTTTGGTTTCATGTGTCAACAATCATCAGGTGAACTTGATGTATGTATGTATGTATGTATATATATATATATATATATATATATATATATATATACACACACATACACAAACACAAACACACACACACACACACACACATATATCACATTTCTTTTTACAAATGGGAAATTTTATATTATAAGGGATAAAATGCAAATAAGAAATGTGATTATATCTATGTGTATATATATATATATGTATATATATGATAGATGTTTGGAAATGTTGGGGGTTGCTTTAGAAGCATGGAAAAATATGGTAAGGAGTAAAAAGCAAAACAAAATTCAAAGTGTTGAATGTTTCTCTGAATGTTTGAGATAAGGCTTGATGATTAGTATTATCTGCGTTATTCGGACTATTGTCCTCATCTTCATTGTGTTCTGTACAATGTTTCGGCCAATATGCTCTCCGGCCTTCTTCAGGTATTTCTTGTCAGACTCGGGAACCTTCTCAGACCCGGGAACGCTGAATGTTGTATCATTTCAATAATTTATCCAAGAATGCTCAATACTTCATAAAAAGTAGAACTTTAATAATGATAATTTATTTCACAATTATATATAAATGTATATATAGAGAGTTTAACTAAGGAATTACATCAACTTAGTTAAGCATAGGGTTGGGTCCTGATAAAATCATTTGGATTGAA
>CM042151.1:53097702-53125202 GCA_023376005.1 Doryteuthis pealeii | reverse complement strand
ATAGGGATGAAACTGTTTTGTATTAAACTATACATCTAATAAAGATCTTTGATGATAAGTCTGTCAATATCTATCTATCTATTTAATTTTGTTTGTATCTATTTATCTATCCAAATTATTGATATATATACATATATACATATATATAATTTTAATAGATCACTTATTAGGACTGAGCCTATTCTAGTAGTGACCACCCCTATCTAAGTCTGGTAATATTTATCTATCTATCTATTGACTGTTAATATCTATCTATCTATCTATCTATCTATCTATCTATCTATCTCAGTCAATATCTATCTATCAATTTATCTATCTTTCTCAATACGAAATTGGAAGACAACTAAAGCAACAGCAGGTACTGTAAACAACCCAAGTCCTTTGTTTATCAAAAATTACTTGATTTTTCACTAAATAATCCAAAATTGATTGATATGCAGTAAAACAAAATAACCTATCTATCTATCTGTACCTATCTAAGTATGTTCATATCTATCTATCTATCGATCTATATGGTGGACTCTCCTATCGTGAATGATAGATGAGGGTCAGCAGTGAGTGATTTGTTTCCTCCCATGTTGTGCATGCTATCAAAAAGACATTTTGTGTTTCCTTGAGTGTGATAGTAGCCCAGCCTTGCTGCGAGCTATGAAGCCACACTGACAGACAGAATTTCCTAAAGCGGGAGTCAGATGTTTTTGTTTTAAAGTTAGACGGAGTTGATATCGATGTTTCAGTCTATCTTCTTCAAAGCTCTTTAATCTAGCAAAACATGTCTTATGCCATTCTTTCCAATTTGATGCTAGATTTTCCCAAGCACTCAGATTGATATTGAGGCATATCAAATTGTCTTTCAATTTGTCTTTATAGTGTATTGATCTATATATATATATATATATATTTTTTTGGGGGGGGGGGCGTGTAAAAAATTTTTTAAAATAATTTTTTAAATCTTTTGAGTTTCTGGTCAAAATAAATTATTATGGAATGACAGTTTGTTATGTTTTTCTTTCTTTGAAAGTTATATATATATATATATATATATATATATATATATATATAATGACAGTTCTGTTTGAAGACTTGTCAAACATCCGCATAACAGACAGATTATATAAAGTGAAAAAATAAAAGAGAAAAAAACAATAAAGCCACAATTTTCCATTCTTAATATTGTGAACCATTTCAAGTAGACAAAATCTGATTTCACGCTTGAATATTTTATTTATCTAAAAGATTTTAACAATCTTTGTAGCAGGTAACAATTGACAGATTTTTAGCAATTATTACTGTTAAAATAAGTTGTTGGGACGCTCTAATGTCGGTTTCAGCCAGACAGCAAGAAAGTTTATCCTCTTTTCACTAGTGCTAGACCAAGGTGATTATTTTAGTGTCTGAGGTGGAGTGCCACACCTACCATCAGCTCCTTACTTTACCGCACAGATCCCTGTTCTACTCATATGCTGAGTTGGCAAGGACCGTTATCGAACCAGGAATCTTGGGATTACTAGCCAAACACTCTACGGGCCAGGTTAGCATTCAGCTAGAAACTTCAAGGTTCCTAGTTCAATACCGGCCCTCGCCAACTCAGCATATGAGTAGCACAGGGATCTGTGTGGTAAAGTAAGGAGCTGATGCTAGGTATGGCGCTCCACCTCATACACAAAAATAATCTCCTTGGTCTAGCGCTAGTGAAAAGGGGATACACTCCCTCGCTGATTGGCTGATACTGACTTTAGGCCACCCCGACGACTTTACTGTTAAAATAGCATCCAATATTTCTTTATTTTTAAACTTTTTCGTTGATGTGAGAAGATAGTAAAAAGGGAAGATGTCCAAAGAGGCACAACAAACAAATCTATTAATAATGGACATTCAGTCTCAATTTGTCCATAACCAAAACCGCGATACTGCTTACTTCATATTACCCCAAATCATCAATACATAAAATAAAGAACAGGCTTGTATTATATACACTAAAAATTTGAGTATGCCACCCTCATTGTTTTTTAAAGCAAGTTTTAATAAATACATGCTCGTTATTATAAATTTAAATATACTTTGTTTTATTTTAATATAGTTAAAGTTATCTTACATATAGAGTTTTACAAGAAAATTATTTACAAACAACAAATCATCATTTTTTTCAGTATCAAGAGGTTAACTAAAATGTTTACAAATAAATAAATACCTATGATTTTGTCTAAAATTTATGTGTAGAATTTAAAAAATGATCATTTAATTCATAATTAATAGATAGATGCAACAATTTATTTGTGGGAGACAGAACTAAGTTTCCATTTCAAATTGTTTTTTTGTTTTTTTATTCCTTTAATAAATTTGATTATTTTACTTACTTATGAGACAAATCCTCTGACATTGAATGTTTAACTCCCACCCCCTCAGACAATATCTTTCAAAAATCAATTTTTACATTGCCCGGAGGGCATTTTGTTTTTTTACTAGTAAAGAATACTAGATATTCTAATTTTTTATGTCATCGTTTCTTATCAAGCTGGAAAAGTTGAAAAAGGAAGACATTCATTTGAATTTGAATTTTATCCACAAAATCTTTGTGTCATTAGCAAGAAGAAAGATTGGAGAAAAATCTGATATGAAGTTCTTTGAGGAAATAATCTAGAAGATTTTATATATAATAATGATACACTAATGAGATCATACTATGAATGTGGTTTGCATAGCCACATTGCTTCCAACAAAGCCTTCATCAGATGATGACACTGGGCTCAGGCATGGTTTTGGGACCTAAGCATCATTACCTCAAGTCTAGGTGCCCCAGCAGTATCTCACAATACCACTAGACTTTGTTGGATTCTCATCACTCTATGGGATAGTAGCCATATCCATGCTGATGTAATTAGAGCCTTATTTTGGATCTTTTTTTATTTCCTTTTGTCTGATGTAGAAAGTCCAAGATTAGTCAGGAATGTGTTGGTAATGACACCTCAGCATTGAAACTTAATAGGAAATATATTTGTTATCCAGCCATTTCTGACACATTCTTCCTGCAGATATTCATATTTTTCTAAATTATGTCAAAATTTTCCTCAAAAAGGACTAAGTTTTGTGTATGCGTTTTAGCTTTAGTGGCCAAAACTGGTTCTTATAATACGTTTAAAGGCTTCAGACAAACCATCCAATGTAGGTGAATACATACATAATAGAATCCGAACAAAGAGGCACAATGTAACAACAATACAGACTTTATTGTCTGAGCACATGGAACATGACATATATAACAAGATACAAACATAGAGGACAAAAGTCCTTGGGAAGTAACAAAGAGTTCATAATGAATATAAGAGTCACTTACTGATAGTTGGGGGGCAACCCCTCCCACTTAATGGACAGAGACACCATGTGTCTAGTCCATCTTTTGTGAATGCCACACCCAGAGAGAGAGAGGGAGAGATTCCCAGGCTACTGTTTAAATACCCAGCTAGTAGTATCACCTAGTAGCAAAACTCTTGCAGTAAGGGAAGATAACCCTTTTTGACCCTAGTCCATCTCAGCAAGGGCAGAAAATCGCTACAGGACCATTAACTCAATGATGAAAACTTTTTTCAACTTAACAAACCAGATGACAATATCCGGACAGTAGGCCATTAATGTAATTTCAGTAGGAAATATGAGTTGATATTCCCATTGTATTGCCCCTTCTTTACTCTTATCATATTATAGTAGGACTTACCTTCCATCTTCTTGTGTATCCCCTCTGCTGGTCGGAAATCTCTGCTATCTCTATTATATTGGTCGGGTTGGCTTCTATCAGTGTATCTGTCTGGATCCCTTTTTTTTCTTCTGGTCCACTTTCTTGGGATGTCTTGGGACTTCTTCATCTCTATGTTCATTGTTGTTTTTAGTAACGAATATGAAGAATTGGATATTTTTCAGATGTCTTTATTTAGTACTTAGTACCTAGTTAGAGTTTCACCTATGAGTTATATAGATAAAAAAAAGTGTTTTAAAAAAAATGAATTAAAAAAAATAAAACATTGAATACTCAACGAGAATGAATAAAACAAAAACCATCTTCGACATAAAATAACCCAAGGGTTGACATGCTGTAAAATCTAACCAACCAACCCACAATAGTACCACTACTGTTCTTCATTCTCAAGAACAGATTCTAGTTTATGCATATATCATTATGTTGTATGGTCAAAATCTATTTGTTTTGTACAATTCCCAATTTTGAGGTGAATAGATAGTGAACTTTGAAATATCCCATCATACAAGTAAAAAATACCAAGAAAATTTGGTTTAGCCATCAAGGACATTTAGTAGGCAAAAACTTCACTTTAGGAAATAAGAAAAAATCTGTGAGAATAGAAAATTTTGCACTTGTACAATCCTGTGTTTCACCAAAAACTACTGATCAAAAATTGGGCCAGACTATGCTTAATTTTTTAAGGTTCCTCATGTAATGGTTAGTAAACTAGACTAGCAGATTATTACTAGTGAGTTTGATTTTCATTATGAATTCCTATCAGCCTGTCTGCTGGAAAAATATACCTACAGCAGTTCAACAGAGGGGTAAGATCCTCCACCCCATTGAGCCACCTGTTGGCCATGTGTGGTAACCTGTAATGCCTGAGGACAGGATTGAGGTGGATGAACAGTCTATGATCCTGGTACTAAGTGGTCCTCTGACATACAACACTCCACCTCACTCCTTGGGTTAGACATGCAATTGGAGAGGCCCCATCCAATCAACTGGCTGATCCTATCAAGCCCTCCCAAGTATACAATTGTCCTGACCATCTTATTCAAATTGCTCATATGGCAAACACCCTTTTTATTGTGCTAGAAAGCGATGGCTGAGGTTTAATGACCAGTATTTATTAAGATACATGAAGTTAATGAAATTCTCTGTGAGAGGCACCTTCACTAGCTTGGACATGTTAGGAGAATGGAAAATGGACGTATCCCAAAAGATCTTTTGTACGACGAATTAGTAAATGGCTCCTGATCGGTTGGTAGACCATGCCTATGATTTAAAGATGTCTGCAGGAGAGTCATATTGACACAAACACGTGGGAGGTAGATGCAAAAATTAGAGCGGCCTGGCACCTCAACGTTAAGTAAGGCACGGAGAGGGGTGAGGCATAGAGGAGAGTAGCCTCAACAGCAAAGAGAGCCAGAAAGAGAGAGAAAAGCCAACAGCCCCAGAAAGCATCACAGTTTGTGTGCATTCAGTGTACCAAAGACTGTCACTCAAGAATCGGCCAGTAGAGTCACTTACACAGATGCAGTTAATTTTTTTTTTTTTTTTTTTTTTTACCCTACGCAATCATCCTTAGTGGACAAAGGATCTGAAGAAAAAAATAAAAACTATTTCTTAAACAAACCGTATACATAAAAAGAAAGAATTGGTATTAAATAACCCACAAGGGTTGATATGCCATTAAACCAAACAACTGATCAAATCTAGGTGCACCTTGAGCAAGTTTTTTTTATTTCAGATCCATATTTATATAAACCAGTCCACCTACTCACAGACAAAATCTTTGGTTAGCTTAAATTAAAATTTAAGCTATCACGCCGAAGAAATGTCAATAAAACTATTGGCAACATTAACGTTCTCAAGGTCATTTGAAATCAAAGGTAAAAAACGCCACAAATCAATTTTTCCATTTAGCATCTAAAATGATATTTAAACTTTTCATGGGACCCTATGCATTAGTATCTGCTTGCATTTCCAGCACCTTTTTCCCTTGTGAGGAAATGGAGTCAGGTCACATTTGTATGGATTTTTTTTTTTACCATTACCTTCTTTTTATTCAAATGACAGAATAGTCTTGCATATTTCCACAGTTATGTAGGATTTCTTTTGTCTGAATATGTAATATACTGAATTCTTCAATTAAAAACAGCAGATAGGTACTGATAGGTATGCATCCTGTGTTCCCGACGCATAAGAATTTAAAAAGATGCAGAAAATCATATCCATGCGTTCCAGTGTTTTTTGTTTTTTTTTCTCTCACCATTTCAAGCTAACTGTAAATACATTTCAATAGTTTCTTAGAAATGAATTACACAGGATAGGTTACAAGGTAGGAATTAGACAGCTTTAGTTGTTTCCCCAGATCATAAAAACCCTACAATTTATTAAGAAACTTTAGTTGGGACTCATAAAATTTCCAGGGGACTCATTCAAAGCAAATATGTGTGTCTCAGGACACACTAAATCAAAAAGCTATCAGTATCACTGAAACAGTGATTTTGAAATTTATTTCTTTTCATGAATATAATATAAATCAGTTGGTTACTAAAGTAAACTTCTCTATAAAAAACATGAGACAATAGAACATAGGGAATACTTATGTATCAAAGGAGATAACTTTTTCTCTGAATTTTTAAGATGAGGCTTGATAATTAGTATTATTTGTATTATTCGGACTATTGTCCTCATTTTCATTGTTATCTGTACAATGTTTCAGCCAATGTGCCCTCTGGCCTTCTTCAGGTATTTCTTGTCGGACTCAGGAACTTTCTCGGACTCAGGAACCTTCTTGTCATAATCAGGAGCCATCATGGAACTTTGAATCTAATCCTTCATTCAGTCCATGGGGGTATCCTGTTCTCATTTCGCTAACCATAGCTGGGGTACCGGTGTTAAGCTTGCGGTAATTATTATTCTATGTTACTGCTGCCTCTGACCAGGATTGAACCTGCAGTCTAGAGATAACTGTCACTTAGAACGCTCTTAACAATGAAGATGAGGACAATAGCCCGAATAATACAAATAATACTGAGATAACTTTTGTCAGAGATATTCTACTTCAATTTATGTACAGGGTGGTCCGAAAGTCTTGTCACTTATACTAATTGTCTTAACTTTCATTATTTTTTATTGTAACAGTATAATACTTTCAGGACCTGTGGATATACTACAGTATGATGATTTAATTATTAAAAGGATTGACATGTTTACTTAAAAGCTATTGCTAAATAGTTCAGTATGTAAATGTATAATAATCTTGATTTCACTCTCTCGCTCTTTTTTTTCTTTTTTTCCTTCTTTCCTTCTTTTCATTATGTTTGATTGAAATAGAT
The DNA here is from genome assembly GCA_023376005.1 of Doryteuthis pealeii. Taxonomy (NCBI): domain Eukaryota; kingdom Metazoa; phylum Mollusca; class Cephalopoda; order Myopsida; family Loliginidae; genus Doryteuthis; species Doryteuthis pealeii. Next base: position 53,118,122 of record CM042151.1, on the reverse strand, counting down.
TAGCATTATCGCTTCCGTGTGCTCACCTCCTCTCTCTATCTTTCCTCCACTCTCTTTTCTTTCTTTCTTATTATATTTTTCTGTGTAGCACATTCTTTTTTTCTGTTTCTTTATAATGGAAATAAATGGTCCATTATTTAGCTGAGGTGACAATACTCATAAGAAATAAGAAATAAGAATTTGGCAGATAAGCAACACCAGATAATCAGGATTCACATTTTTGCATTTCATCTTGGACGGTCTCATTTTTGACCAGAGGATGTTGCAAGATGATAATGGTTGTACAAATAAGGAACATGAGTATTAGTATATAGATATAATATCATTAATTATAATATATAGTAATAATAATGATATAATTTTATATTTCCTTTCCAGTGGCTTATTTCATATGATTATTGTTGCAGTTTAGCTCGGTAGAGTATCTGCCTAGGAACCACAATGTTTTGTGTTTGATACCGGTGGTAAAGTGGGGGACTGATGGTAAGTGTGGTGCCCCACCTCAGTTGCAAAAACATTTTCCCTAGTCTATTGCTAGCGAAAAGGGGATAGATTCCTTCACTGTCCAGCTGATACTGACAAAAGGTCACCCTGCCTACTTTACTTTTTATTACTATAGTAGGATATTTTAATATAATACAGTGTGGCACTCCACCTCAGATAAAAAAAAATCTTCCTAGTGCTAGGGAAAAGGATTGGTTTGGTTTGGTTTGGTTTGTTTCATGGCATATCAACCTGAGTGGGTTATTTAATGCTGACAACATTTTGAAATAAATTCATTGTTAATGGATACTCAATTTTTTTTATAGACACATTTTTCTATTTAACCGAACCTAACAGGTACTACCACTCTAGCTCAGTGGACCAGGGAGCAATGGTGATAAATGGGGTGCTTCACATTCCCCACACCTCCAGAACTGGAACCTCACCATCAGATAGATTTTAATATCATTTCCAGAACATAAAGACCCTCAGCCATAAAATCCAATCAACCAATCAACCCATAAACCCAAGAAATTAAAACAATGATTATTTGTTTTTTAAGGTGTCTGCTGCAATGGTTGGTAAATATATACTGTCAGTAGATATATATTTGTTACCTTTTGAAAAAAAAATGCATTTATTTTACCTAGCAGATATTTATTTTTCAACATGATCTCTTTCCTTATAATAGTACTCAATACAGTGTTTTTTTCAAAATCATGTAGATAGAATATTATACATTGAAAATATCAGGTATAAATTCAGCTGATATCTGTGTCAGACTTATTGATCTGCCCTTGTAGTAAGAAATTGAGAGCAGTAGTTTTTATTCACTCAAAGCAATGGCAGGGGGTACTTGGGGTTGCCCATTTTTCTCAAGATGTTTCAAGAATCATTTAACCCAATTGCTCATTGACCCTGAATAATGGCTGCCTGTCATTAAACATTCAGATCATTTTGAGCCAAAGATTATAAAGTTGATAATCTATCACCAATAATAAAATGCTTGATACAGAATATTTAAATCCGTATTGTTTTGATTTTTCAAATTGTTGTCCTCATTGTAGAATAATCATATTAGTTTCAATTACCGTCGAATTGGTAAGACAAGGCAACAAGTAGTCGTAACTGAATACGAATCTATCTTGCTGCAAAGACTACTGCAAAATGCCAGGGTATTTATGAAGACTCATAACATCATAGAAACCAAGCAGACAATCAGAACTCAAGGAATGGAATCACCAAATACACGAATGGACTATTCTTGATTTCCATAAATACCAACTGTCTTGGCACTGTTCAGTTGTGCTTAGCTAGTTGCTGTTGTTCAAACCAACGGTACATTAACTCACTTCAACACTCATCTTTATTGTGGTATGTAGAAACACAAGGTTTTGGCCGCTGTGTAAGATTCAAAGTTAGTAATTGAACAACAGCTCCAACACATTGTGAGACAAAACATTTAATAGGTGTACAGCACATGGTAACGATAAGATACATAAAGTACATAGATACATAAGATACAAATAAGATATAAGAGTAGAGATAAAAGGACACATTCATAAATGGTAAATACAAGATACAATATTTAGCTATAAACGAGATACCCAAATGTACATAAAATATAAATGTTACAGACATGGAACTAAAGGATAGTCCATGCTGTATAAAAGACTTACAGTAATGTAAAAGAGGGCCAAAGCCCCACCGAGAAGGGGGTAGACATAAGTCTAACCCATGTGCTCGTTCAGAGGCAGTAAGGAAAGAGAGAGTGAAGCATTTGAATCAGCCACTTATATACCAGAGGTCCCCTGGTGGCCACAAACGGCAACACAGCGGGAAGATAACTCTTCCAGGCAAAGAGAAGATAATCCCCTACAGCTGTATTCTCCGGTCTTTTTCAAATGTTCCCTGTCAATCCGAGCATAGCAATGACTCAACCTTGGGAGTCATTTTGAATAGTTTAAATTAGTAGATTTTATGCTTTGAGTTTTGCAGGAAATGACAATAAACAAAACAATTTTTTTATTTTTTTTATCATGACATGTCTTGTGATCGAACTCAGATTGATAGGTATGCAAAAATAATAATGTTATAATTTGAATGAGATCTTCAAAATTTCTTTGATCAACAGTCAAACTATTCAAAAGGATTTCCCAGGTTGGGTCATTGCTATGCTTGGATTAACAGGGAACACCTGAGGAAGGCTGAAGGATACAGCAGCTGAAACATTGTGTTTGTACATACAACAATAAGTGGAGAAAGGTAGACAAACACACGATTTTGTAAAAAAATGGATGTTTATTGTGGGTAGTGATGTCGACCTTATAACATTTCAGACTGTTATACCTTCTTCAGGATGTTGGATTGAGTTCTTGTTTCAATGGTGAACATTTTCATACTGGTGAATTAGGAGGTCGTGAATAAGTGAGAGGTGGTCAATTGTTGGTGTTAGCAGGAATGTTTAAGTTGGTAGTGGGAGTTCTATTTACTTTTTTATTTTTTCATTTTTTTCCAGATGGAGTGTGTAGCTAATAAGGTTCTGTTAATGATGCCACAGGTGTTAGGTGTTGAGAGAAGTAGTAGGTGGGTCATATGCACTGGGTTTGGTGGAGGTATAGTGAGTCATGTACAAATGGTAAATACAACAATAGATATGAGGACCACAGTCTGAAAAATCAAAATAATACACATCAAGCCTCATCTCAAAAATATAGACAAATAATATCAAATCATTATGGACTGATGCATTGCAAGAATGGAGAGACAAAGGACACCTGAAGAAGGCTGGATGGTACAATGCCCAAAATGTTGTGTTTTTATATATCACAATAAAGATGAAGACAAAAGACAGAAAAATCAAAATAATACACATCAAGCCTCATCTAAAAAATTCAGACAAATAATTTGAATCTGAGCCTTTCTTCTTGCTGTTGCCCATTTTCAAGTTTCAAGAACCATTTAACCCAATTGCCCATTGACCCTGAATAATGGCTGCCTGTCATTAAACATTCAGATCATTTTTTAAATCAAATGTTGTAAAGTTGATAATCTATCACTAATAGTAATATACCGGATACACAGTGGTGTACCAGGAGGGTTATGGTCCACCCTGGGTGGCACAATCTATGGGGCGTCACATTTGAGTTGAGGAGGCATATGAAAATAAAATAAATTTTCTGGGGCTTGTTCAACTGATTGGAAAATTCAACCCAGTGCTACGGGAATATTTGGTGAAAGTAAAAATTGATAAGTTTACAATTTTCTATTTCTCACCAAAAAATTCACACTGTCCTATCCAGTAACATATAGTTTTCATTCACTCAGAGCAATGGCAGGGGGTACTTGGGGTTGCCCATTTTCTCTCAATATTTCAGGAATCATTTAACCCAATTGCTCATTGACCCTGAATAATGGCTGCCTGTCATTAAACATTCAGATTATTTTTTAAACCAAAGGTTGTGAAGTTGATAATCTATCACCAATAATAAAATACCTGATACACAGTTGTGTACCAAGAGGGTGGGGGTCCACCTTGGGTGGCACAATTTATGGGGTGGCACATGAAAATAAAAGAAATTTTCTGGAACTTAGTACTGGGTTGAATTTTCCAATCAGTTGAACACTGATTGGAAAATTCAACCCAGTACTATGGGAATATTCAGTGAAAGTAAAAATTGATAAATTTACAATTTTCTATTTCTCACCAAAAAACTCACACTGTCCTATCCAGTAACATACACTTGTGGGTACTTGGGGTTGCTCATTTTCTCTCAATATTTCAAGAATCATTTAACCCAATTGCTGCTGAATAATGGCTGCCTGTCATTAAACATTCAGATCATTTTTTAAACCAAAGGTTGTGAAGTTGATAATCTATCACCAATAATAAAATACCTGATACACAGCGGTGTACCAAGAAGGTGGGGGTCCTCCCTGCATGGCACAATTTATGGGGCGGCACATGAACATAAAATAAATTTTCTGGGACTTGTTCAACTGATTGGAAAAGTCAACCCAGTACTACGGGAATATTCGGTGGTAGTAAAAATTGATAAATTTGCAATTTTCTATTTCTCACCAAAAAATTCACACTGTTCTATCCAGTAACATACACTTGTGGGTACTTGGGGTTGCTCATTTTCTCTCAATATTTTAGGAATCATTTAACCCAATTACTCATTGACCCTGAATAATGGCTGCCTGTCATTAAACATTCAGATCATTTTGAACCAAAGATTATAAAGTTGATAATCTATCACCAATAATAAAATGCCTGATACATAACATTTGAATCAGAGTCTTTCTTCTTTTCAAACAAACTTCCATTGAAAAAAAAAGACTGCATTTCATTCACATCTCTTTGGTATAGCTGTATAGCATTTGACAGATTCAGGCAGCATAGAGTGCAACTGGCTGTGAAGCAAGTCATGTGTAGATAGTTTGAATCAGCTGTAAAGAGTCTCGCTGTAATTAAAGGAAAAAAATAGGAAGGCTGCCGTCAATGACTATAGATGAATGCATTCCTTATAGAAGGGTTCTATTGTAAGGCTTCCTAATGTATATTTATCAATATAGATTCCTTTCTGTTGTGACTTATTTTTCCTTGTCTTTTACTGAAGTGTTATTCACAGATTCTACCAAACTTGGCATTGTGATTCTAGGTCATCATCATATTTCTAAAGAATTATCTTTTGCTTTGATGATGACCTATATTCTCTCAGAGAATACTGACCACTCAAGGAATTACATTCTTTATTCACTATGTTTTTCTCCTATTAGGTGCTAGGTGACATGGCAAGCAGCCTTATCAAAACAGAAGCCTCAAAGTCAAAAATCCTTTCAGAGACTACTGGCAAAAAAGTCAAAGAAACTTGCCTAGGTCATCATTATATTTCTAAAGATTTTTCCTTCTTTTTAGGTGATAGAAACATTTTTAAATGACACCTTTGATGGTCAGCTGAAAAGTTCATAAGCTAACCAAGGTACTCTCTAACCAAATGAGGTTCATTTTTTAACATAGTGCCCTTTTCAGTTTACACACTGCAGTGCTTGGATTCCAATGGTAAAACAAAAAACACCAACAGTAGATATGACAACATCATATTTATATTTACCAATATAATTACCTAGACAGGAACATGTATCATACATCCAAATGAAGCTGGTCCTCTGTGGATCACATCCCTACTTCTCCACATAGTCACTGTTTCTCTCATTTTTTAACATAGTGCCCTTTTCGGTTTACACACTGCAGTGCTTGGATTCCAATGGTAAAACAAAAAATACCAACAGTAAATATGACAACATCCTATTTATATTTACCAATATAATTACCTAGACAGGAACATGTATCATACATCAAAATGAAGCTGGTCCTCTGTGGATCACATCCCTACTTCTCCACATAGTCACTGTTTCTCTCAATAGCAATGTTCTCCCTTAAAATAAGAGCATATGTCCCTGCCCCGTAAAATTCTGTTGACTATTCTTTGAGCCAGTTTTTCATTACAGATTTTACTTCCTCGTCACTGGAATAATTTTTGCCTTTCAAACCCTCTTTCATGGGGTCAAAGAGATAATAGTCTGAGTTAAACATTATTCCAGTGACGAGGAAGTGAAATCTGTAGTGAAGAAGTGGCTCAAACAACAGTCAACAGAATTTTACGGGACAGGGAGACATGTTCGCATTCGAAGGTGGAACATTGCTATTGAGAGAAACAGTGACTATGTGGAGAAGTAGGGATGTGATCCATAGAGGACCAGCTTCATTTTGATGTAGAATACATGTTCTGTGTTGGTAATTATATCTGTCCTAAATAAAATGGCATTACATTTTAACTCACCTAACTTATTTTTCTTTGTCTTTTACTAAAGTGTTAATCAAAAATTTCTTTTGATTCTATCAAACATGGCATTGAAATGCTTGGTCATCATTATATTCCTGAAGAATTTTCTTTTGCTTTGATGATGACCTATATTTTCTCAGAGACTACTGACCACTAAAGGAATTACCATATTTGACGGCATATAAGACACACAGGCATATAAGACACACCCCCATTTCAGTAGGTCAGATTCAAGAAAAATTTTTTTAGTGTATTTAAGCATATATTGTTGAAAACAGTCTAGCTGTGCATTACACAAGCAGAAACTTAGCTGTATAAAAGCAATTTGGCAGTTTAGGGTAGGTAAAAGTACTGAGTGTAAGCTGGGTTAGTGAGCATCATAGAGAAGATTAGCCTAGGCCTAAGGGAGGTCTCAAACTTTACCAACGATGTATAAGACACTGGGCAATTTTTTGAGCCAAAATTTTGGAAAAAAAAGTGCATCCTATATGCCATCAAATATGATACATTCTTTACTTACCATGTTTTTCTCCCATTAGACGCTAAGTGGTGTAGCAAGCAGCTTTACAAAAACAGATGCACCAAAGTCAAAAATCATTTTTTCACACTTTCAACTTCTAGCCTTGACAAGCTAACAGTTTATCTCCTGTGTATGTGACAGTGGGAGGGGGAGCTAGCTTCTCACCCCCAGCAATCTCATGTTGTACAGCACATAAGAACATATGTTCAACATAAGTTTTTAACTCCCTCCTTTAAACAACAGCCTCAAGAACTTTATCAACACAGATTATTAGGACTTTTCCCTTATACATATAACTAGCAGGGACTACCCAGCATCGCCTGGGTAGAGGGGGATTTTTTAAAGTTAATCCCACAGATCCATTATTACTGAATCATGAGTTGAATCTTCATGGGATGCCCATTTAAATCCCTATGTACAAAAATAGACCTTGCATTGATCCTGCTACTCTAAAAAGAAATGTTAATGTCTACTATCTAAAATATTGAATGAAAAAAAAATTCATGCTGTTATCATTTAAATTTTATTTTTTAATTATCTTCACGAATATAAATCAAATCTCTATTATTTTTGCTCAAAAACCAAGCTCTGGTGATATTTAATGTATATATATATTTACTTTGTCATTAATTGTTTTATTTTCGAAGTTTCCTCTGGACATACATATACACACAACTGCTCTTTATAGATGTATAGGGAGATAGAAGATAGATAGATGTATAATATAATAATAATACATGTATAAGCTTCTTTGTAAATTCAGTTATTTTTATTAACTCCTTGCCTACTAAATTTCCTCCACTGCTGTAGCAAATGTTTTTAGTATTCTTATTTTATGCTGGAATATTTCAAAGTTTACTATCTATTCACCTCAGAACTCATTCTATTCAAATGAAAGTTCTAAGGTGTATCACATCTGGAAGGCAATAATAGACATGGTAGAAAGCACCAGGGGAAAATATATGGGGCACCTTCTCTACCATTTGAACCCTGATATAAGAAAAATTATATGAGGGCTTGGATGTAAGCATTTGAAAATTATCAAGAAGAAATATTCCTTGGTATTAAAGCAAACCTGTTTAACCATTATTTGAATTTTTTAGATGAGGCTAGATAATTTGTAATATATAAATATTTCAGACTATTGTCCTCATCTTTATTGTCATGTAAACAATGTTTCAGTCAATATGCCTTCTGGCCTTTTTTCAGGTGTTTCTTGTCAAACCTCGGGAACTTTTTTATCAAACTCAACATCCTTCATGTTATAATCAGGAGCCTTCATGGAACTTTGAACTTATGTTGCATACTGGGGTTTTCACAGTACCAAATCTATATAACGTTGCATACCTTTCTTACTTCTTACTCTGGTCGTATTTTCTTCTGGCTAGCTTTGGTTCTATCTTCTAACATCTTGGTCTGGTATATCTTCTAAGGTCTGGTCTTCTATTTGGGGACTCCGGGTCTGGTTTTCAATGCTAGGGATCACTCCTTATCAGAAGCCCTGTGTCATTGTTAGTTTTTAGGTAATAAACACAAGACTTCGATTTACATTGATGTTACTTTATTTGTAAATCCCCAACCAGACATTCTGCGCAGTGAGACTTACATGTTGCTAGCTTGGCTTCTAATTACTATATCCTTAAACCGGAAGAGGGCCTTCTATGGGGGTTCCGGTTCTCACGATTCATCCCCGCAAGGCAAGGTCAGAGTGAGGTCAAGCGCTGTCACTCACTCTCAAGGCCATCAGCTGCGCTAATTGCCATAATGATTTCTATACTACCTTAAAAATGTATTAGGGATCTAATAATTATGTAACACTTAACCCTTTATTTAATCCTTTAAAATAGATTGTTCTAATTCAGTTTACCATGATGATATACACGTGTTTGTTAAGTATTCTAAGCTAGTTGGACAGATGGCACAAAGGATATAGGAGTTGAGTTAATGCAGTTCTAAGTGACAATCTACAGGTTGCAGGTTCAATCCTGACTATGAGTGAAAATAACATAGAATACTTAACATAGCTGATAGATAGGGCAGGGCTGAAAGATTTCCTGTATGGAGAGCTAACATCTGGTAAAAGACAGATTGGTCGCCCCCTACTGCGATTCAAGGATGTCTGCAAAAATGATCTCAGGTGCTTTGGCATTGTCCCTTCCAGCTGGGAAAATTTGGCTCAAGATCGCCCTCAGTGGCGGCAGAATCTCCATAGAGGACTGTACATGTCAGAAGTCACCCTGATACAACATCATGAAGCTAAGAGGTCCATAAGAAAGCAACGGCAACAAAGCATCGGAACATCATCATCTACAGGGACAACCTACAAATGCAAAATCTGTGGTCGAGAATGTTTCTCAAACATAGGACTTCATAGTCACAGGAGGCGCTGCAACTTCAGGGGCACACAAAAACTTTTATCATAGTCTTTCGAGACTAAATTGCCAATGAATGAATGAATGAATGAATGAATGCCATGTGTTTGTTAAGTATTCTAAGCTAGTTGGACAGATGACACAAAAGATATAGGAGTTGAGTTAATGCAGTTCTAAGTGACAGGCTGCAGGTTCAATCCTGACTATGAGTGAAAATAACATAGAATACTTAACATAGCTGATAGATAGGGCAGGGCTGGATTTATTGCCCATTGCCTGAGGCGCCCCCCTTGAGGGGAATGCCGACAGGATCAATGCATTTTTTGTGCCTACCACCCATGAGGTTGGGCCCACATAAAAATGTCCTTGTGTCACGCCCTCATAAGAGGGATGAGAGGCAAATACCTAGCTGAGAGATCTCCTTTTAGAAACAAACACATCATGGGTAAGAAGAGACATCAGCTAACTGGTGAGGCTGGGCGAGCTGCGGCCAAGACTATGACACATTACAGGATTAGATAGGACACATTGCATCCCAGAGATTTTTTTTTATCTAATCAGTTCATAATTGACACTTGTACACTAGGGAGTTGTGTTTTATTAATTCTTTGTAAATATTTGCTTTTACAGACAAATTAATTTATTGAAAATGAAATTTGATTAACTTCCTTCAATCACAAATAATTCTGACATTATTGATTTCTGGCAATAAACATTGGTGCGTGAATTGTGAATGGTTGACCAACTGCTGCATTGAAAATTATATAACATCAGCAGAGATGCTGATAGGTATGTGCCCTGCGTCACTGATGCATAAAAATCTAAAAGGATGCAATAAAATTGTGTCCATGTGTCCCAGTGTTTTTTTTAACTGTAAACGGTTGACCAGCTGCTGCATTGAAATTCACCTAACATCAACAGAGATTCTGTTAAGTACGCATCCTGCATCACTGATGCTGCATCACACTATACGATAAAGGAGTTTCAGAGGTGCTTCAATCAATGGAAAGCTCACTGGAAGAAGTGTATTGAATGTCAATGGGACTATTTTGAAGAAAATTAATATTTCATTCATTGTTCATTTCTATCTTGGTAAATACAGCTTCAGTCTTAATACTTTTTCAGCACACCTTGTCAGAGATACAGATAGGTACACATCCTGTGTCCCTGATGCATAAAAATCTAAAAGGACACAATAAAATTGTATCCATACGTCCCAGTGTTTTTTGTTTTTTTTCACCATTTCCACTTTACTGGAAATACATTTCAATATTTTCTTGGAAACGAATTACACGCTATGGAGTACAAGGTAGGGATTAGACAGCTTTAGTTGTTCATAGATAAAAACTTTGCAATTTATTAAGACCCATCAAATTTACTGGGGAGTCATTCAAATTAAATCTGTGTGTCCCAGGATGAACTAAATTAAAAATCTATCAGTATCACTGCATCAATAATCTTCTTTTTTTTTCAATTCAATTACTAACACAAAGCAAAAAATTGACATAGTGACAGTTTGTAACATGGAAAATTATTATTATAATTAGGGCCACTCATAGGTTGGTTGGTTGGTTGGTTGGTTGGTTGGTTAGATTTTACAGCATGTCAACCCTTGTTAGGTTATTTTGTTTTGTTTTATTCATTCTTGATGGGTATTGAAATTTTTTTGTTTTATTCATTCTCGATGGGTATTCAATTTTTTTGTTTTATTCATTCTCGATGGGTATTCAATTTTTTTGTTTTATTCATTCTTGATGGGTATTCAAATTTTTTAAACTCAGTTTTTTAAAACATTTTTTTAAACTGATTTTTTATCTATTTAACCCATAGATAGGACCCTAACAGGTACTAACACTGTGGGTCAGGGTGAACCTGGGATGAAAGTGTACTCTCCACTTCCCAGATCACAATTTGAACTTCACCATTAGATACAGTTCACCATTAGATGCAGTCATACCCAGGACACCGCCTTCTAGCACACATATGATAAAAAGGGTTGGGGCCTGCCATAAGGGTAATAGGGTTAGGACAATCATATAGGTGCTAGGGTTTGAAGTGACCAGCCGATTGATTGGAGGGGGCTTCTCTGACTGCCCATCTAGCCTAAGTAAGGGTCAAAGTGGAGTGTTGTATGTCATGGACTGCTCAACCACTGAGGTTTTGTCCTTAAGCATCACGGGTCGCCACTCATGGCCAACTGTTGTCTCCATTATGGGGATTTTACCCCTCTGCAGAGGTGCAGTCGGTGTATTCTTCTGCCCCAGCCAACATTTTATTTATAAACTGCTTTTAATGCCACCTTGTCACATTTCCCACCGCCCCGTTTTACTTCACAACCCTCCACCCCACTTTTTCCGTCTCTGCCTTCCTAGATCTTTCCCCCACCCACTGGGTTAAATAGTACCTGTACTGTTCTTCAACAGGGATGGCTTTGGCATTAAATAACCCATGAAAATTGATATGCCATTAAACAAAGAAACCAAAATCCCAAGCACCTATAGGATTTTCCCACCCCTATTGCCCTTATGGCAGCCCTTTTTATCATATATGTGCTAGAAAGCGGTGACTGAGGGTCTTAATATCCTGGGTATGATGTTAAACTGCATCTAGTGGTGAAGTTCCAATTCTGGAACTCTGGCAAATGTGGAGTACCCTTTTATCTTCTTTAATCCCAGGTCCACTCTGACCCGGAGTGGTAATACCTCATCTATGGGTTGAATAGATAAAAAATGAGTATAAAAAATGTGTTTTAAAAAAATTGAGTTTGAAAAAAAAATTGAATACCCAACAAGAATGAATAAAACAAAACGTCTTGGCATGAAATAACCCAAAAAGGGTTAACATGTCCTAAAATCCAACAACCAGCCAACCAACCAACCAAAGAAACTAAACCATAATATTTTTTTTTTTTTTTAATTAATAATGAAAATCTATATAATCTTTTTGCCATGTTGTTTAATAAATTTCCTTAATTATCATTTTTTTAAATTTTTTTTATTTACTAAGCATACCTAAGTCACAAATGAGAGTTACTCAATATATGTTGAACTCATTACAGTTAGAATTTAAAATCATGACCAAATTCTGACTGAATTGAGACGCCATAACAAAAAAGAGTTACCTCCCCTGTATTGATAAGAAAAAGATTTTATTCATATTGAAGAAAAGAAAATCCAATTGGCAATTTCAACCGTCCATTATAAAATTCCATACAAATGCTTTATTTTTCTTCCATGATTGGAAAAAAAAGAAAAGAAACAGGAACAAAATGGTAAAAAAGATTCTATGGCAGAATTTGCCAATTCTGCTGAATAGAACGGAATAGAAACTTTGATGTGAGACACAAGAATTTTTTTTTACTTCATAAATGGCAGAATGGGTGAAATCAGATCCATGTCTTTAACTCGTTGCCGACTTTAAACTGCTCACAGCGGCTCTCCCACCAGTAAGATCCTACCGTAAACCGCTGTTAGTTCATTATAATTGAGCCGAAGGACTCGTATTACAATAATGATAGGACTTTATTCAAAATAGAATGAGTTCTGAGGTGAATAGATAGTGAACTTTGAAATATCCAATCATACAGGTAAAAAAGTACCAAAAACATTTTGTACCGCCATCAGGGAAATTTAGTAGGCTAAGAGTTAAATGGCTAGCTATATATATATAATATTAATGAGTAAGTAATTAAAAAAAAGAACCCTATATATTTCTCAAAAGTGGAAGAATAAGCAATATTGTGTACAAAGGGGTTCTGAAAAACTACAAGGGTTGGCAGAAAAGTTTATAGGCTAAGCAAGATTTATCTTTCTTTTCCGGTGGAGCGGCCTATTGTCGATATCAGCCGGACAGCGAGGGAGACTATCTACTTTTCACTACCGCTAGCCAGGCTGATTGTTTTTGCGTCTGGAGTGGAGTGCATACTGTGATCTATACTGTGCTACTCATGTGCCGAGTTGGTGAAGGTCGGTATTGAACAAGGAAACGTGTGGTGCCTAGGTTGATGCTTTTGCTTTACTGATTGCACTAAACTGCTCGCAAAAAGTAACTGAGATTTATTTTAACATAGCTCCACTTGTGGTACATTTCTTCTATCAGAGTCACATTGTCGCAAGTGTTTCAACTAGAAATTCAATTTAACAAAAAAAAGAAAAAAAAAGAGTCGGTACAAATGCAGAACAGCACGCAAGAGATAATATCATTAGAATCGGATTTCACGTATAAATCGCATTAGATGTTGGAAACTCCAGAAGTCTAACCCAAACCTAACCTTCCTTAATACTAACCCTGTTATCCTAACCGTAGTGTCTCAAATATTTAGGGTATTTCCGTGAACTGATGCATTATCAATTAATTAACAATCGATTTAATTAATTTTAATTTGTTATTAAAATGAAAACGAGTCAAAATTTTAGCCAACTCTATGAAATGTAATGCTTTTTATACGTAATCTAATGAGATTATCTTTTGCTCGCTATTATGCAATAGTAACAAAAAGTCAAACTTTTTCTTCATGCAGCTATCGTAGCAACAAGTGGTGAATAAAAGGCATCAAAACCGATTTTTGTTTAAAAAAATATCTAGTAAAAGACTAGATAATCAGAAAGTTGTAATTTATTAAAAAAAAAAAAAAAAGTTCACTTTCAAAAAATATAAAACTCGAGTAAATTGAGAAGAGAACAACGAAAGTTGAAATAATTATTTCAATAAATGTAAAAAATAAATAATAACATATAAGTTCGTAAGTGTTCCAGAAAAATACTTTTTTTTTTCTTTTTTTTTTTCTCTCTAGAGAGGAAAATCTTAGTCCTCAATTTCAATTTCTTTATAGCAGAGGACTGATGGGTTTTTTTTTAAAGCACGCACACACGCAGGTCAAATGTTTGTCTAAGTAGAAAAGTAGTAACATAATCAGCATCAGTAAAAAAAAAATTTTAAAAATGCAAAATAATATTACACATGTAATTTATTTTAAATACATTTAAAACGATTTTTCGGTCAATTTTGCTTAAATATAACTTAACATGGCCACCAAAGTTACCGTAAAATTTGGCGGACCTGAACTTTCAGAACCCCCCCCCCATCTAAAATTTTTGTTTTTAATTTTTTTTTCTTCTTTCAATGGATTATTATCGATTGCACACCAATCTATCAGACTGTGGAAAAAAAACAACCCCAACCCCTAACCCCAACCCCTAACCCTAATCCCTAACCCTAACCCCCCTAGTTAAAATTAACAGTTTTATTACAAAATTTGTGGGTTCTGTTTTTTCTGTGTCACCTTAATTTTGACACCTTAGTGCAAATTCAGCCCAACTGTTAAGATACAGCGGTTCCGATATGGGGGATCGATTTACTATAAACTTATACGGGGAAATGAAAACTCGAAAAATAAAGAACTTTTTTAGAATTTTTTTTAACAATCTGATAGATTGGTGTGTAAACGATAATAATCAATTGAAGAAAAAGAAAAGAAATTACAAAGAAAAATTTTTTTTCAGCGGTTCCGATATGGGGGATCGGTTTACTTATACGGGGAACTGAGCACCCCTGAAAACTCGAAAAATAAATAACTTAAAAATTTTTTTTTTTTTACAATCGGATAGATTGGTGTGCAATCGATAATAGTCCGTTGAAAAAAAAAAATTAAAAACGAAAATTTTAGATGGGGGGGTTCTGAAAGTTCAGGTCCGCCGAAAATTTTTTACCAAAAATCAGGGAATTAATCGGATTTTAATGAAATTTTCAGTGTTGATTTATTAATGAATGACTTTTATAATGCATCAGTTATTTTATTTCAAAACCTTCTGATTGACAGGTATTTCTGCTATGATAAATTAATATATAAAATTCATTTAAAATATCATGATGTAATATTTTTAGATTCTAAAAACATATTTATTTAATAACTACTTTTATTATTGAATTCTAATATTTTGTTTTTGTCGAAAACTATTGAAAATTTAGCGCCCCTCCTTTTAAACAGAACAAATATCGATGTATATTTTTTCTTTTATAAGACAATAGCCAAATTATCGAAAAGAGTAAAAAAAGATTCCCCCCAAATTATTTTTTTAGTTTTTATTTTCCGATTTTCGGTACTTATTTTCTTCTTCTTCTATTCATACCTTCGGTCTTTTGTCTTTTTATTCATATTATAATTAGTTTCGAAAGTATATATTTTGCGCCCCAAAAATAAGGTGTGGGGGGGGGTCAAAGTAAAATGACCTGAAAAAAATCAAAGTTTCGAAATAAAATAACTGATTCATTATAAAATTTATTTATTGATAAATCAACACTGAAAATTTCATTAAAATCGTATAATTCCCTGATGTTTGGTGATTTATTTTTTTTTTTTATTCAAATGGCGGGGCTTAAATTTATTTTGTAAAAACATGGATTTTTCGACAAATTGAGTACACACAGCCACAGCGGGCACAACAAAATAAATAAACATTAAACTTTCTTTTACGAAATAACTCCCGTTTCAAGAAAACTTACTGTCTCGGCATTGATCCCGATACAACAGTCTTAAAAGTGACTTTACTTTCTCTTCTTCAAAATCTTCTCCGTCAACTCTAAAGCTCTGAAACTGGTCGTCTACAAAAATCTATCGTCTGCTTTTAGACAAATATTCCCGCCAAGTCGTTTATTGGTTAATTTCATTGGTCAAGTTTTTTTAATTTAGATTTTTTTTTAGACTGTTTTTCTTTGTAACAACTCTTTATGTTCGTTATTTATTTTATTTTATTTTTTGGTTTTTGCGAAAACTTAAAACCAAATTCAGAAATATTTACGTTTCTTCCTTCAATATTGCCTAAACTGATCACGTGACGTATTTTGGTGGTACCTAATATCATTCATCATATAATTTTTTTCAGCCTCTGAACTTTTTAGCCCACCTTCGTAATTAGATTTTTTTTTCCTTTGCGCTTAAAATCCTTTTTGTTGTGTATGTATATTTATGTACCTGTACCAATATACAACAATTATTTTATTGAATGCTGTCTCCTATCTTTGTTTCTCTGAGCATCACCGGGTACCTCTGCTAGTTAACTATACAAAGCGAAATAAAAGATTATTCCTGATCTGTCGGCTGGGGCAGTAGAATAAACCAACTGCACCTCTGCAGAGTCATAAAATCCCTCGAATGACACCACCTGTTGGTCGTGAGTGGCGAACCGTGATGCTTATTTTATCAGTTTATGAATTTCTAAAAGTGATTTATTTAATAAAAAAATAAAATAAAAAATTTAAAAAATGAAATCCGCTAAAAAATGTCTTAATATTATTCTTTGAAAAGTTTTACTTGCTTTTTTAATTGAATTATCAAAAAAAAAGTTTTTTTTCAAAGAAATCTTATGATTATTTAGACTCTAATTTTTATAAAAAAAAATAAAAAATCGTTTTTTATCGGTTTATTTTTTTTTCCAGATTTTATAAAATGAGGCAATAAAAAACGGCGAATAAGTATCGAAATTTTTGAGAAAATTTGACTCTTAATTGATTTTTCATAGAATTTTTTTTTTAAGCCCGTAGTCGTAAATTGTTTTTGACTACTTTAAATTTCAATTGATTTAATGGTGCGAAAATGTAAACATTGTTTTCGTTCATAATTTTCATTATTTCCGTAAGCTGATTTTTAAAAAAAATCATCAGTTTTTTAAAAAATGATTCTTCTTTTAAATGGTCAAAAAAATTTGAAGATAATATCAACTTTTATTCAAGTTTCATTGTGTTTAAATATTGGGGGGGGGGAGGTAAAATTTACACATCAAATTGGACGTCCCTAGTCAACTGGCCTGAATGAAAGTGAAAGTTTTTAAACAAAATAACGAGTGCATTATAACTCACATTCATGCCTTAAGTTTATATATTGAGTACAGGTTAAAAGCGTGGTAACAGTAACTCAAAGTTGAACCTTTTTTTAGACCTTATTTATCCGATGCAGGTATCAATGGGGAAGATTAAAAGTTTTGGTAAA
The DNA here is from genome assembly GCA_023376005.1 of Doryteuthis pealeii. Taxonomy (NCBI): domain Eukaryota; kingdom Metazoa; phylum Mollusca; class Cephalopoda; order Myopsida; family Loliginidae; genus Doryteuthis; species Doryteuthis pealeii. The sequence goes on along the minus strand of CM042151.1, from coordinate 53,100,914 downwards.
TGGACCAGGCTTTTTCCATTCCCCAATGATACCTGCATCGGAAAAATAAGATCGGAAAAATCGTTCTGCCTCAGGTTACCCTTCCTGCACTTTCAAAACTGCACTATGAGTCGACTTTTATTCTAAGAGGGGTTACCTTTTCCAAACTGGCTTAGTAGATTTTTTTTTTAAAGCAATTTGATAAGTCATAAAATCTATTCAACGGTTTGAAAATTTATTAATAATCACCATTCAATGAAATACCACGATAATTTTTTAAGAATAACCAAAAGAAATAGAATTTGTCAAAATTTCAAGGGAGGTAACTATTGATGGCCTAAAAGTGGTAATAAGCTTTTGCGTGTGTGCTTTTATGCATGGTTTATCTTTTCGGTTCGAAACTTTTTGGTATTTAATCATTTGTGAAAAAAGTTTTATTTATTTATTTATTTATTTTACGTTCGTGTAAAAAGTCACATGGTGGAAATAAGAAAAAAGTCTTCAGTAATTTTTTCCTAATTTCCTTTTTTATTCAGAATTGTAAATATTTGTAATTTAAAAAAAAAAAAAGTTTGTTTTTTTTAAGTATACATACTAATATACTAAAATTTTTTACTGCAGAAATTAAAAGAATAATTATGTTTGCTTCAATATGTCTGCTCAGGATAAGTGTTACGAACATTTTGCAGTTTAAAAATTTATTAAAAATTTTAAAATATAAAATCAATAGTAAAATTTTAAAATGAATTTTTTAACAATAAAATATATAATCATAATCATTATTATTATTTCACTCCATGAGAGTTTTTCACGCATTCCATAGCTGGTGGTTTACTGGAGGTTGAGTCACAACAAGTGTCCTCTGGTCTCCAGAATTTTTCTGACTATTCTAACCAATCTCAACAATGCTGATGTTTGGATGATGTTTATTCTTCCTCTGATTTCCAATTCACCTATAAAAAGTAAAGTCGTTGGAGTGGCTTAAGTCGGTATCTCAGTCGGTAGAGCACTTGACTAGGAATCGCAAGGTTCCTTGTTCCTGGTTCAATATCGGCCCTCGCCAACTCAGTGTATGAGTAGCACAGGGATCATATGAGTAGTGTGATAAAATGAAGAGCTGATAGTAGGTGTGGCGCTCCACCTCAGACGCCAAAAACAATCTCATTGGTCTATCGCTAATGAAAAGGGGATAGACTACCTTACTGTCTGGTTGATACTGACTTTAGGCCACCCCAACGACTTTACTTTTTACTTTTATATATATATATATATATATATATATATATATATATATATATATATCTTTACAAGGTGTGTCAAAAAAGTATTGAAATTTTAAAAACTTTTTAACACCCTTGTATTCTGAAAAATATAACGTTCCATTCATTCTTCATGGTAGATACAGCTTTAAACTTGGTACTTTTTTGACACACCTTGTTTTCTGAAAATAATTAATGAATGGAATGTTATTTTTATTTATTTATTTTTTTCAGAATACAAAGTGTCAAAAAGTTAAAAAAATCTCAATACTTTTTTGACACACCTTGTATAAAGCAGAGGCACTCATGATGTAATGGTTATTGTTATAGGAAGTGGATTTGGCTACTTGAGTTCAAATCCTGGATGAGGCTATTACAAACACAATGATTATTAATTGCTTTCCTTAAAACTGACTTTCATCTTGCGGGTTTTCAAAACTGCCATTTTGGCTGACGGAAGAATCCTTGTCAATTCTAATGACTATTCTTTACCCTCTTCCTAAACTTTTCTCTGGCTAGCATCATACCCTTGGGGGCTCTGGTCTAATTCAACCTCTCCCAACAGGTGTCCAAAATCCAACTGCCTCAAGTCAAACTGAATCACAGAGTTTCTTTCTCTTATCATGTGACAATGTAGTAACCAAGCACATCCTTCCTCTGATGGAGAGAGAGGAATGCCTATGTCTCTAATTGACTCTGTTTTTTTTTCTATGAACAAATGCACCCAACAATACACAATACTTGTCCCAAGTGAATGATACATCTTTGATCTCTCCTTCACCTTGGGGACATACATTGATTGTAGGATGGAGGCACTCATTGTGTAATGGTTATTGTACTAGGAAAAGGACACAATGACCCAAGTTAAAAATGCTGGATGAGGCTGTTTGTATTTCACATATTTTGAGTTTTTCTACACATGCTGTTAAAATTTGCGATCATTAGAACTAGAATGGGTCAAAATTAGATTATGAACGGAATATATATATATATATATATATATATATATGTATGTTGCAATATAGGTACAAGTGATAACCTACTCGAGTTTCACTATAAGGATATTCAGGGTTAAATCCACTGAATTAATCAAGATATTGATTAATTGCAGTCGATTACACGTGTGTGTCTTTCGCGATAAACGGTTTATCGCGAAAGGCACACACGTGTAATCGACTGCAATTAATCAATATCTTGATTAATTCAGTGGATTTAACCCTGAAGATCCTTATGGTGAAACTCGAGTAGGTTATCACTTGTACTTATATTGCAATAAATTTGCTCTACTAACGTATTGAGCACTTTTTATTTGTTATATCGCTGTCTTACCTTTCTGAATTTTGCATCAACTAACCATTGTGACCATATTCACTGGTAAGTCACCTTTTCCATTATACATATCTATATATATATATAAAAGGAAGTTTTGTATGTACGTGTCGACGTATAACTCCGAAACGGGAGGTCTCTCAGATTCGAAATCTTGCATACACCTTAATATCCTTCTAACTAAGAAACACGCCAAATTTGGTTATTGATTTTTACTGATTAGGGGATATAATTAATTAATTAAACCAAAATCAACCGATTTGCGGAACTGTCCATATACTAGCTGCAGGCTGATAATAAAATATTGTTCACTGCATGCTTTCTATTATAGGTATACCAGCAGTTTAGTTTAATTTTAGTGAACAAAATCGCAGTCTAAGCCATTCAGCTCGGAATCTCTCATCTATTTATGGTCCAATCTTTATATATAGTCCGGTCATGGACCAGGTATTTTTGCTAGTATATATATATATATATATATATATATATATATATATATACACACTATATTTTCTTTTCTTTCTAAACTCTGGCAATAAAAAAGAAATCCCCGTTTTATTTTATAGTTTGTAATTACACAATACAAACATTTGCCTGGAGAAAAAATATATCAAAAAAAGAAAGTACCAAATCATATGCACCTCC
>CM042151.1:53075202-53092702 GCA_023376005.1 Doryteuthis pealeii | reverse complement strand
TGTAATGGTTATCATAACAGGAAATGGACACGCTGACCCAACTTCAAATCCTGGATGAGACTGTTTGCATTTCACATAGCATTAATACCCTTCGGAAAGGTATGCATCCAACTATTCTCCCTCCAGCTATTGATAAATAGGAGGGCAGACTGGCCTTTTTAACATTGGTTAAGTAATCAGACCAGAAGGAAAACTCTGAATTCAAACCTATATATGTGTGTTTATATTGATAATGTGTGTATGTATTTGTGTGTATATGTATGTGTATAGATGTGTGTGTATATTGATAATGTTTGTACGTATTTGTGTGTATGTGTGTATTATATAATGTGTGTATGTATTGTGTGTATATGTATCTGTATAGATGTGTGTGTATATTGATAATTGTTGTAATATTTGTGTGTATAGATGTGTGTGTATATTGATAATGTGTGTATGTATTTGTGTGTATAGATGTGTGTGTATATGATATATGTATATATGTATTGATAATGTGTATTTATGTATATGCATCTGTATAGATATGTGTGTATATTGATAATGTGTGTATAGATGTGTGTGTATGTGTGTGTATATGATAATGTATGTATGTATTTGTGTGTATATGTATCTGTATAGATGTGTGTGTATAGATGTGTGTGTATATTGATATGTATGTATGTATTTGTGTGTATATGTATCTGTATAGATGTGTGTGTATATAGATAATGTGTATGTGTATATATATATGTATGTGTGTGTGTATATACGGATAATGTGTATATATATGTATATATATATATATATGTGTGTGTGTGTATACAGATAATGTGTATGTGTATATATATGTATATATATATATGTGTGTATACGGATAATGTGTATATATATGTATATATATATATATATATATATATATATATATATGTGTGTATACATATATATATATATATATATATATATATATATATATAAAGTGTGTGTTTGTGTGTATATAAATGTATATTATATATATATATATATATATATGTGTGTGTGTGTGTGTGTGAAGTTTAGGAGGGTTGGAGTAAATCCGACAGAATGTGGTAAAGACAAAGCAAAAATGAACAAAAAGGAATAACTCAAAACAAATAGATGTGAAAAGATATATTTCGTTCCGTGTTAAGCAGTACTTCTTCATGTACAGTGCTTTAATAAATTGACTGAAGAAGTACCGCTTAACATAGAACGAAATATATCTCTCGACATCTATTTGTTTTGAGTTATTCCTTTTTTCTATTTTTCCTTTATCCTTACCACATATGTGTGTGTGTGTGTGTGTTTGTGTGTATATAGATAATGTGTGTTTGTATATATATATATATATATATATATACTGCTTAAGAAATTGACCTTGAGTCACTTCCTGCTTGTGTGAATGGGGTGGTATATGTATACATAGGAGATGGGTGGTGTAATGGTTACCGTCAGAGGAAATGGAAATGATGGCTCATCCCAATATAAGACAAGACACCTCAGACGGAACCTCTCTGATGAGGCTAGACTCATCTTTTGAATTTCTGGTTGAAATAAAATTATAACCGGATGACGGTTTAAGTTTTTCTTTCTTTGAAAGTTATATAAAAATTAAGATAGCTTGCACATGGAGTCAACAGCCCTTGGTAACTGTCAGTTTCACACCTATGTGATCTTTGGACCAAGATGACGGTTTGTTAAGGTTTTCTTTCTTTGAAAGTTGAATATTGCTCTGTATATAATTTAATTTATTGATTATTATACATTGAGCTCTTTTTAGGGATTTATAAAAACCCTTGTATGAGTATATATGTTTGCACCTACAAGAGCATAGAGTATGGTTGTACAGTGAGATTTTGATGATCCCAAATAGAATCATCCCTTATTTACCAGTTATTTGGATTACCTTATATATATATATATATATATATATATATATATATATATATATCACAGTTACTTGTAAATCCATGAAGCAAACAAATATATTTACTTCTGGATTTTATTAAAACCGATTTAAGAGTGCTCAATATAAAGAGCTAAATATAAGAATTCCCTGTAGATTCGCGCTACTGCAGTCAGAATATTTTAAGCCATTCGTTTTTAAAACGTGTATATATATATATATATATATATATATATATATATATATATTTGGGAGATTATGTGCTTGATTAAAGTCATACCTAATTTGTTAATTAATTAATTATAATTAAATGAATTAGGCGTGCATATCGGTTTAAATGTAAAGTGTAAACAAATTGAGAAAAAGTCGATCTCTGTATGTACATTTCAGCCTATTAGGCCTCATCAGCAGAGCTATAGACAGGGCAGTGCTTTGTGCGTGATTCGAACCCTACCTGTCAGGCTGACAGGCGGACACTTTAACCATTACACTAGCAGGCTTCCCCAGAATTTTTCGTTTTTTTATTTTAAACTGATATGTATTTCACACTTTTTGGGAGACTTATAGCATGACAGTATGAAGTGAACAAACAATGTTTGAAAAACACATTGTTTGTTCCACTTCATATATATATATATATATATATATATATATATAAAATAGATGAGGGTAATGATATAAACAGGATAAGACCTCATGGTTCAGTTTCAGTTGAACCTCATGTCAAATACTAACTCAAATAGTAGCTCACATAAGGATCAACAATATGTTTTATCCTGTTTTTATTGTTATCCAATATAATACTTGAAAAACATTGTGGTATTGCTCTGCATTTTTGAGCATAGAGCACTGTAAATATTTTAATGAATAAAACCCATTTTAGTATTAAATTTAAATTATATATAATTATATAATTATGATTAAATTTACTGCTAAAACCATTTCAAATTAGTAAAATACAGTGTTCTATGTGCAAAAATGTAGAGTCTTGATGTTTTAAGTATAAAATAGAATAAAAACTCACAACTGAGTTTCACATGCCTGATCCGCAGACCAGCTTGTATTGACACATATAAGGTTCACGCAAATTATATATATATAATGTGTGTGTGAAATCTTGCTATGAATACAGACCCAACAAAAAAGTTCATTCAAATTAATATATATATATATATATATATATATATATATATATATATATATATGTGTGTAAAATCTTGCTATGAATACAGACCCAACAAAATTATCATTCAGTTGCAAATTAGACTGGAAATAGCCTTATTCTCTATGATATATACTTATATACATTTGAATATAATATATATATATATATATATATATATATATATATATATATGGACGAAAAGTCTTTAAATTTGCTTCAAGTAATAATTTATTTCAGCAGCAACAAGCTTACCCTGTTACAGTATCACTACAGAAAAACTCTGCATTGAATGATATATATATATATATATATATGCATTTAAGAATAATGATGATTTTAGTAATAAATGCATTAAAGAATTTGATGATTTTATATATATATATATATATAGAGAGAGATGCTTTTAAGAATAATGATGATTTTATATATATATATATATATATATATATATATATATTTCTATGCTTTATATACATGCAGACATACATATATATATAAATGTTGTTTTGAAATTTGAACCTATGATATTTTATTTTTATACACATGCTAATTCTTAACACTGCAAATATTGCTAGATCAAAAATATTTTTCATAGAAATAATTTTAAAAACCTCCTTTGATCAAACCTTCCTATATAAAGAAATCACAATCCTAATGGGAAAGGAATACACACACACACACACACACACACACCAGCTTTATTTGCATTTATCATTTCTATTAAATGAAGTTTTCTATTAGCCAGTTCCCCCCATTCATCCCCAGCTCGATACACTGTCATTGCCGTTGTAAAAGCTTCAATCAAAACATGGCAAACATGTTGATGCAAATGAAATTCCAAATGTTACATGTCTGCTATAAACGGTGGCGCTACAGGCAACACGATTAGAAAACCAGAAAAAGCCATGTTACACCTTCGTGTAAAGGCCCCATTTTCTAACAGACCTATCACTCGGCTAAGGTGAAACAACACAATGCCCATGTGTCTTGAAACATCAGACTAAATTCCCAGACAAATGATTTCCTTGCATCTTCATAGTTTATCTTAATTACCAATTCCATTGTAGAGTTTGTCTTTCCATTTATCAATCGTAAGAATCGTCTTTTATGTGTGGATTTTTATGGAGTATCCAGCAAGAAACAAATTCTCTATTCAATAGTAATTGATCTGCAAGACTATCTTCACTGGGTAGCCACTTCTAGTATATAAATATATATAGAGATATAATACTACTAATATTATTATTAGAGGAATCTGGGAATGGCCAGCTGGCGTGGTGGTTAGAATCCCTGCCTGTCAGTTTGGCAGTCAAGGTTTCGAGTCACACACGGAGCAGTCTCCCATGTCTATAACCTTGCTGATGAGACCTAAGAGGTCGAAATGTACATTCAGGGATTGACATTTTCTCAATTTGTTTAGCCTTACATTTGAACATATATGCCTGCCTAAATTCATTAATTATTAACTAATTAATTTTCAAAATTAGGTATGACTTCAATTAAGCACATATCCTCCAATATGGTAGACCCTTTATTTTTCCTCTAATAATAATAGTAGTAGTATTATTACTGCTCTGTATTTTTAATATATTGAGCATTTTTCGGATTATTTACTCACACCACTGCAACAGAAAAGTTAAAGCGGCAATTGGATAATATATATAGATATAGATATAGATAAATAAATAAAAGTTTTAGTTTATATTTATTAGCATTGGAACAATTTTGCAAGAAACCAATGGTAGCAAAATTGTTCCAATGCTAATAGATATAAACTAAAACATTTATTTATTTATTTATCTATTAATGCTCTATCACGGATATTGAGCACTCTTCTAATAACACTGTATGTTGGATTACTACCGCTTCTTCAAGTATAATAGTGCTAACCATACACAATATATATATATATATATTAAAACAAACATAAAAAAAATCTTATTTCCTTCGCCGAAGAGCATAAGGCCTGGGTTTGTTATTATTCACTCAACGTCCCCTTACCTCATATGGTAGAGACATATCAGTATCATTGACAGGTTAATTTCACAAAAGATTGTCCCATGCTGTATCGTGGCCGCAGCAGTATGGTTTCTGACTATCCTGCTGAAGTCCTGGTTTTGATTTCTGTCGGAGGGAAATCGTTAGTATACATCGCTGATGAGACTTAATAAAGTTGAAACAGTCTGTACGATGTTCTACACACCGAATAATTCTTTACCAAAATTCACTTGTCATTATTATCTTCTACAATTATCGAATTTTATGCGATATACGCATTGTAATTGCCTTCAAGCAAAAATATAAATAATAATATAATATATATATATATATATATATATATATATAATAACAATAATAATTAGAATACAATAAAATAAACAAACAACAAAATACAACACCTATATAAATAGAACACAAGTTTAATGGAACAACCAATTGTTGTATTGATCTTACATTCCCCCTGAAGATGGCCCCTGTCGGGACAGAAAGTACTCGGGAACTAATAAGATATTGCAGATACATCAGCCAATTTCAGCCTGATATCATTGCATCTATTCAGCAACTCGAAAGGACCATGAACAAAATTTGCAGACACAAAATGGCTGCACAGTTCAACGAAATATGTCTGAAATAAGAAATGTTGTCTAACTATACATATATACATATGAAGAAAAAGTGGAAGTAAATCCAACAATATGTAATATAGTAATTAACAAATGATGTTTAATAAGCCTACATTGCAGTGTTTCGATCTGCTTAACAAACCTTCATCAGGGCTTTTGTTGGTTTAAGGAAAAAATAAATTATTAATGAAAACAAAATCTGTGAACACCAAAAACTTTTGTTTTCATTAATAATTTATTTTTTCCTTAAACCAATGAAAGCCCTGATGAAGGTTTGTTAAACAGACTGAAACACTGCAACATAGGCTTATTAAACCTGATTAGCTCGTGGGTCACACACAGGCATCAACATTCACATAGGCAGTGCACTTCAACAAAAAACAACATACGAAGGAATAGTGGATCACAGAGTCAAACAGGTTCACTAGCTGACATACGTTTAGTGCTTAGAATCTTAAAACTTTATTTTCTTTTTGTTCTTATTTCTTTTTTTTCTCTTTCTCTTTACCCAGAAATCCGATTACCATTTTCTTTTCAATCTAAATTCTCCATAGTCCGTTTTAATTATGCTACACATACTTCTCTGTTATATCAAACATATGGATGTTTGCAAAATGATTTTCAGCACCTGCATTCAAAATTATCATTCATCATATATATATAGATATAGTTTGGTATGGTTACAGTTATATGCATGCTCAATTGGTAGGGCATCTGCCTAAGGGACCACAAGGTTACAAGTTTGATACCGACCCTCGCTAACTCACCGCCTGAGTAGGACAACTTGGATCTGTGTAGGAAAGTGAGGAGCTGAAGGTAGGTGTGGCTCTACACCTCAGATGCAAAAACAATTTCCCGGTCTAGTGCTAGTGAAAAGGGGATAGAATCCCACACTGTCTGTCTAGCTGATGCCGACAATAGGCCACTCTGACAAATTTACTGTTTTTACTTACAAACAGGAGAATTCTAATAATAAATCTTTCTCACCCTCCGTCTCTCATTCTCTCTCTCTCTCTCTCTATCTCTCTCTATATATATATATATATATATATGTGTGTGTGTGTGTGTGTGTGCATCTACTCTAAAAATCAATAAGTTTATAAATGAGTGTCTTGCTTTTTGTATATTCATGAAAAATGCTGAACATATTTGTATAAACACAAAATATCAATTTATTTGTCTGTATGTCCAGATATAGGAAAATATACATATATATTTGCCCCACCCCAACTTAGGATAGCATAGACATAGTGATGACTGTCAGTTTCTCACCTATACGATCATTGGATGACTATACATACATACATACTTGCAATATATATATATATATATATATATATATATATATATATATATGTTGGCTGTCAACTCGTGTTGTAAGACCATTTCCTGTTTATTTGGGGGGGGTTATATCATAGTTGGGTGCCAGTAGCATTTGACACTCTATCCTTGTGTTTTCTCTGATGAATCACCAGGCCAGCCTTGGAGAGACATACTCTTCCACATAAACTACATGTTTCTCCACTTTGGATGTTGCTGGGCTGAAAATTACGCTTTCTAATAGCCCGCTTCAATATTTGGTGTTTAATTCAGTTGGACTCAAATTCTTCCACAGACAGGTAGATGGTGGCTCTCCAGCCAGGCTTATTATAAGCTAGCTTCTCCCAGTTCTCTTCAGAGTGTCCTTGAGGCAGGCCTTAAACCTCAATTTGAGTTTGCACAGATGACATTTGCCCATCTGAGATTTCCCCGTAAAATAGTTGTTTTGGATTCGTCAATCATTCATATGAACTAGATGTGTATATATATATATATATATATATATATATATATATATATAAATGTTGTTCTGGTTCCAATGGGAGAAAATTCAATATTTTATAAAAAAAGGTCTGCAAAATCTATTATGTTTACAGAAAAAATTTTTTTATTCTTTTTATCTTACATATGCGACACGTGTTTCTGATTATTATAATAAAAAAGTTACAAAAAACGCACAACCTATCAAATATCGGACATATTCTGCCAAAAAATAATTCAATGCCTGAAGAAGACAACAGATCAGAAACACGTGTTGCATATGTAAGATAAAAAGAATTTTTTAAATATATATATATATATAATCAACAGAAGCCACCTTACACTAAGAACAAAGGCTCTAAAACTTCTATTTATAGTTTGTTTTTACACAAATGATGGCCCTGATGATCATTTAGTTAACAAACTGAAATGCTGTAGCGTCACTTGAATAATTTTCACTTTCGATGCAACTTGATTTTTCATTTTTATATATATATATATATATACATATTATTATAAGTTGGCGGGGTGGCCTAATGTCTATCAGCAATACAAGGGAATCTTTCCCCATTTCACTAGAGCTAAACCAAGTACATTATTTTAGCATTTGAGGTAGATCGACACACCTACCAATAGGTCCTCACTTTACTGTACAGATCCATGTGCTATTCATAGGCTGAATTGGTGAGGACCAGTGTCAAACCAGGAACCTTGTGATTACTAGGAGGATGCTCTACCGAATGAGCTAATCATATAGACATATATATATATATATATATATATCTTATTATAATGGAGATTGTGTGTTTTTCTGTCTGTAACCGAAACTATTTTACTACTCAAGTCACAATTACCTTATTTATTTACGTCACATTCTCCATGATTTTATTTTGTATTTTAACCTCAATTATCAATAAAATTGTTTTACATTATTAATACTGTTAACCATATCTACATACTAATAACATGCAATTATATTTATATATACAACAAAATAGCGGTTTACAGTGTGAACGGGAAGGATAATTTGCATATTGATATTAAAAAAAATCAAATTTAATAAATATGTGCTCAGTGTTATTGATTTCTAACTGTTTGGTTTTATTCTAATGAATATAAGCAAAAATCTCTTCAATAAATCTTAAATGAAATCCATTAACAAGAAAAAATAACTGTCATTTTATTCTTTACTTCCTCATTTAACTAAATACTTAAATTAAAAAAACAAAACAATGAAAGATGAGAGTGATGGAAGAGTAAGTTTCAGTTGTTCTGTTTTTCGATTATACCCCCTCTGTTTCAAATCTTTTTATCTGCATTCTTATCTAGTTTCATTAGCCCTTTTTTAAAATTTAATATGATATTTTATTACATTTAAACTTAAATACTTGGACCCGGAGGGTGCATATATTTGCTAGTATATATAATTAATGGTGATATTATGGTTTCACACTCATAACTTAAAGTTTCTTGGTAATCCAATCATCAGATGAGAAGTGGTTGAGATGTCAAAAACCAGTTGTGAAATGGTTGAGATGTTAAAAATCAAATTTTTTAGCGTTTATATGAAGCGTTTTTCACGCGATGGGAAATGTAAAGCTAAAAATTGTATTTTTAAACTGTGGCTTGTTTAACGTTTATGTGACGTGGATTGTATTCACGTGATGTAATGTCATGACGCTAAATTTGTATTTAAAAAACATTATAATCAAAACTTGCATTGGTGTTAATGCACGCTCAGATGAATTTTTTTTTTTTTTTTTAATAAAATAAATAAAAGGAGAGCGAAAATTCAGGATCAATTAGGGTCAGGTGGTAAGTGACACAGTAAAAATTTGTTCAAATGCCTACATTTCGAAACGAGTTCACTTCTCTTATTTAACAAGTTATATATATATATATATATATATAACATTAGTATAGCCACACTGATAAGAAATAAATGTTGAAACACGGTGTCTGTGGATGACTATATATATATATATATATATATATATATGTGTGTGTGTTATGCTGAAGTTTGTGTATTTATGTATGTGTTCATTCAATGCTTGTAGGCAGACAGTCAGTCTGAGGGACACAATTCTTTTGTTTGGATATTCACTTGACCTTATGCTCCAACATTATATATATATATATATATATATATATATATATATATATATATAATGTTGACTTTTAAGCTCATTTGACATCACTGACAGTCATCAAATGGTAAAATATGCTATTTCTGGTTGAACTGAGTGAGATGGAGACTCTGATATGAAAAGCAAAAACTTTTTTTTCTTTTTTTTTTTTACATTCTAATGGTAGATTTGGCGAGGTCAGATCCATGCTATATATTAAACTAGAGGTGACTACCTATAGATATAGTGAATATTAGAAGCTGCTACCCATTGTTGCCTGGGTAGAGGGGCTTGGGCAAAATATACCTGGTGTATTGATTTGTTTACTTTTACAAATTCTAGACATTAAGTAGATTTTCAATGCTATTTCTATGTATATTTCAATTTTTAAATATCTCGGAATATAAATCAAATCTTTATAACAAGAAAGCAAGAACCGGTGATATTTATTGTGTGTATTTCCATCTGTGGACTTCTCTGCAAGTCATTGGCAGGGCTGAAATGTCACCTGCGATTAACACACAAGGCTAGATGAAAGGGGTTGTCTGAACCTCATTCGTCGAAATCGACGGGAGAGTCCATCATATATATATATCATTGTTTTATTTTCGTGGTTTCATACATACATACATACATACATAAATACTCACCAACTGCCCTTTATATATGTATAGATAGATGTTCATGGTTTGGTATAGTCTGGTTTGGTTTCTTTTTTTAATAGCATGTGTGTGTGTGTGTGTATGTCTATGGTGAGGAGACCTGGCAATGAGTTTTTAATTAAGTTGGGGAGTTGTTTGATTCAAATTAGTTGGTCAGTATGTTTGTTTATTTTTATCAGTGTTGGTGACTCCTACATTTTATTACCAGAATGGGCAGTCAATTTTTTATTCGGGTCATGTTTTGTCTAGTATATATTATATATATATATATATATATTGATATTAATCATATAATTTGCTATAGTTACAAGTAAAGAGTGCTCAATATGATAGATAGAGCATGTATATCTAAGTTAGGGTAGTGGAGAATGAAGTCAATATATATATATAAATATATATGAAAGTACGGAAACAGTTTGTTTGATATGGCTATTTTTGGGAGAATATGTGCTTAATTGAAGTCATACCTAATTTGAAAATTAATTAGGCGAATATATCTGTTCAAATGTTAAGCATAAACAAATCGAGAAAAAGTCAATCTCTGTATGTACATTTCAGCCTATTATGCCTCATCATTCATTAATTATCAACTAATTAATTTTCAAATTAGGTATGATTTCAATTAAGCACATATTCTCCCAAAAATAAATATATATATAAGAGTGGGTAGTGGAGACATGAAGTCAGTGACGCTTGGAGACTGGCAGTTTCTTTCCTATGCAATATTCAAACCAAGTCATGGTTTGAAAATCCCATAAGCAAGAAACAGTCAGTTACCAAGCGCCATTGACGTTATCTTTCTGTTACTGACTTTATATATATATATATATATATATATATATATATATATATATATACACACAAGGTGTGTCAAAATTAGTAAAATACAGTACTCTATGAACAAAAATGCAGAATCTTGATGTCTTAACTATAAAATCAAATAAAAACTCACAACTGAGTTTCACATGCCTGATCCTCAGGCCAGCTTGTATTGACACATATAAAGTTCATTCAAATTATATATAATGTGTGTGTATGTGTAAAATCTTGCTACGAATACAGACCAGACAAAATTATCATTCAGTTGCAAATTAGACTGGAAATAGCCTTATTCTCTTATTCTCACATTTTTTCTTTGATATATACATATATACATCTGAATAAAATGATAATTTGATTAATATATGTATATATATATATATATATATATATATATATATATATATATATATAATTAGATTCTACTCTACAAGGAATGGTCCTGATATATGTTTATTTTCCTTATATAAAATCAGATTCTACTCAAGAAGGAATGGTCCTGATATATATTTATAATGAAAAATCTAAGAAAGTCCGCTTGGTGTAGGGGTTATGGTCCTCGCCTGTCAGCTTGACAGTCAGGGTTTGAATCACACACAAAGCGGTCTTCCTATCTATAGCTCTGCTGATGAGGCCTAATAGGATGAAATGTACATACAGAGATTGATTTTTCTCGATTTGTTTAGCTTTACATTTGAATAGGTATACCTGCCTAATTAATTAATTATCAATTAATTAACTTTCAAAATTAGGTACGACTTCAATTAAGCACATATTCTACCAATATATATATATATATATATATATATATATATATACTCATAATATTTCAATCTATCTAGATGTATATCATAAACTATATATTCACAAAGATCTCTCTTTGTGAAGGTTAATAAAAAGTGAGTCTAATGAAAAAGTCTAATTTGTACTGACTTGATGGAAAGATAAATGGCAGCTATTTGTTTGGATACACCTTTAAACTTTCTCATAAATAATTTAGAAAAGAGCTGAAAGATAACCTTTGGTGGGTAAGGGAAATCACAAGAAGAAAAAAAAAAGATGTGCTCACCTTTGATTTAAATTTTAATGCTAATGGATAAAACATTCCACCTGCTAACAAACGTTAAAACAAACGTTATCTGAAGAAAATATCTAAATGAGCTCATTCATGCACATGGGTGCGTAAACGATACACCAAATCTATTTGCCCTACCTATGTGTATTTATCTATAATAAACTGTGTGTAAAAAGAAACAAAAAAAAACCCTAATAAGATTGAGGAATTTCACTGGAAAATTCCTGTTTACAGTTTTGGAAATCATCTTTCAAAAAACTTTTCTTCATATATCATCAATCATCATCATCAATATTATTATCATCTACTCAAAAATTGCTTCTGTTAATATCATCATCATCATCATCAGTAACAATATTATTATCATCTACTCAAAAATTGCTTTTGTTAATATCATCATCATCATCATTATCATCATCATCAATAACAACATTGTCATCATCTGCTTAAAATTTGTGTTTCTTCATATCATCTTCATCATCATCATCTACTTAAAATTTGTGTTTCTTCATATCATCCTCTTCATCATCATCATCATTGTCTACTTAAAATTTGTGTTTCTTCATATCATCATCTTCATCATCATCATCATCATCATCTACTTTTTGTTTCTTCATATCTTCATCATCATCATCTTCATCATCATCATCTACTTTGTGTTTCTTCATATCATCTTCATCATCATCTTCATCATCTACTTAAAATTTGTGTTTCTTCATATCATTATCATCATCATCATCATCATCATCTACTTTGTGTTTCTTCATATCATCATCTTCATCATCATCATCATCATCATCTTCATCATCTACTTAAAATTTGTGTTTTCTTCATATCATCATCATCATCATCTACTTTGTGTTTCTCATATCATCATCTTCATCATCATCTTCATCATCATCTTCATCATCTACTTAAAATTTGTGTCATATCATCATCATCATCATCATCATCATCTACTTTGTGTTTCTTCATATCATCATCTTCATCATCATCATCTTCATCATCATCATCAATAACATAATTGTCATCATCTACTAAAAAATTGCTTTTCTTCAATCATCATCATCAATAACATCATTGTCATCATCTACTAAAAACGTTTTTCTTCATATCATCATCATCATCATCATCAATGACAACATTATTATCATCTATTTAAAAATTGCTTTTTTTCATATCATCATCATCAATAACAACATTATCACCATCATTATCATATATTTTTTATTTTTTATGGAACTTTTGATGTTTATATAGAATAACATTTACAATAAATATCTATAAAAGATAATTTTGATACACTCTAGTACATGCTATAATATAATGGAGTCATGGATAATCTTTTGATGTTTATATAAATGAATAGTCTAAAAGAATGAAGATACCTTTGTTATGTCCTAATATATATGATAATAATGTGTGGAACAATGACTTACATCATTAACTGATTCCTGGAGGAGGGGCTGGTATTAGTCAAAACCGATTGAAATCAAGACAGTTTTTCTCATGTAGATTGATATAAAGTAAGTAAAAAAGTAAAGTCGTCGGGGCGGCCTAAAGTCGGTATCAGCCAGTCAGCGAGGGAGTCTATCCCCTTTTCAATAGCGCTAGACCAAGGAGATTGTTATATAGCATCTGAGGTGGAGCGCCACACCTACCGTCAGCACCTTACTTTACCGCACAGATCCCTGTGCTGCTCATATGCTGAGTTGGCTAGGACCGGTATCGAACTAGGAACCTTGTGGTTTCTAGCTGAATGCTCTACCGACTGAGCTTCACTTAATTCATTCCTTATCCATAAAATAAAAGCAAATCAAAAATAATTCTAACTTCAAACAAGAGACATAACTCAGAAATTATAAAAAATCAAGGTGCCATTATATTAATTATATAGTGGAGTCATAAAAAGTCTCTATATGAAATAATAACATAACAGATTCATAGATAGATCTGTATGAAAAGTATATAAAAATGGAATAAATCTGACAGTATGAGGTATAGAAATAAAAGAAAAAACTTTTTTAAAAAACCCATAGGTTGAAACAGGTGTCTGTTTGCACAATATCTGATATTGTTTTTCTATTTCTATACCTCATAGATCTGTATATAAAATAATTATATATTGAAGACAGATAGATCTGTATATAAAATAATTATATATTGAAGACAGATAGATCTGTATATAAAATAATTATATATTGAAGACAGATAGATCTGTATATAAAATAATTATATATTGAAGACAGATAGATCTGTATATAAAATAATTATATATTGAAGACAGATAGATCTGTATATAAAATAATTATATATTGAAGACAGATAGATCTGTATATAAAATAATGATATATTGAAGACAGATAGATCTATATATAAAATAATAATATGATGCAGTGATAGTCTGTATATGAAATAGTAATTTGATGGAGTCAAATAGATTACTATATAGAATAATAATATAGTAGAGTCTTAGATCTGTATATAAAATGATAACACTATAGTCATAGATAGATCTGTATATAAAATAATGTCCTAGAGTAATATATAGACTGTATATGAGATAATAATATAGTGGAGTATTAGATAGATCTGTACATAAAATAATAATATAGTGGAATCATAAGTTGTCTGTCTATAAAATAATAACATGATAGTCATAATCTTTTTATAAAATGATAGTATAGTGGAATCATAGATCTGTATATGAGACCATAATATAATTAAGTAATACTGTATATAAAATAGTTTTATAATGAAGTCATAAATAAAATTGTATATAGAATGATAACATAATACAGTCATAGATAGATCTGTATATAATATAATGATATAGTGGAGAGAGATTGATAGATCTGTATATGAGATAATAATATAATGAAGCCATAATCTGTATATAAAATAACATAATATTCATAGATAGTCTCTATATAAAATGATAAAAGTGTGCAATAGATCTGTAAATGGAATATTAATATAGTGGAGTCCTAGATATATCTGTATAAAGAATAACAATAGTCATAGATAGTCACTATAAAATAATAAGTGTGTAATCATAGATCTGTATATAAAATAACAACATAATACAGTAATAGATAGTCTCCATATAAAAAAGTGAAATAGTGTAGTCCTAGATCTGTATATAAAATAACAACATAATACAGTCATAGATAGTCTGTATATAAAAAATAAAAGTGTAGTCATAGATCTGTATATAAAAGAATAACATCATTGAGTCATAGATAGTCACTATAAAAAAATAATAAGTGTGTAGTCATAGATCAGTATATAAAATAATTACATAATACAGTTATACATAGTCTCCATATAAAATAATAAGAGTGTAGTCATAGATCTGTATATAAAATAATTACATAATACAGTCATAGATAGTCACTATAAAAATAATAAAAGAGTGTAGTCATAGATCTGTATATAAAATAATATCATTGAGTCATAGATAATCTTCAGATCTGTACATAATCTTTTGAATAAAGATCTGTAAATAAAAAAAAAAATTTTCATTCACTCTGATATATGATGATTCTTGGCCCCAGAAAGAGTTAGTTAACCTTAACTAGAGATTGAACCTGAAACCTAAAATTCCCCAGTATCAATTAATACACCGGAACTTTAAAGGAAATTGGCATTTCTTTTTCATGTAATTAAATCTGAAAGGTGGTGGGGGGTACAAAATGTATGGAACATTAGCATTCAATTTGAATTTGATAGTCAATTAATTTCTGTAAATCTATCTTAGCACTTTAGTTTTGATTGGGCTTTGATATTTTACTCGTGTTTTACATTTGTAAATATTCAGTGGTAGAGCAGCAGACTGTTGGTCCAAAATAATTTAAGGTTTTTGGGTTTTTTTTTATTACTTCCTTCTCTTTATTTCACACCCTTTTGTCCTCTCTTTTCTATTTCTTTCTTTCCTTCTTTCTCTTTGTTCTTTTTTTTCTCTTTTTTTTCTTCCTTTTGGTTTTTATTACTTTCCTTGGCTGCCTTTCAGCTTTTTGTCCCTTATCTCTTTCTTTCTTTCTTTTTTTCTTTCTTCCATTTTTTTTTCTTTCTCTTTTTTTCCCTTTTCTTCTTCTTCCTTCCTCTTAATTTTTGTCATTTTCTTTGCATGCTTTTCACACCTTTTTTCCTGTCATCCATATTCTTTCTTTCTTTTTCTTTTTTTCTATTTTCTTTCTTCCTTTTAATTTCTATCACTTTCTTTGTCCACCTTTCACACCCTTTTTTCCTCTCATTCCTATTCCTATGTTTCTTTCTTTTTCTTTCTTTCTTTCTCTTTTTTCCCTTTTTTTCCTTCCTTTTAATTTTTATAATTTTCCTTGCATGCCTTTCACACCCTTTTTTTCCTCTCATCCATATTTCTTCTTTCTTTCTTTTATTGTATTTCTTTTCTCCAAAGTTAACTTGAAAAATATCTTCAAATACAAATTAGGCAGGAAAATTCATTCATTTTTTAATTCAGGGGTTGAGTATTGAAATTTGAAGGGTGCTTGTTCACTGTTGGACTTTATGTCTAATTATTTTGAATAGAATCAAATGAAGTTTGATTGGTATGATTCATTTTTAGAAAAAAAAGGTCTTTTTTTAGGAGGAGAAAAAAAAGGTATTTGTCCAGAATATTCTTAAAAGTCAGTTTCATTCATTTCCTTGATTTCTTTTAATGGAGAGTTACTTTTTACTCCCCAAAATTATATATTTATAATCAGCAGCAAGTTGCCATCTTCTTAGAAATCAGAAGAAAATACTAAAGAAATACAGTGAGTGGGCAAATTGTTGAGAGTTGAAGATGTGATTTTTCAATGTAAATGTCCAGCAAAAAAATCTAAACAAAAAAGAACTGAACATGATGACTGAAACTTACTCTTATCTAAATGGTGAATGTATATGTATATGCAAACACTCTATCATAGGCAAGATGTGATACATGGTCAATTTTTAAGTAGAGTACAGCTGGTTTGCCATAGCTGTATAAGTGTTACTGTACAGCCACACCTCTTAGACCCTAAAAAAGCGCTTAGAGAAAAAGTTACATGGGAGCTACATAAGGATGATGCGCACTGTCCAGAACAAATCTTAGAAGCAGTATCCCACAAACCCTCTACTACAGGCAAGATGTGATACAAGGTCAATTTTTAATCAGAGTACAGCTGGTTTGCTATAGCTGTATCAGTGTTACTGTAGGGCTGTACCTCTTAGACCCTAACAAAACGCTTAAAGAAAAGCTACACAAGAATGCTGCACACTGTCCCGAACAAATCCTGAACAAATCTTGGAAGTAGCAGCACCCACAAATCCTCTATCACAGGCA
>CM042151.1:53007702-53070202 GCA_023376005.1 Doryteuthis pealeii | reverse complement strand
ACTCACGACAACCTGTTTTATGTTCATCACTTTTTTTTTTTAAGCCTTTACTCACTCTTATTTCTTCTTCCTCCTTTTCTAATAGTAGTCCTCGCAAAACTCAGGACAATCACCATCTCGCTACACCAATCTCTGAAATGTAATCTTTCAATTCATTCACTGTGGGGATTTCTCTCATAAGCCTGGTTCTTGATTACACCCCAAAAAAAAGAAATCCATTGGTGTCGTGTCAGGTGAACATGGTGGCCATTCAATGTTGCCCCACCTTCCAAACCAATGCTGCAGAAAGGCTTGATGAAGATACTCTCTTACTGTCTGCGCATAATGTGGAGATGCTCCATCTTGCTGGAGGTACAGTTTGTCAAAGGGATCAGTATTTTTTTTCTATAATTTATATCTAAAATGTGATTGTGAAGTGAAACAGATAATGAAGTAACTGTAACCCTACTTTTGCCCACCCTGTATACACCCAAGTAACGGGTATATAACAGCAGGGCGCTTTGTCTGTTGAAGCCAAATTCTCAGATGTGTGTTTGATTTGATCTGGATCTTAGAAAATAATAAAGATCACTAAACGAAGCAGACCTTGACACCAATAAACACCCCAGCCCAAATCCGTTTTGAAAGGAACTGAATTTTGCTTTTCACCGGTTGTTAGTAAACAAAACAGCCGACCGATAAAAACCAGTAACATTTCTATATTAAATAGTTTTTGATTTTAATTTTTTTTAAATTAATTATTTCATATTGTTGTTAGCATATGTGAAAAAATTAATTTTGCACTAAAGATAAACTAATATTGTTATTTAAAAAAAAAAAACTTAAAACGAAAGACATGTTTACTTATTTTCCATGTGCCTCTATGGATATTAATATTAAATATTTATTTAAAAAAAGATTTTGCTAGGTTTAGGGTTAGGGTTAGGGTTAGCAGTTATTATTATAACCTTATAATATACTTTTTATAGCTTTAACCATTCCCATGTTAAACGTGTCTAACGTTAAAAGTTTTATGATTAAAAAAGAATTGCTATTGAATTAATAACATGAAATAAGTAAAAAAAGTGTCTTATATAAAAACATCTCTTTCGTTTATAGTTTTATAAATTTTTTTAAAAGTGCATCTAAAAATCGTCTGTTAACAAACAACCGGATTTTGACGGTGAAAAGCAAAACCATGTCCTTTTGAATCTAGGTCACACCTGGGGTGCTTAATGGCAAAGGTTAACTAAAAACAAATAACAACACAAGATGTCCCAGTATCAAAAGTACAGAAGATCCAGCTAAGCTAACATCTACCAGCAAAGATTAAGAAATCCAGCCACCCGCTCAGACCAACCCAGAGATAGACCAAGTTAAGATGAAAGATAGCAAATGGCATCTTTTTATTGGATGAGACCTGAAATGTGGCAAAGTAGGAGAGAGCAAGAGTGTGAGATGAGAATATTAGGTGAGTTTGGAATTATGCATTGACAGAGTGAAATGTGGGCTCTTGCTCTCAGCAGTTGTGACTTGGGGAAAAATAAAAAATCTCATGAGAAAAAGAAGTGGCCTGTCTTATTACTAAAAACTATAAATGGCACAAGGCAAGATGTCCCCCGGCACCCCAAGTTATTTTCCAGACTTCAAAAATTAAGAAATCCAGCCCGGACCAACCCAGAGATAGACCAAGTTAAGATGAAAGATAGCAAGATAAAAGAAGATGAGATAACAGCCATTCAGATCTACTCAGAAGCTAAGAAGAAATAAATATCCCAGATGAGTATATCTGTGTACAACCATGGGTATGCAGGTGTACTCTACTATACTACTATATGGAAAGATGAGTATGGTATGCAACACCAAGCATGGTTTACTAAGCTTTATTTGCTTAGTCTTATACACACAGAACTCATATTGCATGAAACTTTCATAGAAATGGTATATAAACTCATTTTCATTTTTAGCCGATTTTAGGCTGAAATCGTATTGTGTTCTTGGAAAACCAATCCAATGACTAACTTTAAATCTTTTTAATAAGTTTACACACAACAAAATTATATTTTTAATTTGAAATACTTTCTACCACAAAATTGATACCAGTCATATGACTAGTCATATGAGTCATAATTTTTGCAATATTTTGGGAACATGAGGCACAATTCAACAGTGCTTTTGCCGAGTTTATGAAGCTGATGAACTATTGGTTTTAAGATACCATGTTCACCTGATACTCTCCAAGTGCTACTCTCTGAAACTGGTATCTGATGTAAAGGTTATCGTTGTAAAAAAATGGACATGGCAACACTAGTTTAAATCCTGGCTGTGGCTGTTCACATTTCACATAATGCTAATAGAGAACACTGTGAAAATGAAAGTAAGTAAAAAGATAGACGATGGATTTTGTCAGAGAATTGAAAAAAAAAATGATGGGGATACCAATTTTAGTTGGTGCGCTTAGAATGGTCCCCAAAGCTTTGGAAAAAAGACTAGATGAATTGGATATGCTAGAAAAAATCAAGACAACAGCTTTAAGATTGGTTAGAATACTCAGAAGAGCCCAGGAGACCTAAAGAGATTTGTTGTTACTCAGACTCCAGTGAAAGACCACCAGTTAATGCAGGTGTGAAAAACTCATGAAGAGTGAATTAATGATGATGATGATAATAATAATAATAATAATAATAATAGCAACTAATAACAGCAGATGCAACTTATGGACAAACACAAAAAACTAGAAAACAAAGAAGGGAAGAAAAACAATTATATGGATACTTCAATGACAAGTTGGGGAGATTGCACATGAAAAAACTTGGACATGGTTAAGAAGAGGAAACCTCAAGAGAGAAACTGAATGGCTAATAATTGCTGCACAAACATTGCCATAAGAACAAATTATATCATAGCAAAAATTGATAAGACAAAACAAAACAGTAAATGTAGACTGTGTGGTCACAGAGATGAGACCATAAACCATGTATTAAGTGAATGTAGCAAACTAGCAAATGGGAACACAAACCTAGGCACGACTGGGTTGAGAAGGTGATCCACTGAGCATTATGCAAAAAATTAAATTTCAACCACACAACAAAATGGTATATGCATAAACCAGAATCCGTTCTTGAGAATGAAATGCATAAAATTCTCTGGGACTTCAAGACTGATCACCTTATCCCAGCAAGGCGACCAGATCTAGTGTTGATTAACAAAAAATGAAAAACTTGCCAACTGGTAGATTTTGCAGTTGCAGCAGATCACAGAATGAAGATAAAGGAAAATGAAAAGATAGAAAAATACCTGAACCTTGCCAGAGAACTGAAAAAGCTGTGGAATATCCCTCATATTCCACAGCGATACCAATTGCAGGTACACTTAGAACAGTCCAAAAAGGCTTGGAAAAAAGACTGGAGGAACTGGGAATCAGAGGAAGAATTGAGACGATCCAAACCACTGCATTGCTGCAGTCAGCCAGAATATTTAGAAGAGTCCTGGAGACCCGAGGAGACTTGTTGTCACTCAGAATCTAGTGAAATACCATCAGCTAATGCTGGTGTGAACAACTCATATAATGATAATGTAATAGTAATGATAATAATAATAAATTATTTTCAGTACCACACACAAAAAATGATAATGAACAAAAAGAATTAAGATTTAGCTTCATCATAAAAAAATAGACAACAAAATTGGATATTTCTTATTGCTAAGCTATTTCTTTTTTTAAAAAAGAAATTTAAAAAATGGAGAAATCTTAATCATGAAAAGCAAAAAAAAAATCTTTAAGACGCTTTACTAAACAAACTAAAGTCATATTATGATGGCAAATTTTTATTGCATATTTGAGCTGCTATGAAATAATCTTATAAAAATCAATAGAGTTTCACTTGTCAAAGCCAAAAAGAAAGGTTGTTTGGTGCTATTAAGCTGTTGATGTGACATAAAATAATTTTCATATCCAAAATGGAATCGATTTTCCCGAACAACTCATAATAACACAGTAGCAATAAAATAATCTCGCTCAATCAAAATATAATTTTATTTATTCTTTCAATTCAAAGTGTATCAATTTTATCTCTTCTATCAAAAACATTTTCAAACTGTTTTATTTTCTGTGAACAAAAGACAAAAAAAGCTAAAACAAAGATCAGAAAAGAAATAATCAAATCTAAACATGAAAAGAATGTCTTTCTTTGATATGAAAAATAAAAATTGGAGTTTATTTGTTTTGAAATTGGTTAGTTTTCATAATCCTAATGTTCTTTGGAATTTTTTTCTCTTTGTAATGTTGAGCTGAAAATTATTCAAGACTGACTACACTTTGTATAACTATAACTTTTTAATAATGCTATTCTCTTTTATTGTTTTTTCTACTGTAATCTTTCATCTAGTCTTACTACAAGGGTCATTCAATAAATAAAGTCAATTTTTCCTAAAGAGTTGACAATAGGAAGTACTGTACTGTAATCTTTCATCTCATCTTACTACAAGGGTCATTCAATAAATAGTGAATTTCAGTTTAGCTCAGTCGGTAGAGCATCCACTTTGGAATCACAAGGTTCCTGATTCGATACTGGCCCTTGCCAACTCAGCATATGAATAGCACAGGTATATGTGCAGTAAAGGGAGGAGCTGTTGGTAGGTGTGGCACTCCACTTCAGATGCTAAAATAATCTCCTTGGTCTAGCACTAGTGAAAAGGGGATAGACTCCCTTGCTGCATGGCTGATACCGACATTAGGCTGCACTGCCAACTTTCCTTACTTTTTACTTACTAGTTGGCAATAATAATTACTGTATTATAATCTTTCATCTAGTAGTACTACAAGGGTCTTTCAATAAATAAATTTATTTTGCCTAAAGAGTTGGCAAAAGGAAGTACTGTATGGTAACTTTTCATCTAGTCTTACTATGAGGGTCATTCATTAAATAAAATGAATTTTGCATAAAGAGTTGGTGTTACATGATCTATGCGGTTGCATAAGATTATTGTCAATCCCCTGTATTTCTAAAGGGATGGCCCTTTTCATATCACGGGCGGGACTTTCCATGGAATATTACAGAAAGCCCGCGAAATATGTGAAGTCCCGTTGGACCTGGTTGGGTCTTCACTTTCAGTTTGGACGTCGGGCAGAGAAGATGTACTGCCTTAACTGGAACTCACTGCATACGTGCGCTATGTTAGTCAGATGAAAAATGTTTAGTTAAGAAATAAAAGCTTACGAAAATAATATGGTTTTATGATTAATGAATGTCTTGGTAACAAGACTGACCTAGAAGACTAAGACAAAGTCCAGACGCTAGAAGAGATGCCAGAAGAAGAATAGTAGTAAGTAAGGAAAGAGGTATACAACATTGGTAATAGGAAGTACTGCATACAGTTGCCCATTTTCAAGGAAATCAATAGTGATGGGCTCTTTCATATCCATAAGAGTAGACCTGGGAGTAATGGCAATGAAGGGGTCACCCCACAGTCTTTAGAGCTCCAGATACAATTTAATTTCATACTTGGGACACTATGTTTTGAGTACTTGTTTGTCACAAAATATGTAATCATCAGTAATTTGTCATAGTGGATTATTGTCAGTATCAGCCAGGCAGTGAGGGAGTCTAACTCCTTTTTGCTAGTGCTAGACAGTGGAAATTGTTTTTGCATCTGAAGTGGAGTGCCGCACCTACCATTAGTTTCCCACTACTGTACAGACCCAGTCTGTGCTACTCATGCACTGAGTTGGCGAGGGCTGGTATTGAACCTGAAACCTTGTTGTTCCTAGGTGGATGCTCTACCAACTGAGCTAAACCGTTTCTTTTAGAGTGAATTAAAGCTTTGACTATATAAAAATAAGTGAAATGTCATTCTGTAGCAAATAATTTTTGTTGCATTTTCAGAGTAAAATAACTTCCTGTCAATATCTTTATTAACTTTTAGTATTTGCTGAGTTATTTTATATACGAGGATCATTAAATAAATATGGTGAATTTTGCCTAACGAGTGGGCAATAGGAAGCACTGAGATCTGATGGTAGGTGTGGTGCTCTACCTCATCCAAAAACAATTTCCTTTGTCTAGCACTAGCGAAAAGGGGATAAACTGCTTCACTGTTTGGCTGATACCAACAATAGGCCGTTCTGCTGGCTTTAATGCAATGGTTGATATTTCTCATTGCAAGAACACATCTGAAGTAAGGTGTTATAGAATAGCTAGCACCCCTTCAACACTCTATGAGATGTCGATCTGTCTGAGTTTTTGAGGTGAGGCTTGATAATTTGTATTATTTAGATTTTTACTTAATACTTTAATACTTACCATAACACTTGTACCCAGTCATGGTTAATTGAATATCAACAATCTACCCCAATGGATTAAATAAAGAGTTCAGTTCGAAGTTCCATTAAGGCTCCCGATTATGACATGAAGACTCCTGAGCTTGACTAGAAAGTTCCTGAATTCAATATGAAACACTGAAGAAGGCTAGGGGGCTGAAACGTTGTGTATTAGGACAATAGTCTAAAAAATCTAAATGATACAAGAAAGTAGAGTGTTTCTTACTTGCCAACTCCTTCAGCAAAATTCAGCTGATTTATTGAATGACCCTCATATGAACATACAATGAATGCAATTCCCTAACCTCTAGGTATACAATAACTCAAGATGGGTTGACATGCAGTTAAAATCAACCAATCTGTTGTGGTGTAAGAAAACAAGAAATGCAAAAAAATTGCCTTTTTTTTCCACAAGTTCAAAAAGTTTTTATTGTGTTTTGATTTCTTTTTTGCATCTGTGATCATAGCATGATGTTAGTTGAAGTCACCTTACTTCAACTGAATTTGAGATTTAACCACCCCCATTGACACCCAAGGAAATCAATGGTGATGTTTCCTTTCATATCCAGAAGACTGTCAACATGACCTTTTTTACCGACTGCTACATTTGGAAAACTTTTTAGTATTATTTGGATTATTTGGACTATTGTCCTCATCTTTATTGTTATCTGTACAATGTTTCGGCCGATATGCCCTCCGGCCTTCTTCAGGTATTTCTTGTCTGACTTAGGAGCCTTCTTGAACTCAGGGACCTTGGAATAGGAACTTTTTCTTTACCAGAGAATCGGTGTGCTTCCACACTATGGACTTGACTCAGGTTCAATGTAGCAAACCCATGTTTAGGCCTTTTGTAAAAGTTTATTTTTGTCTAAAGCATGTTTCTCCATACACATCAGTTCTTTTAAATAAAATGACTCTTATCTATTAAATGACCTTAAATATACCCTTGATGTTGCAAAGGTTTTTTTATATAATCTTGATATTTGGATCTTTTATTTATTATAGTTTTGATAAAGCTTGGATCCTTTTTAATATACTTTTGATAAAGGCTTGACTTTTGATAAGGCTTGGGTTCCTTTTTAATATACTTTTGATAAAAGCTTGGATCCTTTTTAATATACTTTTGATAAAGCTTGGATCCTTTTTAATATACTTTTGATAAAGCTTGGATCTTTTTAATATACTTTTGATAGGCTTGTATCATTTTTTATTATACTTTTGATAAGGCTTGGGTCCTTTTTAATATACTTTTGATAAGCTTGGATCCTTTTAATATACTTTTGATAAAGCTTGGATCCTTTTTAATATACTTTTGATAAAGCTTGGATCTTTTAATATACTTTTTGATAGGCTTGTATCATTTTTATATACTTTTGATAAGGCTTGGGTCCTTTTTAATATACTTTTGATAAAGCTTGGATCCTTTTTAATATACTTTTGATAAAGCTTGGGTCCTTTTAATATACTTTTGATAAAGCTTGTATCATTTTTATTATACTTTTGATAAAGCTTGGATACTTTTTAATATACTTTTGATAAGGCTTGGATCTTTTTTAATATACTTTTGATGAGGCTTGGATCCTTTTTTATATACTTTTGATAAGGCTTGTATCATTTTTATTATACTTTTGATAAAGCTTGGATCCTTTTTAATATACTTTTGATAAGGCTTGGATCCTTTTTTATATACTTTTGATAAGGCTTGTATCATTTTTATTATATTTTGATGAGGCTTGTATCATTTTTTATTATCTTTTGATAAAAGCTTGGATCCTTTTTAATATACTTTTGATAAGGCTGGATCCTTTTAATATACTTTGATAAGGCTTGTATCATTTTTATTATACTTTTGATAAGCTTGGATCCTTTTTAATATAATTTTTATAAGGCTTGGATCTTTTTTAATATACTTTTAAAAGCTTGGATCCTTTTTAATATACTTTTGATAAAGCTTGGATCCTTTTTTAATTATACTTTTGATAAAGCTTGTATCATTTTTATTATACTTTTGATAAGGCTTGGGTCCTTTTTTTATATACTTTTGTAAAGCTTGGATCCTTTTTAATATACTTTTGATAAAGCTTGTATCATTTTTATTATACTTTTGATAAGGCTTGGATCCTTTTTAATATACCTTTGATAAATCTTGTATAATTTTTATTATACTCTTGATAAATCTTGTATCATTTTTATTATACTCTTGATAAATCTTGTATCCTTTTTATTATACTCTTGATATAGCTTGTATCATTTTTATTATACTCTTGATATAGCTTGTATCATGTTATTAATATACTCTTGATATAGCTTGGATTATTTTTAATATACTTTTTATATAACTTAGATCCTATTTTTAATATAATCTTGATAAAGTTTATATCCTTTTTATTATACCCATGATATAACTTGTATCATTTTTATTATACCCTTGATATAGCTTGGATTATTTTTATCATACTCTTGATATAGCTTGGATCCTTATATCATACTTTTGACAAAGCTTAGATCCTTTTTATTATACTCATGTTATAGTTTGGATTCTTTTTATTATACTCTTCATATAGTTGGATCCTTTTCATTATACTTTTGATAGAGCTTGGATATTTTTAATATACTCTTGATAAAGGTTGCATCCTTTTGATTGTATTCTTTATAAAGTATTATTTTTATTATACTCTTTATATAGATTGGTGACTTTTAGTCATACTCTTGATAGAGCTTGGATTATTTTCATATTCTCTTGATATTAGTTGGATCCTTTTTATTATACTCTTGTGTCCTTTTTTATTATATTATTTATAAAGCTTGGATTATTTTTTATCATACTCTTGATATTACTTGGATCCTTTTTATTATACTCTTTGTATAGGTTGGATCCCTTTTATTATATTCTTGATATAGCTCAAGCCCTTTTTATCATACTCTTCTATAGCTGGGGTCCTTTTTATCATACTCTTGATATAGCTTGGATCCTTTTTATCATACTCTTCTATAGCTGGGGTCCTTTTTATCATACTCTTGATATAGCTTGGATCCTTTTTATCATACTCTTGATATAGCTTGGATCCTTTTTATCATATGCTTGATATAGCTTGGATCCTTTTTATCATACGCTTGATATAGTTTGGCTCCTTTTTATTATATTCATGATATAGCTTAAGACCTTTTTATCATACTCTTGATATAGCTTGGATTCTTTTTTTATACTCTTGATATAGCTTAAGCCCTTTTTATCATACTCTTCTATAGCTTGGATCTTTTTATTATACTCTTGATATAGCTTGGATCCTTTTTATCATACTCTTTTATAGCTTTGATTCCTTTTTATTATACTCTTCATATTACTTTGATCCTTTTATTATACTATAGACATAACTTTGATCCTTTTTATTATACTATAGACATAACTTTGATCCTTTTTATTATACTCTTCATATAGCTTTGATTCTTTTTTAATATACTATTGATATAACTTGATGCCTTGGTCTTACTGTCCCTCCCCCCCTCTCTCTCTCTCTCTCTCTCTCTCTGTCTCTCTGTCTCTCTCTCTCTCTCTCTCTCTCTTTTTCATATAATCATTAACTCCCAAAAAGAATTTGTTTCTTCTCTGGACTTTCTGATCAAATTATTTTTATCTTATATACACTTTCAAGAAAGATACTGGTTTCATATGTTGTTGATTCACTGTCCAAAATGCTACTCAAAATATCTCTTCCTTCTTTCATTTGCTTGTAAAGTATCTCTCTAATAGTTAATAGCCTTAGAGCTGTAAAGATTCAACGAATAACGAACAAAGTAACATGACTAATCAAATTTTGCCTGGTCAATCTTTTCTTTGATTCAATGTTTTCAAGATTGATTCATTTGATCTCCACCCGTATCATTTAACGGAAAGCATTTTATAGTAACATAATTCTTCAAAGCTCTCTTTTTAGTCTTTGTATCTCTCTCTTTGCCAGGGCCACACCAGACACATGCGTGACTAATAATTTTGTGTTTTTCACAAGGATGTGAAGGTCTTCAGTGCACTTCTGTTCTTTCTTCTTCTTCTTCTTCTTCTTCTTCTTCTTCTTCTTCTTCTTCTTCTTCTTCTTCTTCTTCTTTATCTCTTTTCTTCAGAAGATGACTATTGTCCTTTTACTTCTTTTTTTTTTCTCTTCCTGGAAATCTTCTACATAATTGATATAATTGTTATCTTCGTTGTTTTCTTGTAGGGCTATTGATAGAATCAGTATTAGTCAATTTACTCACAGCTGCCAGTATCACTTGAGTTTTCTCTTAGTGATGACACACTTTTTAGACAGTTTTCTCTTAGCTTTCAATAAACACGCGGCAATCTCGTTTGTTTATCTGAGAGAAAATGGATTCTGCTCTAATGAAAAGTTTTCTTCCTCCTACAAACTTTTTTTGTTTGCATTCTTAATATCTTATTTAATTTAGATATTGATGGTAAAGACATCTTTTTAGAAACTCTTGCCATCCATATTATTTGCTGATGTCTGCATCTTTCTTTCTTTCTTTTCATCTTTTCTTTCTCTCTTTCTTTCTTTCTTTCTTTCCTGTTCTTTCTTTTCTTTCTTTCTTTCTTTCTTCCTATCATTCCTTTCTTTCTTCTTTTTTTCTTTGCTTTCTCTCTTTCTTTTCCGATACTTTTCTTTCTTTCTTTGCTTTGCCTATCAGTTCCTTTCTTTCTTTCTTTTCCGCATCCTGTCTTTCTCTCTTTTCTTTCTTTCTTTTCCCCAAACTTTCTTTTCTTTCTTTCTTCTTTTCTTTCTTTCCTTTCTTGTCCTGTCACATTGCCTTTCTTTCTTTTCTTTTTCCATTCTTTTCTTTCTCTCCTCTTTCCCTTCCGAATAATTTTTCTTTCTTTCTTTCCCCTATCATAGTTCCTTTTCTTTCTTTTCTTTCCATCTTCTTTCTCCTCTTTTCTTGTCTTTCTTTCCAAAAACTTTCTTCTTTCTTTTCTTTGCTTTGCCTATCATTCCTTTCTTTCTTTCTTTTTCCAGTCCTTTCTTTCTCCTCCTCGCTTTCTGTTCCCCGCGATTACTTTCTTTTCTTCTTTCCTTCCTGATCATTCCTTCTTCTTTTCTCTTTGTCACTCCTTTCTTTTTTTTTCTGATACTATTTTGTCTTTATTTCCGCCAACTTGCATTTCTTTTTTCTTCCTTTCTTTCTTTCTGGTTATTCACGTCCTTTCTTTCTTTCCCATTCTTTCTTCCTTTCCATATCCTTTTTTCTTTTTTCTGATACTTTTTGTCTTTCTTTCCCCCTTCGCTTTGGTCCTTTCTTCCTTTTCTTCTTTTCCCAAAATTGCATTTTCTTTTCTTCTTTTTTCTTTATCTTTCTTTTTCTCTATTTCTTTCTGTTATTCCTTCACAAGACGATTCCTTTCTTCTTTCCTTCTTTCTTCTTTCCCCATTTCTTCCTTTTCTTTTCCCTCCTTTCTTTTTTTTTTCTGATACTTTTTGTCTTTTGCTTTTTCCCAAAGTTGGCATTTTTCTTTTTTTTTTCTTTCTTTCTTTCTTTCTTGAGATTATTTTCACATCCTTTCCTTCTTTTCTTTTTTCGCACATTCTTTCTTTCTTTCTTTTCCCCACTCCTTTCTTTTTTCTGATACTGATTTTGTTCTTTCCTTGTTCCCAAATGGCATTGTCTTTCTTTTCTTTTCCTTTTTCTGTTATTTGTTCGCAGTACGTCCTTTCTTATCTTTGCCCCATTCTTTCTCTTTCTTTCTTTTCTGTCTTCTGTTTCTTTCCAAATGTTCTTTTCCCAAATTTCCTTCTGTTCTTTTTCTTTTTTTTAGTTCTTTTGATCTTTTTTTTCTGATACTGATTTTGTGTCTTTCTTTCCCCCAAATTGCATTTCTTCTTTATTATCTTTTTGTCTTCTTTCTTTCCTGTTATTCCACATCCTTAGTCTTTTTTTTTTTTTTTTCCCATTCTTTTCTTCTTTCTTTTGTCTTTTTTCCAATCCTTCCTTTTGTTTTTTCTTTCCTTTTTTTCTTTTTTTGTTTTCTGATAACTGTGTTTTTGTCTTTCCTTTTCCGCCTCCAAGAATTAGTTTTGGCATTTTTTTTTGCTTTCTTTCTTCTTTTTCTTTTCTTTCTTTTGCTTTCTTTCTGTTTATTTTGTATCCTTTCTTTCTTTTCCTCATTTCTTGTCTTTTCTCTTTTCTTGTTTTCCCGTATACCCTTTCTTTTCTTTCTTTTCTTTTTTTCTCTTTTGTAATCTCTTTTCTCTCCTCCTTCTTTCTCTGCTGATGTTGCGCAGTCCAATTCTTTCCCTTTTCCTATCCTCCCTTAATTTGTCTTCATTTCTATTCTTTTCTTTTTTCTTTTCCCCTTTTCTTTGTTTCCTTTCCTTTTTCAAATTCAGCATTGTCCTCTTCTTTTTTTTTTCCTTGTTTCCTGGTCTTTCTTACTTTCTCTGATCTGTGCTCACCCATGAATAATTTTCTTTTTTTTCTTTTCAAATTTTCTTTCTCATTACATATTTTTTTTTCTTTCTCTTGACATTTTTCTTTTATCATTCTTTTTCTTTTTCTCTTTCCTCATAATGTCTCTGTTTCCTTTTCCTTTCCTCTTTCTGTCTTTCCTTCGATTTCTTTCTGTTCTTTTTATATTTTATTTTTTTTTTTTGTCATATCCTTTTTTTATTTTTAATCGTTTTTTTTTTTTTTTTTCTTTCCCTCCTTTCTTTTTTTTTTCCGTTTTCTGCTCGCTTTCTCGTATCCTTTTCTTCTTTTTTTTCTTTCTTTCCATCTTTTTTTCCTCTGCATCCTATCATTTGCTTTCTTACTCTCTTCTCTGTTCTTTATTTCTTTATTAATTTTCACCAGTCTTTTTCTTTTTTTATTTTCTCACTCTTTCTTTTCTTTCTTGGTTTTCTCACATCATTGTTGCCTTAAAGCTTTCTTATCTTTATATTTTTCGACATTTCAACAGTATTTGTTCTTTTTTCATTTTTTCTTTTTCTTTTCTTCCTTGTTGTTCTCTCCTTCCTTTCCACATCATTCCTCCTTAATTGTTTCTTTATTTATTTATTTTCACAGTCTTTTTCTTTTTCTTTTTTTTATAAAATTATTTCTTTTCTTTCTTTCTTTCTTTCTTTTCCTTGTTTTTCTCACAGTCATTCCTGTACTTTCTCTGTTATTTTAATTTTCAGTACAATTTCAACAACATCGTTTTTTCTTTCTCTTTTTTCATTCTTCTAATCTTTTCTTTTCATTTTGCTTAACTTTTCTTTTTTTTTCTCCCCTCTTTCTCTTTTATGCTTTCCCCGCATCTTTTGGTCTTACTTACTTTCTTTTCTTTCTTTTATTATTTTTCACATTTTTCTTTTCCGTTTCTTTCTTTCTCTCTTTCCCTTCCTCTTTCTCTTTTTAGTTTTCCCAGTCATTCCCTTTTTCTTTTCTTTATTCTTTCTTTCTTAATTTCACATCTTTTCTTTTTCATTGTTCTTCTTTCTCTCTTTCTTTTTTACTTTCACATCATTTCTTACTTTCTTTTCTTTTCTTGTAAACTTTTTTTTTCTTTTGCATTCTTAATGTCTTCTATAATATTAGATATTGATGGTAAAGACATCTTGTTAGAAACCCTCACCATCCTCCTCTTATCTTAGTGATAACCACATCTTGTCATTGGATATAATTTCTCATCCATGAGTTTCAGATTTTTTTTATTCATAATTTATAGAGTAGATAATAAATAAAACTTCTGCTTTAATCAGAAGATTTAGTGTGAGTTTTCCTCTGAATATGAAGTCTGTCTAGAAACTTATGATTGTATAAAAACATTTTTATCATCAAATAATTACAGATCAATTTTATCTCCAAAATAGTTCCATTAGAAAGCCATAGAATCATGAAGATAGGAGGCAGGCTTAGCGTAATGGTTATCATCATATTATTGAAGTCAGTCGGTATACTGTTGGTTTCAACAGCAAGGGAGTCTATCCCCTTTTCATAGTACTTAGACTAGAGAGATTGTTTTGCTGAAGTGGAGCATCACAACTACCGTCACCTCCCCACTTTATCACTCAGATCAGATTACCCAATCTGCGCTACTCATGTGCTGAGTTGGCAGGTATTGATATCAAACCTGAACCTTTTGGTTCCAAGGCAGGTGCTATACGGACTCAGCTAAACCAGCCTTATGAAAAACGAAATAGTTTTGAATATTCCAAAACTTTTTAACTTTTGAATAATATAATAGTAATAATAGACAGGTAGTGCCACACTTACCATCAGCTCCCTACTTTATCGCTCAGATCAGATTACCCAATCTGTGCTACTCATGTGCTCAGCTGGCGGGGACTGGTATCAAACCTGGAATCTTTTGGTTCCAAGGCGAGTGCTCTATTGACTGGGCTAAACCAGCCTTATGAAAAACAAAATAGTTTTGAATATTCCAAAATTCCAAAACTTTTGACTCATCCTGGTACTCTTTCAAATTATGAATAATATAATAGTTTGTTTCATTGAAGACGGGTAGTGCAGACCTTTTTTTTTGCCGCAAAAATTTGACAATGCATTATCTCAAGTATTAGTCAGGGTTAGTAGATAAGAGGTTAGTGGTAAACATTGATATGGGGGGGGTGCAGGGGTTGTTCTCGAAAAAGTTTACAAATTATCATCTTAAATCTTATGAAATCTCTTTTTTTTTTTTTCATATTGTTTTATGTTGGCTTCTCTTATTTGCTTAATTAGAACTGGACAGGTGTGAAAGAAACAAAAAAAAAAGTTTTTTTTCTCATCTTTTCAATTCCCATTCCTTTCAGATAATTTCCAAAGAGAATACTTAAGTTGTTTATAGATTTAGTTGTACGTATATATATATGTAATACAAAAATAAAATTTGAAAATAAAAAGATTTACTCTTCATAAAGATTTTTTTTTTCTTTTTCAAAAATTATGTATTCATAAATATAATCCCACTTGGGCTTTGAAGTATGTTATCTGTCAAACTTACCTTTGTTTATAAGCATTATATATATATATATATATATATATATATATATATATATATACATATATATATATATATATATATATATATATATAGGGCTGGTTCAGCTCAGTCGGTAGAGCATTGGACTAGAGAACCACAAGGTTCCGGCTTCGATACAAGCTGACGCCAACTCAGCGCATGAGTAGCACAGGGTCTGTATGGTAAAGTGAGGAGCTGATGGTAGGTGTGGTGCTCCACCTCAGACATAAAAAAAACAATCTCCTTGGTCTAACACTAGTGAAAAGGCGATAGACTCCCTCATTGTCTGGGTTTGGTTGATACCAACTTTAGGCCACCCGATGAGTTATATATATGTGTATATATAAATGATTAATTCTTTTTATATGCCAGTCTTTTATGAGCCACCCTTGGTGCGTTGGTGGTTGGTTATCTTGTTTTAAGGCATATCAACCTTTTCGGGTCATTTAATGTTGAATCAAGCCATTTTGATAAACAAAGGACCCAGGTTGTTGTCATTTAAGTGGTTACCCCATTAAATATTGAACAGGCTCATTGTTGCTTAACTTCGGTGATATGACGGAACGGTGCTTTCAATGCTTTGTAACCTGACTGTAATTGGGCTACATCTATAATACTTAGAAGAAAATTAACACTTTATTAAAAGATTACAAGTGGTATATTTATTTAATGGACAACACACAAATTACTGAATTACTGGAAATTTAATAGATTATGAAAAAAATCTTCATCTAATCATAATTTTAACTATACGCCTTTATGTACAGTATGGGTACAAAATGTACAGTATGCATATCTAAAAAACTAGAGGTGATGAGTAAAAACGGATTTCAAATCTGAATTTCAGCACCCCCAAATTACGTTAAAACAGCTATTTTTGTGCTTGCCACAATTTCTTTGTAAACCAGTGTTTTTATTGGAAAACCTTCATGTTTCACAATTTTCTCAGTTCTCTGGCAAAGTCCAAGTATTTGTCTATCTTTTCAGTTTTTTTGTTTTTTTTCACCTTCACTCTGTGATCCGCCGGTACGGCAAAATCAAAAAGATGTCAAGTCTTCTCCTTCTTGTTAATCAGCACTAAGAATGGTCTCCTAGCCGGGATTAGGTGATCCAACTGTATATCAAAATCATAAAGGATTTTCAATGCCTAAATTTGTTTAAACGCATTTGCTGACTCCAAGCACTATACACTGGGAATCTGCCTCGGCTGCAAGAGGTAGGGGATAAACCATGTGAATGGTGATGGTACCATGACATAGAACTGTTCGTAAATTATTCATATAAAACTATACTCAATCACTAAGGTTTATTAGTTACTTGAAACTATATGAGATTTTTATCTCGCTAAATTTGAGGGGGCTCGCGAAAAATGGTGACTTTTGTAACCTATTTTTTTCTGTAAAATGAGTTCTAGAGCTACCCTACTCCTAAGAATTGGTTTATAAGAGCACTTCGGCCCACGGAATCCAAAAATACAATAAAAAATGTCTTAAAGTTAACCAATTTTAAGTTACTGATGATTTCTGATGTTTTCATAGCAAGATCAATATTCCAATGTGGCACTGCATCTATGACAAAAGTATTTTCTATTATTATTTCACATATATTGAACATAATTTGTACCAAAAAGACAGTTTGATTTTTGCTCAGAACCAAAGCTACAAAATTTCAGAAAAACTGAAGGGGTGTGTAATAATTTTAACTTTTTCTGGATGATTTGATATAGAATTACCCATAGTCAAACCTGGAGAGGGATAGGCTCCACCAAGTTTTCCTCTCCAAGATACACCACATATCCGACATAGATGGCAGGTGATTGTCAGAGAGTCATCAACCTGGAGTGCATAATGATTATCATTGTAAGAAATGGACACAGCAATTTGAGTTCAAATCCTGGATGAGGCTAGTAACTTTTCACATAGCGCTAATACCCTTGGGAAAGGTACGAATCCAATTATTCTCCTTCCAGCTATGGATAAGTTGTAGGTCAGACTAGACTCCTTAACTTTGGTTAGGAAATTGGTCTAGGAGAAGGAAAACTCTGTATTCAAGCATCTTAAACTCCACTTAAGATATTGACCTTGTGTCACATCCTGCTTGTGTGGAGGGGTTGGTAAATACATACATGCATACAATGTCACATGGGGTTACAAGTCTAGTTGTGATGGTGGTGATGATGTAGATGATGGTGGTGCTTGCTTGGTTTTTAACAGATATTTGATTTCATCTGCTGTACAAAAAGCATGGTCATAATACAGGGTGTTTCAGAAAAATTGATATCATTTATTTTGTAATCTAATAAATTTGTAATATAATTAAGGAACTTGGGTAATTAAGGTTTGCAAAACAATCAGTTTTAGTAAAAGTAAATAATGGGTAAAGAAGAGAGAAAGAAATATTTTGGAAAAATATTTGTAAAGAAGAATCTGGCTGGAATGCATTTTGAATTGCTGTTTGAATTCCAACCAGAGAAAATTCCGATGTTATATATTTTGGGGAAAAATAATAAGATACAACAGAATTTAGAATATGCTGAAAGGAAAAATCTGGCCAGAACATGTTGAATTGATTGGTTAAAATTCCAATGTACTTATATAATACAATATAACAATATACAATGGAATTAAAATATACAGAAATAAGTAGGTGAATGACATTAGAAAAATAACCAGCTGATTAACGATAATCATGAAATAGGGACAAGGATTCAAAGGGGGAAGGAAGGGCAGAAAGTGACTGGAGAGACCTTAGCTTAGCTGAAGAGCAGATGGCCTTCTTCTTTCTTTCTTTCTTTCTTTCTTCTCCCAAGTTTGACGGTTAGCTCACAGGTGGGAACGTCATAAGTTTAATAATTCTAATTATGCCAATTCTGTTATTATAAATATCTCTCTATGTCTCGATGACTACTAGGATAATCAAGGCTATAATAAACTTGTTAACACAAAAGACTTGCACTTGAGTTTGTTTTCAAATGCCAGCGTAGGGTTACCCGGTATTGTAATTCAAAAGACATTTCCACACACAAAGAAATGAGTCCATTTATAACAGATGAAAACCAGTACGTTACAACTTGGCCAATTTTCATTCAACTGATCTCAAATCTTAACAGCATGTGTAGAAACAAGTCAATATTCTATGTTTGATGTTTTTTCTTCCTTTTCTGCTATAGAAATTCACTGGACCCGAAAAAAGTGTTTAAACATTAAACATAAAATGTTGAGTTGCTTTTACACGTGCTGTTAAAAAATTGAGATTATTTGAACAAGAATTATAAAAATTATTACGTTATGAAAGGTTTGGTTTCTTTGTTTAATGACATATCAACCATCATGGGACATTTAATGCCAAAGCCATTCTTGTAGGTGAATGGGTTCATACCTTTCTCAAGGGTATTACTCCAAAAGTAAACCTAATATCCCAATAGTGTACTACAATTTCATAGTTCAGCACATTAGCCATTATGCCATGGGGATCTGAAAGATTATGAAAGCATATCAATTTTTCTGAAATACACTATACATCTCAAATGATATCAACAATTTTTAAATACTGTATAATCAAAAATAAAACAACACACACACAGATGTTTCTTTTTGTTTGTTTTTTTTACAAACACAATCTTTTTATTTTACAAATTTGTTTTGT
Organism: Doryteuthis pealeii; assembly: GCA_023376005.1. Classification (NCBI taxonomy): domain Eukaryota; kingdom Metazoa; phylum Mollusca; class Cephalopoda; order Myopsida; family Loliginidae; genus Doryteuthis; species Doryteuthis pealeii. Next base: position 53,051,273 of record CM042151.1, on the reverse strand, counting down.
ACATGAGTATATATGGTGATTCTTTTTTTCTTTGCTTTTAGCGGGGACTAGAGAGTGGTGTGAAGGAATGTATAAAACAATGAGGATGATTAATTGTAAGTGTTATGAGAGAGTTATCTCCCCTAATGAAGCATTAACTCTTCACTAGAAAAGTTTAGTTTCAGACAACAAGATGGCTGATTGGGTAAGATGTATTTTGTATAATGGCCGTGTTCCTGGATGCCCGGTTTCCGAATTAGTAGATGGATTTTCCAATGTTTATCTTTCTCTCAAGAGTTCGTTTTGGAAAATGTCTATTCATCTTTTGTTCCACAAAGCAAAAGTTTTTTTTTTGCTTTCCGTGTTGTAAGGGAATTCCTTTATGTTATTTGTGATGATATCCACAGAATTTGTATTCAAATTCTTTCCTTCCTGTAGAATTTCCAGTTGATTATTGAACTATTTAGTCCTCAAAGTCAATAATTGTTGTTGTGACTTTCAATATCTCTTTCATCACATTTCGTTTTTTCACCATTTTTGCTAGATTTTGTTTCTCATCCAAAAAATGTTGCCAAAAATTTATTAAAACCCAAAATATTAAGAACAATAAAATATAACAGATGTATTCTTAAACACGACAATATTTGTTTTCATTTCTCTCTGACCAGGATACAGCAGGATTCGGTTGGATAAGTAATTTACTGTCCACACATGTGTTATCGAGCAGCCATATTGTTGTCCGATACTACACTTTTTCAGTGAAGAGTTAATCGATTGTTAGGGGAGATAACTCTCCCCAAACAGCAAAGTATTGGTTCCCTCAAAGTATGGATTTCTTGCTTCAATGGGTTTAGCATGACAGAAAAAACAAAAGTTTTAAAAAATACAACACCCACTAACCTGGTGCAGTTGAAACCACTGGAGTCCATGATGTATTAAGTTCCATTTTATCTGTATGAATGCTTATGTATATATAATAGTCTGTTTTTTATTGTAAGGATGCAAATAGTTTGTATATATATATATATATATATATATATATATATATATACGTAAAGTGTACACATATATAAATGTGTGCACACTGTTGTATACTTAAATTATATGTGAATTAAATGTGTATGCATGTATGAAAAACCTGGGGATGGATTTACAGCTATTTTAATTTAAAATGTATTTGGTCTTTTCAAAACAGAACAATGAATAACTACCCAAGATGCCTCAATCAAAATGGAGACATGAGAATTACTGGAATATGATCATAAAATGTCCAGAAATGCTTATGTATATAGAACAGTCTGTTTTTTTTAATTTTTTTTTTGTAAGAATGCAGATGGTTTATACATATATATATATATATATATATATATATATATATATATATATATAATAATGTGTGTGTGTACATATATATATACAAAGTGTACACATATATGAATAAATGTTTACACACTCTGTTGTATATTTGAATTATGTGTGTATAGAATATGTATGCATGTATGAAAAACCTGGGGAGGGATTTAGAACTATTTCAATTCAAAATGCATTTGGTCTTTTCAAAACAGGACAATAACTACCCAAGATGCCTCAGTCAAAATGGAGACATGAGAATTACTGGAATTTGATCTTTAGAGTATCCAGGCATGTTTTGTAGTGTTATACACCAACAATCTTTTTAAAACCTTTTTACAGCATTATTGTTTTCGTTTTTATTTTTTATTAATTAATGTTTTCCAGCCCTTTGAAAAGAGATGTAAAGGAAACAGAAATGAATAATAAGAAAATAAATATCATTTTGTTGCAATTATACCATTTGATTTATATAGATAAAGTAAATATGAAACTGAGGCAGATATGTTTGTTTGTATTTAAGTATCTATCGTCAGGCCCATTTCAAGAGGAGTGCCAGGAGGGGAGTGCTGGTCTGTCCTAGAAATCACTTGACCGGCACCATACCCCACTCACACATCTAGGTGAATGTGATATAAACAGGCCTGTGTCTGAGACAATAGGACTTTCCAATAACAAATAAAGAAGTGGGGGAAATGAATGAAGTAGAATAGATACTGTCAAAATAAGAAAATTTCTTTTTAACTCTTTGCCTACCAAATTTCCCCCACAGCTGTACCAAATTTTCTTGTTATATTTTACCTGTATGATGGGATATTTCAAATTTCACAATCTATTCAACTCAGAACTCATTCTATTCAAAAAAGTCCTATTATTATTGTAGTCCGAGTCATTCTGTTCAATTACAATGAACTAACCAAATTTTCTTGTTTTTTTTACCTGTATGATGGAATATTTAATGTTCATTATCTATTCAACTCAGAACTCATTCTATTCAAATAAATCCTATTATTATCATTAGTTTGAGTCCTTCTGCTCAATTATAATGAACTAACCAAATTTTCTTGTTATTTTTTTTACCTGTATGATGGAATATTTTAATGTTCCCTATCTATTCAACTCAGAACTCATTCTATTCAAATAAAGTGCTATTATTATTGTAGTCCGAGTCCTTCTGCTCAATTATAATGAACTAACCAAAATTTTCTTGTTATTTTTTTTCCTGTATGATAGAATATTTTAATGTTCACTATCTATTCAACTCAGAACTCATTCTATTCAATAGTCCTATTATTATATTATTGTAGTCCGAGTCCTTCTGCTCAATTATAATGAACTAACCAAATTTTCTTGTTATTTTTTCCTATGATGAATATTTAATGTTCATTATCTATTCAACTCAGAACTCATTCTATTCAAATAAAGTCCTATTATTATTATTGTAGTTCGAGTCCTTCTGCTCAATTATAATGAACTAACCATCAGTAGCTTACGATAGGATCACAGTGATGGGAGAGCTGCTGTGAGTAGTTTAGAGTAGGCAAAGAGTTAATTTCACATAAACAAATTAAAGATATTAACTCGAATGATTTCATTGTAGAATTTGAAAAAAATGAAATAGAAATTTGTCCCCATAGAATAGAGACTCACATGCATTTTCATACTCTTTTATTGTTGTTTTTTGGGTTCTTTTAAAATTTTCATTGTCAAAAAATAGGTTTGCTAATTCTTTAAAAATCATTAAAACTACATTTAATCTTAGATGTAAACTATTTATTGATTTTTCCTGTTTTTATTCATAATTATTTTTTTCTTTCTTTCTGAGTGAACATGTTATTTTCTTTGCTTGTTTGTTTTTAGTTTTTTTTTTTTTTTTTTGGAGGGGGTTGTTGTTGCTTATTTATGTATATTAACATGTAAAAAAAAAAACAACAATAAAATGTCTGTGTGCATGTATGTCCATATGCTTCATCAAATGAATAAATCTTAATTTCTATCAATAATCATATAAATCCCTAGGTGTCAAATCAAGCCAGCAACACTGAGTGTCTTCACTCGCTTTTTTTTTTAATTATTATTTGGGATAATCACAGATGAAGTCAGAGTAGGTAAAAAAAAATTGCAATTAAAAGTCAAAAACAAATAAAGTAAAGACACCTCTGTACAGTAACTTCCCATTGGGTTTATCAGTTAAATCAAAATTATTATACTTTCATATATTGAACTATTTTGCAATAGCTCCTAAGTAAACATATCAAACGTTGTAATAATTAAATTATCATATTGTGGTATATCCACAGTCCTTCTAGTTTTAGTAAATACCTATTTAAACTGTTAAACTTAGCTTAAAATTTGAAATTGTTAAATAAAAGTTTATTCCTTGACCATTAACAATGTTGTAAAGTAAAAAAAATGTTGTTGGGGTGACCTAAAGCCAGACAGCAAGGAAGTCTATCCCCTTTTCACTAGCGCTAGACCAAGGAGATTGTTTTGGCATCTGAAGTGGAGCGCCACACCTACCATAAGCTCGTCAGTTTACTGGGCCGGTATCGAAGCTGGAACCTTGTGGTTCATAATGATGGCTAAAAATTTGACTTATGGTCAATCTGGTAAGCCAGTACCAAATAAAAGCCATATAAAGATGGTGATATGTATACCAAATTATTTAATGTTTTATTGTTTTTTTTTATGTAAATTTAAAGTCGCCAAAAAAATAAATAACTACCCAAGATGCCTCAGTCAAAATGGAGAAAAAAAAAGCTTGTAGAAGATTTTGTTACTGTACAGAGCTGTCTTTTTTTAATCATTATAAGTGATTTATCTTTTATTTCTTTTTTTATTTATTATTTTTCATTATTTTGTGTATCTGGGGGGAGTGTGTATCTCGTCTGCATTAAAAAGTGTTTCATGTGGTTCCCTATTTTTGAAAAGTTAAGTTATCTGTGATCAGTGGTGGATGATAATTTCTGGCATGTCCATTGTGTGCAGTCTGGAACATGACCAATATGGGGTGTGGTTGTGCACCTGGATGTAGTTGCTGTAAGCTCAGGACAAAAAAACCTTTGCTGCCCAGATTTCCCGTGGAGGTTATGGAACTGTTCAGTTCTTGAAGAATGGGATTCATAGCAATCGGAAGAACGTAGACCTGGAAGAAGAAAGAAAGCAAGCATTAAATATTACATAGACAAGATTATATAAAGATTTCTTGCTTGTAAATAATTTTTCCATAAAACTGCATAGGTTAGAAAACTTTAAATATATATTAAAATTAAACAAACTATATATAAATCAATAATGCTAAGTATGTATATATTAAAACTTGTTTTAAAAACACTGTTGGCCATTCTTTGTAAGGTACTACTTTCTGAGCATATATAAATAATATAGCGTTTCATTTCTTTATGTAGTTATTATATTGACTATAAATTAAATAAGTAAAAGTAAATAAAATTGTCGGGGCAGCCTAATGTCAGTACCAGCCAATCAGCGAGGGAGTCTATCCCCTTTTCACCAGCGCTAGACCAAGGAGATAGTTTTTGCGTCTGAGGTGGAGCACCACACCTACTATCAGCTCCTTACTTTACTGCACAGACCCCTGTGCTACTCATATGCTGAGTTGGCCAGGGCCGGTATCGAACTAAGAACCTTGCGGTTTCTAGCCAAACACTCTACCGACTGAGCTAACCCGGCCCCAATAAATTAAATACTCATTGATAAAGTTACTTAATTCCTGAAATTACTGTGATGTAAGCAGTGATGCAGTTTCAGTTACAGACAAATAGACTGAATCTCCATTATATAGACTAGCAAAATAAAATGCCCTCCAGGCAGTGTAAAAACTTGATCTTTGAAAGATGATGGGGGTGGGAGATAAAAATTCAATATTAGAGGGTTTGTTTTATAAGTAAGTACAATGATCAAAATTATTAAAGGAGTAAAATTAAAACAATTAAAAATGGAAACTTAGTTCTGTTCCCCTCAAATAAAATGTTGCGTGCATCTATTAATTATTAATTAAATAATTATTTTGAATATTTTACACATAAATTTTACACAAAATAAAGTATCTATTCATTTGTAAACCTTTTAGTTAACCTCTTGTTACTGAAAAAAAGTTTGAGAGTAAAAAATAATTTCAAAAACTGATTACAGAGTTGTTCTTTATTCTATGTATTGAAGATTTTCTGTATTGTGACATAAGCAGTGATGTAGTTTCAGTTACAAATAGAGACTGAATCTCCATTATATAGATTGTAAAGGAATAATGGAATAGCAATTGGAAGAACGTAGACCTGGAAAAAGAAAAAAACATTAAATATTACATAGATTGTAAGGGAATAATGGAATTCAAATAGACTTGCAATAAACATTGTTAGGTTATCTGCCCTCGTTTTCCTTCTGGTAGTAGTAAAGTCTGTGGTGTAGCCTATTATTGGTATCAGCCGGACCATGAGGGTGTCTCTCCCCTTTTCATCAGTGCATTTTTCATCTGAGATAGAGCGTGACATCTACCGTCAGCTCACATTTCACTGCACAGATACAAACCATGTTACCTATGCACTAAGTTGGCAAGGGCCTTGTGGTTCCTAAGTGGATGCTCTACTGACTGAGCTAAACCGGACCCATTTCTATCTAATTATTGATTTTAATGGCATGTCAACCTGTTTAGGGTTATTTTATGCCTAGAGGTTAGAGAATTGCATTCATTTTACATTCATATTTACATTTTTAGTTTAGTTGTTTCTTTACAGTATTTTTTGTATACAGTCCTATCAAATACAAATTATTTCTAAACAGATTTATTTGACCCGTATGAGTACTCCATACTCTCCAGAGCTTTAGCACATCCCATCATGGTGTAATAGTTAGCAAGCTAATCTCGCAGATCCATTACTAATGAATAGAGAGATTGATTCCCCATACTTACAACCTTGTGTCACATCCTACGCATGGCAAAGGGATTGGGTAAATACTAACTCCCCAGAGTTCTAAAACTAGAGCTCTTGAGTGTGTGGAATATCCATTCATTGTCATAACTCCGAGGTCCACTCTGACCCAGAGTGGTAGTACCTGTTAATGTCTAATAGATCTGTTAAAAAATTGTTCATATTCAGTAGAACGGTGTGCAAAAAAAAAAAAAAAATATGACGAGATATGCAGGACACTGTTGGAGAAGAAAGGAAGAGCTCATAAGTGACGTTCTCCTGTGAAAGCCAACACATGAGCATGCTAATGTGGGCCGCCCAACAAGGACCTACATTGACCAACTATGTGAGGATGCTGGTTGTGCAGAAAAAAACTTCCAGGGGCAAAGAATGATAGGGAAGGTTGGTGAGAAATTGGCATGGATATCTGTGCTACTTGCGCGACATGATGATGACAATGATGATTGTTGTCAAAGTTCCCTTAGAAAATTATGACTGTTACAATTTTTAAATTTCAGAAATACCAAATTTCTTTTCATATATAAGTGTTAAAGACTCACATCTTATTATAATGGAGATTGTGTGTTTTTCTGTCTGTAACCGAAACTATATTCCTACTCAAGTCACAATTCTCTTAGTTATTGACATCACATTCTCCATGATTTTATTTTTATCTAAACCTCAATTATTAATAAAATTGTCTTACATTATTAATACTGTTAACTATGTCTACATACTGACAACATGCAATTATATTTATATATATAACAAAATAGCGGTTTACAGTGTGAACGGGAGGGCTAATTTGCATATTAATATTAAAAAATTGAATTTAATAAATATGTGCTTAGTATTATTGATTTCTAACTGTTTGGTTTTATTTTAATGAATATAAGCAAAAATCTCTTCAATGAATCTTAAATGAAATTCATTAATAAGATAAAATAACTGTCATTTTATTCTTTACTGCCTCTTATAACTAAATACTTAAATTAGAAAAAATAACAATGAAAGACGACAGTGATGGAAGAGTAAGTTTCAGTTGTTCAATTTTTTATTATACTCCCTCTGTTTCAAATCTTTTATTATACTCCCTCTGTTTCAAATTTTTTATCTGTATTCTTATTTAGTTCCGTTAGACTTTCTAATTTAATATAATATTTTATTACATTAAAACTTAAATACTTGCACCCGGAGGGTGCATATATTTGCTAGTTACAATAACAATTATTTGAATTTGAGGAGAATAGATAATGAATTTTGATATGTCACATCATACAGGTAAAACATAGGAAGAATATTTGGTACTGCCGAGGGAAAAATTTGGTAGGCAAATAGTTGATATTACATTGATGACAAAATATATATTGTATTGTAAGATACTACTGGAGTACCTCAGGGTAGTAGCAATGATAAATTCATACTGACCCTAGAATCATCATATGAAGACTTTATTGGCCAGAGAACTGTCTGGAAATATAATTAGAGGTCTCATACCATTCCTAAGGGTATTAGTCCAAAAGTAGATGTGATTGTGCAACTAGTTTTCAAACTCACCTTCTACAATCTCGTAGTCCAACAATTTATCCATTACATCGCGGGGGACCCCCTCCCTCAGATTATCAGTGAGCAGTGTATTTTTAGTCATGGCTTAATTAAGCGGTCAAGAAGAGAAAGAAGTTACTGTTTATCTGAGGCTTCACCGCTGATCTCTGCTATAATAAGTGGCTACAGTCAATAACGTGTAATAGAATCATGGGGTCCTGTATGAAAAGAGAGAGGAGAATCGAGCTACGCCTGTAATACTGAATAAGGCATGATTAAAATGAATCAGAAGGTATTTGGATCAAATTAAATCGGGTCTGGTGGAATGGAAGCAGAGAAAGTGAAAAGAAAGGGGAACGGGTTTCCATTAAGAGAGTGATCAGGAGTTGGGGGTGGGGTGTTGCTGGGAATATTTCAATTGGTTTTGTGCAAAGAAATCTCAAATTCCAACTGAGGAGAGAGATTATTCCGCAGAGGCAGAATCCTTCTGATTAAATTGGCTTTCATGATATTGACTTTTAGTTAGCTAATTTCATTTTGTCAAATCCACATTTAACATTCCAGTTAATTAAACAGGTGGTAATAAAGAAAACAAATTTTATAACAATATGCAACACAATGATTTATTCATTTTAGTTTTATATTAGGAGCGGCTACCCAGCATCACCTGGGTAGAGGGGGACCAAAAAAACAAAAAACATGGTGTAATGATTAGCGAGTAGGTCTCACAGATACATTATTATGTTTTCAGTTAGTATAGTGTTCCGTTAGGAATCACAAGGTTCCTGGTTCGATACCAACCCTTGCCAACTCAGCGTATGAGTACCACAGGGATCTGTGTGGTAATGTGAGGAACTGATAGTAAGTGTGGCACTTTATGTCAGACACTAAAATAATCTCCTTGGTCTAGCACTAGTGAAAAGAGGATAGACTCCCTCGCTGTCTGGCTGATACTAACATTAGGCCGCCCCAACGATGACAACTTATATTTACTTTGTTGTTAATTTTATTTTCATAGTTTCATCCAGACATACACACATACATACATACACACTGACTTCCCTTTATATGTGTATAGATATCTTATTTGTTACATTAAAGAAGACATAAAAAGACATTTTTGTTGGAATTCTATATATTACATTGGTGCTGGTTTGAATGAGTAGAAATTACATATTAGGATCTGTGAATTGCTAAGACTATATTATGCACCTGTGTTGGAAACATTTAAGCATTCCCACTCACAAGCTAAAAGAGATTTGGTTTATATATATGCTTCCCCACCACTGGTAGGTTGAGCTCTCTGGAGTGGGCATTTGCTGCTGACTGTCACTTACTTAAATTGCTAGGCTCTCCTAAAAACTGAATCAAGTTCTCTGGCAGCCTTTATGTATATACATATGTATGTATTTATCAGTAAAATTATCTCACCAACTAGTGAGTGTGCTGATAGCCTGGTGGTTAGCATACGTATAAAAATCAGTTGGGCTTTGATCCCAACTGTAAGTAGCCTGCTAAGTCTAGCCACACTGAGGAGACATGATACTGCAAAACAGGACTGTGGATGATTAATTATCTCTCTCTCTCTCTCTCTCTCTCTCTCTCTCTCTCTCTCTCTCTCTCTCTTTGTCGGTTTAAAGCCATATAAAAATAAATACATTTGTTTGTTTACTTAACCTCATACTGTCGTGTAGCAAGTCAATAAAAAGTGGAATATAAATAAGTTTCAAAACAAACGAAGAATGTGGAAATGGCAAGCTAGTGTAACAGTTAGAGACTTCGCCTAGGTTTCAAGTCACACACGGAGCAGTCTCCCATGTCTATAACCTTGCTGATGAGACCTAATAGGTCGAAATGTACATTCAGGGACTGACATTTTCTCGATTTGTTTAGCCTTACATTTGAACATATATGCCCACCTAAATTCATTGATTATTAACTAATTAATTTTCAAAATTAGGTATGACTTCAATTAAGCACATATCCTCCAAAAATTGTCAGCTTAAAGCCATATAGAAATAAACACATTTGTTTGTTTACTTAACCTCATATATATATATATATATATATATATATATATATGTGTGTGTGTGTGTGTGTGTGTGTATTCATCAAAAGTTGCTACCACATTTTCATTGTAGTAGTATTAGTAGTTAATCTAAAAGGGCTTAATATATTTTGTAAAATATAGAGCATTTATAATTGTAGAAAAATGTTTTTCTCGCTATAATAGTTTTGGTGTTCAAGGTACACCTTCCTCAGGAGAACTAAAAAGTTATAGGTAGCTACATTTTATATACACTTGTCTGGTTTGGAATTATTTTTATTTCTCTTTCTGTCATTTAATGAGTTTATATGAACTTTAGTTCCTAAATCTAAACTGTTTGCCTTTGAAATTAGACATTAGTTTTCCATAAGCTTATGTCTCCTTTATTCAGGCAAAAGTAATTTGTAATTCTATCTGTCATCTATCTTCAACTTCCACTTCTTTTTTACTTTATTCATTTTGTTTATATCTTGTGTATACTACTGAAGTTAAAGTCTACTGGTAAATCTATTAAGTTGCATTTTTTTAAAATAATTAATATATATCTGATATCTATACTAGAAGCAGCTACCCAGCGTTGTCTGGGTAGAAGTGGGGTAAAAAGTTAGTTTCGCAGATCCACGTTGGATCCTCACAGAATGCCTCATTAAAATCCCTAGGTAAAAAAGACCTTGCATTGATCCAGACACTGTGAAAAGAAAAATTAATATCTCTTATTTAAAATACTAAATGAAAAAATTCATGCTGTCACTATATAAATTTTATTCTTTAATCATCTTCATGAATACAAATCAAGTCTTCATTATTTTTGTTCAAAAAGCAAAAGCCAGTGATAGTGAATGTGTATAATATATTTACTTTTTCATTAATTGTTTTATTTTTAAAGTTTCCTCCGGACATATATATACACAAACTGTCCTTTATATATGTATTGGTTAATCTTAATAATACATTAATGAATTATGAATTTTATGGCAGCATTTCCCCAAAAATCCATCTTTTTTATTCAGAAGATTTTTCTTATCAGGGAATCTAATCATCACTAACTTTTCTTGTAAATACAAGAAACACAGTCAGTCAAACTTCAGCAGATATTGGATCTCTTTAAAATTTCCCATTTAATAATTGGTGTCATATTTTGATTCTTTAAGTTCTAAACATAGCTAGCTACGGTTGTTACATTTTTTAGTTTAATATTTGAAAATTGTCTTTCTTACTATAACTCAGATATACAGGCTCTATCAATGATATTGAACACTCATTAGTTATAAATATTGCAAACTATATTATCTCTCTCTCTCTCTCTCTCTCTCTCTATATATATATATATATATATATATATACACACATATATATAAAGAGAAAGAGAAAGAGAATGACAATTTCTTTAATTGTCATTCTCTTTCTCTTTCTCTTTCTCTTTCTATATATATATATATATATAAAGTAATCTGCTGACGCGCGTTTTGGGGTTTTACCCCTCATCAGTGCAGCTAGACTTATTTTTCAGCAGCTACTTCTGGTCGGGATCGAGACCCGAACGAACTTTCGCTCGTCAAGTCTCTTACCGATGGGTCCACAAGCAGCTGCCTAGAATAGAAGGCAGAATAATCGCTATGTTTCCTAAGCCGGAAATAAACTCACCAGAGGTCTCTAACTTGTAAACAAGTGAGACTAGCATTTCGCCGAAGCGGTGAATTTTCACAATTAGTACCTTCTAGACAGAGTGCTCAACCTGAAAATTGGGAAGCGTATATAAAGTAATCTATATATATATATATATATATATATAGATAGATAGATAATATAGTTTGCAGTATTTATAACTAAAGAGTGTTCAATATCAATGAAGTATTAGAAGAAACTAATTTTAAATCAAATATAACTACCTACCTACTTCCATCCACATGGTGTGTGTCACACTAAGATACACCAAAATGATGAATAGAATAAGTTAATTGAAACCTAATTCCGCCCCCCCTGCATCCACACACATATGCATTTGCTACATGTTCCATGCAGATGAACGAAGTTTTAAAATTAATTCTTAAGACACCAACTCTTCTCTTGACAATTTTGACACAACATCTGTCACAGCCAACCACTCTCCTCCAACCACTTTCCTCCAACCACTCTCCTCCATAATTTCTCATTTGTACAGAAATACTTCAGCAATATTGCAACTGCAAATGACAACTGCTTTTTTTTTGGTTTTTAATTCCATAAGATTTAATTATGCTTAAAAGGCAAACTTGCATACACCAAATTCCAATGATCAGATATCACATTGATGCTGTTAAAGATTGTAAAATGCTATGACAGTCTATAAAAATCAATATTTATTATCAAGATTTTCTATTGTTTAAATATGAAAAAAATATTTTCATATATTTTTCATGTTTCAATGGATAGTCTTATTTTCGTGAAAAGTTTTCTCAAATTATTTGCTTGGTAGTATTTTGTTCGCATTAGATCAAAGTCTACACACTCTAGCAGTATATGTTTCACTATAAATCTCTCTTGGCATGTAGTGCATATTGGGGGTTCTTTGCTCTCAAGTAAATAATGATGGGTGATGTAGGTGTGGCCTATGTGAAGGCGGGTCAGTACAACAGTCTTAATAAAGTCAAAATAAAACAATGAATATGCATTTCAAGATCTGTCTTTGATTATTTCTTAATAAAGTAAACAAAATATTCTAACCATTAAAATCGGTAATTATGAACTTTTGTTTAGTAAATTAGGGTGTCCCAGAAAAAACAGAACCCACAAATTTTGTAATAAAACTTAATTTTCCCATTAAACAAATAAATTAGGGCTTAGCGTTAGGGCTAGCATTGGGGTTTAGGGTTTAGGGTTAGTTTAATGGAAAAATAAATAAATAATTTGCGTTCTGTTTTTTCTGGGTCACCCTGTACAGGCAGACCCAGAATATGACAATACAATATAAATTCAACAAAAGATATACTCAGACTTACCTGGAACGTTCTTTGTAAGTCCAATGTCACCCTCACTCCAGCCATCCTCGCTCTCACTGTGACAGTCGGGGATCATGAATTGTCTTTGTTCATTCTCTTCATCAACCCCGATTTCCTTTAAACAAACAAATAAAAAAACTTTTTAAAAAATCTTTGAATTGCATAATTTCATAAATAATCTATATATTAATACTCATGTTTGTACAACCATTATCATCTTGCAACACCCTCTGGTTAAAAATGAGACCATCCAAATCATCCAAGATGAAATGCAAAAATTTAAATCTGATTATCTGGTGTTGCCTATCTGCCAAATTCTTATTTCTTGTAAGTGTCGTTACCTCAGCTAAATAATGGGCCATTCTTTTTTTAGTATAAAGAAAGAAAGGGAAAAAAACAAGGAGTCTTTGTCTAAAAGAACAAGTACTGGTATCAGCACAGGGTCTTAGATGATTACTTGTTCCGATACATGGCTCACTTCCTGTACCTATGATGCTTTAACAGCCAACAGGAGGTGGAAGCTTCAGTGAAGGAGTTCTTCTCCTCGAAGGACAAGAACTGGCGTGGGTGTTACATAATTGATTTATATTCTTAGTGGGAAAACACAGGAAAAGGATTGACACTTTTTTAACCCCATGATGACCTACTCTTCCAGTTTGCCAATGCAAGCAGTATGAAAAAGTTGCTAGAAAAATCAGTCTTTGGCTGGGTGCTGAAGGGAACGGACCATAATGGCTGGTTCCATTTAATTAGTCAAATATTCACACATGTGTTGTTGATCTGGGATTCATACAAATAAAATATGAGCTCAAAACAAAGCAATATCTAATGTTGTTACTAAGAACAAACAAACAACACAAGTACAGAGGATCCAGCACAGATAAAGAAACATCTATCAGATCTAAAGATAGACAGATCCAGCCCAAGCTAAGATGTAAGATAGCAAGATAGAAGATACAGAAGCTAAGTATACAAGCAAAAAAGATAAGTATACCTGTATACAACCATGGGTATGCAGGTATACTATATACAAAGAAATAAGGTATAAAAGATACAAGATGAATTATGATATACATCAAATTCTGTGTAAAAAAAGAAAGTCTTGCTAATTAAGAACAAAATAATAACACAGGACATCCCAGATCAGATCTAGAATAACAGAAGATACAGCTAAGACCAATCCAGAGATAAACAGATCCAGTCCAAGCTAAGATAGCAAGATAGAAGAAGCAAAAGCTAAGTATACAAGCCAAGAAGATAATATACAGGTATACTATATACAAAGAAATATATAAAACAATATACACAGATACATATATACAAGAAGAACAAACAAACAAGCAAAAGTAAAGAAGATCCAGTCTAGATTAAGAAACATCTATCAGATCCAAAGATAGATCCAGCCCAAGCTAAACTAGAAGAAACAGAAGCTAAGTATCCAAGCAAAGAATATAAGTATACCTGTATACAACCAGGGGTATACAGCTATACTATATATGAAGAAAGTAGATGAGATATCAGCTATAACAGCTACCCAGAACAGAAGAAATACAAGATAATACACGTCAATTTTAAGATGCTATACAACATGGGTCAAGGACTGGCAGAAAGTTGGCTTCATCCAGCGTATAGTCCAGAACCTTCACTAGCATATTGTATGGACCTAGATCCCTTGGATTATTATTTGTTCCGATCCGTGGATCGTTTCCACCAACAGAGCAGAAATCCAATTCATGGGACTCACAATTGATTAATCTTGAAAGGATACATTTTCATCTCGTGTTACTTGGGTGAGTCAAAAGTTTTGCAATATTTTGGTAGCATGAGGCACAATTCTAAACTGTGAGATGTCATACAACTCATTTATCAACCAGCCTAAAAGCCGCCTAATGGAGCAGTAATTATGACACTTCATGTATTGAGTATTTAATTCAAATGCAATTTGATATAGGTCCTTACTTTCAATACAAACAATTACTTTTATTTCATGGGTGACTTTTGCTGAATTTTGCTATTAATCTAAATTATTCCCAAATTCATTTCCAAGTTATAAAAATTATTACCTAAAAAAAAATTATTGCAAAAAATCCCATAAAAAATCTCTGAAAACAATCACAGTAATTAAAACTTGGGACTCAAAAATTTCAGGAATGCAGATACAGACTTGGTCTAGAATATTATTAATTTGCTCACGGAGTCAGCATGATTCCAATATGGTATCATATTTTGGTCTACAGTCTCTAGGAGTAAATCTGAAAAAATATGACACACTGACATTCTGAATTCGCATTTATTATTAGAGATGGCAGATTATTTGTATTAGATAGGAATACTTGATAGTATATAGTAGTAAGTAAAGTTGGCAGAGTGACCTATTGTCAGTATCAGCCAGACTGGAGAGATTCACTTTTCAAATCACATAGAATATTATTCATAAATAAATACACTCTATTAGAGATATTACAGATTGCATCTGAGGTGGAGCACAACTCCTACCATCAGTTCTCCACTTTTCTTCACAGATCAGATTACCCAATGTGCGCTGAGTTGGTGAAGGCCAGTATTGAACCTGGAACATTGTGGTTCCTAGACAGATGCTCTACCAACTGGGAACTGTGTGCAAAAACTTATAAGAAACTATGTATGTGATTCCTTAACCTCTAGGCATACAATAACCCCAGATGAGTTGAATGCCATTAAAATCAATCAGTCAATCAATCAATCAACTAGATTTGACCTGAACTGACAATCCAAACAATTCTTTTTCCTGTATATTTATATTTCATTTATATTCATAAATTTCCAATACAAAATGTAATATAATTTTATTTGGGTCTATAATTAGCCATATTGAAAGTTACCATGTTCATTCACCCAAATAAAAGCCACACTATCAAAATGTTGCAAATATCTTTAAAGTTACCATGTTCCATTCACCCAAATAAAAGCCACATATCAAAATGTTGCAAATATCTTTAAAGTTACCATGTTCCATTCACCCAAATAAAAGCCACACTATCAAAATGTTGCAAATATCTTTAAAGTTACCATGTTCCATTCACCCAAATAAAAGCCACACTATCAAAATGTTGCAAATATCTTTAAAGTTACCATGTTCCATTCACCCAAATAAAAGCCACACTATCAAAATGTTGCAAATATCTTTAAAGTTACCATGTTCCATTCACCCAATAAAAGCCACACTATCAAAATGTTGCAAATATCTTTAAAGTTACCATGTTCCATTCACCCAAATAAAAGCCACACTATCAAAATGTTGCAAATATCTTTAAAGTTACCATGTTCCATTCACCCAAATAAAAGCCACACTATCAAAATGTTGCAAATATCTTTAAAGTTACCATGTTCCATTCACCCAAAATAAAAGCCACACTATCAAAATGTTGCAAATATCTTTAAAGTTACCATCTTCAGTATAGACCAAAAGAAAAAGGGAAGGGCCTGGAATAATCACAAGTTATTGACTGAAATAGAAAAGAGAAATGAGTTCTATTTTGATTAAAGCAAGGAAAGCTGGATAGCAGGGGTCCCTCGGTGTTGACCAAAAAGAAGAAAAATGTAAGGGAGTGTGGGGGGGGAGTATTTCATGTTGACCTAAGGAGAACTACTTGAGAGTGTGACTGTTTGGTGTTGAATAAATAGGAAGAAAGCGAAAGGCTACATTGAGGGTTTTTTTTTCTCTTTTTTCTTTTTTTTTTTTTTTTCATTTTGTCCAGCCTTTGTCCACAATCATTATTCCTGACCCCGACCTGTGCCTTTGCCTCAGCTCATGCTGACCTTTTCCCTTCCAATCTCAACCCTGACCCCCACCCCCCAGAGAACTGAGATAGCAATCATCAACTCCTAGTTCTCTAGACTATTATTGAAAGGAAGTGGGGAATATAGATTCCTTTTACCGTCCCCTTACCTCCTGCCCGGCAAACAAGACCAGATCTTTTGCCAGTTCAATTTATTCCATTCAAGATCTCTCACCAGGCCATCTGACCCAAACCCTTTCACTTTTCTGTCATTGATTCCACAAACCTACTGTGCACAACTAAGCTCCATCAGTTCGAATTACCCCCACCCACCGATACTTCCCATTGAATGGTTTGTCCACACGGATGCATACCTCTTGGCAAAGTGGCTTGTACTTCTCCGATAGCATGTATGATGGACTGGGACTAATATAAAAAGGCGACAAGAGAAAATTGCCAAGAAAAGAACACATTTATTGATTACTACATTCCCATTGTCCTTTTTGGTGCGAGGGTTTCTTTTTTCTTTTTTTTCTTTTTTTGTTCCTTTCTTTTTTCTTTCTTTTATGAATGTCTTTGACCCCTTTTGAAAATAAGCCACAAGTTAAGCAGTGGTCAAAGAGAAATCACGACTCATTTCACAATAATCTCTGATGCTAAAATGAGATTGGTGACACAAAATATCTTCCATTCTTCAATAGATTCTTATATATGCGGCCACCTCGGATCAGGCAAGAAAAGAGTTGGCAGATATACCGTCTTGGTTACAATAGACTTACATGTAACTCTCTCTCTCTCTCTCTCTCTCTCTCTCTCTCTCTCTCTCTCTCTCTCTCTCTCTCTCTCTCACACACACACACATATACATACATGAACTCATGTTTTGCATTATAACAGCATAAGAAGGGGTGAATGATTGTGATTAGGATTCCATAGTTATTACTTTTATATTGAGGATTCGGATGATTAAAAAATGATATTCTACACAGTTACAATAGATTTTCAAGTATTCTATCTCTATCTCTCTCACTCTGTTCTCTCTCTCACTCTCTCACTCACCCACTCTCTGTATCTCTCCCACACTCTCTCTCACTCTCTCACACTCACTTTCTGTATCTCTCTCTCTCACTCACTCACTCACCCACTCTCTGTATCTGTATCTGTATCTCTCTCACTCTCACTCTGTATCTGTATCTCTATCTCTATCTATCTATCACACATTGTGTTAGTTATAGTTACTAGATGACAAGAGAGCACACTTTTATATTGAGGATTTGGATGATTAAAAAATGATATTCTTCATGGTTACAATAATTTCTTTCTCCTTTCTCTCTCTCTCTCTCTCTCTCTCTCTCTCTCTCTCTCTCTCTCTCTCTCTCTCTCTCTCTCTCTCTCTCTCTCTCTCTCTCTCGTAAAATGAATAAAAGAAGAACTTAGATTGACCAAAGGACGAGAAAATTAATGATAATGCACAAGGCTTTACACCCTAGAAACGATAGGTTATACATCTCAAGAAAAAGGTGGAAGAGGTCTTGCCAATACAAAGGACTGTGTAGATACCACAATCCAAAGACTCAAAGAATACACAAAAAAGAGCAAAGAAAGATTACTTATGGTAGCCAACAACAGCAGATACAACATATGGACAAACAGAAGAACAACAAAAACTAGAAAATTATATGGATACTTCAAACGACAAATTGTGGAGGTTGCCCATGAAAAGACTTGGACATGGTTAAGAAGAGAAAACCTCAATTGAGAAACTGAATGGCTAATAATTGCTGCACAAAATAATGCCATAAGAACAAATTATATCAAAGCAAAAATTGATAAGACACAACAAAACAGTCAATGTAGACTGTGTGGTGACAGAGATGAGACCATAAACCATGTATTAAGCGAATGTAGCAAACTGGTAAAATGGGACTATGAAGCTAGGCATGACTGGGTTGGAAAGGTGATCCACTGGGAATTATACAAAAAATCAATTTGATCATACAACAATTGGAATATGCATAAACCAGAATCTCTTCTTGATAATGAAATGCATAAAATTCTCTGGGACTTTGAGATAAAGACAGATCACCTTATCCCAGCCAGGAGACCAGACCTAGTATTGGTTAACAAAAAAAAAGTGAACTTGTCAACTGGTAGACTTTGCAGTTCCAGCAGATCACAGGATGAAGATGAAGGAAAACGAAAAGATAGACAAATATCTAGACCTTGCCAGAAAATTGAAAAAGCTGTGGAATATTAGGGTGAAAGTGATACCAATTGCAGTTAGTGCACTTGGAACAGTTCAAAAACACTTGGAAAAAAGACTAGAGGAACTGGAAATTAGAAGAAGAACTGAGGCCATCCAGACACGCATTGCTGTAATCGATCAGAATACTCAAAAGAGTCCTAGACTTGTTGTCTCTCAGACTCCAGTGAAATACTATCAGCTAATGCTGGTGAGAAAAATTCACATAATAATAATAATAATAATAATAATAATCTATTAATAATGGAGATTCGCTTCCGTTTTTTGTCTGTAACAAAAATTACGTCACTGCTTACGTCACATTACCCAAAATCATCATAACATAGAATAAATACACTCAAAATTTGAACATGCAACATTAGACAGTCCTCATTGTTTTTTAAAACAAGTTTTAATAAATACATGACTGGTATTATATATCTATATATAGTTTGTTTTATTTTAATACATATTTAAAGTTTACATTTCAAATTGTTTTATTTTTCAATCCTTTAATGAATTTGATGATTTTACTTACTTAGGGTACAAACTCGCTGACATTGAATTTTTTACTCCCACCCCTCAGGCAATATGTTTCAAAAATCTATTTTTACATCACCCGGAGGGTGTTTTTTATTTTATACTAGTAATAATAATAATGGTAGTGCCTAACAGTTGAAAGACCAATTAAAATTTCCAGCCTCCACTTTTGAACTTCATATCACAATTGCTTTCTCAAAAAAGCAATTAAGAAGTTCATAAAGTTTTTCATTTCTTATAAGTGGTACATATTAATTAAATTTGGTCTGTGTTGGTGAGTGAACTTCAAATTTTATTGTAAACTAAAAAACTTATTGAGTGTAGTCTTATTAGTAAATTACCAATTTCAGTATGGCTTTTACCATTGCCCTAATAAAGATTTTGCGGACCATATGACCTTTAGGCACCCCTTTTGCGATCTCGATTCATAAGGACTTTTTTTCCATTTACACCATCAAAATCTGTTTAATTGTTAATGGACGATTTTTAGAGTTATTTTAAAAAAAATGTTTTTAAAGTTCAAATCCTGAACAAGGTTGTTTACAATTCACATAGCACTAATACACTTGGGAAAGGTATAACTCTAAATATTCCCCTCCAGCTATGGGTAAATAGTAGGACAAACTGGGCTCTTTAACCATGGTATGCCAACTGGTCTAGGAGTAGGGAAAACTTAATTCAAACCTGTTAAGCTTCACAAAAAAAATTGACCGTGTGTCACATCTTGCTTGTACGGAAGAGTTGTGTAAATATATACAATAATACAACCAGCCACAGCAGGTACCCTCGTTGAGCTGCAATAGTCATGTGATATACTTGGTGCAAAGTAGTATGTTCCGAAATAGTGCAAAACTTTTGACTCACCCTTATTATTTGAAGTGAAAATTTAATGGAAAATGATTTAAATATTATTAGCAAACAATGAGTTTTTTTTCCTTTGTTTTTATTACTTGTTATATTTTTATTCATTAAATTCAGTATTCTACTACATCATCAGAATATATGTGTTGCATCCTGCTTATGTGGAGGGGTTGGGTAAATGCATACTGCATCAGCCTAAAAAGATTTTTAAAAAAAATCTATTAAGGTTTCTTTTTGATATAGACTGGTGCCCAAGTAATAAGAAGATGACTAATCCCTGAACGTGATTAATTGACATTCTAAGTCTGGATAAAGTTGGCTGGACCAATCTGATTGGGTTGATCCAGCCTATAAGTCCGCAATTGATCCTCTGACAACCAAGACTGATGCGTGTCATTCTATCTTCCTGTCACATGACCACACAGTTCAAAGGTACAACACGGCCAGCTTCAGTGAGTCAGAACTGCAGACTTAAAGGATAGTATTGATTGATTGAAGCCCCAACAAATGTTATTCTTTCTATTCCTCTGAGATTGCGGCTCCATCTTCTCTTTTAGTCTGTAACTCTTTTTCTGAATGCAATTCCTTGAACAACTTTACCAAACCAGCTCTGTAACCAGACAATTTCACCAAATGTTACTAAACCTAAACAAATGTTCTGTCTGTCGGCTGGGGCATTAGAATGCACTAACTGCGCCTCTGCAGAGGGGTAAGACTTCCCCACCTGTTGGCCGTAAGTGGTGACCCGTGATGCTTAAGGATAAAACTCAGGTGGTTGAGCAGTCCACTTTGGCCCTTTCTTGTGCTAGACAAGTGGTCGGAGAGGCCCCCTCTGATCAATTGGCTGGTCACATTAAGCCCTAGCACCTATATGATTGACCCAACCCTATCGCCCTTCTAGCAAACCCCAACCCTTTTTATCATGGGTGCTAGAAGATGGTGGCTGAGGGTCTACATGTCCTGGAAATGACGTTAAACTCTATCTGATGGTGAGGTTCAAGTTTTGGAGGTTTGGGGAAAGTGGAGCACCCATTCATCATCATTGCTCCCTGGTCCACTCTGACCCAGAGTGGTAGTACCTGTTAGGGTCCCATCTATGGGTTAAATAGAAAAATGTATTTATAAAAAATTATGTATCCATTAAGAATGACTTTATTTCAAAACTTTATTGTCATTAAATGACCCACTGAGGTTGATATGCCGTAAAACAATTTGTTTGGTTTGTAAAAATATCAGAGGAACTATATCAAAGTAGATATGAATTGTCTGAAATTTCTATATTTTGATATCCTAACCATAAGAATTATCAGATGCAACAATATGATTAATATTGATGTCAGTGATATATTCTGTAATTTGATATTCCTACCATAAAAATATCATATGAACAGGGAAAAAAATCATATGAATATCAAGAATATCATATATTATATGAATATAAAAAAAATATGAAAAATATTATATTCTAATGAAACACATGGAATTTCTGTGAAATGAAAAAAAATCAAGAAAAAAATATTCTCTAATTCACAATTTCAATATTACAAATAAAACAAACATGTAACTTCTTTTTTTTTTCAATTCATTTTAATTTTACACTGAGCATTTAAGTGAATACAAGGCCATTTGGAATGTTTCATTTTTAAAATTGGGTGAAATAAAATGAGACAAATAAGTTATCTG
The DNA here is from genome assembly GCA_023376005.1 of Doryteuthis pealeii. Taxonomy (NCBI): domain Eukaryota; kingdom Metazoa; phylum Mollusca; class Cephalopoda; order Myopsida; family Loliginidae; genus Doryteuthis; species Doryteuthis pealeii. The sequence continues at coordinate 53,029,365 of CM042151.1, read as the reverse complement.
CAATTAAGTGACACCAGATAATCTGGATTCACATTTTTGCATTGCATCTAGGATGATTTGGACGGTTCATTTTTAACAGAAGGTGTTGCAGAATGATAACAGATGGAAGATTTAGGATCAAATGTATTAATATGTAGATTATGAACAATATTGATATTGAATGAAAATTCTATATTTTGATATTCCTGCCCTAATATCATATTAATAGGAAAAGATATCATATCTATGAATATGAAAATATGGAAAAGATATCGTATATCATGATCAATATTAATGTCAATGAGATGAAAATTCAATATTTTGATATTCCACCACAAAAATTATCAAATGAAACTACATGGCAAATATTGATATCAGTGTAGCAAAATTCAATATTTTGATATTCCTACCACAAAAATATCAAATAAAACTACATGGCAAATATTGATATCAGTGTAGCAAAAATTCAATATTTTGATATTCCTACAAAAATTATCAAATGAAACTACATGGCAAATATTGATATCAGTGTAGCAAAAATTCAATATTTTGATATTTCTACCACAAAAATTATCAAATGAAACTACATGGCAAATATTGATATCAGTGTAGCAAAAATTCAATATTTTGATATTCCTACCAAAAATTATCAAATGAACTACTACATGGCAAATATTGATATCAGTGTAGCAAAAATTCAATATTTTGATATTCCTACCTTAGAAATTATCAAATGAAACTACATGGCAAATATTGATATCAGTGTAGCAAAAATTCAATATTTTGAAATTCCTGCCACAAAATTATCAAATGAAACTACATGGCAAATATTGATATCAGTGTAGCAAAAATTCAATATTTTGATATTTCTGCCACAAAAATTATCAGACAAAACTATGATGACTAATATGGCAATGTGCTGAAGGACTCTATATTTTTCCAATAGATTTCTATGCATTTTTGATAGATTTATGTTATTACATTTTGTCCTGTTTTGATGGTTCTAACATCTTTAATATAAAATGGTCACTGCACTTCATGTCAATTACAGACCCCACAGCTCCAAGACTCTTTGGCAATGTTCACAATAATACAAACGTTTGTTGTCCTTTGCTCCATTAATGAAAAAAATGGAAATAAGAATTCTATTTCCATCCTCTGCAATAAACTGTGATTGATTTTTTTTTACACCAGTAGAAAATAACAAATTGGAAAGAAATTATGGTCAGATAGGTGAGGCTAAAAAATAACAAAAAGAAAGAATAGGAGAAAGAAAGAAAGAAAGGAAAGAAAAGAAAAGAAAAAGAAAGAAAAGAAAAAAGAAGAAAGAAGAAAGAAAGAAAGAAAGAAAGAAAGAAAGAAAAGAAAAAAGAAAAAAGAAAGAAAAAAAAAGAAAAGAAAGAAAGAGAAAAGAAAGAAAGAGAAAGAAAAGAAAGAAACAGGAAAGAAAGAAATTGTGGACACATAGGTAAGAAAAAACAATAAAAGATAGAAGGATATGCAGAATAAAGAGGAAAAAGAAAATAAAACAGATGGAAAGAAAGAGAAAGAAGTAAAGAAAGACAAAGAGAAAAGAAAGAAATAGAGAATGAAAGTAAGGATGACTGGCAAAGAAGTATTGGGAAAGAAACAAAGAATATGAAATGAGGAAAGACAGAAAGAAAGATAGAAAGAGAATTTCAAAAGAAAGAAAATCATTGAGAAAGAAAAAAAGACCCCCAAAAAAAAAAAAAAAAAAAAAAATAAAACAAAGGGAGATAGGAAAAAAAATTGTAAAGAATGAATGAGATTGAGAATGAAAGAAAAAACTCATAAGTAATAAGAAAAGAAGAAATTTTTATTTCCAATAAACAAATATATAGGTCTGATATAAGTGATAAAACTAAGGAAAATAAGGAAGAAAGATAGAAAGAGAAAGAAAGTAAGGAAGACTGTCAAAGAATAAAAGTAATCAGGGTGAAGAAAGAAAGAAAGAAAGGGAAAGAAAAAAAAAAAAAGAACAAAGTAAGTTGGAAAAACAGAAAGAAAGATAGAAAGTAAATTTTAAAAGAAAGAAAAGAATGAATGACACTGAGAAAGAAAGAAAGAAAGAAACCATAAAAAGAAAGAAAGAAATACAGAAAAGTTTGAAAAGAATGAATGACATTGAGAATAAAAGAAAAAAAAATAATAATAAAAAAAAAAAAAAAAATTCCGTATTTCCAATAAACAAATATATAGGTCTGATATGAGTGACCTGAACCCCAATTCTCCCCTCTAACTTTCACACTCCGTTATTACTCGCTGCAAGCCGAAAACCTCAGCTCAACTCTACCTCCTCTCACCTTACATTAATTCCTCTGCCTGCCACCTCGGGGTCACATAATAAAACAAACATGAATCATATTCAGCTTGAGCAACAAACCGAGTGCTTCATCCAATTTTCCGAAAAAGAATCTGTGGAAAAACAATTTCTTGATTGGATTTTTGATCCGATAGACACTATGCTCACCAGCACCACGAGCAAGAGGCTGCGAATGTCTTGACACAAGCAGAGGGAAGAAAACGGCCTGGAAAGTGTTCGAGTGAAGATCCCTGTAAATTAGACTCTCGATGTGGTATGTATGGTTGTTAAGAACCTAAGACCGGCTAGTGCAATGTCTAGTACAATCAACTTATTTCAAGATTATGCTTTTTTCAGGGTTAACTCTTGATATATATATATAGATATAGATATATAGATATATAGAAATATATATATCAAGTAAAAAATATATCAGAAGATTTAGATTTTTAGCATTATAGCCTATTTCCGGAAGCCTAGACCAAATGTCTAGTGTTCCCAATCATCAGATGCAAATGATGGATTCTTTATTACTTTTAAGGCAATTGAAAACGGATTTTTTTTTAAAGCCTTAAAAGTAATAAAGAATTCATTCGCATCTGATGATTGGGAACACTAGAAATTTGGTCTAGGCTTCTTGAAAGAGGCTATAATGCTAAAAATTTAAATCTTCTGATATATTTTTTACTTATATAATTTTGCTCTGTGATTCTGACAATAAGAGCACACATTGAGCTCTGTAAACTACAACACTTAAAAAAAAAAAAAAACTTCTATGTTGTAAAGAAGATTTCTTCTCCAGATATTTGGATGATATATACTAGACAAAATAAGGCCGGTTGGGTCATCCATTGAGCTCTGAGTAGATAATTGGGATTAGGGAAAAGTGAGTTTGCAAAGTAAATCAAATTTAAAATAAATAAATACTGCCTGAGAATTTTAAAAAACATTAAAGTCATTTTGTAAGATTTCTAAGAAAGAGAACATTTGAATAATTTAGATTTATCAAGAGCCAAGATACTTATGAAACTTAACATACAAATCCATTTCAAATTCTCCAATCTCTCTCTCTCTCTCTTTCTCTCTCTCTCTCTCTCTCTCTCTCTCTCTCTCTCTCTGGTTACTGACAAACTAACACATATGATGAGGAGGTAATCAATATATACTTACAGAGGGGGAAAATGACAGGCAGAATGTGAGTTAGAGATGGGTCAGTTTTTTACTTAATTGCAAATTGCAACTAATTAGAACCAATTAAGATATAATTTTTTTCGAACATAACTCAATCCTAAAAGTAAGAAATAATTTAGTATAACTTTTGTGTCATAAAATTAAACAATAATAAAGTCTTTAGGGGACAAACATTGATTTGCGCAGCTTTAGTATAATATATATATATATATATATATATATATATATATATATATATATATATATATATATATATATGTGTATGTGTTAAAATATACAATTGATGAAGGCCATTCACAAGTAGCTCAAAGTACTGAAAGATATGTGGTGCATAAGGATACAAAGTACAAGTCTCATTGTTGAATAATACAAGGGTAATTCCAAAAGTAAGGTCTCCAAAGCTCTGAGCATACAGGAAAACTGTTCATACAGCTATTGGCAACACTGATGTGTTTGTTGTGCATGCACCTGCCCATGCATACGACTCGCTGTCCTGTTCAGTCTTGTCTTGACAGTTGATTCTGCAGGAGCTCCCAATTAATACTACTGCCAAGTATGATGTTTGTACAGTTTTTCTCTGAATTTTTGAGAAGAGGCTTGATAATTAGTATTATTTGTATTATTCAGACTATCATCATCATCTTCATTGTTATCTCTACAACGTTTCGGCCGATGTGCCCTTCGGCCTTCTTCAGGTATTTCTTGTTGTAATCGGGAACCATCACGGAACTTTGAACATAGTACTTTATTCAGTCCATGGGGGTATCCTGTTCTCATTCCGTTAACTATAGCTGGGGTACGGATGTTAAGCTGTGTTAATTATTATACTATATTACTGCTGCCCCTAACCAGGATTGAACCTGCAGTTTGTGCAGTTATTCAGTTATAGAATGCAAAAGCATTAATCCAATTGAAATTCATTGCCAATTAGAAGTGTATTGAGAGACATGAATGGATGGGCCCACAAATTGTGTGGGAGTTTCTTCAACACTTCCTCAATAACATGGCATTATATAAAACATTTTATATATAAACATTTTAATTATCAAAAAAAAAAAACATTCTTCGGGGTAAAATGTTTCATATTTGAAGAAGGCCGTTTTCTTTGTATAACTTAAATTTTAAAAATATTTTTCTATTATTATAGGACGTTGAATTTTCTATTTTCCAATGTTCAATTTAAACAACCACCAGGATGCATCATTTTTACAGAATATCTTGAATAGAGTGTCCCAACGTGGTGCAGTGCTTAGCAAACTTATCTCGTAGATCCATTACTACTGAATAGCGAGTTCAATCCTTGCTGGATGCTCCATATTGTGACTTTGTGTCACATCTTACCCATAGCGAACAGGTTTGCTAGAAAGTGAGTCCTGTAATGATTAATAAGCTAGTCTCTCAGATTCATTACTACTGAATAGCAAGTTCGATCCTCGCTGGATGCTCCATACTTGCGATCTTACGTCACATCCTACCCGAGGCAAACGCATTGGATAGAAAAGGGAGTCCCGAAATGATTTATAAGCTAGTCTCGCAGATCCATTACTACTGAATAGCGAGTTTGATCCAAGCTGGATGCTCCATACTTGCGATCCTGTGTCACATCATAACCAAATTGAACGGGTAGGGTTAAAAAGGGAGTCCTGTAATAGCTGGTATGACATGACGCATACAAAAAATTCCACAGCACCTACAAAAATGCATTGAGTGAAATGGCAATTATGTAAAAAAGAATGTTTGTACTGTTAATTCCCTTAAGTATTGCCAGTGTATATATATATATATATATATATACACACACACACACACACACCAAACCCTCCGCACGAGCAGGATGCGACACAAGGTCAATTTATTAAGTGGAGTTTAACAGGTTGGAATTCAGAGTTTTCCTTCTCCTAGACTGGTTACCTAGCCATGGTTAAAGAGCCCAGTCTGCCCTGCTATTTTACCCATAGCTGGAGGGAGAATTGGATTCCTTTCCCAAGGATATTAGCGCAATGTGAAATGCAAACACCTTCGTCCAGGAATTGAAGTCTGGTCGACGAGTGAATTTTCTAAGACTCTAACCATAAGACCACGCTCCTCCATAAGTATTGCCAGTACATGTTCAGAGATGCTGATAGGTATGTGTCCTACATCCCTGACACACAAAAATCTAAAAGGACGCAGTAAAATCATATCCGTGCGTCCCAGTGTTTCTTTTTCTTCTCTCACCATTTCAAGCTAACTGTAAATATATTTTAATAGTTTCTTAGAAATGAATTACACAGGATAAGTTACAAGATAGGAGTTAGACAGCTTTAGTTGGGACCCATAAATTTTCCAGGGGGCTCATTCAAAGCAAATATGTGCATTCCAGGACACACTATATCAAAAAGCTATCAGCATCACTGTATGTTATTTCACTAAAAAATTATTTTAATTTTTTAAATGATTTCTCTTGCTGTTAATTGCTTTCAACATACTATTATTCCCCCATCCTCGTTGTCTATGTTTCCAAATGTGTAGATTGTAAATTCATTTCTGATGAAGTCTTTCAAAAAATATAGATGAAATATTTAGTTTTACCCACAAATTGAATTAATTGCTTGTGTTGGTTTATCTATCTTTTCCATTTATATTTTTCCCATACATACATACATGCATATATATATATATATATAAGTAAGCCTAATGAGTCAGAGAATATCTACAAGGTTTCTCCTAAGAGATCATCAGGATAATTCTGACTTATTGGCTCTACTTTTTGTATTGAGCACTTGAGTATATTTAACTTAGGCAACTCTTACAGTATTTTTTTTCTTTTGTCCACTTTAATAGTATCATCTGATTATTTTCAGGAGGTGCTTATGATTTGGTCCTTTCCTTTTTTTGGTATTTTTCACATTTTGCCAGATTTTTTTCCATAAAATTTGAGGACATTAAAGACAAAAAAGAAAGGACAGTTCAATTTATCACCATATCAAAAAAAAAGTTCTTTGATTAATGACAAACACATGGAATAAGTGTGTTGGATGCAAAGGGAGTTTTGGTGAAGAGAATTATCAATATTATTCATTGTCTTGATAAATCCAGTTTCAGTCTTGATACACAATTCGTATCTGAATGTGCGTCCAATCTTCGTCAATATGAGAAAGCATATCTTAATAAACAGAATGGAAATTACTATATTCAAAGAAGCCTCTCTTTTTTTTGTGTGTGTGTAAAAATAATAGATGTAATGATATTGCAAATCGGTGCTAAAAACAAGCTGATCGGAGTATCTAACGATTTAAGTCATGGCTCAAAATCAGAGACTAGTAGATTTTACTATGTGATGTTTGTTTTTTTTTGTTTTTTTTGTGTATTTTAGTCATCATTCAGTAATAACAAATGGATAAATTAGAAACTCAAGATCACAAGAAGAAAAAAAAAAAAAACAGCTATGAGTACTATATCAGCAGTTTAATGCCAGTGTATCAGTCTCAAGGTGAATGGTTCATCAGGACTATTGACTAAATACCACACACACCTACACACATGTACACACTAATGCATGTATTCTCGATATCTGAAAAATCAGATATCTGACAAGGACAGAATTTGACCACCAGAGGGTAAGGCTTATTTAAATCTCATTTGAAGAGATTTCCTGTTTGTATGTGAATGTGGCATAACAAGGTTCGCTGACCTCTCTGGGTTTTTTCACGTTCGATTGCCTCAAGTATAATTTTTCATTACACATAGATATATAGGCTCTTCTCGAAAGTTCAGATAAATATGTACAAACTTTACAAGAGATGCTCTAAAAGTAATGCCTCTTATTTATTACCACAGACTCAACAAAATGAACAGTGAGCACAATAATATTGAGAGCAAGTTTTCAGCTAAAAAACACTATTTTTCTTTTAACGTAGTCATCATCATTGGCTGTACTTATGTTAGATGTTCCAAAAGTAATGCCTCCTATTTATTTCCATAGATGCAACAAAATGAACAGTGAGCACAATAATATTGAGAGCAAGTTTTCAGCTAAAAAAACACTATTTTTCTTTAATGTAGTCATCATCATTGGCTGTACATATGCTAGATGTTCCAAAAGTAATGCCTCCTATTTATTTCCATAGATGCAACAAAATGAACAGTGAGCACAATAATATTGAGAGCAAGTTTTCAGCTAAAAAAACACTATTTTTCTTTTAATGTAGTCATCATCATTGGCTGTACATATGTTAATGTTCCAAAAGTAATGCCTCCTATTTATTACCACAGATGCAACAAAATGAACTGGGAGCACAATAATATTGAGAGCAAGTTTTCAGCTAAAAAACACTATTTTTCTTTTAACGTAGTCATCATCATTGGCTGTACATATGTTAATGTTCCAAAAGTAATGCCTCTTATTTATTACTGTTGTACCGGCCGTTCCTACAGTGGAGAATATACACCGGTTCTCACTATAAATAGTGAGACACCGAGTGAAAAGGTTGTACTGTTACCGTTAACGGCAAGCTAGCTGTTCCTGTACCATTATTGTAAATACACTTGTCTTATTTTACCCTACCTCGACTTGACTTCTTTTTTCTTGTTGGATTAACATCACAACAATTACCACAGATGCAACAAAATGAACTGGAGCACAATAATATTGAGAGCAAGTTTTCAGCTAAAAAACACTATTTTTCTTTTAATGTAGTCATCATCATTGGCTGTACATATGTTAGATGTTCCAAAAGTAATGCCTCCAATTCATTTCCATGAAAACTACCGCAGAAGCTTTTAGCAGTCCATTGCAGACGACAATGATATCACTCCATGTTGTTGATTAGTTATTGACTTTTTGATGGCTAATTAGTCCTACACATTGCAAGGTAAATTCCCATCTACATTCTGTGGTGCATGACGACAAAGATTTTATTGTTCTGCAGCCCTATTGAGTTTGATATTGAGCCACTCAGTTCCTGTGCAGCATGTGTTTCACCAATCTTGTCTTTGGAGGCCAGGTCTTCTAGACTTTAAGGTGTAATGGTGCATTTCTTCAAAGTTGTCGAATTTGGTTCTTTTAATCTTGGCAGGCAATTTGAAACCGCAGATACAGTAAGCACAATAATACTGTTAGATAGAGCAATTTTTACTATTATCTGCGTTATTCGGACTATTGTTCTCATCTTCATTGTGATCTGTACAACGTTTTGGCTGATGTGCCCTACAGCCTTCTTCAGGTATTTTTTGTCAGACTCGAGAACCTTCTTTTCAGACTCAGGATCCTTTTTGCTATAATCGGGAACCTTCCTGTCATAATCAGGAGCCATCACGGAACTTTAAACCCAACCCTTTATTCAGTCCACAGGGGTATCCTGTTCTCATTCCACTAACCATAACTGGGGTAGAGGCGTTAAGCTGTGTTAATTATTATTAACGCCTTGATGAGAACAATAGTCCAAATAATGCAGATAATAGTAATCATCAAGCCTCATCTCAAACATTCAGAGAAATAGAGCAATTTTTCTGCTACAAGATGTTATTTCCCCCATAGTCATCATCATTGACTAAAAATATGTTTGATACTCCAAAAGTAATGCCTCCTATTTATTTTCGCAAAAACTTCCGCAGATACAGTAAACACAAAATACTGTTAGATAGTTTTTTGCTACAAAACGTTATTTTTTGCACATCATAGATTATACATACAAGCAAATATATGCACCCTCCGGTAGCAAGTATTTATGTTTTAACATAATAAAATATTAGATTAGATTAGAAAGGATAATGAGACTAAATAAGAAAGCAGATAAAAAGTTTGGAAACAGGGGCGGGTTATAATCGAAAAATAGAACAACTGAAACTTATTCTTCCATCCCTCCCATCTTTTATTGCTAAATTTTCCTAATTTAAGTATTTAGTTAAAATCGGAAGTAAAGAATAAAATTACAGTTATTTTTTCTTGTTAATAGATTTCTTTTAAGATTTATCTCCCAAATTTTTGCTCTTATTCATTAAGATTAAACCTAATAATTAGAAACCAATAATACTAAGCACATTTATCAAAATCAAGCTTTTAATATCAATATACAAATTAGCCTTCCCATTCACACTGTAAACCGCTATTTTGTTGTATATATAAATACAATTGCATGTTATAACGATATTGATAATATAAAATAATTTTATTAATAATTAAGGTTTATATAAAAATAGAATCATGGAGAATGTGATGTAAATAACTAAGGGAATAGTGACTTGAGTAGTAATATAGTTTTGATTACAGACAGATAAACACACAATCTCCATTATAATAATATTGGATAGAAATACTTGACACCATATAACTGTGTGGAATATAACTATATCTATATATATATATATATATATATATATATGTGTAAAAATGAATAAATGTTCACTCTGATGAAGGTCGATTCTTCTATGTGTGCGAAATATTTTCACACACATAAACTGACCGAAACACATGTGTAAGTGATATCGATTAATGTGATATCGATTAAATTCATTTTATCCGTTTACATTTCTTTTCTTTACTCATTTTTCCTCATATATATATATGTATCATACTAAAGCTGAGTGAATCAATGATTGTTTGCTAAAGGCTTTTTTCCTATTTAGTTTAATGACACAAAATACATTTGAAAATATTCCTTAGTTTTGGGATTAAGTTATGTTTGAAAAATATCCATTTTATTTGATTCTAATTAGTCATAATCTGAAATAAATTCAAAAATTGACCTGTCACATTTGGCCTGTCACTTTCCCCATCTCTCTATATATATCTTGATTAGAACCTCCTTATATATGCTAGTTTCCTCTGTGGTTGTAAAGAGAGAGATGGGAGAGTGTAAGCGGTAGATCAACTTATTCATATGTTAATTTTCAGCAGCTAACAGCTGTTTTATATATAAGACGAGTCAGTTTTTGACTTAATTACAATTTTTAGCAAAATGATTTTAATATTATTTAATATTATTTATTTTTTCAATTTAATTCGTTTTACAAACTAACTTTCTTCCTGATCTCAATTATCTACCCATGTCAGGGTTTTTTTTTCTAATATATATATATATATATGTGGAGGTGCGTGGGCTAGTGGTTAGTGTCGTGGAAAATGGACTCGTCGGTTCGAGTTCAATTCCTAGACGAAGCTGGCATTTCACATAGCGCTAATACCCTTGGGAAAGGTATGAATCCATATATTCTCCCTCTAGCTTTGGGTAAAATAGTAGGGCAGACTGGGCCCTTCAGCCTTGAGTAGGTAACCAGTCTAGGACAGGGATAACTCTGAATTCAGAATTCATGTGGTCGGTCGTTGATTGGGTTTGTGGCAACCCTTGATGCACCAATTCTTTCCTATCGACTGTGCCAAAAAGTGTGGATGGTCCAACACAAGCCTTCACCACTATAAACAAATCACTAACAAATCGCTCATGCGTCGAAAATCGACGAGAGAGTCCATAATATATATATATATATATATATATATTATGGACTCTCTCGTCGATTTTCGACGCATGAGCGATTTGTTAGTATATATATATATATAAAGAAAGGTAGGCAAATATGGAATGTTGTAAAATATATATATATATATATATATATATAGTCAATGATGATGACTAAATTAGTGATTTGTAGATGAAAACTTGCTTTATCCAATAGTGTTATTGTGCTTCCTGTATTTACTGTAGTTTCTATGCATTTACATTTGTAGCATCACACACACACACACATACATATATATATATATATATATCTAATATATAAAACAGAGATTTTGGTATGTACGTGTCGACGTATAACAAAAAAACGGGAGGTCACTCAGATTCAAAATCTTGCATACACATTGATATCGTTCTAACTAAGAAAAATTCCAAATTTGGTTATTGATTTTTACTGATTAAGGGATTTAATCGATTAATTAATCCAAAATCACCCAATTTGCGGAACTGTCCGTATATCAGCCCCTCCTGATAATAAAATATTGTCTCTGCCTGCTTATTGTTAAAGCGATAACAGCAGCGAAGTTTTGATTTTAATGAATTAATTTTGCAGTCTAAGCCGTTCAGCTCCGAATTTATGGCCTATTTATGGTCCAGTCTTTAATAATTTTTATATCGTTAGAAAGATAAGAAAATACTCTTCCAAAATATGTAATTTGTGTGATTTTTTATTAATTGAATCATTTTTTACAGCGAGTTAAAAAATTAAAAAATGGCTTCGGATAGCCACGCTGCCTATGATTATTGCGATACAAGCAGTGCAGTCTATAACAGTCAGATCGGAATCTCTTACCTATTTAGGATGTTAATCTTTAAAACATTTATATCTTTAGTAATAAGATGAAATAGTCTTTCTGAATATGTAATTTGTATGTGTTTTTATAGATTAATTTTTTTTTTACAGCGAGTTAAAAAAAAAAAAAATACTACGTATAGGCGATAATACGAATAAAGCTCGGAATCTCTTAGTCTTTCTGAATATGTAATTTGTATGTGTTTTTATAGATTAAATTATTTTTTACAGCGAGTTTGTCCATATTCTTAAATTGTACAGTACACTCATTTTAATTTTAATTTTTGTAATGCATAAAAATTGTAGAAAATCAAAATGTACGCTTTACGGTTACATTATTAAAATAATATTTTAATCTTAATAACAGTATCATGAAAATCAGTTTACGTCGTAAGTACGGTTACATATTTGTATAAATTAAACTAAGATTTTCATTCGAATAAAATGACTTTTAATTCTTTAATTTATTTATTAATTTTTATTGTTAGAGTTTTAAAGGGTTAAAAATAACAATAAGATTGATGAATTTCCTTAGAAACTGTTTTTCTTTTGGTTCGTTAACTAATTATTTTCTCAAACCACGATAAAAAAAACAAACAAAGGTTACTAATACGGACAAAATCCGGTGTTTTATCTTTAGTCGAAGGCCCGACTAGAGATAAGTAGTCAATTATTTGTAAGACGAAATTTATTTCAAGTTTATCCGACAATATCCAGTTATTGGAACATTTCAAAAAAATTTTATATGTAAGTACGAAAAATTGTAAGCGCTTTGTTTATCAAAATGACATGATTCGTTAGTAAATTACCCGAAAAGTTGATAAAACAAAACAACTAACAACCAACATTTAAATTATTATTCAAAATAAAATTTAAAATATTCCTCAGAATTTGCCTTACAAATTAAATTTTAAGTTTTATGATTTTACTCTTTATTGTGAAGTCAATAAACATCGCTGAGTTTATAGTGCAACTTTTCAGTTCTGAAAAATTGGCATGTTTAAATAGAGATTTCATAGGTGACATTTGAACTTTTATGAAAATTGATGTTTTGTAATTAATACAAATTTTGTAATAAAACTTAATTTTAACTAGGGGGGGGTAGGGTTAGGAGGGGTTAGTTTAATGGGAAAATAAATAAATAATTTGGGTTCCGTTCAAGCGGTTCCGATATGGGGGATGAATTTACTATAAACTTATACGAGGAAATGAGCACCCGTGAATACTCAAATAATAAAGAACTTTTAAGAATTTTTTTTTCAATCTGATAGATTGGTGTGTAATCGATAATAATCAACTGAAGGAAAAAAAATAGATGGTGGGGGGGAGTCCAGATAATCAGGTCGACCAAAACGTTTTTAAACAATGTTTTTAAAATACTAGGTACTACCAATTTAACCCTGTGAAATTTACCCCCCCCCTATATTTAACACTATGAAACTTGCAGAAAAATTAATATTTTCTTGAAAAATTTTTTTCCATTTGAAAGAAAAAACATTAAATAAACTCCTGATGATTTAACTTTTTTTCAGCTTACGGAAATAATGAAAATTATGATTGAAAAACAATGTTTTCATTTTTGCACTGTTAAATCAACTGAAAATTAACGTAGCTAAAAACAAGTTACGATAAGAGTTTTTTAAATTCTATGAAAAATCAATTAATTATAAATAATAACAAAATATTTCCGTTTTATTCAAGATGGCCTAAACTGATCAATTGGTGGTCCCTATAATACTATCTTAGGTTTTAGCAAAAATAGATATTGCAATACGAAGAATTTAAATTTTCGATTCTCAGCTTCTTTTTAAACTCAACATGCAATTAAGAACTAAATGTGAATTGTTGTCATGTACAAAAAATTTAAAACAATAACAAACAAATATACAAACGAATACTTTCAATTTGTTGTATAATAATATGAAATAATTTTAAACTATAAAACAGAAAATACAAATCCTGAAATATACAAATTCTCAATGATTTTAGTTTCAAGAATTATTTTCCTCTTACCCCCTCTCTAACTACTGTCTTCCACTTTCTCTCTCACTCCCTGGTGATCCAAATTTCATTTTAGTCCGGTCATGGACCGGGTACTTTAGCTAGTATATATATATAAATAGGTGGCATTACTTCTGGAGCAATTCATACATACATACATACATATATATATATATATATATATATATATATATATATATACATATATATGTATATATATCAGTTGGTAGAGCATATGCCTAGGAACCCCAAGGTTTGATACCAGTCCGTACCAACTCAGTGTATGAATAGCACAGCTTAGGTAATCTGATTAGTGCAGTAAAGTGGTAAACAGGTGGTAGGTCTTGCACTCCACCTCAGTACAATCTCCCTGGTCTAGTGCTAGGGAAAAGGGGATAGAACACCTCAGTGTCTGGCTGATACTGATAATAGGCCACTCTGACAGTGTTTGTTCTATCCAATGGTGTTATTGTGCTTCCTGTATCTGCTATGGTTTCTATGGAAATGAATAAGAGGCATTACTTTTGGGGCATCATCCCTCCCCCCCATATATATATATATATATATATATATATATATATATATATAGTTAATTGTGATGGTTAAACTAGTGTTTGCTCTATCCAATGGTGTTATTGTGCTTCCTGTATCTGCTGTGGTTTCTATGGAAATGAATGGAGGCATTACTTTTGGAGCATCTCTTGTATGACAGTAAATATTAATGATTAATGATTCATCTCAGCAATATGATAGTTTTGTTCATGAAAGGGAATAAACAGGTTACTATTATGAAAGTGTTTTAATGTGATGAAATTTTTAATAGACTCTGTTTGCAGACCATTGAATTTGATCCTACCTGGGCGTCTCAAACTACTACCTTTGTTCTAAACTAATCTAAGATTAGTAAATTATTAGAGTCCTTGCCTGAGCAAGCTAAAACTAGCTGACCATTAGTAAGGAGCTTGATTCTCACTGGGTGCCCAATATGTCTGCTCTTATGGCAAACTAAACCAAGCCTAATAAAAAAGAAGTCGTTGGGGTGGCCTAAAGTCAGTATCAGTATGACAGTGAAGGAGTCTATCCTCTTTTCACTAACACTAGACCAAGAAGATTGGCATCTGAGACAACGAGGGAGTCTATCCCCCTTTCACAAGTGTTAGACCAAGGATATTGTTTTTTTGGTGTCTGCGGCAGAGCTCCACACCTACCATCAGCTCCTCACTTTACTGCACAGATACCTGTTTACTCATATGCTGAGTTAATGAGGGCCGGTATCAAACCTGGAACCGTGTGGTTTCTAGTCGGACACTCTAAAGCCTTGCAATTAACATGCTTTCTCAGTTGTACATAGAGACAAGGCCGGAAATTATTCTTTAGACAAACTAAGTAATCACCTAGGGCACCAGCATCAGGGGGGCACCACAAATTCAGGGCAATCTTGGATACAATAAAAATGAAGGAAAAACTATGGTGGATATTATGGTGAAACCGTGGAGAGCCAAAGCAAAATGCTTATGATATGTTATTTTTTAAAGATTACCCTAAAATAAAAAATGACAAAAATTGTTTTATTGAAATTTATGTCAAAGATTTATTAATTTAACATAATAAAAATAATTGGTTATTTCCTAGTTGAGTAATATGATATTACAGGGTGACCCAGAAAAAACAGAACCCAAATTATTTATTTATGTTCCCATTAAACTCACCCTAAAACCTAACCCTAACCCTAAACCCTAATCCTAACATTTTATTGCAAAATTTGTGGGTTCTGTTTTTTCTGGGTCACCCTGTAATATCATGTTACTCAACTAGGGGGCTTAGGGTTAGGGTTGGAGTTTAGGGTTAGTTTAATTGGAAAATAAATAAATAATTTGGGTTCTGTTTTTTCTGGGTCACCCTGTAATGTCATGTTACTCAACTAGGAAATAGCCAAATAATTGATTATTTGCATGGAGGAAGTATAAAATCACAAGATGAAAACTGCGTTATCAATGGTGTTTCGAGAGTTAGAAACAATCTAGTAATGGGTTATTGTATCTAGATTACTTTATAAAAACTTTCAAGGAGGCGTGCATCTAAAGGCGTGTCTAGAATGGCAAATCACCTTGCACTGACCCTGGCTAAAGATCTGCATGATCTGATATATTGATATGTGTGTTTGTGAACAGCATACTTCTTTTGTCTTGTTAAAATTATGAAAGCTGCGTGAAGATATGAGAAAATACTATTCTCCAAGGATTCGTTATCTATCTAGTCTATAAATATTTCTTTCTCTCTCTCTCTCTTTCTCTACAGGGTGATTGAATAAATTTTGACACTTCTATGGGAGTACCATGGACGCCCTACATGGACTAATGGTTAACAAGCTAGATTAGAAGAAAACTGTTATTGAATTTGATTCTCATTGGGTGCCCCATACTTATGGCCTTATGTCACAATTAAGCTAAGCTTAACTATGAGGGTACCTTTATGATATAAGGATTTTTAGGAATCTCCACCTGCTCACCATTCCTGTCAATACATCCTCCATAATACCAGTCCTGTTTGTCTAATAAAGGGATTCCCATAAAAGTGTGGACATTTTTTTAAATCACACTGTATCTATATATATATATATATATATATATATATATATATAATCCAAAAGTCCAGAGAAGAAATCTTCCTTACGACACAAGAGTTTTATTTAAAAACCAGTCGCAGTTTGCCAGCTCAATGTGTGCTCTTAATGTTAGAGTCAAAGAGCAAATATATAAGTAAAGAAATGACAAAAGACTTAGAGATTTAGCTTATAGTCTATTTCAGGGAACTTAGACAAAGTGTCTAACTCTCCCGACTCATCAGATGCGAAATCAGATTTCGCATCTGATGAGTCGGGAGAGTTAGACACTTTGTCTAAGTTCCCTGAAATAGACTATAATGCTAAATCTCTAAGTCTTTTGTTATTTCTTTACTTATATATATATATTTATTTACCAACCCCTCTGCATGAGCAGGATGTGACACAAGGTCAATTTATTAAGCAGAATTTAACAGGTTTAAATTCAGAGTTTTCCTTCTCCTAGACTGGTTACCAAGCCATGGTTAAAGAACCCAGTCTGCCCTGCTATTTACCCATTGCTGGAGGGATAATCAGATTCATACCTTTCCAAAGGGTATTAGCACCATGTGAAATGCAAACAGTTTTGTCCAGGAATTGAACCCGGGTCGACAAGTCCATTTCCTATGACTCTAACCATTAGACCACGCGCTTCCATGATAATGTATTTATATATATATAGCCATGACTAGAACCCCACCCCATCTCCCTGGCTGAGGAGAGGAAATGGCCAGGAGGAGCCCAAAACAACCATGCAGTAAAACAATCTAATCTAACGGTATTTTGCTGGATGCCTAGGAGAAGAAAAACAAAGGTAACTCAAACATGTTTAGGAAACTATCAAAACAATGGATACCCTAATGCTTTCACAACTCCTTGGGAAATTGGGAAGGAATTAAACATTGTTTGTATTTCCCCTCCCATTCGAATTGGAAGGAAGGACAAAATGTTTGACAATGAAACAGGAAATAAAAGCAGTAACCAGAATGTTGAAGTGTTAGTATACTGTTAATTTGAATAAGAGCAACTAACTAAACACAACTAAACTGGTGCTCAAACCAGCTGGTACTTATGGAACTCAAGAATACTCCATTCATGCATTTGGGTGATTCCATTCCCTGAGTCTTGATTGGCTGCTTGGTTTCTGTGGTGTTATGGTGTTTTATAAATAACCTGACATTTTGCAGTAGGCTTGCAAAAAGGTAAGATCCATATTGGTTTACAGCTTTCTTGTGGCCTTGTCTGCCAATTTGATGGTAATTTGGATTCTTCTACACAGAAGACCAGTTCAAGAGAGTGTAGAAGACGATAGTTGGTTGAGAATCATTTCCTCATATGGAGTAAATATATTTTTAAAAATTGACAACGATGAAGGTAATAACAAAGATATATACTGAGCAAACTTAATAGAAGTTAAACACAAAACAGGATAGAAGATACAAAAGATGCATATGTGTATCAAACATATTCTTTTCATGGTAGTAGAGTAAAGTATAAAATTTACGTGTAGACCATGTTATGACATGCAAATTGACAAGAGGTTAGGTAATGAGTCTGTTCAATACTTAAATGGGTGACCACTTAAGCAACAGCAGGTATTGTAAGTAACCTGAGTCCTTTTTTATCAAAATGACATGATTGAGAACTAAATGACCCAAAAAGGACTGAAATACCGTAAAAAAAAAACCAACCGGCCCACCAACCAACCAACCAACCAACCAACCACTGAGGTTAGGGGCTCAAAGCTTCAATGTCCTGTGGGCAGGAGATGCAACTGGTGTGTGTTCTTCTCTTGACTATATATGATGAAAAAGGACCTTGAACTTTATCCCCTGTACTTTCTTGAAGTTGCTTGCAATGCCACCTAGTGATTAACGGAAGAACCATGGCAAGTAAGGAATGTAATCCTATCAGACTTCTTTCAGCAACTGATGGACCATGTTTTGAAATCAGTACAGAATTTGGTTATTTCCTAGTTAAGTAACATAAGTGATCCAGAAAAAACAGAAGCCAAATTATTTATTTATTTTCCCAGTAAACTAACCCTAACCCTAAACCCTAACCCTAAACCCTAACCCTTGTTGAAACCCTAAACCCTAACCCTTGTTGGAAAAAATTAAATTAAAATTAACAGTTTTATTACAAAATTTGTGGGTTCTGTTTTTTCTGGGTCACCCTGTAATATTATGTTACTCAACTGGGGGGGGTAGGGTTAGGGTTTAGGGTTAGTTTAATGGGAAAATAAATAATTTGGCTTCTGTTTTTTTCTGGTCACCCTGTGATATCCTCTTACTTAACTAGGAAATAACCCAGAATTGTTTTTAACAACTGCATAATGTCCATTTCTTTTGTGGGGATTAAAATAGAATTAAAATAAAAATTTTAGATTTAAAAAAAGATTACAAACTCCCCTTCATCAGAAGAACCCACTGAGCATGTGCAAGAAAAAGGACCCACTTCCGACCCCCCAAGAGAATCTCTTGGCCATTCAAGTTTAGGTCTTAACTGTGTCTAGTCACTACTACTGTCCAGGGAGGTATTTCCATGCCACGTGGTGGCTATGACCTGTGAATAAAGCCTAAATCATAAAACCACCTTTTTACACAGGAGAATCTCATTAGTGCATTTAGAGAAAAAAAGTATGATATATAGGTATGAACAGACTGGAATAGATAGATACCAATTGGGTAGATGTTAATAGAATAAGATTAGATTCATAAATGTGGATTGAATAAGACAGATAGGACCATATGACCTTTAGGCACCCCTTTTGCGATCTCGTTTCATAAGGACATTTTTTTTCATTTACACCGTCAAAATCTGGTTGTTTACTAACAGACGATTTTTAGAGTTTTTTTTTAATTATAAAACTAACCCCTAACCCCTAACCCTAACCCCTAACAAACAACCGGATTTTGACGGTGTAAATGAAAAAAATGTCCTTATTAAACGAGATTGCAAAAGGGGTGCCTAAAGGTCATATGGTCCGACAGATAAAACAGACACTTACCTGATATATGACATCTGGAGCTGTTTGAAGTTTCATGCTAAAAGCTGAACTCTTTTTCCCATTACCCGATTTGTCTTCCTGGTACAGTCCACGTCTGCACTTTTTACCGTGCGTGCCTTTGCCAGAGTCTGTGTTTACTGTCCGGACACTGACTCCATCGGTACCAATCAGATGCCTTTGCTCACAGACTTTGAGGGAAGTCTTTCCGCTGCTCCTGTTCAAATTGTTCTTTCGATCTTTGCACCGAATGATGCATATCGATACAGCAGCTGTGATTGGGACGGACACGGTCACGGCCACCAGCACCATGACAATCATTACATACTGGTGGATCTTATCGTCAAACTTTCCCTCATCAGCAGTCAGCATCTTTAGTGTTTTATTGCTGACGGTCAACGATAGAAGTATGGTCGTATTTGCAGACAGCGCTGGGGTACCGCTGTCCTTGACTATAAAGCGCAACTCATAGGTCCCGGCATCGTATTTAGTGACGACCCGACTGAAGGACAACAGACCGGTGTAATGGTTGATGGTGAACAGTAGCTTGTCATTTCCAGCAGCTAGCTCATATTTCAGAAAAGCGTTCTCTCGACTGTCACTGTCAGATGCCTTCAATGTGGTTATGTTGCTCGTTTGGTTTGGGTAGTAGAGGACTTTAAGAGTGAAGGGACTAATACTGGGAAATGTAAAATAGGGGGAGTTATCGTTTAAATCTCGAACTTTAATGACGACATCCACCGTATTGTTAAGAGAAGGCGTTCCACTATCTTTTACAAAAACCTGGAATCTATAAGTATCCTGAAATTCATGGTCCAGGGAAACAATGGTGGTGATTAAGCCAGTGTCCGAAATCTGGAATGGAAGGAATTGTTTCTCATCAGCCAACAGGGAATATGTCAGTTTACCCCCAAGTCCCAAGTCTGGGTCCGTGGCGTTGATGTACCCGACAGGGAAATTAGATTTCTGGTTCTCGAATATCCAGAATTTATATGAGTTTCTTGGAAACTGTGGTTGTACATCGTTAACATCAATCACTTTGATAGAGAATTTGCTCTCACTGTGCAAGGGCGGTGAGCCTTTGTCCTGACAGGTAATTATGATATCATAATGGTCAATCTTTTCTCTATCAACTGGATTCTTTACTATCAGTTTGTATTTCTTAGGACCCAGGCTCTGGAGTAAAAACTTGTCGTGCTGAAGGACACAGTTGACCTCCCCGTTCCGTCCGACGTCGTTATCGGTCACTTTAACGTAGGCAATGAAACTGCCGACTGCTATGTTTTCAGATATAGTGGCTGTATTTCCTGTTGGTGCCGAGACAAAATTCACATCAATCGTCGGAACATTGTTTTGTTGGTTGATTACTTTTACCAGAACGACTGCGATAGAACTGAGTGGTGGACTGCCTCCGTCCGAGGCTTTCACATATAATTTATATATCGATTCTTGGCCCAAAGTGAACTTTTTGTGAAGGAAGATCTTCCCGGTTGCTTCGTTCAATCTAAAGTGCGCTCTCGCGATATCAGAGGTCTGCGAACTGAAACGGTATGTAATTCTGCTAAACGTCTTTGAATCACTGTCCCTTGCAGATAAAATAACAATGGGGTTTGTATCACTTGGCTCATTCTTTATAGACACGTTATAGACATTTTGAGAGAAAACGGGCGGGTTGTCGTTCAAATCAGTGACAGAGATGTGCACATCCAAAACATTTTGCTGGGGTGGGGATCCTCCGTCTTTGGCAATCACTTGAATATCATAAGAATCCTTCACTTCTCTGTCCAACCTCTCTTCTAAAACTATATTTAGTTCAGAAGTTCCGTCCAGACTTTTGGAGACCGACAGTGCAAATGGTTCGTTTTTATTCTTTTTCAGCTGATACGCAATTTGAGAATTCAGGACTCCAACGTCCTCGTCAGTGGCATAGGGGATCAGTCTTTTGGCTCCCTTGGGAGACTCTTCAGAAAATTCGATATTCACTTCTCTATCTGGAAATTCCGGCTCGTGGTCATTCACATCTTGGATAACGACTTTCACCTCAAGGATCTTTATAAAAGATTCTTGACGTCTTATGGCGACATCTAGTGTCTGGAAACACTCCCGGTTACGTTTGCACAGCGCTTCGACATCCAGAGTCTGGGCAGTGTATAGCTTTCCCGTCTTCTTGGCGATGTGGAACAGCGCAGAAGTATCTGTTGTGCTTTGGTGCATCTGGTTGAATGTGATCTGGTTGTAGTTTTCGGGTGGGATGCTCTCCATCACGTGTGAGTC
>CM042151.1:52950202-53002702 GCA_023376005.1 Doryteuthis pealeii | reverse complement strand
CTTTCTTTTATTCTAAACTTTTTTCTTTCTTTCTTCTATTCTAAACTTTTTTCTTTCTTTCTTTTATTCTAACTTTTTTCTTTCTTTCTTTTATTCTAAACTTTTTCTTTCTTTCTTCTATTCTAAACTTTTTCTTTCTTTTTTTATTCTAAACTTTTTTTTTCTTCTTTTTTTATTCTACTTTTTTTTCTTTTCTTTCTTTTATTCTAAACCTTTTTCTTTCTTTCTTTTGATGTAATGAATATGTAAATAGCTTGGTGCCCTCACTATAATCTGATTGGACAGTGTCATGTATAAATATTTGACACTGGTAGTACAAGTGCCTAAGCCTAACAGCCTAAACTTACTCACCAGACTACACCATGACCGCTTGGAAGACGTACTGCTATTCGACGTACCAGCTACTACTGCGATAATATACCAAATACCAACTTCATAATATATCCCTTAACCTGGATATATCACTTTTATTCTAAACTTTTTTTTTCTTTCTTTCTTTCTTTTATTCTAAACTTTTTTCTTTGTTTGTTTTCTTTCTTTTTTTCTTTCTATTTTTTCTTTTTAAACTCTTTCTTTCTTTCTTTCTTTTCTTAGTTTCTTTTATTTTTACTCCAATGCTTTGTTTGTTTAAATGTTTCCTTCTTCCTTTCTTTCTTTTAATACCTTCATCTTTTTTCTTTCTTTCGTTTCTTTCTTTCCATATATTTACCTTTCTTTCTTCCTTCCTTCCTTTCCATACCTTCACCTTTCTTTCTTTCTTTTTTCTATCTTTCTTTCTTTTTTTCTTTCTTTCTTTGCTTCTATGCTTTCTTCCTTTCCATACCTTCACCTTTCTTTATTTCTTTCTTTCTATCTTTCTTTCTTTTTATTCTTTCTTTCTTTGCTTCTATGCTTTCTTCCTTTCCATACCTTCACCTTTCTTTCCCAGCAACCTGTTGAATGCAATTTAGGTTAGATTTTGAAAAGCCAATTACCAATGAAATAAATCTTAGAAAAAGTCTAAGATAATCGTTTTTTGTTTTTCTTTGGTTTCTTTACTTCATAATCTGTTGCTATTAACAGTCATACAGCAAGAAGTATTTTGGTTTTCTCTAGAAAACTTCATCCATATATCCTGTTATTTGATATATCAAAAACAAATATATATTTCTCATTACTTATTATTGGCCTTTATTGTATGATTTTATAGAGGCATGAACCCATCTCTTCTTTCCTCTCCCAATGAAATGCAAACATATAAATCCTGATTATTTGGTGTCTTATCCACGGAATTCTTATTTTTCCTGAGTGTCGTCAGCTCAGCTAAATAATGGACCATTAAGGGCATGCTACACAGAAAGAATATAAGAAAGCAAAAAAAAACGTTAATCTATTTCAATCGAAAATTATCTAAAGAAGGAGAGAGAGAGAGAGAGAGAGAGAGAGAGAGAGAGAGAGAGAGAGAGAGATCAATTTGGCCAACTGGGCTCTTTAGTCTTGGTATCATCATGTCGCACAATCAGCACGGATATCCATGACAATCTCTCTCCAGCCTTCTCTATCATTCATTGTCCCAGGGAGGTCCTCTGCACACCATCCAGCATCCTCGCAGAGTTGTTCAATGTAGGTCCTTGGTGGGCAGCCTACATTAGCATGTCCATGTGTTGGCTTCCACAGAAGGATGTTGCTTATGAGTTCATCCTTGCTCCTCCAGCAGTGTCCAGCATGCCTTGTCTGTCTCACTCGAATGGTTTGTGAGATGGTTGGCTGGTGGCTATACAGCTGCTTCCTTGTGGGGTGCTGTTTCCACGACTTGTTCAAGATTGCACACAGCATTCTTGTGCAGGTCCCATCTAGCTTATTCTCAAGGCGCCTCGTCAGGGTCCAAGTGGTGCAGCCATATAGCAGTACTGATATAACCACAGCCTGGAAGAATTGTTGCTTTAACTTGTCAGTGTCCTGGAGATGACACTAAACTGAATGTGAAAAGGTCAGTCTCCATGGCATAGTGGCTAATGTAATTAAAGTGAAGTAGATGGAGTTGCCTATTGTCGGAATCAGTCAGACAGTGAGGAAGTATATCCCCTTTTCACTAGTGCTAGACCAGGGAGATTGCTTTTGTGTCTAAGGTGGAGTGCCACACCTATCGTGTGTTCCCCACTTTACTGCACAGGTTCTAGCTGTACTACTCATGTGCTGAGTTGACGAGGGACAGTATTGGACCTCGATGCTCTATGAAATCACATCATTATTTTTTTTTTCTTTTGCTGCTTTCTTTACTTTTTGTCTCTTTAAATACAGATTTTTTAACATATCTGTATTTACCCATGGAAGTTCAGGGTGTAATGGTTAGAATCATAGGACATGAACTTGTCAACCTGAGTTCAAATCCTGGACGAGGCTGTTTGCATTTTGTATAGTGCTATTACCCTTGAGAAAGGTATGCACCCAATTACTCTCCCTCCAGCTATGATTTAATAGTAGGGCAGACTGGGCTCTTTAAACTTGCTTATGTAACCAGGCTAGGAGAAGGAAAACTCCAAATTCAAACCTGTTAAACACTGCTTAACAAATTGACCTTATGTTTGCATCCTGCTCATGCAGAAGGGTTGGTAAATATAGATATATGTATTTACCCAACCCCTTTGCTTGAGAAAGAAGTGACACAAGGTTAATTTCTTAAGTGAAGCTTAACAGGTTTGAATCGATAGTTTTCCTTCTCCCAGACAGGTTGCCATGCTAAGGTTGAAGAGCTGAATTTGCCCTAATATTTACCAATTTCTGGATGGAGAATAGTTGGATTCATATCTTTCCCAAGGGTATTAGCGCTATGTGAAATGCAAACAGCCTCGTCCAGAATTTTAATTTGTTTTGCGGAATCCATTTCCTTTGAAGGTAACCATTTCATCACAAGCGCCTCCATGAATATATGAGGGATATATATATATATATATATATAATATATATATATTAAGAATTTTGAACAAACAAGAGTTCCAAAAATGAGATGAATCTATTTATCGACGCTTAAACGTTTTGGTTTCTTTAAACCTTCATCAGGATGTATTATGGGGTGAAGAAATTGATGAATGTTTTATAGATGACAGGAGATAAAAAATCTTTATGAAATCTGATGAAGGTTTAAAGAAACCGAAACGTTTAAGCGTCGATAAATAAATTCATCTTATTTTTGGAACTCTTGTTTTTTCAAATTTCTTAATATTATCGGATTTATTTCCATATTTACTCCCATATATATATATATATATATATATATATATATATATATATATATATATTTATATTTATATTTTTGCTTGAAGGCAACTACAATGCGAATATCGCATAAATTCGATAATTATAGAAGATAATAATAATGACAAGTGAATCCCGCAAAGAATCACACGAGTGATTCTTTGCGGGATTCACTTGTCATTATTATTATCTTCTATAATTATCGAATTTATGCGATATTCGCATTGTAGTTGCCTTCAAGCAAAAATATAAATATTATCGACAATGCTTCTAAAAAATAAACAAACATCCAAAAAATCTTATATATATATATATATATATACCAACCCCTCCACACAAGTAGGATGTGGCATAAGATCAATTTCTCAACAGGTTTGAATTCAGAGTATCCTTTTTTGACTGGTTGCCTAACCAAGGTTAAAGAGTCCAGTCTGCTCTACTATTTACCCATAACTGGATTGGAGAATAGTTGGATTCATACCTTTCACAAAGCATATTAGCACTATGTGAAATGCAAACAGCTGCATCAAGGATTTAAATTCATGTCGCAGAAACCATTTCTCTCGATGATAACCATTATACCACTTACCATTTTAACATATTATGCTGCACACATTTTTATCTGTTGCATTAAAAAAATCTGTTTTTACAAGGTAAAATAAAGAATTAATAAATATATATTGTTATTGTTTTGATTAGATTAGATTAGATGTAAAATCATGAATTTTTATCTTTTGTGATATATAAAAAAAAATGTATTAAAAAAGAAAGAGATAAGTTAAGAAATACATAAAGATGAAAAAGATGAACATTAAGTGATAGTGTAAGAGACAGACATGAAAGAGGAAAAAAAGATAAAGTCGGACAGATGCATAAATAAAAAAGAAAGAAAGAAAGAGAGAGAGAGAGAGAGAGAGAGAGAGAGAGAAAGGAGAAAGGAATATAGAGAGACAATAAAGAGCGATGATAAGAATTAAGTAATAGAGTAAGAGACAGAAAGACTTAGAGGGAATAAAAGATAAAGACAGGCAGATGCATAATAGAAACTACAGAATGAGAGAGAGAGAGAGAGAGAGGGAGAGAGAGAGAGAGAGAGAGGTGAAATGAAGAGAGGGAGAGAGAGACAGAAAGAGCAAAGATTAAAATTAAGTGATAGAGTAAGATACAGAAAGACTTAGAGGGAATAAAAGATAAAGACAGGCAGATGCATAAATAGAAACTACAGAATGAGAGAGTGAGAGTGAGAGAGAGAGAGAGAGAGAGAGAGAGAGAGAGAGAGAGAGAGTGAGAGACAGACAGACAGAGACAGAGTAAGAGAGAGGGAGAGAGAGAGAAAGAGCAGAAATGAAGAGATGAATATTGGGAGACAGAAAGAGCAAAGATTAAAATTAAGTGATAGAGTAAGAGACAGGGAGACTTAGAGGGAAGAAAAGATAAAGACAGGCAGATGCATGAATAGAAACTACAGAATGAGAGAGAGAGAGAGAGGAGAGAGAGAGAGAGGGGTGAAATGAAGAGAGGGAGAGAGAGAGACAGAAAGAGCAAAGATTAAAATTAAGTGATAGAGTAAGAGACAGAGAGACTTAGAGGGAAGAAAGATAAAGACAGGCAGATGCATAAATAAATAGAATACAGAATGAGAGAGAGAGAGGGGGGGGAGAGAGAGAGAGAGAGAGGTGAATGAAAGAGATGAATATTGGGAGACAGAAAGAGCAAAGATTAAAAATTAAGTGATAAAGTAAGAGACAGAGAGACTTAGAGGGAAGAAAAGATAAAGACAGGCAGATGTATAAATAGAAACTACAGAATGAGAGAGAGAGAGAGAGAGAGAGAGAGAGAGAGAGAGAGAGAGAGAGAGAGAGAGAGAGAGAGGGGTGAAATGAAGAGAGGGAGGAGAGACAGAAAGAGCAAAGATTAAAATTAAGTGATAGAGTAAGAGACAGAGAGACTTAGAGGGAAAAAAAAAAAGACAGGCAGATGCATAAATAGAAACTACAGAATGAGAGAGAGAGAGAGAGAGAGAGAGAGAGGGGGGGGAGAGAGAGAGAGAGAGGTGAAATGAAGAGATGAATATCGGGAGACAGAAAGAGCAAAGATTAAAATTAAGTGATAGAGTAAGAGACAGAGAGACTTAGAGGGAAGAAAAGATAAAGACAGGCAGATGCATAAATAGAAACTACAGAATGAGAGAGAGAGAGAGAGAGAGAGAGAGAGAGAGAGAGAGAGAGAGAGAGAGAGAGAGAAGCAGAGAAAGAGAGAGAGAGAGAGAGAGAGAGAGGGGGAGAAAATGAATATAGAGAGACAATAAAGAGCGATGATAAGAATTAAGTGATAGAGTAAGAGACAGAGAGACTTAAAGGGAAGAAAAGATAAAGACAGGCAGATGCATAAATAGAAACTACAGAATGGGAGAGAGAGAGTGAGAGAGAGAGAGAGAAACTGAGAAAGAGAGAGAGAGAGAGAGGGGAGAAATGAAGAGATGAATATCAGGAGACAGAAAGAGCAAAGATTAAAATTAAGTGATAGAGTAAGAGAGAGAGAGACTTAGAGGAAGAAAAGATATAGACAGGCAGATGCATAAATAGAAAAGTCAGAGAGAAAGAGAAACGAGAGAAACAGATGAAAGATAGAAGAAAATAGAAATTGTGATAGAGTAAGTGGAAGAGAGATGAAAAGGAAACATAGATAGGCAGATGCATAAATAGAAATGAGAGAGAGAGAGAGACTGTGAGAGAAAGAAAGAAAGAGATGAATATTGAGAAACAAAGAGACACAGAAATAGAAAGATAGACAGAACATTTTTATCTTTTAACAAAGATATTTTTCTCTGTATGGCTTGCAAAAAATTATACCACCAATTTAAAGAATTTAATCTATTTTTTAAGGTATATCTTATGAAGCCAGAATGTTCAGCTATTAAGCAATTTTTTTTACGACTTATCTCTTATTAGTTTATATACTGTTGAATAAAAAACAAAATCTAAGCAAGCTAATTCCATAATTTTAGCCAGGAGTAGGGAATTATATATATATATATATATATATATATATACATGCACACATCTACATACATATATATATATATATATATATATATATATATATATATATATTGGTTTGCTGGTTGGTTTTGAAGGCTATCACAATGCAAGTGTAAAGAAAAAAAGAAGGTAACTGTGGTGTTGTTTGTTAATCTGTGATTTATTCTCAATTCTTAAAATTTCAGGATAAAAATCCCATTTACAGAAGATTACTAAAACTGAAGTTGTTGCTAGTGGCTGTTCATTTGTTCTGTCTCATGTCTTCCAAATTCTGTGTGTGTGTGGGGGGGGTACTTGTTTATGTGTGTGTTTGTGTGTGTGTGTAAGTGTGTGTGTGCGCATTTAGGTTAACAAACAACACCATAGTCACCTTATTTTTTCTTTACACTTGCATTGTGACTGCCTTCAAAACCAACCAGCAAACCAATATAAACACAATGCTTCAAGCAAATTACAAAACCCTTTTATATATGTATATATATATGCATGTATAATATTTTGTGTAAGATAAATGCTTTTTTAGCATCAGACTATGGACTTTTTATATATCTATGTATGCTTATATACTTTCAATAAGAAAGAAAAAATTAACAACTATCATTTGACTATTATAAATGTATTTCGACCAAAACTCAATATGAGCCAGGTCTCATCAGATAGCGTACTACATAATGACTGAGAAAACAAACTAGAATAGAAAAATATTTTTTCTTTTCTTTCTCTTTTATAAGATATTTTCTAGATTTTGGCAATATATATATATACTAGCAAATATATAATAATTTAAGTTTTAATATAATAAAATATCAAATTAAATTAGAAAGGCTAATAAAACTGAATAAGAATGCAGATAGATTTGAAACAGAGGGAGTATAATCGAAAATTAGAACAACTGAAACTTACTCTTCCATCACTCTCGTCTTTCATTGTTATTTTTCTAATTTAAGTATTTAGTTAAAAGAGGAAGTAAAGAATAAAATGACAGTTATTTTTTCTTGTTAATGGATTTCATTTAAGATTCATTGAAGAGATTTTTGCTTA
The DNA here is from genome assembly GCA_023376005.1 of Doryteuthis pealeii. NCBI lineage: Eukaryota > Metazoa > Mollusca > Cephalopoda > Myopsida > Loliginidae > Doryteuthis > Doryteuthis pealeii. Next base: position 52,995,386 of record CM042151.1, on the reverse strand, counting down.
TACGCATTAAAATAAAACCAAACAGTTAGAAATCAATAATACTAAGCACATATTTATTAAAATCACATTTTTAATATCAATATGCAAATTAGCCTTCCCATTCACACTGTAAACTGCTATTTTGTTGTATATATAAATACAATTGCATGTTATTAGTATGTAGATATGATTAACAGTCTTAATGATGTAAAACAATTTTATTAATAATTGAGGTTTAACTAAAAAATAAAAGCATTGAGAATGTGATGTAAATAACAAAGGGAATTGTGACTTGTATAGTAATATAGTTTCGGTTACAGACAAACAAACACACAATCTCCATTATAATAAGATATATATATATATATATAGGGAGTTACATAACATGAAATTAACTTGACGAATTTGATGATGTGATTTTATTAATTACTTAAATTTGATGAACTTAATTTAATTTAAGTAATCAATTAGATGTGATTTATTAAGTTTAGCTTAGTTTGACACAAGGCTAGATTTATAGGGCACCCAGTGAGAATTAAACTCACTAACAATGGTCTGCTAGCCAAGATTGCTAAGCATTACACCAAGGCAAGGCATACTTGAGTGCCAGGTGGCTAGTGATTATTTTTGTTCTAAGAATAAGATAACCACCTTCCTTATTTACTAGGCAAAGACTAATAAACAACCGTCTACTTATTCCAAAAATGAGCTGAGACACCTGAAGAAGGCCTGGGGCTATGCAGCTGAAACGTGATTAAACAGAACGACAACAATACATTACAAGAGTTGTTCAGACTTTCAGATTCTGTTTTTTTTTGTTGTTGTTGTTCTTCTTCTTCTTTTTTAAATGTTGTTTATGTTGTTAACGCAATGTTTCAGGCATTCCATTTGACATAAACAATGAGTTTATCATCATGATGATCATCATCATCATGTCGCACTGATGGCACAGATTCCCATGACTCTCTCTCACCACCCATCCCTTTAGTATTAAACACTTATCAGTGGGAAACCATACTACTACAAGATGTAAATAATCCTATCAATCTAAATTTCCAAAGCGTTCTTCATTTTTTTTTTACTCCTCTCTCCACCCCTCTCTCTCTCTCTCTCTCTCTCTCTCTCTCTCTCTCTCTCTCTCTCTCTCTCGCTATATATATATATATATATATATATATATATATATCTTTTCCATCTTTCCATTCCATTCCATTGAAACAGATTATATGCCTCTGATTAGCATTATCACTACCACTCTATTAGTAATAATAATAATAATGATGATGATGATGATGATATAATGATGATATGATGATGATGATGATGATGATGATGATATATGATGATGATGATGATGATGATGATAATAATAATTATAATAAAATGAATAGATAAATAGAGAAAAATATCATTATTATTGTTGTTGTTATTATTGTCTATACATATGTAAGATGTTCCAAATGTAATATCTCCTATTTATTTCCAAAGCCCCATCACATAGGCAGGAGACACTACTGTGTGTGTTACCTTGTTGGGGCGAAAGTAGTCAAAGAGAGTTTGACTTTGAGGCTCCCACTTTTTATTAGACTGCTTGGAATGCCACCTAGCAGCTAATAGAAGAAACATGGGATTGTAATTCCTGCAGATATGGTGATATGTAAAGCATTATAGAAGCTTTAACTATAACTAAACTGAAATTTGTACTATGTTGAAGTCTTTTTTGTCACTAGTGTTTACTATTGGCAATGTCATGATTTATTACAGACCAGACAAGGAACTTTTCTTCTGAAGTATGGTGGTCCAAAAGTGTAATAATCCATGAGTTTTTTTTTAAATATTAATAAATTTTCTAAATTGGAATGAACACTTTAAAAAAAAACAATATTTTTTGGCAACAAACTGACTCTCCAGTAGTGAGATTATTTCTTTTAAAGTCATTTTCACTCTTTGAATCAAAAGGAGTGGCATCAACCACATTTCTTGGGCCTCTAATTTTGATTTTTAATTAATGTTCACTAATTATCTGAGAACACGCAAAGGCCTCAAATATTTTCATTCATTCACTTTTGAAGAGTTATCACATCTGTAAACCTAGCATTCATCCGATCCAAAACAAAGCATTTCCAGTTGATTTTATTGTCTTTTTTTTTTTGGTTTTCATATGAATCAACACAAATACAAATTCTAATTAAAACACTTTAGCCGATTTAACATAATTCAAGATACAAATAATTTAATCTAAAAATAGCTAAAATTAATTTAAACAAACACTTAGGAAAACAAAATACAATTCTTGTATTTTAATATTGTATATTCTCAAAAATATTACAACATATCTTATTATAATGGAGAGTCAGAATCTGAGTGGACCTGGGAGTAATGGCAATGAAGGGGTACTCCAATCTCCCCAAGCTTTAGAATTGGAACCTCACCACTAGATACAGTTTAATATTTTCTTATTGTAAGGGGTACACTGTGGAGAAGCAAAGATGAACACCTACACATGGACAGACCAGAAAAAAGCTACATCAATCAGCTCTGTGCAGATTCTGGATGCCGTGCGGAAAACCTGCCAGGGTAATGACTAATAGGCATAGGTGGTGGCAGAGAGAGTCATGGGTATTCATGCTGTCAGCGTGACCTGACGATGATGATGATGATGACAAGGTTAGAAGTTTGAAAGACTTTCTTTTCTTTAATAGAATGGGAAAAAAGAAATTGTGTTTTAACTAAACCAGTTTGAAGTGTGGTGAACATGCTTTTAATCCAAGGAAGTTCCTTTGACTTTCAGTGTCACTGATATCTTGTGTCTGTAGAAGATCGGCTACGTCTAAGTCGGTAGTTACCGGAGAAAAAAAGAGAAAGATGAGACCCGAATTGTAATGTTATTCCTCTTTCCTTGGAATATATTTATTTTCTCTGAATTTGAAACAAAAACAAAAAGAAATGAAAAAAAAAAAAAAAAAGAAGAAACTTCGAAATGTCATGCTTGAGTTTTTGTATATTTTGTCTATTTTACATTTTATTTATATTTTATTTTTCTTTCTTTGTCTATTTGATTCTTTTTATACTTCTCAAGACTCTACATCAAATATTTCGATGCTGTTGGGTGACAGTCAAAGATTTTGTTCTTATTTCCTTTTTTTTATGCTGTAATTCTTGGATAGCAAGTTTTCTATTCTTCTCTTTACAATTTCTTGTCTCTTTGAAGTCAGAGAAAAAGAAACAACAAAGAACACATACGTTTTATCATACAAAAGGCGGCTGTCAAATGTCGGGTCTTTCACCTGGCTTAGAATAACTTTGAGGAATTGTCAAATTTGAATAAGTAAGATAAACCAGAATATAGAGTATTTAGATGATAACCTATTTTTAGTTATTGCTAATATAATGATCCAACTTCTATATGTTTGTATGCAGAGATGCTGATTGATTAAAAAAAATCGAAATATCATAAAAATCAAAAAAGATGCAGTAAAATCAGATCCATGCATCCCAGTGTTTTTCTTTTTTCTTCCCTCACAAGCTAACTGTAAATAAATGTTAATAGTTTCTTAGAAACGAATTACACAAGGTAAGTTACAAGGTAGGGGTTAGACGCTTTAGTTGTTTCCCCAGATCATAAATAAAACCCCTACAATTTATTGTTGGATTTTTTGATATAAGGTGTGCTCTAGTTCCCCGCCTAGATTTATAGACCAGGCGAGATAATGTGGTCTAATCTTTAGCCAATTGCTGGCCATACAGCATGGCTGATACATTACTTAAGCACTGATTCTTTCTCAGTCTACTTGCGACCATTGAAGGAGGAACCTAGGATTCTCTACCTGGGAGGATTACCAAAGGATTCATTATCGAGGGACTCTTTACCAGGGATCCAATTCCACTGGACAAGTGCTCCTGCTTTAAGGCCAAAGGATGGCCCTTAAAAACTTAATATTTATTAAGAAACTTTAGTTGGGACCCATGAAATTTCCCAGGGGCTCATTCAAATCAAAAATGTGCATCCCAGGATGCACTAAATCAAAAAGCTCTCAGCATCACTGTGTATGTATAGAAATAGGAAAAACAAAGTGTTCTAAAAAAGATGAATTTGTTATGATCTTATTGTCGACACTTACACGTTTCAGTTTATATAAAATCTTCTTCAGGATAATATGATAGAAAAAAAAGAAAAATTTTGTATGTATTTTTTTTGTTGTTGCTGTTTTTACCTTAACAGAATATAAATGACACATTGTAGAAAAATTTTGCCAGCTCAATAATGTCTCCATGCTTTAACTTTAAATTTTCAGCCCAATTTTACCTCCAGTTTCCAAATAAAAATCAAAAAAGATGCAGTAAAATCAGATCCATGAAGGAAAACGAAAAGATAGACAAATACATAGACCTTGCTAGAGAATTGAAAAAAACTGTGGAATATAAGGGTGAAAGTGATACCAGTAGTAGTTGGTGCACTTGGAACGGTCCCCAAAAGCTTAGATAAAAGACTAGAGGAACTGGAAATCAGAAGAAGAATTGTGACCATCCAGACAACTGCATTGTTGCAATCACCTAGAATACTCAGAAGAGTCATGGAGACTTGAGGAGACATGCTGTCACTCAGACTCCAGTGAAAGACCATCAGTTTATGCTGGTGTGAAAAACTCACAAGGAGTGAAATAATAATAGTGTTCAAATCCTGGATATAGCTGTTTGTATCTAACAATTCTGCTTTTATCTATCAGTGTCCATTTCCTTGTATATAAATTTCATATAAACCAAGATCAACTCTAAGCAGTGATGTTCCTTTGTTTATGTCATTAAAAACAAATAAGCAAACAAACCAAACTTTTACCACAGTCTACCGGGCGGAGGTTAGTGGAATATGAAATAAAGTCTAATGTATATATCTTTAATTTTTGAACTGGGATTAATACTTTTAATAAAAATGAAACTATAAGGAAAACATAACTTAATATGTTAATTCATTGATAAGTTAAAAAAAAATTCAAGACCAGCATTAATTGATATTGTGTAGATTTAAAGTTGTTGCGTAGTGATTCAGTTATACACGTTTTTGAAACTCAAGATTGCAAAAGTAGACTGTTTTAAGTTTTTTTTTTTATTGTTACTTTGAAATTTTTATTAAAATTATTAATTATATAGAACTAATACCCTATAATACAAATCTAACAATTCTGCCTTTATCTATCATTGTATCCATTTCCTAAGACAGTAACCATTAAACCACTATGTTTATATACATTGTTATATATATATATATAATATATATATATATATATACACACACATACACACACACACCAACCCCTATGCATGAGCAGGATGTGACACTAGGTCAATTTCTTAAGCGGAGTTTAACAGGTTTGAATTCAAAGTTTTCCTTCTCCTAGAATGGTTACCTAGCCAGGGTTAAAGAGCCCAGTCTGCCCTGCTATTTACCCATAGCTGGAGGGAAAATCAGATTCATACCTTTCCCAAGGGTATTAGCACTATGTGAAATTCAAACAGCTTCGTCCAGGAATTGAACTCTGGTTGACGAGTCTATTTCCTATGACTTTAACCATTAGACCACACGCCTCTATACATTTGTATATAAATTTCATTTAAACTAAAATCAACTCTAAGCAGTGATGTTCCTTTGTTTATGTCATTAAAAACAAAACAAACCAATCATATCAAAAACTAACCTCACAAGTCTGATTGATTTTCTTAACTCTAAAAATTGAAGATTTCCAATCCATCCTCTTTATTTGATTATTGTATTTTTGAAAAACAAATTTATTGCTTGGCAATAAATTGAAATCTAACAAGTAAAGCAATTTGTAAAAAGAGAGTGAGTAATAATACAAATATCAGTCTTTAAATGACACTTCCTTTCTGTGATGATTACTTTTAAATGCCAATTATTTACTGATAGAATAGAATTGCACATAGTCTGACAAAGGCAAAGAATTACATATATTTTGCTATATGTCTATACATACATGCATACATACATAATTGTAATTTTTGATAAAAGTTACAATTACATTCTAACCTTTTTTAAATCCAGCACACACACACATACCAAACATGCATGCACACACACAAAAGCACACAGGCACAACAAACATATACAGGTAAATCACCACTACAGCTGTATCTGGAGATCACACACACACACACACACACACACAACACACATACACAAACTACTAAGACCTGCCTTACTCCCAAAATAGGATAGGCCAAAATCTAGAATGATACTAAAACATTGTTGGACAGACAACACACTTACACACATGCAAAGAATTTGGAGTTAGATATCACCAGGCATACAACAGAATGGACAAATCCTAACAACAAGTTAACAGCTCCAGAACTTAGCTTTCAGAAATCTTCTGATGAAGGGATCTTTATCCCGAAATATTAAGAATAAATCAAAGGTAAACAAACAACATCATAGTTACCTCATTTTTCTTTATACTTGTATTGTGATAGCCTTCAAAACCAACCACTGAACCATATATATATATATATATATATATATATATATATGTAAAAATGGAATTGGAAATGAATCCTAAAATATGAGGAAGAATGAATAAAGAAAAGAAAGAACAGAATGGATAATAAAAGATGAATTTAATCAATATCACTTACACATGAAAATAAAAAAAAATAAAAAATTCTCTTCGAACATTTCTAAAATTCCCCAATGAATTTTTTCATTCAAAATAAAATTTCACTCTGATGAAGGTCGAATCTTCTCTGTGTGTGTAATATTTTCACACAGATGAACTGACCGAAACACATGTGTAAGTGATATTGATTAAATTCATCTTTTATTATGCATTCTGTTCTTTTCTTTATTCATTCTTCCTCATATATATATATATATATATATATATATATATATATACATCCATCATCATCCTCATACATATGACTATATATATGTATTATTTATGTATTTCACAATAAAGATGAGGACAACAGACCATAAGATAAAAATAATACATATATGTGTTTACCAATCCCTCTGCATGAATTTGAATTCAGAGTTTTACTTCTCCTAGACTGGTTGCCAAACCAAGGCTTGAAAACCAACCACGAAACCAATGTAAATACAATGCTTCAAGCAAATTATAAAACTCTTTTAGCAATATTTTTTATTTTAATTTCCGATGAATTTTGCTGACAGTTAACATTAAAGATTCTAGTGTTGACTGAGACAGGTGCTTAACTTGGGTCAAAGACATTTGGTTTGAAAAATACAACAGATAAAGAGAATTGTTAATTGTTAATTGTCAAGTGTCGCCAATGAAATCTTGTATAGGCACAGAGATTTGATGAATTGGATTTAGAAAAAAATATAGTTGGATTCTAAAGTATAAACATGAATTATGTTGAAAATTTAATTTAATATTTTTTGTTTTAATTATGCTACACGTGTAGCACATTTTCACTATTCTTTTTTCTGATAGTGTACCTCGATCAATTTATTGTTCAGCTCACTGTGCCGTGAGATGAAAAAGGTTGATAAACTCTGAACTAGAGTCTTGACTGATACATACACACACATGCATATATATATATATATATATATATATATATATATATCGCTGATGAGACTTAATAAAGTCTGTACGGTGATGAGACTTAATAACGGTGATGAGACTTAATATAGTCTGTACGGTGTTCTGCATAGCGAGCCATCCTTTGCCGGGATTCACTTGTCAAGATTATTTTCTATAATTATCGAATTTTATGTGATACATGCATTATAATTGCCTTCAAGCAAAATATAAATAATAATTTATTCAACAATGCTTCTATAAAAAAAAAAACAAACATCCAAAAATCTTATTCACTTCGCTAAAGAGCTTACGTCCGGGTTTGTTTACTACTCAATCAACGTCCTCTTACCTACTATAGTAGAGGCGTGTAAGTATCATTGACAAGGTTAATTTCGCAGGGATTGTTTGCTATGTACCGGCGGCCAAAGCGATATGGTCTCTGACTATGCCTGCTGAGGTCCCGGTTTCGATTCCTGTCGGAGGGGAGTTGTTAGTATACATCGCTGATGAGACTTAATAAAGTCGAAACAGTCTGTATGGTGTTCTGCATAGCGAGCCATCCTTTGCCGGGATTCACTTGTCAAGATTATTTTCTATAATTATCGAATTTTATGCGATACATGCATTATAATTGCCTTCAAGCAAAATGTAAATAATATATATATATATGAAGATAAGAGGATTTGAATAAATCCGACAAAATGTGGTTAATATTAGAGGCAAAAGTGTGGACAAAAACAACTCAAACAAGCAGATGTAGAGGAAATATTTTGTTTCACATTAAGTGAGACATCTTCAGTCCTTTATTTGAAACATCTATACATTGGTTTTTATAGTGGAGAAGGTGAATGGGTGAGGGGTGGGTTAAGTGACAAAGTCAGAAGAGTGGACATGTATTAGTGAAAATTTGTCCACACTTTTTCCTCTAATCTTAACCACATATATATATATATATATATATATATATATATATAAGGATTGTATAATACGTATGAAACTATAGTAATGGAAAATTAGTTTCCATAATATTTATTTGTGATTTTAAACCTGCTCTGCTAATTTAGCATTCAACATCTTTTTTTCAACATACTTTTCCTATTCATTTTCCATTATATTATATCATATTATATATACTAGCAAATATATGCACCCTCCGGGTGCAAGTATTTAAGTTTTAATGTAATAAAATATTATATCAAATTAGAAAGGCTAATGAAACTAAATAAGAATACAGATAAAAAGATTTGAAACAGAGGGCAGGTATAATCGATAAATAGAACAACTGAAACTTACTCTTCCATCACTCTCGTCTTTCATTGTTATTTTTTCGAATTTAAGTATTTAGTTAAAAGAGGAAGTAAAGAATAAAATGACAGTTATTTTTTCTTGTTAATGGATTTCATTTAAGATTCATTGAAGAGACTTTTGCTTATATTCATTAAAATAAAAACAAACAATTAGAAATCAATAATACTAAGCACATATTTATTAAAATCCCATTTTTAATATCAATATGCAAATTAGCCCTCCCGTTCACATTGTAAACCACTATTTTGTTGTATATATAAATATAATTGCATGTTGTTAGTATGTAGATGTAGTTAACAGTATTAATAATGTAAGACAATTTTATTAATAATTGAGGTTTAAATTAAAATAAAATCATTGAGAAAGGGGCATTAATAACTAAGGGAATTGTGACTTGAGTTGTAATATAGTTTCGGTTACAGACAGAAAAACACACAATCTCCATTATAATAAGATATGTATATATATATATATATATATATATATATCTCGTATTATATATATATATATATATATATATGTATATGTATGTTTACCAGTTCAATTTATTAAGCAAAATTAAGCAGGTTTGAATTCAGAGTTTTCCTTCTCCTAGATCGGTTGCCTAACCAAGGTTAAAGAGCCCAGTCTGCCCTACTATTACCCATAGCTGGAAGGAGAGTAGAATTCATGCCTTTCCCGAGAGTATTAGCACTAAGTGAAATGCAATTACCAAGTCCAGGATTTGTACTCGGGGGTGATGGTGATGAGTCCATTTCCCATGACTTTAACCATTACACCACATGTTTCCATCATTGTATGTGTATGTCAATGAATTTTTTTGATCTCTGTGTATGTGTACGGGTGATTCTTTTTGTTTATATCTATCAATAATGGAGATTCGCTTCCTGTTTTTGTCTGTAACAAAAACTACGTCACTGCTTACGTCACATTACCTAAAATCATCATAACATAGAATAAATACACTCAAAATTTGAACATGCAACATTAGACAGTCCTCATTGTTTTTTAAAACAAGTTTTAATAAATACATGACTGGTATTATATATCTATATATAGTTTGTTTTATTTTAATATATATCTAAAGTTTACATTTCAAATTGTTTCATTTTTTAATCCTTTAATGAATTTGATGATTTTACTTACTTAGGGTACAAACTCGATGACATTGAATTTTTTACTCCCACCCTTCAGGCAATGTTTCAAAAATCTATTTTTACATCGCCCGGAGTGCGTTTTTTATTTTGCTAGTTCATATAAAGATATTATCTTTGTGTACATACACATCCAAAAACCTATATATATATATATATATATATTATATATATATCACAGAGTTTCACATTTGCATAAAATAAAAGAATAAAAACTGCACATATTTACACAAAGCAATAAATCTTTTGTCCTGACAAATAGTCATACACTCATATCTACAAGTAAAATAATAAACCGTCGTTATGTACGAACACATATATTTTATGTGCTCAGCCTGAGGAATTTATGCGTTCACAGACCTTGCAAAAATATCTTTTTCACACAGTGAGATTCATGGCTATGTCCCTATACACAGGCACACGCCGCAGCGTAGTCATTATAGATATCATCTTTGTTCAGCCATGTTTATTGCTAAGGCACCCTCGGCTTGGGCCAATATTATGTTGGGCAAAGGTTGAACTATTTTGGATTTTTTAATTTCCCAACACCTAATCACTTTTAGTACACATAATCAGCAATTTCCTTCCTCGTTTCATCTGTGAATCCTTCTGACTTCATGAGAAAAGCCTTTGTTTATTGCAATCCGAATATATATAATATATATATATATATATATATATATATATATATATATATGGCGTGTCTATAGTTAGCACTCTTTTCTCACTATATTTGGCCTTCCTCTTGTTTTTGTTGTTTTTTTCTTTCTTTTTTTCTTTTTCTTTTTCTCTCTCCCTTATCACATCTATTTAACACAAACTCTCCTCTCTTTCTTGATTTTATGATTTTTCTCTTTCTCTCTCTCTCTCTTGGCAAATTGAGGAGATTAGGTATAAAAATAATTACTTGTTACAGGCCAAAAATACATGGCAACTTGTATTTAATATGTATGTACATCTAGCTACACTCAGGTCTATGCACACACACACACACACACACACACACACACACACAACACACATACACACATATATATATATATAGCCATTACACCACAAACCCCTCTAAAAATATATATATATATATATATATATATATTTATATATATACCAAAAGTGTAAATATATGTATTTATATATGTATATATGTGTGTGTGCGTCTTAGACAAAATATATATATATATATATATATATATATATATATATTTATATACCAAAAAGTGTAAATATATGTATTTATATATGTATATATGTGTGTGCGGTCTTAGACAAAAATATATATATATATATATATATATATATATATTTATATATATACCAAAAGTGCAAATATATGTATTTATATATATATATATGCATGCGGTCTTAGACATGTAGTGGAAATGACATATATAAGTGTGTGTGGTCTTAAACAAATCATGGGACCAACATCCCACAAAATAGCAGCTGTATGGCCACCTGCCCCCTATCACACAAACCATCCGAGTAAGACAATCAAGACATGCTGGACACTGCTGGCAAAGCAAGGATGAACTTATAAGTGACATTCTGTGGAAACCTACATATGGGCATACCAGTGTGGGCAAGGAACTACATCGATAAGCTTTGCATAGATTCTGGATGCTGTGCAGAGGACCTCCCTGGGGCGATGACAGATATGGTTGGTGAGAGATTGTCATGGATATCCATTATATCAGCGCAACTTTATGATGATATATATATATATATATATATATATATATATATATATATATATATACATACATACATACATAATTGCACTTTTGGAAGCATTCTTGTAATGGTTATTGCTATAGGACATGGGCTGCTGGAGTTCAAATCCTAGACGAGGCTGTTTATATTTCCTATACTACTAATACTTTTGAGAAATATATACTTCCAACTATTCTCCCTTCAGCTATGGACGCTTAGCCTTGGTAGGCAACTGGTCTAGGAGAAGGAAAACTTTGAATTCAAACCTGTTAAACTCCACTTAAAAATTAACCTTTTGTTGTATCCTGCTCATGTAGAAGAGGAGTTAGATAAATACATACAATCAGTGGTGAGGTTCCAGTTCTGGAGCTCTGGGGGAAGTATGGAGCCACTACATTTGTTTCCATTACTCACAAGACAACAGTGACCTATTGTGCTAGAGTCCTCTGTTAGGGTCCTTATCTATGGTTCAAATAGTTCTGTTTTAATTTTGTTTGTATTAGATAGAAATACTTGATACCATATAACTGTGCCTGCATATGATTATTATCAAATAGAAATACTTACTTTAAATCATATGAGTGTGTGTAAATTATAAATATTGGATAGGAATACTTGAAACTATACAAACTGCTTGCACATTATTTATATCAAATAGGAATACCTGATACTTTCTTACGGACAAACAAATAATAATAAAAAGAAATTAAAAAGAGTGTATTTTTCAAAAAAGCAATCAGACATTGTAAATATCATTATTTTTTCTGTGCATTTATTTCAAAATCAGCATCAATCTTGACCTCAGCTAGTTGTCCAATTATATAATAGCTCTATCACAGATATTGAGCACTCTCCTAACAATCCCGCAAATATTGGCCCACCACTGATTCACTAAGTGAGATAATGATAACCGGCCTTTAAATATATACAGATATGTGAATTTATCAGTTAGAATCCTCCTTCCAGTTTGTAGGTAACAATGTCCGAGGGATTAAGCAGCCTGACTGATGATGAATCAAGCGGCTTTCCATACTGGCTGGAAGTAGCCTGCGAATATCTAGCCATACTGATGAGACATGATACATTAAAACACAGTGTGTGTGGGGATGACTATATATGCTCCCCATCCTTTAGTGGGTTGAGCACTTTGGAAGAGATTTCACTGACGACCACCAAGCTTAAAAAGGCAACACCCTCCTATAAAAGGGATGGTGCACTCTCTGGTGGCCTTTACATATATACAGATGTGTGTATTTATCAGTTAGAATCCTCCTTCCAGTTTGTAGGTGATGATGGCCTAGTGGTTAAGTAGCCTGACTGATGATGAATCGAGCGGGTTTCCATCCCACCTGGAAGTAGCCGGTAAATGTCTAGCCACACTGATGAGACATGATACATTAAAACTTGGTGTCTTCTAGATGACTATATATATATATATATATATATATATATATATATATATATAAACAAATAACAGTCCTTTAACAAATTCACATTGTTAAGATCACCAGTCCAATCTTTGGTGTTTGGATAGTCATGTACAAGATGGCTGAGTGGTTAAGTAGCCTGACTGATGATGAATCGATCGTGTTTCCAACCAGGATAGAGGTAGCCTGTAAATGTCTAGCTACCATGATGAGGCATGATACGTTGAAACTTGGCGTCTGTAGTTGACTAATATATATGTATATAGAAATAACAAATAACAGTCCTTTAACAAATTCACATTGCCAATAAGATCACCAGTCCTATCTTTGGTGTTTGAATAGTCATGTGCAAGACGTCCGGATGTTTGTCCCTTCTTAAATCACTTGAGGTGCCAGATTAGAATATTGTCACATTTGCAAATGGCATTAGAACAATAGACCATTCCATGCATCAAAGGAATTGTGCTTATGCATTAATCAACAATCACCAAAAAATCACTCAACTATATCCACTCCATAAGAACAAGTTATACACAAGAATCAGGGCACTCGATATGAAGTTTGGCAATGACAACACTGAATCAATAAATGTATATTGTATTCAATGGTTATAATTCAGATGGAAGACTATTTGTGTTTAGAAGTTGAAAATTAATCAAATTTCAATATTTAAATGGTATAACTGAGATGGAAGTGTTTAGAAGTTGAAAATTAATCAAATTTCCATATTTAAATGGTATAACTGAGATGGAAGGGTTTAGAAGTTGAAAATTAATCAAATTTCAATATTTAAATGGTATAACTGAGATGCTCCCTGGTTCACTCTGACCCGGAATTGTAGTACCTGTTAGGGTCCCACGATGGGTTAAATAGAAAAACATGAGTTCATAAAAAATTGACTATCCATTAAAAATGAATTTATTTCAAAACTTAGTCAGCATTAAATGACCCACTGAGGTTGATATGCTGTAATACAAAGAACAAACCAAAATTGAATGACTAAACAAGTCAATTATTCATGTCATGGGCATTGTTTTTTAGCAAAATATCTCATCACTTTTGAGGTTTGTCAACCTCCCTATGTTCCAGATTTGGTTCACTATGATTTTTTTTTACCAAAGATAAATTTGTGTTTGAAACACAATGGACACAATTTAAAAATCTTTTCTAGAAACAAGTTCAAGACGGATGACATGAAAATACAATTTCTGTCCAATAATTTTTTAAAATTGTTGGGGTAGCATAAGGTCGGTATCAGCCAGACAGCAAGGGAGTCTATCCCCTTTTCACTTACCCTAGACCAAGAAGATTGCTTTTGCATCTGAGGTGGAGAGTGACACCTATCAGCTCCTCACTTTACCGTACAGATCCCTGTGCTACTCATACGCTGAGTTGGGAGGGCCGGCATTGAATCTTGTGGTTCCTAGTCAGAAGCTCTAGACTGAGTTAAACTACATTAGTTGTCATGAAAATTCTATACACTAAATATAATAATTGTTATAGGTTTGTGGTATTACTTTTGAATAAGTAAGGAGATATATACTCACTTTTCATATATATGGATATGCTTATAAACGTGGACAATTATTTAATTGATTTAATTAACACATAAATATTTTCAGTAGTTTTAAATAAGTAAAGAAATCTTTTAAAAAGCTTTCTAAAAACATCTTGTGACAAAACCTTTCTAAAAACATCTTCTTTTCACAAAATCTTTTTATCCTAACAATGAACTAGGTTGAAACTAGTTAAGAACCAAAAATGTTAAGAATCAAAAAAGAAATAATTCTATTTGTCTTATCAATTTTGTTCCTTTTTTATATATTATATATAAGGTCGGTATCAGCCAGACAGCGAGGGAAGTCTATCCCGTTTTCACTTGCCCTAGACCAAGAAGATTGCTTTTGCATCTGAGGTGGAGAGTGACACCTATCAGCTCCTCACTTTACATATATGGATATAAATGTGGACAATTATTTAATTGATTTAATTAACACTTAAATATTTTAGTAGTTTCAAGTAAATGAAGAAATCTTGAGTCACTTTTTAAAAAGCTTTCTAAAAAGATTTTTGTTCACAAAAACTTTCTAAAAACATCTTGTGACAAAACCTTTCTAAAAACATCTTCTTTTCACAAAAACTTTTTATCCTAACAATGAACTAGGGTTGAGACTAGTTAAGAACCAAAAATGTTAAGAATCAAAAAAGAAATAATATAAAAGAACTTATTTCTATTTGTCTTATCAATTTTGTTCCTTTTATTATATATATATAGAAAAAAACATTATGGGAGTTACTTTTACAAATAACTACAAAACATCATTGTTTGATGGCTACACAGACTGGAGTGCCACAATAGATTTGGAACGTCATCTCACTCTTCCAACTGAGATGATATTAAAATCCCAGTGTGACCTGGTGAGTTAATTCAAAACAAGTTTACGCCATTGAATTAAAGTTTCTTTTAAGGATAATATTTTGTCTGAATATATATCAGCATAATCTAGATCTTTGAGAGCAATGTTTAAATAAACTGACCTTGTATCGCACCTTTATATAACCCACTTCTTACTGGGTATATATATTATGGCAAGAGGACACCCTTCTGATATCTATTTTTGTATGAAGGACACCCGTGGTTGTGTCCTCATATTTAATCTTCTTACATGTGTACTTACATTTTGAATAGCACTTTCTTACCTCTGTATTATGAGAGATATCCATGGCTATATCTCCCATGATAAATCTTTTTACTGTGTACTCATTTTTTAATATTTTTACGATCTTCATCTGTAACTTACTTCTTACTTGTGAGTCGATAATTTCTTTCTTGATTGTGAGTAGCCTGGTCTGGTCTTTGTTCGTTGGTAGATGGTTTGGTCTTTTTTCTTACTTCTAACTTCTTCAAAGTTCTTTGGGTCCGGCTTCTTCTCACTTCTGGTTTTGGCTTCTTCTAAGATGTTGGTGATACCTTGGTTGTCATAGTTTTTAGGGACAAACTGAATGCATATATTTTTGTGAATCACATTTATTACTTCTTAAACACCAGGCACGATGAGTCCACTTTCCTAATGAAGTCAAATTCCAAGGTTTTATAGACAATACATAAGAAATCATTCTTGAAAACATAAACCATTTCTCATTTAAGTTTTCATCTGCCTGTTGTCTTGGACTGTAAAATACACTTCTGCAGAGGGGTAATATCCCCTTAATGGGGCCAACTGTTGGCTCTGGGTGGTGAACCGTGATACATAAGAATATTGGTGGTTGATCAGTCTATGATATGCAACAGTCCACTTTGGCCCTTACTTAGGCTAGACAGGCAGTCAGAGAGGCCTCCTTTGATCAATCAGCTAGTCAGGCCAAGCCCTAGCACATATGATTGTCCCAACCCTTATGGCAAACCCCTATCCTTTTTATCATATATGTGCTAGAAAGGTATAACATCTAATGTATCTAATGGTGAGGTTCCAATTTGGAGCTCTGGGGAGTTTGAGAACTCCATCATCACCATTATTCTCAGGTCAACTGACTCATAGTGGTAGTACCAGTTAGTCTCATCTATGGGTTAAATAGAAAAATGAGTTTTAAAAATTTGTTTAAAAAAATTCAGTTTGAATAAAAAATTCTGAATACCCATCAAGAATGAATTAAAAAAAACTTCAGCATGAAATAACCCAGCAAGGTTGACTTGCAGTAAAATCCAATCAACCAACCAGTCAACCAGCAAAGAAATTTTGATGAAAATTTTTTATTTTGCTCAACATTCAGCTTGTCTAGTTTCATTTTCCTATACTATGTAGTTACTCAGAAGTTTCTATCTCATATATATATATATATATATATATATATATATATAATATATATATATATATGACACAAAATGTCTCCACAGTTCAATGAAATATGTATATATGTATATTATACACAAACAAAATGAGAATTTTAGTAATACACACACAAACACAAACACAAGCTCATTGATACTTACACATATGTGTATATTTGATGAATAAATCTATTTTTCTCAAAATTAAGCCGATTTAGTTTCATTTGTCTAGGCTATGTTGTTACTCAGATATTTACAGCCCTTTAAAAATGAAATTAACTATATTGATTTTTCTGAAAATCTGTATATATATATATATATATATATATATATATATATATATATATAAACAGTTTTAGTAACACACACCCAAATATATAGACACCCACACTCATATATATATATATATATATATATATATATATATATAATTACATGAATGAATCCCTCCTTATCTAACTCACAGGAAACCCCACCCAGACTCTCCACCGAGACACTGATCACCAACTGTGCCTTCCATAAATTTTTCCATTTGCCCAGGTCCCTCCCATCTTCCGCACCAACCCCCATCACACAAAAATCCTGGATCTACCCCCTGCTTTATACATATATCTTCTCGACTGACAAAGGAAGTTAAGCATTTTGAGTAGTTATAGACTTTTGTATGCTTATCTTGCATCTACAAACGTTTGTCTATCTATGATGCAAAAATCTCTTTCCTATAAAATCTGTAAGACAGTCACATTATTGATCTTCAAATCTAAATCCCCCATCACAGTCTTCCATTCAGCAATAACAAAGTGTTCTTTAATCTGTTCAGTGACATCAAAACTTTGCTTTTTTTCTTGTTGTCGCTTCCTCTTCTCTTTTTGCCTTTACGTTACCATTTCATATTTCAACTTTGATAATAAGCATGTTCCAGAAAATAAAACAAAACCAAAAACAAAGAAAAATTCATTATGATAAATACTAGAGTTGCAGCCAAAGTAATGTCTCCTATTTATTTCCTCAAAAACTACAATATTATTGTCCCAACTCTTATGGCAAAACCCCTATCTTTTTTATGATATATGTGCTAAAAGGCATTGCTGAGGTATTATTGTCCTGGGTATGACATCTAAAAATTAATTATAATAAATACTAGGGTTGCAGCGAAAGCAATGCCTCCTATTTATTTCCTAAAAAAAACTACAATAAATAGCACAATAACACCATAGGATAGACCAAGTTTTCGGCTACAATTCACCATTTTTTCTACATAATCATCACTATTGACTCTACACAGAGATGCTGATAGGTACGCGTCATGCGTCCCTGATGCACAAAAATCTAAAAAGATGCAGTAAAATCATATCCATGTATCCGAGTATTTTTCTTTTTCTTACCTCACCATTAAAAGCTAATTGTAAATACATTTCAATAGTTTCTTAGAAACAAATTACACAGGATGGGTTACAAGATCGAAGTTAGACTGCTTTAGTTGGGACCCATAAATTTTCCCGGGGACTCATTCAAAGCAAATATGTGCATCCGAGAACGCACTAAATCCAAAAGCTATCAGCATCACTGTATACAGATATATGCTATGCTCCAAAAGTGATGCTTCCTATATATATTCCTATAAACTCTAATAGATATGAGGACTACAATAGCACTTGGCTTTTTCTTGTTGCTTCCTCTTCTCTTTTTTGCCTCTACGTTTTTTTTTCCTCTACGTTACCATTTCATATTTCAACTTTGACAATGAGTATGTTTCAGAAAACAAAACAAAAATCAAAGAAAAATTCATTATAATAAATACTAGTGTTGCAGCCAAAGCAATGTCTCCTATTTATTTCCTCAAAAACTACAGTTGATAGCACAATAACACCATAGGATAAACCAAGTTTTCACAATTTTTTCTACATAGTCATCACTATTGACTATACAAATATGTTTAGGGCCAGTTTAGCTCAGCAGGTAGAATGTCCAACTAGAAACCACAAGGTTCCAGGTTCGATACCAGCCCTCGTCAACTCAGCGTATGAGTAGCACAGGATCTGTGTGGTAAAGTAAGGAGCTGAAGGTTGGTGTAGCACTCCACCTCAGACGCCAAAACAATGTCCTTGGTCTAGTGCTAAAGGGATAGACTCCCTCACTGTTTGGCTGATACCGATTTTAGGCCACCCCCACGACTTTACTTACTTATATTATGCTCCAAAAGTGATGCTTCCCATATATATTCCTATAAACTACAATAGATATGAGGAATACAATAGCACTAGGATGGAGCAAGTTTTCAGCTACAATTCACCATTTTTTCTACATAGTGATTACCATTGATATATATATATATATATATATATATATATATATATATATATGCAATGTTCTGAAAGCAATGCTTCTTATCTACAAGGTGAGTCTGAAAAGTAATGAGACTGTTGTCATAAACAATTCATTTAAAATCCAAACAACAAACTAAATGTTTTCTCCTCCAAGGTAGTCCCTTCTTGAATCTAATGCGCTTACCCATCCTTCTCTGTTATGCTTTTCTACCCTGCTGGAAGGAGTCTTCTGGTACGGCCCTCACCTCCGTCATTATGGACCTCTTAAAATGGGTCCACTTGATGAGCCCCTTCAGCTTGGGAAAAAGAAAAAAGTCACAATTTTATCTTGCCATAACTATCATCCCTTCCCTCACACATCCCAAGCTGAAGGGGCTAATTACTTTTCAGACACACAAATACTACAATAGATACAAACAGCACAATAACACCAGGGGATAGAGCAAGTTTTCTGTTACAGTTCACTATTTATATATATATATATATGTATATATATATATATATATATATACATATCAGTAAAAAAAATAACAGAAGATTTAGATGTTTTGTGTTATAGCCTATTTCAGGGAGCCTAGAGAAATCATCTAGTGCCTCCCATCCTCAGATGCAAAAATATTTTTGCATCTGAGAATGGAAGGTACTAGATGATTTCTCTCGGCTCCCAGGAATAGGCTATAAGCAAAAAATCTAAATCTTCTATTATTTTTTTACTAATATAATTTTGCTCTGTGATTCTGACAATAAGAGCACACATTGAGCTCTGCAAACTACGTCGTAAGGAAGATTTCTTCACCTGATCTTTGGATTATATATATATATATATATATATATATATATATATATAACGAGTTTGAATCCAGAGTTTTCCTTCTCCTAGACTAGTTGCCAACTAAGGTTAAAGAGCTAAGTATGCCCTACTATTTGCCCATAGCTTGACTTTGTGTTGCATCCTACTCATTTGGAGGGGTTGGGTAAATACATATAATTGTTCACAATGGCAATAACTATGAAACTCTATCTAGAATCCTTCACTCCCTCCCTAGATAGAAGCATCAATATCATCATGGACTGTGCTACTATATGAACCCAATAGATTTTTGAATTGTCTAATCAACATAAACAAAATTACTAGTTTCAGTACTTGGGTTATAATACAGTAATATCTGTAATAGAAATAAGTCTCTTACACATGAAAACTGATGGTACTATTTGACAAGGCGTCATTTTGCTGTTACTATTTTTAAAATAACGCTGACGTGTGAGTCATTGATAAGTGTCGATCTTCTCAGCTCCAGCGCAACTGACAAATCTAATTCTGTTTGGCTCCTAAACTCCGTATCATAGCAGAGAATCAAATTAGTTTGTTTGCCGGCATTCATAGTTAATTTGAACTCAAAGAGAAAGACACTGTTATTTAAAATACAGGAATTTACAGTAAATTAATAAATATTTCACCGCGTAGATGTTGCATGTAGATTAACACCTTACCTACTGGGTGTACAGGTGTCAAATGTATTTATGCAGCCTCAAAAAACATACTTTGGATGATTAGAAATAACATGTTCTTTTCAAATTTAAAAAAAAAATAGAAAAATAATAATGATTAAAAGGAGTAAGATCTCCCCCCCCCCCAAAAAAAAGGAAGTGTCCTAGGTATGACGCTAAACTGTACTTAGTGATAGGGCACCAGTTCTGTAGCTCTGGTGAGTGTGTGGTACGTTTCATTGCTATTACTACCAGGTCCACTCTGACCTGGAGTGGTAGTACCTGTGTGGATCAAATATATCTGTTTGAAAATTATTTGTATTTGATAGGAATACTTTTTTAAAAAAAGCATAATTATATGAAAAGTTTTAATATATTTGTGTGTAATGTGACCCCTATTTTAATATATGAAAAGTTTGAATATATTTGTGTGAAGAAAATATTTTCAAAAAATATAACAAACACAGGATGTTACGATCAGAGGAAACAATTTTATGTGCCTATACTTAAGTATTTTGGTATTAAACCATCATCAGAACACTGTTACAGAAATTTTTGTGAGGGAGAAAAATGAAAAATGTTAAGTGTATAGTGAATGTGCAAACAAATGCATATATAAAAATTAATGGTTAATAACATTATATTCATACATTCACAATACACTTAACATTTTTCATTTTTCTCCCTCACAAAAATTTCTGTAACAGTGTCCTGATGATGGTTTAATAACAAAATACTTAAGTATAGACACATAAAATTGTTTCCTTTGATTGTAACATCCTGTGTTTGTTATATTTTTTTAAAATATTTTCTTCACATTTTGTCGGATTAATTTCCTCATCGTATTTCCATATATTTGTGTGTAATGAGACCCCTATTTTTCTTTATGAGAAGTTTGCATGACATAGGCTGTTCAGCCACCAGGATTCTGTCCTTAAGCGTCACGTGTTGCCACACACACGGTTAACAGGTAGCCCCATTGAGTGGGTTTTACCTCTCAGCTGATGTTTTGTTTATTTTTTTGTTTATTTTATTTGTTTATTGTTTATTTTGTTTATCCATTCATGGGGTCAAAGAGAGGCAAACATTATTCCAGTGACGAGGAAGTGAAATCTGTAGTGAAGAAGTGACTCAAAAAACAGTCAAAAGAATTTTACAGGGCAGGGATACATTCTCTCATTCAAAGGTGGAACATTGCTATTGATAGAAACGGTGATTATGTAGAGAAGTGGGGATGTGATCCACAGAGGACCAGCTTCATTTTGATCTATGATACATGTTCCTGTTTTGGTAATTGTAAAAAAGTAAAGTCGTCGGGGTGGCCTAAAGTTGGTATCAGCCAAACAGCGAGGGAGTCTATCCCCTTTTCACTTGCGCTATACCAAGAAGATTGTTTTAGCATCTGATGTGGAGTGCCACACCTACCATCAGCTCCTTACTTTACCGCACAGTTAATGTGCTACTCATACACTGAGTTGGCGAGGGCCAGTATCGAACCAGGAATCTTGAGGCTCCCAGTTGAATACTCTACCAACTGAGAACTGACCTAAACAAAAGGGCATTACTTTTTGACTCTCCCTCATATCTGTTATTGAATCATCATGTAAAATTTGATAAATTTGTAAATGTTTGATTGTAATCAACATTGCATTGCAATCATTTTTAGATCGGACTTTTTGTTTTTTTGTTCCAAACCACTACAAGAATATTTTAACTCCTCATTATAATGTTGTAAAAGCACTCAAATACAATAAAATAAATTCATTACTTTTTTCTTTCTTTCATTTTGATTAAAAACTCAAAACAGTGAAAACAGTGGTTGGTTAAAAATATAAAGCTGTATAAAAAATAAGGAAAAGAAAATTGGATTAATTTCTTTTAAGTATTTTGTATTGACTGGCTGATAATAATCATTTGGATAGCTAAAAAGAACTGTTATTAATATGATGTCATTTTTATACTTGGACTCGAGGAACAGATTAAAAAGAGATCTGAGTAACCAGTGTTGCTATGGATGTTGTCACTCGGCATTTTGCCATCAACTCTAGCTAAAGACATTTTCAAATTCAGCTTAACCTACAGTCTAGTTCAAGAGGTAGACAAAAGAACTGGTGTTTGAGCTGTATACGGTTGATTTGAAGTACTCAACTGATTTGACTTATAAAAAACAAATGGTATGAAAAAAAAAGAAATACTAGGTTGAGTCAAAAGTTCAAGAGGTAGACAAAAAGACTCTTGTTTAAGCTGTTGTAAAATAATGAAACCTGAAAGTCATTGTTTGATGTCAGTTGTGGGTTGATATTGTTATGCAAGTGTAAATAATAATGGAAAAATAAAATAAAGAGCTCTAAAAAATAACATCAGTCTTGTGTTTGTTACTAAAAACTAACTACAGATGCAAGGACAAAAAGGACCCAGTTAGTTCAAGACCCATAGAAGAACAGAGAGAATGCCAGCCCAACAACAGCCCAGATGTCCAGTAATAGCAGATATAAGAAGATCATAAAATAAGATAAGTATGCCTATGTCATTTATGGTTAATTTGGTACCGTGACTTAATATCAGACATCATAACCAGTTTTAGAACCATGAAATAATGAATATCCCACCTGGTTTGAGATGTAAGAGTTTACATTCCAGTACACATCCTCCACACAGAGTAAGAAAGATGCAAGGAATCAAATCCATCATCAGCATCAACATCATGCTATGCAACATATACTCCTTAAACAGGGTTCAGCAATGTTACACTGAACAAAATTAATTCTAAATACTCAATTAATTTGACTTATAAATACCAAATAGTCAATGTTTAGTCAAAAGTTGAAGAGATAGACAAAAGAACTGGTGTTTGAGCTGTATGTGGTTGATTCTAAGTACTTAATTGGTTTGACTTATTAATATCAAATGGTCTGAAAAAAAACAGAAAAATCACTAGGTTGAGTTAAACTTTCAAGAGGTAGACAAATGGACAGGTTTTTGAACAGTATGAGGTTGATTCTAAGTATTCAATTGATTAAACTTATAAATACCAAATGATCTTAAAAAAAAAAAGAAAAAAATACTAGGTTGAGTCAAAAGTTCAAGAGATAGACAAAAGGACTGGTGTTTGAGTTGTATAAAATTCATTCTAAGTACTCAATTGGTTTGACTTATTAATATAAAATAATAAAATAATCTTAAAAATATGGTAACATCAAGGCCTAGCACTTATTGTTGCATACCCTTTTCTTACTTCTTACTTCTGGTCGTATTTTCTTCTGGCCGGCTTTGCTATTTCTTCATCTATCTTGGTTTGGTCTCTTCTAAGGTCTGGACTTTCTTGGGGACTTCGGGTTTGGTTTCTGTTGGGGATTTCTCCTTATCAGAAGCCCTGTGTCATTGTTAGTTTTTAGGTTATAAACACAAGACTTCGATTTACTTTGATGTTACTTTATTTTCAATCCCCAAACCAGACATCTGCGCAGGTGAGACTTACATCCTACGAGCTCGGCTCCTACCTTCTAACTGAGACTTACTTACTATCCTTCAACCGGAAGACAGGGTCTTCTATGCCTTCCGGTTCTCACGATTTATCCCCGGTAGGCAAGGTGAGAGTGAGGTCAAGCGCCGTCACTCACTCTCAAGTCCATCAGCTGCACTAATCGCCATTATGTTTTTATACTACCTTATATAAGTATTAGGGATCTAATAATTATGTAACATTATATAATTGTCCCAACCTTATTGCTCTTATGGCAAGCCCCAACCCTTTTTATCATATATGCACTAGAAGTGGGTAGCTGACTTAATGTCCTGGGTATGAAATTAAACTGAATTTAATGGTGAATTTCTAATTCTTGAACAATGAGGAGTGTGGAGTACTTCTTTTATTGCCATTACTTCCAGGTCCACTCTGATTCAGAGTGGTAGTACCTGTTAGTATCCCATCTATGGGTTAAATAAAATAAAAATTAAGTTTTGATAAAATAGAATAAAAAATTTGAGTTTTAAAAAATTTTTGAATACCAATCATGTATGAATAGAACAAAACATCTTCGGCATAAAATAACCCAGCAAGGGTTGACATACCATAAAATCCAACAAACCAGACTAAACCAGATAAAAAGTTGAACAAATATCAAATTTAGTTTAAATTTAGCAATTTAGAGGTGTGTATCATACATGAATGTACAAGGTGTGTCAAAAAAGTATCAAGATTTTTTGTACTTTTTGACACACCTTGTATTCTAAATAAAATAACGTTCCCTTTATTCTTCATTTTATTTCTTCATTTCTATCTTGGTAATTAGAGCTTTAAACTTGATACTTTTTTGACACATGTATTCTGAAAAAAAATTAATGAATGTTTTTGTTTTTTGTTTTTTCAGAATACAAGGTGTGTCAAAAAGTACAAAAAAATCTCAATACTTTTTTGACACACCTTGTATATCATACATGACTAATTACAGTTCTAACATTCACTTAAATGGAAATAAATATCTTGGGAAGAGAAATAAATTGTTGATTTTTTTTTTTTCAGAATTTTGTAGCCAAAAGTTAGAGGTGCATATTATGCAGAAATTCATTTTATACACAACTAATTACAATAGTATTTCTTTTTTCTTTAATTGTTCACTGCTTGGTTTTGTTCTACATCAATATATTTGTGTTGTGAGTTAGAGAAATCTTTTTGTCATATGTAGGCCAACCTTAACAGCTTTGAACTTCCTTCTTGTTTTTTTTTTCTCTTCATTATTATCATTACAAAAAACCTCCTGCTTCTGCTACTAGATAGATTTTAGTTTATCTATAGGCAATTTGAATGAGACTGCCACTGTTGCCATTACCTGATTTTGCATTATAATTATACATACATATATTATTAAAGGGGCCGGGTTAGCTCAGTCAGCGTTCGGCTAGAAACCACAAGGTTCCTAGTTCGATACCGGTCCTCGCTAACTCAGCGTATGAGTAGCACAGGGATCTGTGCGGTAAAGTAAGGAGCTGATGGTAGATGTGGCGCTCCACATCAGATGCCAAAACAATCTCCTTGGTCTAGCGCTATTGAAAAGGGGATAGACTCCCGCGCCGACTGGCTGATACCGATTTTAGGCCGCCCCGACGACTTACATATATTGAAGTTTGGTTGGCTGGCTGGCTGGCTGGCTGGCTGGTTGGTTGGGTTTTACATAATGTCAACAAGGGTTGACATGACGTAAAATCCAACCCTTGTTGACATGATGTAAAAACCCAACCAACCAACCAACCAACCAACCAACCAAACTTCAATATATGTATGTATAATAAACTAATGATAATTATAATGCAAAATCCGGTAATGGCAACTGTGGCAGTCTCATTCAAATTGCCTATAGATAAACTAGATAGATTTTAGTTTATCTATAGGCAATTCGATTGAGACTGCCACTGTTGCAATTACCTGATTTGGCATTATAATTAGCCGGGTTAGCTCAGTCGGTAGAGCGTTCGGCTAGAAACCACAAGGTTCCTAGGTTGATACCGGTCCTCGCCAACTCAGCGTATGAGTAGCACAGGGATCTGTGCGGTAAAGTAAGGAGCTGAAGGTAGGTGTGGCGCTCCACCTCAGATGCTAAAAAAACAATCTCCTTGGTCTAGCGCTATTGAAAAGGAGATAGACTCCCTCGCTGACTGGCTGATACCGACTTTAGGCCGCCCCGTCGACTTTACTTTACTTATTATACATACATATATTGAAGTATGGTTAGTTGGCTGGTTGGCACGTCATCTCAACCCTTGTTGACTTGGCGTAAAATCCAACCCATGTTGACATGATATAAAATCAAACCATTGTTTAAATGCTGTTATTTCACATGATGTATTATTTTGATTCATATAAATTCCATGAAATTGAAATGTTTGTTGTCGAAGATCAAATTATTAAGTTTGTTATTTTATCACATTGTCATAAATCAGAGGTGAAAACTATCACATTGTTTGTGATACAAATAGATTATTGTGTCCTGTTTAGTATAATTTTCTGTTATTCTTCCCTCATAAACAGCAGAAACATTTGAAGTAAAAGAGTTTCTATATATTTTATAACTATCCACCATATAGATATTAATGCTTTAACAACTGAAGGAAATTTTTGAAAAGCAACATTTAGTAATAAACATTTGATATAAAAAAATGTTATATTTTCAAAGTGGGTTCAGAAAGTATTGATGCTGATACTGTATTTAGAAATGAAAGAAACAATGAATGAAGCTTTAATTTTCTTCTAAATGCAAGGTGTGTTTAAAAAGTATCAAGCCCGAAGCAGTATTTATCAAGATAAAAAGGAATAATGAATGAAACGTTAATTCTCTTAAAAATACAAGTTGTGTTCAAAAAGTATCATGTCTAAAGCTGTAATTATCAAGACAGACATGAAGAATAAATGAAACTTTTTTAAAAAATGAGATGTGTTTAAAAAGTATTGAGTCTGAAGGTGTATTTACCAAGACAGACATGAACAATGAATAAATGTGTTTTTTTTTTTTTTGTTTTTGGTGTTTGTTTTTTTTTTTTCAAAATATGAGATGTGTTCAAAAAATATTGAGTCTGAAGCTGTATTTACCAAGACAAAAGTGAACAATGAATGAAACATTTTCTTCAAAATACAAAGTGTATTCAAAAAGTATTGGGTCTGAAGCTGTATTTACCAAGACAGAAATGAACAATGAATGAAACATTTCTTCAAAATAGGAGATGTTTAAAAAGTATCATGACTGAAGCTGTATTTACCAAAACAGAAATGAACAATTATTTATCATATAATTTCTTCATTTAAATTTAAATTTGTAATTTTTTTCTTTAAATTTAAATTTGTAATAAGTACTTTTTGATACCATCTTGTTATTTGAATTTAAAGAAAAAAATTACAAATTTAAATTTAAATGAAGAAATTATATGATAAATAATTGTTCTTTTCTGTTTTTACATGCTCCTAAAACATTATTTTTAAAATGATTTTTATTGATAATGTTTTAGGAGCATGTAAAAAACAGAAAAGAACAATTATTTATCATATAATTTCTTCATTTAAATTTAAATTTGTAATTTTTTTCTTTAAATTAAATACAAGATGGTATCAAAAAGTACTTATTACAAATTTAAATTTAAAGAAAAAAATTACAAATTTAAATTTAAATGAAGAAATTATATGATAAATAATTGTTCTTTTCTGTTTTTTACATGCTCCTTTATTTTTAAAATGATTTTATTGATAATGTTTTAGGAGCATGTAAAAAACAGAAAAAGAACAATTATTTATCATATAATTTCTTCATTTAAATTTAAATTTGTAATTTTTTTCTTTAAATTTAAATACAAGATGGTATAAAAGTACTTATAACAAATTTAAATTTACAGAAAAAAATTACAAATTTAAATTTAAAATGAAGAAATTATATGATAAATAATTGTTCTTTTCTGTTTTTTACATGCTCCTAAAACATTATTTTTAAAATGATTTTTATGATAATGTTTTAGGAGCATGTAAAAAACAGAAAAGAACAATTATTTATCATATAATTTCTTCATTTAAATTTAAATTGTAAATTTTTTTCTTTAAATTTAATTTGTAATTTTTTTCTTTAAATTTAAATTTGTAATAAGTACTTTTTGATACCATCTTGTATTCTTTATTTTTTAAAATGATTTTTATTGATAATGTTTTAGGAGCATGTAAAAAATATATATATTAAAACAAATAACCATTTTTTTTTCTATTTTATTTTATTTTATCCATTATCATCATTATAAGAATCATCTATGTTATTTTGTTTTCATCATAAGATTTTAGTTTAGTGTTTCCAGATCTCTGCTTTTCATCTATCTTTCTCTGCGTTCGATAATAAAATATTATTTTATGATCATATATTTTATGATCAATATACCCCTTGGGTTTAGTAAACAGCCATTACTGAGATCAGAGACTGAAACATATTTGGGAGACAGTGAAAAATATTTGCACACAATAAAGAATAATGACATAGTATGGATTTGGGGATCATGATGTTATTTCTCTAAATAAAAAGATTTAAAAAAAAAAAATTTTTAATAAAGAGATTACTGTAAACAAATTCCGAGCACTTTCTTTTACTCTTTTTTTTTTTTTTTTTTCATTTTTCTCTTTTTATTAATTTTTTTGGCAATAACAAACTTCACAGATTTTAATCTAGACACTTCAATCAAAACTTAAAATGAAGCCATTATTGCCTTCACTTTTCAAAATCATGATGATACTACACTAGCTGATGTACTCACCTACATCATTCAAGTAGTCAAGTGTATAGCTCAGTTGGTAGAGTACCCACCTAGGAAACACAATGTTCCGGGTTCAATACCATCCCTCGCCAACTCAGCGTATAAGTAACACAAGCTGGATCTGTGTGGTTAAGTGAGAAGCTGATGGTAAGTGTGGCACTCTACCTCACATTTCTCTCTCTTTCTCTATATATTTTTATACACACATATACATATGTCATTTTTCTTCCCTTTCTCTCTTTATAATAAAAACAGAATGGTCCATTATAATAACAGGTTAGATCTCTGTGGTAAAGTGTGGAGCTGATGGTAGGTGTGGCTCTCCACCTCTCTCTCTATTTTTCCCCTAATCTCTTTCTTAATATATCTTTTACACACATATATATATATGTCATTTTTCTTCCCTTTCTTTCTTTATAACAGAATGGTCCATTATTTAGCTGAGGTGATGACATTCGTAAGAAATAAGAATTTGACAGCAGATAAGCAACACCAGATAATCAGAGTTTACATTTTTGCATTTAATATCGGATGATTTGGATAGTCTTATTCTTAACTAGAGGGTGTTGCAAGATGGTAACGACAGTACAATTAAGGAACACAAATATTAATATATAGATGAATGGTAATAAAAATTAACTGTGTATATTATACACAAATTTTTTTCCAGAATTTCATTGTCCAAAGTTAGAGGTGAGTGTTTTACATGCATACGTGTTAAAAATAAATAATTACAGTAAGTTTTTTATTTGATTTGATGCATGTATTTGTACAAAGAATTTGAGCAAAATACATCTTTTTTTTTAATTCTATTCCCTGGCTGCATCCCCAAAGTAGAAGGCGCCCAACCGGTAGGGAGACCACGCCTATGCTTTAAAGACATCTGCAAGAAGGACATGAAGAAATTCCACATCAACATCAACACATAGAAGGTTTGTGCAGAAAACCGACGGCCTGGCGCCTCCTTGTCAGACAAGGGACGAAAAGGAATGAAAAAGACAGGAAAGAAGCCGCCACGGAAAAGAGAGCCAGAAGGAAGGAGAGACAACAGCAACTTCACCAAGCATCACCATTTGTTTGCAGTCACTGCACCAGAGATTGCCATTCAAAAATTGGCCTGTTCAGCTACTCGCACAGATGCAGTTAAAAAAATGGACACTACTTCATCGTCTTTAGCAGACAGAAGGATGCCAACACAATTCCCCTGCACACGGCATAAATAAAAAGGAATAGTCAGCTTTACACTTTTTTTCTCTAGAAATGCCATTTCATACATAGCTTTTTTTCTTACTGCGTAGTTCTAGTTTTTAAATATCCTGTTGTGCGTTCTGCCCACCAGTTTGCCAGAGGACACAATTTTAGTTTTAGATTACCTAGAAGATATTTTCAAAATATATAGTCATGTGTTTCTTTTCCTTTTTTTTTTTTTTTTTTTTTTTTTTTTAATTATTGGTTTTTGTCTGACTTTCTTCTCAACTCTGCTCGACTATATACAGATTGAATAAAAAATCATGCATCATGTGAAATAATGGCATTTAAACATTTGTTGTCGTTATCAACCACATCAGAAACAACTTTTTTTTCTTTTTCTAGTCTACCATCATTTTTCATTTACAATAACAAAAGTCAACTGTAAAACTAAATTTTTTTTTATTCTTTATTGAAAAATTCTTGGATTCTGGATATAAAGAATTTCTATTGTGTCGCATTTTATTCTTTTTTATCTAAATACGTAAAATAAAACTGAATTCATTGTATATATATATATATATATATATATATATGTATTTGTATGGAAACGAGTCTGCTACCATTGGTTTCATGCTATCCAAACTTAATTATTTAAGCATAGCAATCATCGGGCAGTGAAAGATTTTTTGAAATAATAATTGCTATATGATAATAGTAGTTATATAATTATATAGTTTGGTACATCTATAAGTAAAGAGTGCTCAATATCATTGATAGTGTATATATATATATATCTATCTTAGAGTAGCAAAGGCATAAAGTCAATGCTGCTTGAAACTATCAGTTTCTCGCCTATGTGATTTTCAAAGCAAGTGATATATATATATATATATATATATATATATATATATATTATATAAACCCTGACTGTGTGAGAAAAAAAACAATACAATTTGTAAATAAAGAAATAAAATACAAACTGATGCCTGGAGAAAAGAATCCATATAAAATAAAAGTAAAAAAATCCATACTGCCTGAAAATAATCAACCAATGTTGTAATGGAATGACCAAAAGAAAAAAAACAATAGAAACAGTGGCATAAGTTAAATATGTAAAAGTGCTCAATACCCTAAATAAAGCCTAAAGTATCAGAAACACCTACCTAGGTTTCAGCTAACAGATCATCAGGATAATTTAGACTCAATATTCATATATACATAAGGTGTGTCATAAAAGTATTGTGATTGAAGCTGTATTTAGCAAGATAGAAATGAACAATGAATGGAACGTTAATTTTTTCAGAATACAAGGTATGTCAAAAAAGTACCAAGTTTAAAGCTGTATTTACAAAGATAGAAATGAAAAATGAATGGAACAT
Source organism: Doryteuthis pealeii (assembly GCA_023376005.1). Lineage (NCBI taxonomy): Eukaryota > Metazoa > Mollusca > Cephalopoda > Myopsida > Loliginidae > Doryteuthis > Doryteuthis pealeii. The sequence continues at coordinate 52,963,752 of CM042151.1, read as the reverse complement.
TTTTTTTTCTGAATACAATGTGTGTCAAAAAGTACAAAAAATCTTGATACTTTTTTGACACACCTTATATATATATATGATAAGTTTATTTTATTGTAGCATTTGTTCATGAATTACCCTGAGAAATACCATGAAGATAAATATTTAGTATGACAACCAACATCTATCCACCTCTGATTTATGACAATGTTTAAGATAACTCTAACTCAATAATTTGATTGACAACAAACTTATTTCAATTTCATGGAATTTATATAAATAAAAATAATGCATCATGGGAAATAACAGCATTTAGACATTTGTCATTATTATCAACTTCAGCAAAAAAAAATTGTTTTCTATTCTACCTTCATTTTTGCATTTATAGACATAAATTTCTTTTGTTTATAACAGTTATTTCTCAGTTTATATTATATATGAATACGTTTTGAAGAGCTTTTTTTCATTTGTTTTTTTTTTTTTTGTATTTTGTTTTTCACTGTTACAGTGCTTTTTAAAGATCTGAATGCAAAGGCTGTGGGCCATCCTAATTTAAAAAGAAAAAGACAAAAAAAGTGTTTTATTGTATATCTATCCCTTTAGAAATTTATTCTCTTTTTTTGTTAAATGTTTTATTTATAAACACCTCAAGAAATAAAATATATGTTGCATTGCTACTTATAACTTTAATAATAATTATTTTTTATAGTATTATTCTAATATATATATATATATATATATATATATATATATATATTTACCAACCCCTCCACACAAGCAGGATGAGACACAAGGTCAATTTCTTAAGCAGAGTTTAACAGGTTTGAATTCACAGTTTTCCCTCTCCTCGACTGATTGCCTAACCCAGGTTAAAGAATTCAGTCTGCCCTACTATTTACCATAGTTGGAGGGAGAGTAATTGGATGCATACCTTTCCCAAGGGTATTAGCATGAGGAAATGCAAACAGCCTCATCCAGGATTTGAACTCAGGTTCATGTTATTACTGCAAATAATAGAATGGGGATTTTTTTTGCTGATATTTGCTATTACATTGTTCCAAGTTTGAAGCTGTAGTTACCAAGATAGGAATGAACAATGAATGGAACGTTAATTTTTTTCAAAATACCAGGAGTGTCATAAATGTGCCAAGTTTGAAGCTGTATTTACCAAGATAGGAATGAACAATGAATGGAACGTTATTTTTTTTCAAATACAAGGTGTGTCAAAAAGAACAAAAAATCTCGATACTTTTTTGACACACCTTGTATATATATATATATATAGAGATAGAGAGAGAGAGAGAGAGAGAGAGAGAGTGGGTTTTCTTATATAGTTTAGGGTCAGCCCAGGCCTTTATGGGTCCATACTCAGAATCTCATTTTCTCTCTCCAGTTACTACAAACAATTCTGACAATTGTCTATGCTTGATTGTTCAAACAACTACGAAAAAAAAAAGCTTTTATTGTACGTGTTGTCATTTTTGATGACATGGGTATAATAACGGACATAATAAATCATACAAAAAACAAAAAGATTTAAGTGCTCCTGAGTGCCCTCCAGTGACCATGAGACCCTTAGCAACTGCACACATCACTTTTACCTTAGCCGACTCTGATATGAATAATTTAATTGACTTAAGTAATTCTACCTCCATCCCATAATAAATCCATCCCATAATAAATTGGGGCAGGGGGCTAGCAACTCTAACTCATAAAAACCTACTTGCTACTGAAACTGCAGAACCATTATTGACACTCTGTGGCTGCGTCACGATTTTCCATAGGGAATCTACAGAAATATACCGCCCCCCCCCCACCACTGCTACCACAACTACTCATAATAATTGTTACATCGGCATATAGATTTCATACACTGCATGTAGCAACTATTATGGGACAAAAGTGTTATTCTTTTTCAAAGCAAATGTAATTTTTTTGCTCTAACAAATAAAATGAATGAGAGAAAAATAGTGCTTTTAAAATAGATTTTAATTACTATTTTTGAGATGAGGCGTGATAATTTATATTATTTGAACTGGCAAATGCACCCTTATTGTGTAAACATTTAAGTTTTAATGTAGTAAAATATTATATTAAATTAGAAAAGCTAATGAAACTAAATAAGAATGCAGATAAAAAGATTTGAAACAGAGGGGGTTATAATCGAAAAATAGAACAACTGAAACTTACTCTTCCATTACTCCGGTTTTTCATTGCAAAATTTTCCTAATTTAACTATTTAGTTAAAATAGGAAGTAAAGAATAAAATTACAGTTATTTCTTCTTGTTAATGGATTTCTTTTAAGATTTATCACCAAGATTTTTGCTCATATTCATTAAACTGAAACCAAACAATTAAAAATCAATAATAGTAAGCACATATTCATTAAAATCAAATTTTTAATGTCAATATGCAAATTAGCCTTCCTGTTCACATGGTAAACTGCTATTTTGTTGTATATATATAAATGAAATTGCATGTTATTAGTATGTAGATATGTCCAACATATCTAACTCCGGTTTTGACCAGGGGGATCCAGAGGCTTCAGCCCTGGACCTTACAAGCTAATATCATTGATCCCAGGGGCCATCCCCCCAGGCAACACCTGCTCCTTTGATTTAAAGGGGAAGGGCTGGGTTTATTGCCCAGTGCCTGAGGTGCCCCCCTTTGGGGGGAATGCCGCCTGGATCAACTCATTTTTTGCACCCACCACCCATGAGTCACAGCTTGTGGGTGGTGCTCATTAATAGGGCTTTGTGCCTAACCTGTACATGTAGGGTACGTGGTAAATATCTAGTATGTAGATATGGTCAACTGTATTAAAAATGTAAAATAATTTTATTGATAATTTAGGTTTAAATAAAATAAATGTGCCGTAAATAATAAAGGGGATTGTGACTTGAGTAGTAATATAGCTTTGGTTACAGACAGGCAAACACACAATCTCCATTATAATAAGATTATTTGGACTATTGTCCTCATCAACCAAAGCATTGTACAGATAACAATAAAGATGACAATTGTCCAAATAATTCAAGTAATACAGATTTTAATTATTATCTTTAAAGTTGATTTAAAACTGAATTTTTAAAAATATAATTGTTAAGTTTCTGATTTTTTTTTAACAACTCCAAAAAATGTTCATTTATCACAGATGTGCCTATAATTTTCTATTATAGGTGTCAATAATGTTGGTTGGTTGGTGGTTGGTTTTTATGGCATGTCAACCCTTATTGAATTATTCTATATTGAATATATTGTTTTATTCCTTCTTGATGTTTACTGAAATTTTTAAAACTCAATTTTTTCAAACATATTTTTTGTTAACTCATTTTCTTCTATTTAACCCATAGATCAGACACTAACAGGTACTACCACTTTGGGTCAGGGTGGAGCTGGGAGTAATGGTGATGAAGGGGTACTCCACACTCCACAGAGATCCAGAATTGGAACTTCAGCATTTGATGCAGTTTAATGTCATACCCAGGACACCAACCCAAAAGAGAGAGAGAAAGAGAGTAGTGTATTCTATTTCTCATACTATTATTCTTGTTTTAATGGACCACATTGGTGAATAGCAACAAAAAAGATTTTGTTTTTTTATCTACTGGTAAACATTTTTTTTCTGAAACTGTTTTATGTGGAATCAATCATTGTTCTATGATGCTGACAATTTTTTTTCTATCTTTAATGCAACTATTTATTTACTCGTTTTATCATAAATGGTTAAGATATCTAAAATTACAACAAGCTATCAACTTGCGAGTAGAATTCTCTATATTTTGGATCATAAATAACAACAATATCTAAAATTACATCCAACAAGTATAATTTTCTCTTCTATGATATCTGTAAGTTAAAACCATTTGTATGTATTTGTTTAGTTTAAAATAATGATTTGTACTATCAAAAACAGAATGGAAAGAAAGAAAGAAAAGAAAGAAAGAAAGAAAAAACAAAAAAGTAGGAAAAATAAAAGATATGAAAGAGAATGGAAAGAAAGAAAGAAAGAGTATGAGAAGATAAGAAAGAAAGAAGAGAATGAGAAGATAAGAAAGAAAGAGAAAGAAAATAAGAAAGAAAGAAAGAAAGAAAGAAAGAATGAGAAGATAAGAAAGAAAGAAAGAGAAGAAAGATAAGAAAGAAAGAGAATGAGAAAATAAGAAAGAAAGAAAAAAAAAGAAAGAAAGAAAAGTGAATGAGAAGAATGAGAGAAAGAAAGAAAGAACCAAAAAATGTAAGAAATAACAAAAGATATGAAAGAGAATGGGAAGATAAAAAAGAAAGAAAGAAAACAAAAAAGAAAGAAAAACCGGAGATATAAAAGAGAATGGGAAGATACTAAGAAAGAAAATTAAAAGAATGATCTAAAAGAGAATGAGAACATAAAGAAAGAAAAAAAAAAGAAAGAAAGAAAAGACAAAAGAATGTAAAAAGACAAAAAAGAAAAAGAAAAGATGCCAAAGGACGTATAACAAACAAATAAATTGTGAGTATTTTTTATGAAGTATTCCTTAAACACATTAAAAATAAATTACAAATAACTCCTTAATAAAATTCATGAATAAAATTATTAAGTCAATATTTAAAGTAATTTTTATGATGTCTGCATCATTAATTTATGTCCTTAAATTTCTATTTGTACAGATGTTGAAGGAACACATTTCTATTTGTTTATCATTTTTATTTCCTGAGAAGATTAAAAAATTATCCACACTCTTTTTTTATGGAAGCCCAGCTCATCATGGATGATTTGATTTGCAGAACCATGACTAATCTGAAGAGAAAAAGCTACCTCATCGATGATAACTAGCCGGTTCACCATTAGCATTTCTTAAGCTGTCCCTATATTGTGCTAAAAGCCTCCAATGAATTTCAGTCCCTGACACTCCTTCCAACCAGAGAAATCAAGATTTAAAATTATTCACACTCTTGTTTTATGGAAGCCTAGCTCATCATAGATGATTTGATTGGCAGAACCATGACTACTCTGCAGAGAATCAACTACCTCATTGATGATAACTTGCCGGTTCCCCATTACCATCTCTCAAGCTTGCTGAATCTTCTCATCAGTAGTGGAGGTTGACCGGCATCCTGTTCCCTCTTCTTGCGTCATGCTTATCCAGCCACTTTTAAACTTTTCTATTCACTCATACACACATCTACATGGTAGTGCACTGTCCCTGCATTGTACTAAAAGCCTCCAATGAATTTCAGCCCCTGACACTCCTTCCAACCAGAGAAATCAAGTCACTTCCTTGGTGCATACTGTTAGTGAAGCAGCCATGTTTACACTGTAAAGACAGCAAGGAAAATGGCACAATCAGGCTAAAACTTTGATCACGTGATCACATAAGCACACAAAATATATTGTGCCAATCGTCGTCGTTGGGGTGGTCTAAAGTCAGTATCAGCCAGACAGCGAGAGTCTATCCTCTTTTCACTAGTGCTAGACCAAGTAGATTGTTTTTGCATCTGAGGTGGAGCGCCATACCTACCATCAGCTCCTTACTTTACCACACAGATCCCTATGCTACTCATACACTGAGTTGGCGAGGGCTGGTATCAAACTAGGAACCTAGTTGTTTCTAGCTGAATGCTCTACTGACTGAGTTGACCCAGCTCTTAGATATATATATATATATATATATATAGGAAATTGTATAGGCGTCTGAGGCAGAGCGCCACTCCACCATCAGCTCCTCTAATAATAAAAATTTTAACTCTTATTTTGCATGTTGGCTGCATCTTCTATGAGTAGCAAAGCTTGGATCGGTGTGGTAAAGTAGGGAGCTGATGGTAGATGTGGCGCTCCACCTCAGATGCAAAAACAATCTCCCAGGTCTGTTGCTAGTTAAAAGGAGATAGACTCCCTCGCTATCCTGCTGATACTAACTATAGGCTACCTCGCCAACTTTATTTTACTTTATGGTATGTGGGAGATCCAAGAAAATTATACTATGATTTTATTCAGTTTGTATGCATGAATATTAATTGCTACAAATAGGACTGGACTTGATATCTCTTGTTCAACTAACATGATGGAAGTCTCTACTGCCAATGTCTCAGCAATCTTATATCAATATCTCCAATTACTTTTTTTCTTTCTTTCTTTCTATATCAATATATCTCTACTCTTTCTTTCTTTCTTTCTTAATATCTCTTTATTCTTTCTTTCTTTCTTAATATCTCTTTACTCTTTCTTTCTTTAATAGCTTCCCACTATATATTTTCTTTCTTTCTTAATATCTTCCAATTCTTTTTCTTCTTTTTTTTTCTTTTTTGTTTCTTCTTTCTTTCTATCCTCCCAATCTATTTTAACTTCTTTCATTCTTTATTTCTTTCTTTCTTTCTTGATATTATTTGTTTTCTTTTTCACGCTCTGTTCTTCTTTCCTTTCTTTCTTTCTTTTTTCCTCCACTCTGTTCTTTCTTTCTTTTTTCTTTCTTTTCATCTTCAAATTCTTTTTTTTTCTTTTTTAAAAATTTTTTTGTTTGTTTCTTTCTATCCTCCCATTCTATTTTGTCTTTTTTACTTTCTTAATATAATTTTTCTTTCTTTCTTTCGTTTTTTTTCTTTCTTTCTTTTTTCCTCCCACTCTGTTCTTTCATTATTTCTTCTTAATATTATTTGCTTTAAATAACCCACATAAGGTTGATGTACCAACAAACCAAACTTTTGTTTCCTTTTTTTCTTTTTCCCTTTTTATTTATTGGCTTGTTTGTAATTTGGATTATTTGCTTCATCCTTTATATCTTTGCACCATTTCTTTCTTTTTATCTTCCCACTCTATTTTTCCTTTTTTTTTTTTTTTTTTTTCTGTTTTTCTAAACTTCCAAAGAGATCGTTTTACCGAATGTGCATATCAAACTATTATTCGGCTTGGATGCATGACCATTATGCACTGCAAACAAAACACGACTTGATTATTGTTGTTCAACTGACACCATGAAAAATGTCTCTTGTCAGAGTGTCTCCAAGATCTTTCTCTTTCAATATCTTCCTTTTTCTTTCAACCACCCTCTTTCTTTCTTTCTTTCTTTCTTTCGTTTTCTTTTATAAATAGCTTCCCACTTTATTTACTCTTTATTTTCTAATATCATCCCTTTTATTCACTCTCTTTCTTTCTTTTTTTCTTTCTTAATATCTTCCCTTTCTTTCTCTCTCTCTCTCCTCTCTCTCTCTCTCTCTCTCTTTCTTTTTTCTTTTGTTTTCTTTCTTTAAATAGCTTCCCACTTTATTTACTCTTTATTTTCTAATATCCTCCCTTTTATTCACTCTCTTTCTTTCTTTCTTTCTTTCTTTCTTAATATCTTCCCTTTTATTCACTCTCTTTCTTACTTTTTTAATAGCTTCCCTTTCTTTCTTTCTTTCTCTCTCTCTCTCTCTCTCTTCTTTTTTCTTTTTTTTTCTTTCTTTTTTAATAGCTTCCCACTTTATTTACTCTTTATTTTCTAATATCATCCCTTTTATTCACTCTCTTTCTTTCTTTCTTAATATCTTCCCCCCCCTCTCTCTCTCTCTCTCTCTCTCTCTCTCTCTCTCTCTCTTTTTTTTCTTTTTTCTTTTTTCTTTCTTTCTTTTTTAATAGCTTCCCACTTTATTTACTCTTTCTTTCTTCTCTAATATTATTCCTTTTTTTTCACTCTGTCTTTCTCTTTTTCTTTCTTTCTTTTTTTAATAACTTCAAACCTTACTTTCTTTCTTTCCTAACAGCATCCATCTCTCTCTCTCTCTCTCTCTCCTCTCTCTCTCTCTCTCTCTCTCTCTCTCTCTCTCTCTCTCTCACACACACACACACATAATCCCTTTCTTTGTTTGTTTAATAGCTGCCCACTTTATTTTATCTTTCTTTCCTAATATCCTCACTTTCTTTTTGTTTGATAAAGATATCATTTTACAGTACGTGCGTAAATACAAGAAAATCCTTCTCTTTGTTTCTAAGCATGACCATTACAGGTTGCAAACAGTTATCTAGTTACCTAATGGTTGTGAGTTCAATCCCTGGGTCAGACAGGGGGAAGGGACAAGCAGCTCAAAGACGAATTAACTAAGAAGAATTAAATGATACAAGATATCCTCTAAGCACAGATAATGGCATAAAAACAATGCACTCCTATGGATTAGATTAAGAGTTTGGTTCAAAATTTCCAGAAAGGTTACCAAGTCCAATAAGTGAAGTAAGTAAAGTCGTTGGGGCAGCCTAAAGTCGGTATCAACCAATCAGCAAGGGAGACTCTCCCCTTTTCACTAGCGATAGACCAAGGAGATTGTTTTGGCATCTGAGGTGGAGCGCCACACCTACCTACTGCTCCTCACTTTACCGCACAGATCCCTGTGCTACACATATGCTGAGTTGGTGAGGGCCAGTATTAAACCAGGAACCTAGTGGTTCCTTGGTCCACACTCTACCAACTGAGCTAAACCAGCCCTTAAAAATATTTTGTTCTAAGATCTAAGTGGCCTAATGTTGGTATCAGCAAGACAGCGAGGGAGTCTATACCCTTTTCACTAGCGCTGTTATATAATTGATAGTTGGTTGTGAGTTCAATCCCTGGGTCGGACAGGGGGAAGCGTACAAGCAGCTCAAAGATGAATTAACTAAGAAGAATTAAATGATACAAGATATCTTCTAAGCACAGATAATGGCATGAAAACAATGCACTCCTATGGATTAGATTAAGAGTTTGGTTCAAAATTTCCAGAAAGGTTACCAAGTCCAATAAGTGAGGTAAAGTAAGTAAAGTTGTCAGGGCGACCTAAAGTCGGTATCAGCCAGACAGCAAAGGAGTCTATCCCCTTTTCACTAGCACTAGACCAAGGAGATTGTTTTTTAGCTTCTGAGGCTCCTCACTTTACCGCACAGATCCCTGTGCTACTTATACACTGAATTGGCGAGGGCCTTGAGGTCCCCAGCCAAACACGCTACCGACTGAGCTAAACCGGCAAACATCTAAAGTAGGCCAAAATGTTGTGACTAATATAAACAATCAAGATAAGGATGCTGGTCTGAATACATTAGTGAATAATATTATTCTGTTTGTTTGTATGTACGGCTATTATATTGTACTAAAAAGGGTGGACTCAATAAATGTTGTTCATCTGACACCACACAAGTGTCTGTTAACAGAATGTTCCCCATGGTCTTGTATCTTAATAGCTCACCTTTCTTTTATTCTTCCTTTCTTTCTTTCTTTTTCCCATACTTTCATTTCTACTACTCTTTTTTTATCTTCTTTCTTTCCTTTGTTTACCTCACCTTTTCTTTTTTCTACACTTTCTTTCCTTCTTTCTTTCTTTCCCCCAACTTTTTCAGTTTTTTACGCTCTTTCTTTTTTTCTTTCTTCATTTCCCCCACCTTTTCTTTTTCTTACATTTTCTTTATTTGTTTTTTTTTTCTTTCATAATATCTTGCTACCATTCTTTCTTTTTCTTTCTTTATTTCTTTCTCCTCACTATTCTGTTCATTCATTCTTGATTTTCCCACTCTTTCTTTCTTTCTTTCTTTCTTAACATCTTTTTCTACTTATTCTTTCATTCATTCTTTCTTTCTCCCCCTTTCTTTCCTTTTCTCACTCTTTCTTTCTTTCTTTTTTTCTTAACATCTTTTGTAACTTTTTCTTTCTTTCTTTCTATCTTTCTTAATATCTTGCCACTCTTCTTTTTCTTTATTTCTTTTTTTCTTTATTTATTTCTTCCCTCTGTTTTCTTCATTCATTCTTTCTTTTCCCAGTCTTTCCTTTCTCACTCTTTCTTTCTTTTCTTTCTTTCTTACTCTTTCTTCTTTCTTCTTTTTCTTCTTTCTTTCTTTCTTTCATTCTTTCTTATTCTTTTACTCTTTCTTTCTTTCTTACTTACTTTTCTTTCTTTCCTTCTTTCTTCCCTCTGTTTTTTTTCATTCATTCTTTCTTTTTCCAGTCTTTCTTTCTTTCTTCTTTCTTTCTTTCTTTCTTTCTTTCTTTCTTCTTTCTTTCTTTCTTTCTTTCTTTCTTTCTTTCTTATTTTCTTTCTTTCTCTTTCTTTCTTTCTTTCTTCTTTCTTACTCTTTCTTCTTATTCTCTTTCTTACTCTTTCTTTCTTATTTTCTTTCTTACTCTTTCTTTCTTTCTAACTCTTTCTTATTTTCTTATTTTCTTTCTTAATATCTCTTCTTTCTTTCTAGCCTCATTCATTTTTTTCTTGACATCATATAAGTCAATTTATATTTATTGTGCATATAATAGCCCTGTTCCATCTGTAATTGCAACAATATATATGCAAGAGTAATGATGCTAATTGTCAGCATCCACGGAATATCCACACGTTCATCTCATTTTTATCAATATATCCACAGAGGAACACAGTTTTGTTTCATATTATTAGGATTCATGTGTAACTAAATACATTATTATACACTATCAACCCCCTGTAAACATTTATTTTTGAAAGATATGGTCTGGAGATGGTGGGAGTTAAAAATTCAATGTCAAAGGGTTTGTATCATAAAAAGGAATAAAACAATTAAAACAATTTAAAATAGAGACTTAGTTCTGTCCACTTTAGATAAAATGTAGCTTGCATCTATTAATCATTAATTAGATAATTATTTTGAATATTATACACATAAATTTTACACAAAATCATTGATATTCATTTATTTGTAAACTTTTTAGTTAAGCGCTTGATACTGGAAAAATGACTATTTCTTATTTGTAAATAATTTTCGGACCATGACATTTAGGCACTCCTTTTGCGATCCCGATTCATAAGTACATATTTTTCATTTACACCGTCAAAATCTGGTTGTTTGTTAGGGTTAGGGTTAGGGTTAGGGGTTAGTTTCATAATTCTTTTTAAAACTCTAAAAATTGTCTATTAATAAACAACCCGGATTTTGACGGTGTAAATGAAAAACATGTGCTTATGAATCGAGATCGCAAAAGGGGTGCCTAAAGGTCATATGGTCCTAATTTTCTCATTAAAGAAGTTAGATAACTTGAAATACACATTAAGTTAAAACAAACTATATATAAATATATAATACCGGGCATGTATTTAAAAAAAAAATTGTTTTAAAAAACAATACAGACTGTCTAAGGTGGCATATTCAAATTTTGAGTGTATATAATACATGTGAAACCCCACCTCCACTTTCAAAAGTGAGACAATTCCATTTTGTGTCCCAACACTGCTTATACATGGAACAATGTGTGAATATTTTATCTGTTAGGATACATTTGTGTATCCTTGTCAATACTTGTTGTATGTATATTATGTATGTATTAAACGTTCCTATATATGTAAATGAGCTTATCTTGTCTTTCCTTGTGTTTATTCAGTGTTAGTGTATCATGGATATACTAATATTAATATTGGCCATTTCATCTGATTCTGTGTCCAGCCATAATCGATGATCTAAGAAGCTTCATCTATAAGCCAACCAAATACTGGTCTAAACTACAGAGTTGGGACTCAACTAAATATCCTCCCTACCAGCAACCAACCCATTATCCTATGAGTAATCATAGCTCTATCAGACCTTGGATTATGCCACAACAGACAAACATAAAAAAAAAGATATTTGGGGAATTATTTAATGTCAAGATTTTTCGGACCGTTGTCCTCATCTTTATAAACATTTCAACCAATGTGCTCTCTTTAGGTGTTTCTTGTCAAACTCAGGAACCATCTTGTCAAACTTATATGGCCTTTATGGAACAGAACCCTTTATTTAGTCCATTGAGGAAGATTGTTCTCATTCTGTTAACCATGACTGGGTACAAATATTAAGCATTTTAAGTATTCTATGCTATGTTTAACTGTAGTCAGGATTGAACCAGCAACCTCCAGATGATTATCACTTAGAACAGTATTAACAAACCTTATATCTGTTGCACATATCTGTTATACTTACCTGGATTTCAGGGGTCTAGTGGCTTCGGCCCTGGATCGGTTAAGTAATTAACGGTGTAGATCCCAGGGAGCTATCACCCCAGGCAACACATGTCCCCTTGATTTAAAGGGGCAAGGTTCGGTTTATTGCCCAGTACTTAAGGTGCCCCCTTGAAGGGGAAGATATTTGCCTTTCATCCCACCCATGAGGGCATGACACAAGGACATTTTTATGTGGACCCACCCACAAGCCAAAGCTCATGGGTGGTAGGCACAAAATATGCATTGATCCTGTTGGCATTCACCCTCAAGTTAAGTTGTGGGATGCCTCAGGCACTGGGCAATAAACCCAGCCCTGCCCTTTAAATCAAGGGGGCAGGTATTGCCTGGGAGGATAGCCTCCTGGAATCAACACTGTTAATTTTACTTAGCCGAGCAGGCTAGGCAATCACATGAAGAGGAATGCCATCCCATGAGCTTCAGTTTATGGGTGGTCCTACATTAAAAAGACCTTGTGTCACACCCACATATGTGGGATGCATGGTAAATATCTACTTATATCTGTTCCACCATGTTTCCAACTGAACAATTCAGAGTGAATTTTTTTAACCTATAGACCTAATAATAATATACTCTTTTTGCCTAGAGATTTACATTTATACTTATTATGCTCCGGTTTAGCTCAGTCAGTAGAGTGCTCAGCTGGTGAACCGCAAGGTTCCTTGTTCGATATCGGCCCTCGCCAATTCAGCAAATGAGTAGCACAGTGACCTGTGTGGTAAAGTGAGGAGCTGATGGTAGGTGTGGTGCTCTGCCTCTGACGCTAAAAAAAAGTCTCCTTGGTATAGCTCTAGTGAAAAGGGGATAGACTCCCTCATTGTCTGGCTGATACTGACTTTAGACCGCCCCAACAACTTTACTTTACTTACTTTACTTATTATGTAGAATTTTTTTTTTACCTTACTCATATTACAATTACAATTTTTTTTTTTTTGGCAGGAGGAAATTATGTTGAGATGATTTGAAAAAAGAATCAATAATCCCATATTGAGAAATATCCATTCATTATTTTGGAATATATTTCTTTAGCTATGTTTCTTTCTTTTCTTTTTTTTTTTTTAATTTTTATGTACTGGTGCATTCCTAAGAAAAGAAATACTGACTAGCCATTGGCTAAGGAGATGAGAAGCAGTAGGTAAGTCCTGATAAAAACGCTATTTTCCTTCTTAGCAATAAAAGAAGGCAATATCTCACACCATACAAGATCAGCTCTTTCCCTAATGTACACAGCATCTCTATGGATTCTCTGTTTGGATTTCATTTCAGCAAGGAACTTGGCTAAACCTAACTGAATAAGGTGCAAGAAAGTCACTACATTCAGAAAATACAAACATTTCAATCTCTCTTTTCCACATACTCACATAAGTGTGTATATATGTATATATATATATATATAAGAAAAATAATGTAGCATTCAACCGTTATTATCCTAAAAATATCTTTAATTTATCTAAGGAATTATATCAACTTAGTTAACATAGGGTAGGGTCCTAAAGAAATCATTTCAATTTGATTGAAACCATGGTAGACCCTTTATTTTTCCTCTAATAAGGAATTACATCGACTTAGTTAAATGTAGGGTAGGGTCCTGAAGAAATCATTTCAATTTGATTGAAACCATGGTAGACCCTTTATTTTT
>CM042151.1:52922702-52945202 GCA_023376005.1 Doryteuthis pealeii | reverse complement strand
CGTTTATTGCTTGAATAAAAATCTCAGTATGATGCGTCATTTTTGCTGGGTTACAGTTACAGATAATGAAAATTCTCATAATAGATAGAAAAAAACTGAAATACATAGATAGATATGAAGAGACAGATAGATAGATACATACATACATACATACATGAGCAGATGGAAATAGATAGATAGATAGATACGAGCAGACTGAGATAGATAGATAGATAGATAGATAGATATAAGCAGACTGAGAGAGATATATAGAAACTGAAATACATAGATAGATATGAAGAGACTGGGATAGATAGATAGACAGATAGATAGATAGATACGAGCAGACCAAGATAGATAGATATAGATAGAAACTGAAATACATAGATAGAAACTGAAATACATAGAAAGATATGAAGAGACTGAGATAGATAGATAAATATAGATTTATAGTAACATTCCACCATGGGCAGCTACACATGGAATACACACTGGACGCTGCATGGAGGACTTCCCAGGGGTGATCATCTATAGGGATGGCTGTAGAGAAAAAGTCATGGATATCCGTGCTGTCAGCACAATCTGATGATGATGAGGAGGACATATAGATATGAAAAGACTGAGATAGATAGATAGATAGATAATGAGTAGACTAAGATAGACATGATAGATAGATAAATATGAACAGACTGAGATGGATAGATAGATTTGAACAGACTGATGAAACGTCTTGGTAGTCTCCCCAGATAGATAAATAGACAGATATGAACAAGTTGAAATAAATATGAATAGATTGAGATAATAAAAAAGAAAAAAGAAAGACCAGGTAGAACAGAATCTGATATATGGAAATAAGAGAGAGAGAGAGAGAGAGAGAGAGAGAGAGAGAGAGAGAGAGAGAGAGGAATGTACCAGAGATACATATGAAGAGAGTTAGATAGATAGATAGATAGATAGAAGGAGGAGAGAGAGAGAGAAACAGACAGACAGACAGACAGACAGACAGACTAACAGGTTGAAACAAATATGAATGGTTTTAAATAATGAAAAAAGAAGAACAAGTAGAACAGAATGTGATGAATAAAGATAAGAGAGAGAAATGAATGTGTCAAAGAGATACATAGATAGATAGATAGATAGATAGAAAGATAGAAAGATAGATAGATATTGCTATACTGTACTTGATGTAATATAAGACTCATAGGGATATATGTCCCTATATTTCAGTAGAAAATATAAAGAAAGAAATTTTGGATAGTCCATTGATTATCACTAAGATTTCATTCATATTCACCATTTGACTCAGTTCAAAACAATTTTCTTTAAATTCTAACATTTACGGGGAAAAGTGAGTCTTACATTTCATCAAATAATGAAGGTTTTTTTTGTTTTTTTTTTAATTTCTAGGTTGAAAAGGTTTTCATTATTCCCTAATGTTCTAGCTGAAGTGATGAAGAAAAGAAAAGTAAAGAATTTGATGAATATTCTAAAGGCAAGATACACGCCATCCCGCAAAAACAAAAAAACAAAAAAAAAAACAGTTGATCTTATAGATCATCAAATACAATTCCTGAAAATTTCAATACAAAGAAACCAGCAATTTAACAATTTTAAGAATTAGGTATATACAGTCTTCTTCTTTTTTTGTTTATATATTTGTTTGTATATATTATTTGTTTATATATTTATATATATATCATTTGTTTATATATTTATATGAAGATAGGAGGGTTGGAGTAAAATCCGACAGTATGAGGTAGGTAAAAGGATAGTGAACAAAAAATAATAACTCAAACAAGTCTGAGAGTTGAGTTGTTTGAGTTATTATTTTTTGTTCACTATCCTTTTACCTACCTCATATTTATATATATATATATTATGTGTTTATATATTCATATATATATATTATGTTTATATATTTGTTTATATTCATATATATATTATTTGTTTATATATTTCTTTATACATTTATATATTATTTGTTTATATATTTATATATATATATTATTTGTTATTTATATATATAATTTATATATATTTATATATTTGTTTATATATTTATATATATATTATTTGTTTATATATTTGTTTATACATTTATATATTATTTGTTTATATATTAATATGTATATTATTGTTATATATTTATATATATATATATTTGTTTATATATTTATATATATATGTCATTTGTTTATATATTTGTTTATATATTTATATATATTATTTGTTTATATATTTGTTTATACATTTATATATTATTTGTTTATATATTATATATATATATTATTTGTTTATATATTTATTCATATATTTATATATATATATATATCATTTGTTTATATATTTATTTATATATTTATATATATATTATTTGTTTATATATTTATTTATATATTCATAGATGTATATATATTATTTGTTTATATATTGGTTTATATATATATAAATGTATATATATATTTGTATTTGTTTATATATATATATATATATATATATATATATATATATATATATATATATATATATCCATTTTGATGTATGACTATTATGGTTTATCTTTGTTATTACAACTTATCTAACTGAATCCTATTGGAAAATAGGTTGTAACATGTCACTCTTGACAAAACTATATAAATTTTCTTTAGCAGATTTAAATAGTGTCAATTTATGATGATCCTTTTTACTGTACATAACACAATTATCATGTTAGGTATTTTAATAATGACTTTGCCATGGGTAGGATGTGACACAGGGTTGCAAGTATGGAGCATGGCAAACTCACTATTCATTAGTAATGGATTTGCAAGACTAACCTATTAATTATTACACCATGATAGGACGTCCTCATAATCATTATGATATTCTTTTTTAATTTATGTCCTGTTGGTGCAGCTTAGAATATGCTGACTGGTAACCCTGTAGAAAGGTAAGACCTACCGAAATGGGGGTGTACTCAGTATGACATCTATGAGTCAAATAGATATGTTTAAAAATTCATATTTGATTAGAATGTATGCAAAAAATATCTTTTAAGATCTCTTACAATAAAACTACACAAAAGGTATATATATATATATATATATATATATATATATATATATATATATATATAGAGAGAGAGAGATAGAGAGAGAGAGAGAGAATGAACATGATTCCCTAACCACTAGGCATAAAATAACCTGAGTTAGATTGACATGCTCTGATCCAGAGTTAGGATTCCATCTATAGGTCAAATATATCTGCTTAAAAATTATCCATATTCAATAGGACCAAGTGCAAAAAAAGAAAAAAAAACTCTTAAGAAATAACAACTCAAAAAAAATGTAAATATAAAAGTATAATAAACATAATTCTCTTACCTATAGGCATGAAATAACCTTAGACAGATTTGTATGCCATTAAAGACAATAAATCAAACAAACATATCTTTGATTCACATTCATGAAGATGCAATGGCATTTTTCAAAGAATATCTTTTCTTTAATTTGCATTTTGGTGAGTCTGGGGAATAATGTTTTGTAGCCTATAAAACGGAATTTTTATCATTTCTATTATTTTGTTTTTTGTTTGTTTGTTTTTTTAATTTTTTAATTCATTTTTTATTTTTATGGTTTTATATTTTTAGCATTAAAAGAATTTGTTATAGCTGTTATTTTTAATCAAAAATTCAGTTTTAAAAAGTAAGAACAAATTAAATAATAGAGGATAACTTTTTTGTCTAAAGAGTCTGGAGAATAATGTTTTGTAGCCTGCAAACGGATTTTTTTTTTGTTATTTTCATATTTTTTTCTTTTTCTCTTTCTTGGTTTTTAAAGTTTTATATTTTTACCATTAAAAAAATTCTTATAGTCTTTAATTTTAATCAAAAACTGAGATTTAAAAAGTAAGAAGAAATTGAACAATAGAGGATAACTTCCTTGTTTAAAGACTTTGGAGAGTAATGTTTTGTTGCCTGCAAACAGATTTTTTTATTATTTTCATTTTTTATCTTATTATAATGGAGATTATGTGCCTGTCTGTCTGTAACCGAATCTACATCACTACCAACATCACAATTCCCTTAATTATTTAAGTTAAATTCTTAATGGTTATTTAATAATTATTATGTAATCTTAATTATCATCTAATTCATTAACAATGTCCTATTAAAGTTTATCTAAGATAGATTTGCCTCAAAACAGCCCATATTATTAATGTGTTTAAGATCTTGCAATGTGTGTTATATATCATTAAGAAACACATGTTTACATAGTATATGGTTTAAATAATTTGCATACCAGTTTTAACAAAACCATGTTTAATAAATAATTACTTGGTGTTATTGATTTCTAAGATCATTGTTTAATTCTCAAATGTATTAAAAGCAACCCTATGTATAATTTTATATTGAGATCAATTAGAATAAAAAAAATTTGTATTGTTATTACAATTTCATTAGTCTTTCTAATTTAGTTTAATATTTGGTTATATTAAAACTTAAATACTTGTGCCTGTTCTTGTTCTTTTAATTTTTTTTTTTAAATTTTGTTTTTTATAGCTTTATATTTTTACCATAAAAAATAAATTCCTAATTATTAATTTTAATCAAAAAGTAAGATTTTGAATTAAATTTTTGATTCAAAAAGTAAGAACAAATTGAATAATAGGTGATAGCTTCTTGGTCTAAAGAGTTTGGATAATAGTGTTTTGTTGCCTGCAAATTAATTTTTTTATCATTTTCATTCTTTTGTTTTTATTTTTTTATAGCTTTATATTTTTACCATTAAAATAAATTCCTAGTTATTAGTCAGAAAACAGCACTGCTCACGTGACTTTCGGAAACATTTCTTCATGCTCAGAATTGTGGAGGCATGGAACAGGCTGCCTGTGTCTGTTGTAGGCTGTCGAAACACTGAATCTTTCAAAGCCTCCATACTTCCTGTAGTCCGCCGACACTATACCTGATGCCCCTCTCCACACACATATGCACACACACACACATACATGCATATTACTACTGTAAACTATTCCTGTTCCTGACACTAATACATTATTCTGTGTACTTGACATGAGACTTTGATGGGTTGTGGTGCACCTGAGCACTGTACACAATACATTTCATTTCATTTCCTTAATTCTAATCAAAAACTTTGATTTAAAAAATAAGAACAAATTGAATAATAGAGGATAACTTTTTCATCTAAAGACTTTGGAGAATAATGTATTGTTGAAACAGATTATTTTATTATTTTCATTTTCTTTTTTTCTTTTTTTTTTTTTGGTTTTTAAGGTTTTTTATATTTTTACCAAAAATTTTTACCATAAAAAAAAAAATTGTTATAGCTATTATTTTTAATCAAAAACTCAGATTTAAAAAAGTTAGGAAAAATTGAATAATAAATAACTTCTTAGTATAGAGAAAGAAAGAAAGACAGACAGACAGAGAGAGAGAGAGAGAGAGAAGCTCTCAATTTTTGAGGGCCAGACTCTGTCTCAAAGAAATAGTTTTTCTTGGTTTCTAAGAAATCTGAGTGAGGTGTTTGCCTATCTCCCTGATGACAGCTTCTACTTCATCACCATAGATGCCTGTCATGTCAAAAGACGAATATCTAGAGATATATTTAATTTTTGCTTTATTAATATCCCAAATCTCCGCTGCTCTAAATATGAAATAAACAAAGTTTCACATATTTGATCGTTTTAATCTATCATTATTACAGTGAATTTAAGTCTAGCCTTTTTTTTTTTACGAGTCGAGTTATCTGCCACTCTCTACAAGAAAATATACATTTTTTTTAACCTTTAGCTTTTTAAAATTTAATAATTTTTTTCCCCTGAATCAAACTGTCTATATGATAAATTACCTATTATTACATATTTATAAGAGAAAGATAATAATTCTCACAATCATTAATAGATGGGTAGATAGATAGATATATAAGAACAGACTGATAGATAGATAAATAGATAGATCGATAGATTGATAATAGCAGAGATAGATAGACAGATAGATAAATAGATAGATATGAGCATTTTGATAGATAGATAGATAGATAAGAACATACTGATAGATAAATAAATAGGTAGATAGATAGATTGATAATAGCACAGATAGATAGATAGATAGATAAATGGATAGATAAGAGCAGACTTAGATAGATAGATAGATAAGAACAGACTGATAGATAAATAAATAGATAGATAGATAGATAGATACAAGCAGACTGAGATAGATAGATAGATGAGGGACATACATAAGACAAGACTGAGGTTGATAGATAGATAGAGAGATAGATAAGAACAGAATGATAGATAAATAAATAAATAAGATTGATAAAAGCAAAGATAGATAGATAGACAAATACAAGCAGACTGAGATAGATAGATAGATAGATAGATAGATAGATATGAGCAGACTGTGATAGATAGATATGAGCAGACTGATAGATAGATAGATAGATATGAGCAGACTGTGATAGATAGATAGATAGATAGATATGAGCAGACTGTGATAGATAGATAGATACGAGCAGACTGAGATAGATAGATAGATAGATAGATAGATACAAGCAGACTGTGATAGATAGATAGATAGATAGATAGATAGATAGATAGATAGATAGATATGAGCAGACTGAGATAGATAGATAGATAGATAGATAGATGACATACATAAGACAAGACTGAGATTGATAGATAGATAAGAACAGACTGATAGATAGATAAATAAATAGATTGATAAGAGCAAAGATAGATAGATAGACAAATACAAGCAGACTGAGATAGATAGATAGATAGATAGATAGATAGATACAAGCAGATAGATAGATAGATAGATAGATAGATAGACAGACAGATAGATAGATAGATAGATTAGTAATGAGTATTTAGCTATTTTGATAATTAGTAACTTTTAATAAAATTTTATCTAATGTATTTTTGATATTGCAGATGAAAACTGGAGATTATAGATGATTGTAACAAAAATGAAACAAAACAAAAAAATCTAAATAGTATTATCATTCCTGTTGATGTAATAGCTATAAAGATCCAATCAACTAGCAAGGTTCCTCTGTTACAATAATCATTTTATCCTATCCATTTTTTACACGGCAGATGAAAAATGAAGATAATAGGCAAGTCTAACAAAATTAAATAGTTTATTGAATATCAAAAGAAGACGAATAATAACATATGAAAGACACCTCTGTTGGTGTAATAGCCACAGTAATCAATTCAATGATAATGGCTAGGATCTTCTCTTATAATAATCTTATTATAATGGAGATTGTGTGTTTGTCTGTCTGTAACCGAAACTATATCACTATACAAGTCACAATTCCCTTTGTAATTTACATCACATTCTCCATGATTTTATATTTATTTAAACCTCAATGATTAATAAAATGGTTTTACATTATTAAGACAGTTGATCATATCTACATACTAATAACATGCAATTGTATTTATATATACAACAAAATAGCTGTTTACATTGTGAAAGGGAAAGCTAATTTGCATATTGATCTTAGAAATTTGATTTTGATAAATATATGCTTAGTATTATTGATTTCTAATTGTTTGGTTTTATCTTATTGAATATGAGCAAAAATCTCGGGGATAAATCTTAAAAGAAATCCATTAACAAGAAAAAGTAACTGTAATTTTATTCTTTACTTCCTATTTTAACTAAATAGTTAAATTGGGAAAATTTAGCAATGAAAGACGGGAGTAATGGAAAATGATGGAAGAGTTAGTTTCAAAGTTGTTGAATTTTTCAGTCATACCCCCTCTGTTCCAAATCTTTTTATCTGAATTCTTATTCAGTTTTTTAGCCTTTCTAATTTAATATGATATTTTATTATATTAAAACTTAAATACTTGCACCCGGAAGGTGCATATATTTGCTAGTAATGATAATAAATTTATAAGAAGAAATTATATCAAACCAAAAATTGATAAGACACAACGTAACAGCAAATGTAGAGTGTGTGGTGTCAGAGATGTGACCATTAACCATGTAATAATGTAGCAAACTAGCACAATGAGAATACAAAGCTAGGCACGACTGGGTTGAAAAAGTGATCCACTAGGAATTATACAAAAAAAAAAACTAGATTTTGACCATACAACAAAATGGTATATGCATAAACCAGAATCTGTTCTTGAAAATAAAATGCATAAAATTCTTGGGGATTTTGAGATTAAGATGGATCACTTTATCCCAGCTAGGAGACCAGACCTAGTATTGATTAACAAAAAAAAAAGAGAACTTGTCATCTGTTAGATTTTGCAGTTCCAGCAGATCACAGGGAAAAGATGAAGGAGAACGAATACCTGGACCTTGCCAGAGAATTAAAAAAGCTGTGCAATATGAGGGTGAAAGTGATACCAATTGTAGTTGGTGCACTTGGAACGGTCCCAAAAACGCTTGGAAAAAAGACTTGAGGAACTGGAAATGAGAGGAAGAATTGAGACCATCCAGACAGCTGCATTGCTGAAATTGGCTACAATACTTAGAAAAGTCCTGGGGACCTGAGAAAACTTGTTGTCACTTGCACTCCAGTGAAAGACCATCAGCAAACACTGGTGTGAAAAACTCACAAGGAGTGAAATAATAATAATAATAATAATAATAATAATAATAATAACTTGGAATGGTCCCCCAAAGCTCTGGAAAAGAATTTGGGGGAATAAGAAATTAGAGGAAGAATCGAGACCCACCAAACTACAGCATTGTTAGGATTGGCTAGAATACTCAGAAGAATCCTGAAGAGCTGAGGAGACTTGCTGTCACTCAGCCTCCAGTGAACAGCAGGTGTGAAAAACTCATAATAATAATAATAATGATAATAATGAGATGCATAAAATTCTTTTGGTTCTTTTAGATACAAACGGATCACCAAATCCCAAAGAGAAGACCAGACATAGTATTAATTAACAAGAAGAAAAAAACGTCATCTAGTGGATTTTTACCATTCCAGTGGATTATAGAATAGAAATAAGAAAATGTGAAAAGATCAACAAATACCTGGATGTTGCCAGAGAGCTGAAAAGGTTGTGGAAGGTGATGGTAATGCCGACTGCAGTTGGTGCCCTTGGAATGGTCCCCAAAGGCCTGAAAAAGAGACTAGGTGATCTGGAGATCAGAAGAATTGAGACCATCCAGACCAGTGTGCTGCTGAGATCAGCTAGAATATTTAGAAGAGTCCTGTAAACCTGAAGAGGCTTGCTGTCACTCAGACTTCAGAGAAAAACCACCAGTTAAAACTGGTGTAAAGACACGAAAGGAATAAAACAACAGTAATAATAATAATAATAATAATAATAATAATCTCTGGGACTTTAAGATTAAGACGGATCACCCTATCCCAGCCAGTAGACCAGACCTAGTGTTGCTTAACAAAAAAAAGAGAACGTGTCAACTGGTGGACTTTGCAGTGCCAGCAGATCATTGGGTGAAGTTGAAGGAAAAATGAAAAGGATAAATACCTGGACCTTGCCAGAGAATTGAAAAAGCTGTGGAATATGAGAGTGAAAGTGATACCAATTGTAGTTGGTGCACTTGGTACGGTCCCAATAAACATGGAAAAAGAACTGGAGGATCTGGAAATCAGAGGAAGAATTGAGACCATCCAGACTACTGCACTGCTGCAATCAGCTAGAATACTCAGAAGAGTCCTGGAAACCTGAGGAGACTTGTCGTCACTCAACCTCCAGTGAAATACCATCAGCTAACACTGATGTGAAAAACTCACAAGGAGTAAGGAGTAAAATATTCATAACAATAGCTAGAATCCTCTATTCAATAAATTGAAATTGTTTAGACGCTATGATTCTCTATTAAAGTTTGTAAAAGCGTAGGAGGTAACAAATTTGAATCTTTCGATTAGATATTTATAATACATATAAAGTTTATCTACAATTGTTATGTTCATATGAGCTTGGAGACATTTCTCATATCTGATTAACTTGCAGAAATTTATATAAAGCATATTATTATAATCATTATTCATAAAAACACAATCAACTCTGAAAGAATATAGAAACAAAAAGAATTCACTGATTTTAGTTCAGAGAAAAACAGACATCTTTTTTTTTTCCTTTCTAAATCAATGTTTATTATTCCTGTTTACTCGGCGGAAAAGTTTAAATTCTTATTTAAGGAGCTTAAAGATTTAGAATTAAACTAAATAATCAAGGAATCTATTTCTCTGAAATTAATTCCACAATACAAGGTCAAAATTCGTCTTTTTAATGTAGTAACTACCTGAGCTTCTCTAATTGATTCTAGTCTCAATATTAATCCAATTCTATAAATGTTTTGCATCTCGGCAGTCTATTCGTTAAACCATTGATAAAGAACTTAAAAAGAAGCTTAAGTTGGATACTGTAAGCAACTTAAGGCCTATATGCAGGGCCGGATTTATAAGGGAGCAAAATGAGCATTTTCCCTGGTCCCTGCCTACTAGAGGGACACCCAGATGCCCTTCATAAAAACCTGTAATAATTATAAAATTAGTTTTATAAGTGAAAAAAAAATTGTTATCTGCTACAAGCTGGAAAGAATTATATCACTTTGTTATATAATACAAACTGAAAAATGTAGTAAAATTTATTCTTACAATTGAGAAAAAAGAAATGAGAATCCAACTCACCAACAATGGACTGCAAATCTAGCTTGTAGCCATTACACCATGCACAATGTTGTCATATATATGTTATTAACATTAAAATCTCACTTTTTTTGTAAAAATATATGTTACAAATTCAATTGGAAAAAAATTGTCTGAGTTCTTATTTGTAATTGTATTTTATAGGGGAGGGTGCATTGTAAAATTACAGAGACAGAATGTACGGTATGAAATTTGAGTTTGAATTTTGTACAAATTCAATTGAAAGAAACATTTTTTAAAAGGGGGGTTGAAAATATCTACATTGATTTGCCAACAAAAAGCAACAAATCATGACTCAGAAAATATCCAAGTTTGCCTGGAAATTTGCCTGACACCAGCACACTAAAACATAGCATAGGGCAAAAAATGGTGATCTGCTACAATCTGGAAAGAATTATATCACTTTGTCATAGAATACAAACTGAAAAACGTTGTAAAGTTTATTCTTACAATTGAGAAAAAAATGAAATCAAACCTTTTCTTTGGAACCTAACTTATAAATTCTTTCTTTTGATAAATTCATTTTACTTCAATTTTTTTCAATTTCTCACGTACCGAATTTAAGTTTTATGTTGAGGCAACTTGAGGGGTCCCCTAACCAGAAGTGCCCTAGGCTCTCCAAGGTCTAAATCCAGTTCCGTTTATGTGCTTGATTAAGCAAATCTTGATAACAACTTAAGAATAACCTGAAGGAAAACTGATATTGTCTAATTAATTTAATCAATAGTCTTAGATACATTTTTTAATACAACTAAATATTTTGATATATAAGTAAGATTCAAGGTATGATTAAAAAATATCAAGACTGAATTTTAAACTTTTTTTTTTTTTTTTTTTTTTTTTTAGATTTTAAAATCAAAAACTTGTACACAGCTGAACAATCTTATTATAATGGAGATTGTGTGTTTTTCTGTCTGTAACCGAAACTATATTACTACTCAAGTCACTATTCCCTTAGTTATTGACATCACATTCTCAATGGTTTTATTTTTATTTTAACCTCAATTATTGATAAAATTGTTATACATTATTAATACTGTTAGCCATATCTACATACTAACAACATGCAATTATACTTATATATACAACAAAATAGCGGTTTACAGTGTGAACGGGAAGGCTAATTTGCATATTGATATTAAAAAATCGAATTTGATAAATATGTGCTCAGTGTTATTGATTTCTAACTGTTTGGTTTTATTTTAATGAATATAATCAAAAATCTCTTCAATGAATCTTAAATGAAATCCATTAACAAGAAAAAATAACAGTCATTTTATTCTTTACTTCCTATTTTAACTAAATACTTAAATTAGAAAAAAATAACAATGAAAGATGAGAGTGATGGAAGAGTAAGTTTCAGTTGTTCCATTTTTTATTATAGCCCCCTCTGTTTCAAATCTTTTTATCTGCATTCTTATTTAGTATCATTAGTCTTTCTAATTTAATATAATATTTTATTACATTAACACTTAAATACTTGCACCCGGAGGGTGCATATATTTGCTAGTTTATGTAATAAAGTGATGGTGTCTTGACGTTAGACTGGTGTCTAGATAAATCAATACCAATTAGAAAAAA
Source organism: Doryteuthis pealeii (assembly GCA_023376005.1). Lineage (NCBI taxonomy): Eukaryota > Metazoa > Mollusca > Cephalopoda > Myopsida > Loliginidae > Doryteuthis > Doryteuthis pealeii. Next base: position 52,932,984 of record CM042151.1, on the reverse strand, counting down.
AAAAAAAAAAAAAAACATATGAAGCTAATTTTCATATTTTTTTAACAAATGTTTTTGGTGAAATAGAAAATTACACAAGTACTTCTCCCTTCAATTAACCAAATCAGACTGTGTTTACAAAAGCAGAAGAGCAACGAGTGAACATTTTTTTAAAAAGAAGTCTCTTTGAAATTCAATATACTTAATCCATTGCATTTTCAATTGGTCAAAATTACCTCTGAAATTCCACTTTTTGATATGATGTCAGGCTGAATTATTACATTTCTTTTATTATCTTCCATGTCCCCAAATTGTTGTAGATATATCTAAATATGTGGTGGAAAGGAAATTTGTATATCTATCTATCTATCTATCAATCTAACTAGCTAGCTATCTCTCTTTATAAACACACTCACACACACACACACACACACACACACACACATATATATATATATATATATATAGATAGATAGATAGATAGATAGATAGATAGATGTGAGGTATCCAAAACTTGGTAGTAAGCAATGATTCTATATGTGATATCTGAGACACTGTATTATTATTGTATGATCCAGTATGTATAAATACAGTGAATCTTTAAATCACTACAGAGAGCTCAATGTATAATAATCTTTTTAGATTATATACAGAGCAATATTTATCTTTGAAAGGAAGAAAAAACTCAACACCGTTATTCCATAATAAATTTATTATGGAATAATTATTATTTTGGTCGAAATAAATTTATTATGGAATAACAGTGTTGAGTTTTTCCTTCCTTTCAAAGATATATATATATATATATATTGTAGGCAGGTGTTATTAAACAACACGGAACATTTCTTTTTCATGATTTGATTTGTATTTTTTTACAGTCTTCTGGCTATCTTTCTAATATTAGGATCCAGTTGAAATAGGATTCTTCCCATACTATCAACCTGAGCGCTTTCGGCCGTTTCTTCAGTCGTCATCAGAGGAGTATATATTTTGGTTTTAGTTTTTTTTTCTTTTTCTTGTTCTTTTATCTATTTTGTTTTTAAATTTTAGAGTGTTGCTGTGATTAGTGTATTAGTTATTAAAGATAGCTAATATATTATGACCGATGTTGAATGCTATTTTATTAATGTTATTTAAAAAAACTTTTTATGCATATTGCCTCAAGAATTTGTAGGCATTTCTTATTGTTATTTTTATAGATGATTTTAGTATTTTCAGTGAGAATTATATATATATATATATATATATATATATATATATATGTGTGTGTGTGTGTGTGTGTATAAACATATATATATATTGCAGTGGGCAGGTGTCTTTGCATATATTATATATATATATATATATATATAAAGACACCTGCCCACTACAAAAAAACATATATGCAAACTAGATATACTTGGATAGTATGTAGACTTATATTTGATTAATGAATATTGATATTCTTTATTTCTATTGATATCTTTACAGGTCTACACTTGCAAAGGTATCAATGAATATACTATATTTTATGACACATGATTCCCTCTTCATTTGCATTTATCATTATAGAGTTACTAATAAATGTGCAATGATCTATGGATCAAGGTAAGAGATATAATAGAAATTATCAAATGACAAAAAAACAAAAGCAGGCAGGATACATAACTAGTAAAGAAGATATCAGATTGTAAAAAGGGTTAATGGAATGGTGCCCAAGAAATACCAAGAGTAGTAGAAAAAAAAAAGAACTGACAGAAGATGAAGAGATAAGATTGCAGAGATTAACAAGATCAGAATTGTCATGGGAGGAGTAGAAAAAAACCCTTGAACACACAATTACAGTAGCTGCTGTGGCTGCTGATAAAAATGATGATGATGATGATGATATTTATCTATCACAAAAATTCACATCATGTTCCTATGTAAAAAAAAAAAAAAAAAAAAAAAAAAAGAAGTAAAATTGACGGAGTGGCCTATTGTCGGTATCACCCGAACAACAAGGGATGGACTCCCTTGTTGTTCGGGTGATACCGACAATAGGCCACTCCGTCAATTTTACCTTTTCTGTGTGCAAGACCATGGAGATTGTTTTTGAATGGAGCACCACACCTACCGTCAGCTTCCTGGATACTTTACCACACAGATCAGATTACCCAAGCCATGCTACTCATGCACTGAGTTGGCAAGGGCTGGTATCGGACATGGAACCTTGTGATTCGTAGACGGATGCTCTACCAACTGAAATAAAACCGGACCCTTCAACTGTAATCCGGAAAAAAAAAACGACATCACACCACGACTTTAATTAGAGCAATTCACTTAAAATGCTTTTAGAAAATAAACCAATTTTAAATCAGAATAATCATTTTATGAGACCTGCATTTGCTCTGAAGTTCATTTTTAATCATCTAAATTCTTGATATAACATTGAAATGCTAGATAGAAAGCTTTACTCCTTTATATAATCATGGACCACTGGTACAATGGGAATCAAATGGCTCAATGACTTATCTTGTATATATATATATATGTATATATAGTATATATATATATAAATATATATATATATATATATATATATATATATATATATATATATATAGTTAAGAATTAATGCAAAAATGAATGAATGAATAGAATAATTGAAAAAGATATTTTCCGAGGGATCTGTTTTTCGTGTGTTGGACTTCTTTGTTTTCAGAAATAATTTATTTTTCCTTAAACCAATGAAAGCCCTGATGAAGGTTTATCTAAACAGAGTGAAACACTGTGGCATAGGCGTAATAAACATTATTCATTTATGAAACTTGTGTTTTTTCAATTTTTACAATATTACATACTGTCGGATTCACTTCCATTTTTCTTCTCATATATATATATATATATATATATATATATATATCAAGTTTCCACAACATTCCGTGTTTGTCTACTTTTCTCCACACATATATATATATATATATATATATATATATATATATATATGTTATCTTGATAAAGGAACCTCATACTTCCGAAATATTGAATGAAATAAAATGAAACTTAACACTTAACATCCAATGGAATTTTGCACTTATTTCACACTCATGCTTCACACAAAATCCCTAAAAATATATATTATAGACATAGATATAGATAAAGATATATGCATAAAACATATATACAAATATAATATAGTAACACTGAGAACTAGACTCCCCAGATATATAAATTTTCTCGTGTTCGAATGTCATGGGCACTAATACCTAAGCCTAACATATTTTTTCAAGTAAATGTCTTGTGAAAGATGATCTCAACATATGAATACACCTCACGCTATTCAAACACTTGAATTGAACAGTTTTAACAGCATTCCCTTCTGAAGATTGTGTGAAACACATGAAACTTGAGTAACGGAAATATAGTATCCATAATTTTATGATTTTTATGTTTTATACAAGTATTGAGCACTCTTTCTATTCAAACACTTTTCTTATTTGCAGTCGTTTATTACATTATATATGTACATATATACATATACACACACACACACACACATATATATATATATATATATATATATATATATATTACGGTCTCGCCTGTCAGCTTGACAGTCAGGGTTCAAATCACGCACAAGATGGTCTTCTTATCTATAGCTCTTCTGATGAGGCCTAATCGGCCGAAATGTACATACAGATTGGTTTTTTCTCGATTTGTTTAGCCTTACATTTGAATAGGTATGCCCGCCTAATTAATTAATTATTAATTAATTAATTTCCAAAATAGGTACGACTTCAATTAAGCACATATTCTCCCAAAAATTGTCGGCTAAAAAAAGCCATATCAAAAACACATTGTTTGTTTATTCACTTCTCATATATATATATAATAGTTTTAAAGAGGGCTCAATATCAGTTATAAAACACATATATCTTAGGATAGTGTAGACATATTGTCAATGTCACTTAGTAAGTATCAGTTTCTTGGCTACATGATCATCAGATCAAGGTGAGAAACTGTCAATCACCAAGTGCCACTGACTATGTATCCAAACTTTTATATATATATATATATATACATACACATAATATATGTGTGTGTGTCTGTGTGATGAATTTTGGGAAAAACATTTTTTAGTTGTCTTAGAAGCATGGAAAAAATAAGTTGAAGAATAAAAGATCAGAATAAGAATCAAAAGGATGAATATTATGTTCTTAATCTTATTTATTTTTCTTATATTTCGGGTACCTCCCTCTTTCTCAAAGGTTTAATTGAGTCTAAAATATTTATTCAACATATATTTTTCCATGCTTTGAAGACTACTGAAAATTTTTTTCCACAACATTCCTCGCATATACCTACAAAAAAGCATACATGTACTCCATAACAACATCATATATATATATATATATATATATATATATATATATATTATATATATATATATATATTTATATATGTTGAAAGGATGAATAAATAAAGGAAAGAAAATGTTGAATGGATAAAATTGATTTAATTTGAGTTACCAGCATGTGTTTCAACCAGGAGTTTGTTCATGTACACATGTAAAAACGTTCACAAATAATTTCAAAAAAATTATTTTTTTGAACACTTCAAAGTTCTCTGTATTTTGACCATTTTAACTTCAAATATCAAACATTTTAACCTGAAGAAGGCCATTTTTCTTTGTATGTTTAAATATTTTATAATTTTCTATTATTACTATTACACGTGTTGGTAACTCAAATTAATTCAATTTTATCCATTCAATATTTTCTTTCCTTTATTTATTTATCCTTTCAACATATCGTCGGATTCATTTCCATTTTCAACTTACATATATATATTATATATAGAATAGTTGAATAAACAATTCATTCTTAAAGCATTTTTTATGAATCCACAAAGTGCAAAATACCAACCATTAGAGCAAGATGAAACTAAAATGAATGTTTACTCACCCTACTGCGGTTGTCTCATTACTGCCAGTTTCATGTTTTTTTTTTTTTAATACAATCATCATAGAAGACTTGCATACATATATATATGTGTAAGAGAGGAAATGTATTGGAAATGTGAATAACAAACAATTAAATTAAATTAATATTTCATCTTCGTTGGTTTCATAAATTTCATCAGAATCACATTAATTATTTGAGTTTGTTATTCACCTTTCCAATACATTTCTTCGCATTGTGTCAGATTTTTCTAATCTGTTATTTCTTCATATATATATATATATATATATATATATATATATATATATATATTCATTATTATTATTAGAGAAAAATAACGTAGTGTTCAACCGTTATTATCTGAAAAATGTCTTTAATTTAACTAAGGAATTACATTGACTTAGTTATAATATTATTATTATTACTGCTCTTTGTTTTTAATATATTGAGCACTTTTGGATTATTTACTGATGACACTGCAATGGAAAATTTAAAGAGGCAATTGGGTACTATCTATCTCTCTCTCTCTCTCTCTCTCTCTCTCTATATATTATATATATATATATATATACATATTCATATTTATTCATATTTATATATATGTATATATCATATATTATACACTATATCATGAGTGTTCATAAGATGAGGTTGCTCAATATAATTTGTTCTTTTTTTAAATTATGTATATTTCAAAGAAGAGTTACCTCCAGTATGTACAAATATTATTTGTGTGTGTCTTCAATCAGGTCTGCACACAAACTGATAAATTCATTTTTATATAGTTTATAGCATGATTTCTCATAAGCATCTAAGTATTGATTCAAAGCGTTCAATTTACTATGCGTTCAATGTACTATGTACACACACACACACACACACACCCACCTATATATATGTATATCTATATGTGCATACACATACATATAAATATATATATGTATGTATGCATGAATGAGTGTATATACACACATATATATGTATGCATATATATATATATATATATATATATATATTCATGTTATATATATATATATATTATATATATATATAGATTTGTGTGCAGTTAAAATGAATGTAATGGTTTTCAAATGATATCTTTAAAGCCTCTAAGTATTGATCGTTTAAGAGCCGTCTCTCTCCGCAGATTCAAAGTCAGATTGTAGAGAACCAAAATAATCTTCTCGTCCCTAGAATATATGCCAAGCCTCGAGCAAAACATTTCCAATTTTTCATCACAAAGAAAGATGGAGCTGAAAAGAATTAGAAATTACCAAACAAAACAAAAAAAAAATATAATAATAACCCCCACCAAAAAAGGATAACATTTTAGAGTTAAAAAAAAAAAAAAAACAACGAAGAAAAACTTTTTAATTAACTACTTCAGATTTTTTTTTTTTTTTTTTCAAATTTAATGAGTTGAACGAGCAGAAATCTGATTACTTTTATTTACCTAAACTTTAGGCGTTTTTCCAAAGCCGAATATGAAATATTAATAAAGTGAAGAGAAAGAGAAAGAGAGAGAGAAATAAAGTTGAAAAAAAAAAATTTTTAATCATGTCAGCGATATTGTTTTTGTCTTTTTTGGTTGTTTTTAAATAATTTTGAACTTTATACCTTTTAATATTGCACTAAAGAACAGGAATATTTTCACCCTAGCAAAGAGAGTAGCTTTAATCATATCAGAGATTTGGGATTTTTTTTTAATAAATATATATCTTATAATATTGAGCTAAAGGATATGCACATGCACATTATCCTCCTGAGAAAGAAAAAAAAAAGAAAGTAAGAAAGAAAGAAAAAGTATGTAATATATATATATATATATATAATATATATATATATATATGTGTGTGTGTGTATGTATATATCATCATCATCAAGTCGCGCTATTAGCACGGATATATATATGTGTGTATGTATGTATATAAATATATGTATGTGTGTGTGTGATAAAGAAAAGGCTTGAATAGCAGATATATTAACAGTTATAAATTTATTTCCATTGAAAAATTATCATCTGCAATATCAGAAGACATATATATATATATATATGTATATATATATATATATATATATATATATATATATATATGTATGATGTTGTTATATCTGATGAATATATTTTTTTTATCTGTATTATATATACATATATATATATCATATATATTTCATATATTTGGGAAAAAGTGGTTGTTTTAGAAGCATGAAAAAAATGAAGATCAGAAATAAAATGATGAATATTGTGTTCTTAATCTTATTTATTTACTAATATTTCGAGGTACATCCCACTTTCTAAAAGGTTTATGATAGACTGAATACCTATATATATATATATATATATATATATATATATATATATATATATATATATATATATACAAGGTGTGTAAAAAAAGTATTGCAATTTTTTGTACTTTTATACACACTTTGTACTCTGAAAAAAAACGTAATGTCTCATTATTCTTCATTTCTATCTTGGTAAATACAGCTTGGTACTTTTGACACACCTTGTATTCAGAAAAAAATTAATGAATTGAACTTTTTTTTTTCAGAATACAAGGTGTGTCAAAAAGTACAAATCTTAAAGTAGAATCTCAATACTATTTTGACACACCTTGGGAATATACATATATATATACATATATATATTATATATATATATATATATATATATATATATATATATATATATTATATATGATATATGATATATATTTATATATTTGATATATACATAATTGTGATAGTAAGTCTAGAAGGGCAGCTGTAAATCTAAAAATGTTCTCAATGTCTCCAATCAAGATTGAGTCTAAAATGTAAAATCTTAAAATGTCCAAAATAAAATGACTACTATTACTCAGTATTTCACATGGACCAATCCCTAAATCATTAGATGATATACAAAGATATTGACCAGTGCAAAAAGTAGGTATACATTTATTATCAGAAAATATAAATGTTGGCAAATAGTTCTTAATTATTTATTTTATCTATTCTATTTTTCTTCTTCTTTTTTTTTTTCATTTATTATTCACACATTTTATTTTCACATTATCATCAGATAATCATGGCTAATCATTTGGACATTCACATTTTTGTTTAATTATTGGAATATTGTGACTGTATAATTGTTTTATTGTTCAAATATAGTGACTGTATAATTGTTTTATTGTTCAAATATAGTGACTGTATAATTGTTTTATTGTTCAAATATTGTGACTTGTGATTCTATAATAGTTTAATTGTTGGAATATTGAGACTGAATAATTATTTAATTGTTGGACTGTGACTGTATAATTGTTTTATTGTTCAAATATTGTGACTGTATAAGTGTTGGAATATTGTGATTCTATAATAGTTTAATTGTTGGAATATTGAGACTGAATAATTAGTTAATTGTTGGAATATGGTGACTGTATAATTGTTTTATTGTTCAAATATAGTGACTGTATAATTGTTTTATTGTTCAAATATAGTGACTGTATAAGTGTTTAAGTGTTGGAATATTGTGATTCTATAATAGTTTAATTGTTGGAATATTGTGGCTGTACAATTATCTAATTGTTGGAATATGGTGACTGTATAATTGTTTTATTGTTCAAATATTGTGACTGTATAATTGTTTTATTGTTCAAATATAGTGACTGTATAAGTGTTTAAGTGTTGGGATATTGTGATTCTATAATAGTTTAATTGTTGGAATATTGTGACTGTACAATTATTTAATTGTTGGAATATGGTGACTGTATAATTGTTTAATTGTTGGAATATGGTGACTATATAATTGTTTAATTGTTGGAATATAGTGAGTGTTTAAGTGTTGGAATATTGTGATTCTATAATAGTTTAATTGTTGGAATATGGTGACTGTATAATTATTTAATTGTTGGAATATTGTGACTGTATAATTGTTTAATTGCTAGAATATTATGACTGTATAATTGTTTAATTGTTGGTGTAATAGGACTGTATAATTGTTTAATTGTTGCAACCTGGTGACTGTATAATTGTTTAATTGTTGGAATATTATAACTGAATAATATCTATTGTTGATCTATTCATGAGTAATAATTTCTTTGGGTTGAAAATCAAATACAATGGGAAGTACTAGGGAAAACTTTTGGCTTCAAAAATTAATGATTTTGTGACCAGAAATAAAGGTTCAATTTATACATGAGATCAATTTACACACAAGTGCAGACAACATCTAAAATTAATTGATTCTTATTGGAACTTATAACAAGATTATCCCCCCAAATAAGGTCATTTTTCTAGAAATTTTACATGGAGACTTATTGAAGTTTGCTATTAGAAAAGAGTTGATTTCAATTAAATCTATTATTTTTTATTAATTTATAAGAAATAAAGCTGTAATTTCATGACTAGGAATGAAGGGTTGAATTAAACATGAGATCATTATAGCTTTTCCTATCTTTATTCAGCAATCAGCTATCCATGCATATATATATATATATATATATATATATATATATATATATATATATGTGTGTGTGTGTGTATATATATATATGTGTGTGTGTGTGTATATATGTGTGTGTGTGTGTGTGTGTATAAATTGAACTTTAAATGACTAACACGCAGGTGAGAGACTTATGACAATATAATTTTTTTAGGTTGAATTTCAAAGATAAATTGAAGGACTAGTAAATAAATGAATTCATATATATATATATATATATATATATATATATATATATATATACTTATATAGATGATATTTTCCACGTACCCCACTTGTACAGGTCAGGCACAAGGCCCTATTAACGTGGGACCACCCACAAACCGAAGCTCATGGGTGGCAATATATACATATATAGATAGATAGATAGATAAATAAATATAAAAATTTTGACCATTAAATTTAATCCTTTCCATTTTTTCCTGAAAAATGAACATTGCATATAAAATAACAGACCTGAGCAACTTTCCCTCACTTCTATCTTCTCTTTTCTTGTTTTTTTTTATATTAAATTTGTTATATAAAATTCATGTCTTCTGTCTTATCTTTTCAAACAATATCCAAACTAAAAAGCTACAGGACCTACTGTGTGAAATTATCCCAACAAACTGCCCTAAAACTATTTCCCAATATATAGAAATTTGTTATTTTACCCATATATTGGAACTTGAAATTATTTTCCCAATATTTTGAAGATTCAGTATTTTACCCATATATTGTAATTTGAAATTTTTACACAGATACTGAGGATTAAATCTAATTTTTTCATATATTGCAAATTGGAAGTATAGATTTAATTTTTTTCATAAACAATTTATTTCTTAGAACAAAATATTTTTAAGGGCTGGTTTAGCTCAGCTGGTAGAGTGGGACTTAGGAACCACTAGGTTCCTGTTTC
>CM042151.1:52912702-52917702 GCA_023376005.1 Doryteuthis pealeii | reverse complement strand
AAAAAAAACACACACGAAAAAAAAATTAACAAACAAACAAACAAACAAGTCAAAACTGGTAATAATGTTAACGAGCAACTCACCTGTGTCGTTAAATCCATTGGAGACTGTGGCAAGATGTGAACTGATGTAGACTACTGCCGTTACTGCTGCTTTTGTGTTTAAAACAGCTATAGGTGTATGTCTGTGCGTTTGTGTACTGGTGTATATTTGAGAGGGTGAGACAGAGATAGAGACATAGACGTTCTCTGCGTATGTGTGTGTGAGGAGAGTGGGAGAGGAGAAAAAGAGACATTGTCTATCGGTGGAGATGGGAGGGGGGAGGCCAAGAAGCCTGCAGTCCTATCAAGTGTGGTGTCTGTGAAATGTTTGCTCCAGCCACTGACTGCTTGATGTGCTTTGCACACAAAACTAGCAGAGGGGGGAGGGGGTGAAAGGTGGGTGGTGGGGGAGGAGAATAACCAAACTTCTCTATCCTTATATATGAAAAAAAATTATTCAAGGCAATTTTATTTTTATATGTTTCTTTTTATATATATATATATATATATATATATAATTTTGCACACATACTTATGCATGAAACATCTATGGGTATAAATAGATTGTTTATTCTTTTAGTTTTATCCTGAAGCAGTTTTATTTCAATTTGAAGCTAAGTCTCTTTTTCACCATTTTTTTATTTATTTATTTATTTTATTTTATTTTTTTTTTTTTTGTGTGTGTGTGTGTGTGTGTTTAGATGCCAATGTTGCTAAAGAAATAACTTTTGAAAATAAAATTAGAAGTAATTGAAATTTTTGTCAAGGAAAAAGAAATTTTCCTTGCTTTTTTTTATTTTTTATTCTTTTTTGTTGTTTAACATTTTAGTTTTTGTTTTATACTCTTTGTTTTACTTACTTCTTAGTTAAGCATTTGTTTAAAAAAAGAAAAGAAAAAGAACTGTTTACTATTTTTTTACGATAATGTATGTTATTTTCTTCTGTCTATATTTTTCTATATTTATTTTTTGTCACATTTATTAATGTGCATTCTATCAAGATTACAGTTTCTAATAACGATAGATGATGAAAAGTAAATGTATACTTTCCTATATGTTTTATTTTTATTTTTCATTTTTGTTTTTAAACACTGTTGACTGATTTAAAATCATGCTCCATTTTCAAGAAGCTAGTTTGGATAAAATGCGATTTTATTTACATTGGCCGTGTTTAATGGATTTTTAATGTGGATTAAGGATAAGTGTAAATAAGTTTTTTTTTTTTTAATTCAAATTTTCATTCTTTTTTAAATTTTTTTTTATTGAAATCCACCTAACCATTACTGCTCAAATATTATTTTTATATTTTACTTCTTATGAATCTTAACTCTTTGCCTACCAAATTTCCCCCACAGCTGTACCAAATTTTTTTTGGTATTTTTTTTATCTGTATGATGGGATATTTCAAAGCTCACTATCTATTCGCTTCAGAACTCATTCTGTTCAAATAAAGTCCTATTATTATTATTATTATTATTATTATTATTATTATCTGAGTCCTTCTGCTCAGTTATAATGAACTAACTATCAGTTTTTGTACTTTGCTTGGGTGTGGTATGCATAGTGGTATGAGAGCCGCTGTGAGTGGTTCAAAGTAGGCAAAGAGTTAAAAATTCTTTTTTTTTTTTTTTTTTTTTTCTGTACATAATTTTCAACAGTTGATAAAATTCCAATTTTTCTTTATTTAAAAAATTTTTTTATACAGACTAAAAATAACAATAGACATGATATTTCTTATCTGTTTTTGGTTTTAACTAAATGATTAAAAAAAAAGATTCTTTCAAATTTTACAAAACTGTACACAATTTTTCAGTGGCGGTAAAACATCATCCAGGCCCCAAAGATTAGACTGACAAAAAAAATATGGACCTCCCAGTGAGAAGCAAACTCACTAGAAGTCATTTGTTAAATTTAGCTTAGTTTGGTACAAGGTCAGGAGTGTGGAGCTCCCTGTGGAAATCAAACTTACTAATAGTAATTTTTTAATTTTATAATAGTTTGGTACAAGGTCAGGAGTGTGGAGCTCCCAGTGAGAATCAAACTCACTAGTAGTCATTTATTGAATTTAGCTTAGTTTGGTACAAGGTCAGAAGTGTGGAGTTCCCTTTGGAAATCAAACGCACTAGTAGTCATTTTTTAAGTTTAGCTTAGTTTGACACAAGGTCAGGAGTGTGGAGCTCTCAGTGAGAAGCAAACTCACTTCTGAACATCTGATAGCCAAACTCGTTAATCATTACACTGTATATTCACATTCTATATTTATAAATCATTAAACAATGCTGTATTTAGTATAGAATATTCAAGTACAATTTTTTTTTAATTAAATAAAAATTTGATAAACTATTCCTCACCCCCCACCCCCCACCGTGAATCCTTTTCTCAAATTTTGTTTCTCTTGCTTTTACACCTAGTTGGAAAAGTCTTTAGTTATGTGGATTTCTTAGATAAAACATAATCAATTATTGTTCATTCTTGACTAGTATTTCTTTCATCTTATTTCTGTTGCTTTTACACCTAGTAAGAATAGTCTAAAGTCATGCAGATTTCTTGGATATAAACCTTCAATTATTATTAATTCTTAACTAGTATTTCTTTCATCTTATTTCTCTTGTTTTTACACCTAGTAGTAATAGTCTTAACTTGCCTGCGTTTAATAGATGAAGCATTGTCAATTATTATTCATTTCCACTTTTCAAAAATACCGTTCTTCAAATACAACTTTTGCAGAAAAAAAGAAGTAAGAAACTTTCCTCCTTAATATAAAAAAAAAAAAAATTAATTGAATTTTTTAAAAAGATTTAAAAATTAGATTCAAATTTGATGCATGTCTATTGGAGAACTTGAAGATTTAAGTGCCTCCTTCTTCAATGTTTATAATGAGTTTGTCAATGAAGCATCAAATAATATTGTAATCAGAATTCTAATGTCCATAATGCTCGGCTAGATATTAGTTCATTCCACCAAAAAATCAATACCTTGTAATCCTGTTCATGGATATATGAATATGATTTCAAGTATAACAAATGACATATATACATACATATATATATATATATATATATATATATATATATATATATATATATATATATATGTAAAATGAAAATGGAAGTGAATCTGACGGTATGTTGAAAAAATAAATAAAGGAAAGAAAGTATAGAATGGATGAAATAGGATATTTTAATCAATTTTACTTACATGTGTTTCGGTCAGGAGTTTATCCATGTGTACATTATTCAAACTAATTATCAAAAATTTATTATTATTATTTAAATTTTATTTATTTAAATTTAAATTAAATTTATTATTATTTAAAAGTAATAATAGTTTGAATAATGTACACATGGATAGACTCCTGACTGAAACACGTGTAAGTAAAATTGATTAAAATATCCTATTTTATCCATTCTATACTTTCTTTCCTTTATTTATTTTTTTCAACACACACACATATATATATATATATATGTATATATAGTATGAAAAAATAAGGTATTCAGAAGGTGGTTTTATTGAAGAATTTTCCTATAAAAAAAATAAACGTTTCAGTTTATCTATATTAAACCATCATCGGGACATTGCCAATATTTGATATTGTATCTTATAAATCATCATCATCATCATCATCATGTCATGCTTATGAGTTCATAAATATGGAAAGAAAAGATTGCCCTGATGATGGTTTAATATGAATGAACTGAAACGTTGGCAAATACTTCAATAAAATCATCCTCTGAATACCTTGTTTTTTCATATTTTATAAATGTAGATATACCACTCCATTTTCCCTGATATATATGTATATATATAATATTATATGATATGATATATGCACACACAATATATAAACAATAAGGCAAAGTAATAACACATGACTCACAACTCTGAGTTTCATGTCTTCGATTGTCAGGCGAGCTTGTCATCCACACATCTAACATATTCAGTACTGTACACTTTCGTATTCTTTTTTAGTCATGTGATTACTCTGTGGATAGTATAACATGTCATGTAGCTCGATATGGTGCCAAATTGGAAAGCCAATACTTCTTGTCATGGTGGCATTTCACCACCGACTCTGATGTTTTTCTCTAGTAATTAGGTTGCGTCCAGAAATCTTATAATGTAATATCCCTCTTCCAGGTACAACCTACAATTTCTTGAACCCTCATTACAGGACATGCTCTTTTGAGGATCTTGAGCCTTATTTTTATAATTGTTAATATATTGTGATATTGCTCTGTATATTTTTGTATTGAGCACTATAAAGATTTTATGGTTTGGAGGCGTTTGTGGTGTTAGGTTATTTTGTTTAATGCATATCAAACTTTGAGGGTTACTGAATGAAAAAACCATCCTTGTAGAAAAACAGAAGTGTTACTTTTTAACTCATAGCTGACAGAATGAGGTGATTTATACCTTTTCCAAGGGTATTAGTCCAAATCTGAGTGTAATAGTGCAATTGAGTTTGTACTCATTGACTTTGATGTCACAGTCAAGCACATTACCCACTATGCCATGGATGCCAATCTTGTAGCATGTAATTCTAACTATAATAATATATATATATATATATATATATATACCTTTGAAAGAAAGGAAAAACTCAATAAACTGTCATTCTGTAATAAATTTATTTCGACCAAAACTTGAAAGGCTTTTTAGAAACTTTTAGAAATTTAAATTTGGTTTTGGTTGAAATAAATTTATTACAAAATGACGGTTTTTCCTTTCTTTCAAAGGTAAATACTGCTCTGTATTTAATCTAAAATATAGATTATTATGCATTGAGCTCTCTTTAGGGATTTATAAAAATCCTTGTACTTGCACCTACTAAAACATGCAATATATTATACAGTGAGATTTTGAAGATACCATGTAGAACCATCCTTTACTACCAGTTTTGGATACCTTACACACACACACACACACACATATATATATATATATATGTAGGTTTGAA
>CM042151.1:52905202-52910202 GCA_023376005.1 Doryteuthis pealeii | reverse complement strand
TTCCCTTAATAAAAAAAAGGAAAATGCCATTCCCTTCTTGGTTAGGCTGGAAACTTTTCAGCACAGTCCCCTTGTAATTGCTGTCTCTACTTTTGCTGTTAAAATAAATAAAAATTCAATTTTTAGAAACTTAATTGGATAAGTGTATTAATATGATTATTAGTAAACATATTACTAATAAAATTTTTCACTTTTTTTTTCTAATCTCTGGAAGTGTACATGAAGAGGATTAATCTTATGTAATTGTCGATATGTAAGCAGCATATCAACCACTAGCTGTTGAACTATTATCTAATGGGTTCCTGTAGTTATAGTGACCCATGATGATATTGATGGTCCTATTTAGAAGTCTAGCACACTAATTAGTACTTCATAGTATATGGAGATACCATTATATAGAGAATTTAGATGGCATTAAGTGCATACACAGACCCCACAAATTATGCTTCAGTTTCAAATTGTACTCAAAATTGTTTTATTCTGTAAGTTTGAGTATTTTAAGTGCATTTCTCTAAAAAAAAAAAAATTATTGTTTTTCTTTAATGCAAGATTTTTTTTTTTACTCAATGTTTTAACTTTGTTTTTAAAAATGTTTTTAAGTTTTTTTATTTCCTAAAATTCTGAAGCCATCAGATTCTTAATCATTAGTTTGTTTTTATTCTTTACTAGCAACAAAATGGTATATCGAGAATTTGGATTATATTCAGTGCGGACACAGACCCCACAATTTATGCTTCAGTTTCAAATTTTACTCAAAATTGCTTTATTCTCTAAGTTTGAGTATTCTAAGGGCATTTTTCTTTTAAAAAAAAAATTATTGTTTTTCTTTGATACAAGATCTTTTTTACTGAATGTTTTAACTTTGATTTAAAAAATGTGTGTAAGTTTTTATTTGTTTATTTCACAAAATTCTGTAGCCCTTGAATTCTTAATTTCAATGAACAGTCTTATTTGTTATACAATTATTGTATATAAAATTATTTTTTGTACCTTTAAAGGTGCTAAAATGTCAACCATTTGCACATTCTTTTCATTTTAGCCTCTTTTTTTTCTCTCCTTTATTCATAATTTACCACTGATTTTTCTATCAAGGGGCCGGAACTCCAATATTTGTCCACAAAAAGTAATACTGGAATTTCATTGATAATCTATATCAAACAAAAAAAAAAAAATAATAATTTCAAGACTATAAATATGTGGAACTCTTCACAAAGAAGGAGCTTAAGTTTTATTTTTGTAGTGGTTTGTTCTTGGTTTGTATTATTATTTCAGTTTATATTGACAATTATATACATCACAAGTTCTCATCAATTTATTAAAAAAAATGTTTTTGTTTTAAGAGACAGACCCTTCAAAAATTGTGATTTGGTCAAATGAGACTTTATAGACATTTTTTTTTTGTTTTTTGTTTTTGTAAAAAGCTGATGGGGAAGGGGTTTCCTTGATTATAAAAGATTTGCAACCACTGATAGTTTTTCAATTTTTTTTTTATATCTTAAAAAAAAAAAAAAATGACAAAAAAAAACTCCTCAAAATAATCATCAACGCTTCTTTTTAGATAGCGGCAGCAGTAGGGAGGGTTGTAGTTCAGTGTGGGTTTGTAGTGAGTCGGTCAGTGTGTGCATGGATTGTGGTGGGGGTTGTGGTCCGCCACTGTCTGCGGACGGCGGCCTCAAATCAGTCCACTGGGTGCAGTCCGGAATGTGGCCAATGTTAGGGGTTGTTAAGCATCGAGAAGTGACTCTTGTGATTTCAGGGCAGGTGAATTTTTGCTGCTGCTGCTGCTGTTGTTGCTGCTGCTGCTGCTGCTGCTGTTGTTGCTGCTGCTGCTGCTGCTGCTGTGATGATTTGCCAATACTGTTCTGGGTCGCTTCAATCTGTTGAAAGTTTGGGTCAAAGCATTCAGTCGAAAACAAATCTAGAAGGGGAAAAAATTTTAAAAATAAAATGTGAAAAAAAAAAGTTCCCCATAGAATTAAATTAAAAAAAAAAAATAATGATACAAAAGACTTTTTAAAATTTCACACAAAAAGATTTCAATTCAAGAAAACCTGCCCGCCAATTCTGAATTCAAATTATAGTTTACTAGCTGAAAATACACCCTACCAAGTAAGTATTTTTCTGACCTCCCACCAGACCAGATTGACACAAGGACTTTTTAACGTGGGGAGCTATGCACAAACAGAAGCTCATGCAGTGGCCAGTGTAAAAAGTGCATGATCCCTTTGGCATTCCTCTTTTGAGGAGCCTCAGTCACCAGGCAATAAACTCAGCCCTAGTCCTTTTAGATGAGGGGGCAGGTGCTGCTTGAGGGAATGGCCCCCTGGGATCACATGATTTATTTTATATCTTACTTATCCAGAAACTGAAGTCCCTGGACACCAGGTAAGTAACACCCTACCAAGTATGATTCTAAACTTTACATTGGGCTTAAATTGTAACAGTATATATGTATTAAACCCCACCTTGCATGAACAGGATGTGATACATGGTCAATTTTTAAGCAGATTTTAACAGGTGTGAATTCAGAGTTTTCCTTCTCCTAGATCGATTGTCTAACCAAGGTTAAAGAGCCTAGTCTTACCTACTATTTACCCATAGCTGAAGGGAGAATAGTTGGATTTATACTTTTCCCAAGGGTATTAGGACTATGGAAAATGCAACCAGCCTTGTCCAAAATTTGAAACCAGGTCACTATATCCATTTCCTATGATGATAACCATTACACTATGAGTGCCTCAATAATTGTAATAGTAAATATGATATATATATATATATATATATATATATATTGGTGCTTCTACTTAGGATGGAGTACTATGGACTCCTACACATGAACACACAAGGGTTGGGTCTTTTTTTTGCGTACTATGTACGCCATTAGAACAAAAAAAGGAAAGTGATTTCATACTACAAAAGACAAGAAAAAGATGATATCTCATGGAAACTATTACATATGTACACAACACAGATGATCTAGCGCTTCTTGCAAATATACTTGCCCAAGCCAAATCTGCTGGATAACCTGGAGCAGGCAGCAAGAGTCAATGGCTTCAGAAAAATGTGAACTCAGATAAATCACATTTCATGTGTTTTAAAAAAGATCTCAACATTAAATGGCAAGCCTCTGAAATTAGTTCACATAGCTAGGTAGTAACATCTCATCTACAGAAAGCGATGTTAATATATGCATAAGAAAGGCATGAACTGCTACTGGTAGATTGGCAATCATATGGAAATATGATCTCTCTGATGAGATAGAATGGGAATTCTTCTAAACTGTAGCTGTATCAGTACTACTGTATGGCTGCACCACTTGGACTTTAACAAAATATTTGGATAAAAAAGTAGACTAAATATGGAAGGAGAGTGAGGTTTTGAAGAAATCCTGTAAGCAGCAATCCACAGAAATGCAGTTATATGGAGGTGCGTGGTCTAATGGTTAGAGTATTAGGAAATGGACTCGTCGACCCGAGTTCAATTCCTGGCCAAAGCTGTTTGGATTTCACATAGCGCTAATACCCTTATGAATCTAATTCTCCCTCCAGCTATGGGTAAAATAGCAGGGCAGACTGGGCTCTTTAACCATGGATAGGCAACCAGTCTAGAAGAAGGAAAACTCTGAATTCAAACCTGTAAAACTCCGCTTAAGAAATTGACCTTGCTTCGCATCCTGCTCATGTGAACGAGTTGGTGTATATATATATATATATATATGGCCACTTACCTCCTGGAACACAAACCATTCAAGTAAGACAAGCTGTTTGGGACAGCTTCAAAAGTAAGAAAGAACTCATGTGACATTTTCCCATGGATACCTAGACATATACACACCAGAATGGGCTGACCAGCAAAAACAACAGCTATGTATTGACACAGGATGCCATGCTGAGGACTTACCAGAAGGAATGGCTAATAGAGATAGATAGAGAGAGAGTCAAGGGTATCCATGCTCTCAGAAAGACTTAATAATAATAATGATGATGATATATGAGTGTGTCTCAGTCAGCGTTCAGCTAGAAACCACAAGGTTTCTTGTTCGATACCGGCCCTTGCTAACTCAGCGTATGAGTAGCACAGGGATCTCTGCTGTAAAGTAAGGAGCTGATGGTAGGTGTGGCGCTCCACCTCAGATGCAAAAACAATCTCCTTGGTCTAGCGCTAGTGAAAAGGGGACAGACTTCCTCGCTGATTGGCTGATACCAACTTTAGGCCACCCTAACGACTTTACTTTATATATATATATATATATATATATATATATATATATATTATCAACCCATCTGCATGAACAAGATGTGACACTAGGTCAATTTCTTAAGCAGAATTATTTATATATTTAATAATGAAGGTCTGCAAAATCGTTTGAATTTTGTTTTTTTAAAGAAGCTTTCTATTTTTCATTCAATTTCGCACTACAAATGTTTCATATCTTTAAATCTTCGTTAGGCTTGTTTCATACCTTTCTGATTCCACACACACACACATATATATATATATATATATATATATATATATATAGAGAGTTTTATAATTTGCTTGAAGCATTGTGTATATATTGGTTAGGAGGTTTATTTAGAAGGCTATCACAATGTAGGTGTAAAGAAAAAAAAATAATAATACAGTAACATTTTTTTTTCTCCTAACCAATATATATATATACATACATACTTATATATATGTCTATAGGTTCCCTTTTTCCATCCTCCTTTTTGCCCTTCCCTTTACTCAAGGGTAGGAGTGGTGATTGTGTTCATTTGATTTACCAAAATAGTGTCTACTGACCCACAACAACACTTTATATATATATATATATATATATATATATATATATAACACAAAAACATATTTTTAGCATATAAACATTTCAAGATTTTGAAACATTTTCTGTTTTTTGTGAGGGATTCAAATTACAATGTAATTATAGTGCTGAACTAAACCCTTATTTTGTGTCCATCTTCTTAGATAAACCAAATCTTTATTTTGTTGCTTAATAATAT
>CM042151.1:52880202-52900202 GCA_023376005.1 Doryteuthis pealeii | reverse complement strand
TATATATTACCATATATATATAAAAGGGTTTTGTAATTTGCTTGAAGCATTGTGTTTATATTGGTTTGTTGGTTGGTTTTGAAGGCTATCACAATGCAAGAAAAAGAATGTAACTGTGGTGTTGTTTATTAACCTGTGATTTATTCTTAATTCTTAATATTTCGGAATTATTAAGAATTAAGAATAAATCACAGGTTAACAAACAACACCACAGTTACCTTCTTTTTCTTTACACTTGCATTGTGATAGCCTTCAAAACCAACCAACAAACCAATATATATATATATATATGTGTTTATAAAATGGGGTGATTTAATGGAGAAGGCAAAAAATCAAGTGAGTCACAATGTTGACTGTTTATAAAAATAATTAACCGAATAAGTTGTAGTCATGAATGGATATAAAAGTTCTCAATATGTTTGTAGGGCTGTTTAAAAAAAGATATAGTCAGAGTAAGGGTTTACTATGATTATGTCGGTTTTCTTTATGTATATATATATATATATATATATGTAGTAAACATTAGATGGAGAAATATGGACAAAGGAACAAAACTCAGACACGTATATGTAGGAGATATATTTCGCTGTACATTGAGCTTTGGCTTCATCGGACGTTTATTTGATCATTAAACATCATACATGTGTTTTATAGAAGAGAAAGTGGATGGGAAAGGGGTGGATTTGGGGTTGAAGTTGGGTGGATGGGATAGCATTTGTGAGGATTTGATTAGTCAGAAGGAAATCTTTGGTGGATGGGGAGGGAGAGAAGATCAAAAGTAAAGAGAAAGTTGGAAAGGATATGCAGAGTAAAGAGGTTAAGTACAGAAATGAGATAGGGGAGAAAAAATTATATATATATGTAATATTAAGAAAAAATTGAAGTGTTTTGATCTGTTTCAACAGATCTTCAGGGCTTTTGTCAGTTTGAGGAAAAAATAAATGTATCACAGAAAATAAGAAATTTGCGAGACTCTTTTGCTTTGTCGGTCATCTATTTAAAATTGTTGAATGAAACAAAATCGTTAAAAATGGAAATAAATCCAATGATAATTTGCCAATGTTTCAGTTTTTTTTAAACCATCTTCAGGGAGATGTAAGAATGCTATGTTAAAATGCTTCATCTGAAAATTATTTCTAAATGAATAAAACAAAATGGAAAAAAAAAATTCTTATACACACACACACATATGTGTGTGTGTGTGTGTGGAGTTATTTATTAAGCTTAACTTAGATGTTGCCAAGGCCAGAAGTATGAAGCACCCAAGGAGAATTGAACCCACTAAAAATGGTCTGCTAATCTAGCTTGCTAACCATTACACTATGTGAGGTGCCCATGTGTGTTTGACGACAAGAGCAGATGTATCTCAGGAGTTGCTCTAAGTTGCTTCTTCCATGGTGGTGAATATGGGCTGGGTTGTTGAAATAAAGCTTTAGAAGAAAACAAGTCTTGTTTAAGTTATTAAAACAATTAATGATCAGCCCAGCCTGAAGAAACTAACAAGGAAAAGTAATCCCAGAAGAAGCCCACTAGATCGGCTGAAGTTTAACAGGTTAGAATTTTGAGTTTTCCTTCTCCTAGACTGATTGCATAACCTTGGTTAAAGAGCCAGGTCTGCCCTACTATTTACCCATAGCTAGAGGGAGAATAGTTGGATTCATACCTTTCCGAAAGGTACTAGTGCTATAGGAAATACAAAGAGCCTCATCCAGGATTTGAACTCATGTTGCTGAGTCCATTTCCTGTGATGATAACTATCACACAATATACCTTCAGTGACATATCAAAAGCAATACTATGTATAATTTTATTCAATTATTCAATTGAATAAATCAAAATAAAATTGAAATAAGCTTAATCTTTTTATATCCATTCTTATTTAGTTTGTTATCTATACATATAAAAGGGCAGTTTGTGTGTATGTATGTCCGGAGGAAACTATGAAAATAAAACAATTAATAACAAAGTAAATATGTATAAATATTCACTATCACCAGATCTTGCTTTTTGAGCAAAAATAATGAAGATTTGATTTATATTCATGAAAATAATATTTTTAAATTAAATTTCAAATGATAACAGCATGAATTTTTTAAAAATTTAGTATTTTAAATAGGAGACATTAATTTTTTCTTTTCAGAATGTCTTGATCAGCTCAAGATCTATTTTGTATAGGGATTATTATGTGAGGATCCAACTTGTGATTCAACAATAATGGATCTGCAAGACTACCTTTTGTACCCCCTCCTCACCGAGGTGATGCCGGATAGCCACTTCTAGAACTTTCTAATTTGATGTAATATTTTTGTACATTAAAACCTGAATACTTGTGCCCAGCATAGGGCGCATATTTTTGCTAGTTTGGATTGTTAGTTAGTTAGTGAAATAGATCATTAATTAGGACTGAGCCTATTCTATTAAAGCGGAGTTTAACAGGTTTGAATTCAGAGTTTTCCTTCCCCTAGACTGGTTGCCTAACCAAGTTAAAGAGCCCAGTCTGCCTTACTATTTACCCATAGCTGGATGGAGAGTAGCTGGATTCATACCTTTCCCAAGAGTATTAATACTATGTGAATTGTAGCTTCATCCAGGATTTGAACTCAGGTCGACAAGTCCAAGACCCTAACCATTAGACCATGCACCTCCAAATATAATAATATATAATAATTATAATTGATTCAAGTAATTCTCACCCATGTCCCATAATAGTTTCTACAATTGCATATAAATTTCATGCTCTAAATGTAGCAAGAATTATGGGACAGAGGTAATACATTCTTTTTTGTATAATCTCTACATATTTCTACAATGTCAAAGAACATTGTAGGAATGTGCAATTATGTGTAGGCACATTCTCTAATCAATAGACTTGCTGTATTTTCAGATGTTTGTAATAATATCAAAATGAATAGGTGAATTGAAATTATATGAAATCAACTTTCTTTTATTTTATTTCTTGCTCGCCAAAACTTTTTCTTTCTTTCCTTCTTTCTCACTAAATCTTTTCTCCTCTCATTTCTTTCTTTTTTTATAAAATCTTCTTTCTTTTCTTTTTCTCATCAAATTTTTTTTTCTTTCTTCTTCACCAATTCTTTTCCTTTCTTTCTTTTTTTCTTTCTCATTAAAATCTTTTTCTTTCTCCTTGATTTTTTACAATCTTTCTTTCTTTCTTTCTCCCCCCTCCCTTTATTTTTCCTACTATTTCATTTTTCATTTCTTTCTTTGTTTCTTTCTTTCATAATATTTGCCACCATTTTTTCTTTTTCCCACTCATTCTTTCTTTCTTTCTCTCTAAAATCTTTTTTCTTTTTTATTCATTTTTTACAATCTTGCTTTCTTTCTTTGTCCCCCCTTTTTTCTTTGTTTTTCCCCTCTCATTCAACATTTTTCTCTTTCCCCAAATCTTTTTCTCTTTCATTCTCATTCAACTTTTCCTTCTTTTTCTTTTTCCCCTCACTAAATCTTTTTCTTTTTCTTGCTCATTGATTTTTCTTCTCTATTTTTCTTTCTCCCCAAATCGTTTTCTCTTTGTTTCTCATTCAACTTTCCACTCTTTTTCTTTTTCTTTCTTTCTAAATATTTTTCTTTTCACCAAATCTTTTTCTCTTTCTTTCTCATTCAACTTTTCTTTCTTCTTCTTTTTCCCCTCTCACTATATTTTTCTTTTTCTCTCTCACTAAATTTTTCTCTCTCCTCATTCAATCTATTTTTTTCTTTCTATCATTTTTCTTTCTTTCTCATTCAACTTTCTTTCTTCTTCTTTTTCCCCTCTCACTATATCTTTTTCTTTTCTCTCTCACTAAATTTTTCTCTCTTTCTTCCTCATTCAATTTTTCTTCTCTATTTTTTTCTTTCTCCCCAAATCATTTTCTCTTTCTTTCTCATTCAACTTTCCACTCTTTTTTTCTTTTTCCTTCTTTCTAAATATTTTTCTTTTTCACCAAATTTTTTTCTCGTTCTTTCTCATTCAATGTCTTTTTCTTCTTACTCTTTTTCTTGCCTTTAGCAATTTATTTGTTCAACTTTCAGACACGAATACACAAAATGAAATAATCTACATTTTACAGACAATGCTCTGTACACCTTCCTTTTCACTCATAACTCTCTACGTGAGCTCCAAAATATTTATATTGATCCCCCTTCTTGTTTTACAAAAACAACTCTCTCTCTCTCTCTCTCTCTCATGTTTGAAACCATAAACACAATATATTCGGCTGAGCATTATTTTACTCTGCACTGTAAGTTCAATATTTTGGGTTCAGAAAGATCACATATTACAATATAACCAACGGGGAGCCTGTACAGTGCAGCGGCTAACATGCTTGCTGTGACATTGTAGTAAGGAAGTTCAAACCCCAGTCACGCCATTACGTTCTCTTTTTGATAAATACCCTTGGGAAAGGTATGTATCCTCTCATCTCCCCATTTATGGTTTAAAAGTACTACTATAGTTCTTCTACAAGGATGGCTTTGGCATTAAATAATCCATGAAGGTTGATATGCCATTAATCAAATGTAATATATTCAGTGATTCAGGAAATGTGTTAAATGAAAAAAGTTTAATTTTAAATCAGGGAAGGTGACTCTTGAAGGGACGGCGGAGGAAATATGTTAATGGAAAAAAAAGTTTGGTTTAAAGTCAGAGAGGAATAGATAATCGTTTTCCCATTTTTTCTTGAAATAAACAAACGAACAAGTCATTTTTAAAGGGTCTTTTTCATAAACAATTTTGCTAAATATCCAGACATTATAGAGACAGAAATGGGCAAAACTTTGATTCTGTTTAAAATATTAAAAATCGACCTAAATCTAAGGTGCAACTAGAAGAATCTTAATTGAAAAAAATCTTAGGCAGTGACATTGGGACGAAAATAGCCAATCGAACATGTGTTAGAATTTTCTTGAAAAATCTGAATTGAGATTACTTAAGTGAGGACAGTTGGAGTCAGAGTTAGACAGTGAGGGAGTGAAGTTAGTGAGTGAGGTTGGAGAGTTGGAGTTAGAGATAGGGAGTCATCGAGGATGAGGTCGAGGCCACCACAGTAAAGGTCAATTAGTGAGAAACATTTGAATTCGATGTCAACACGGTGAAGAACGGACAGATGGGGTTAAGTCATACATAGACATAACTGACCGATAAAGACACTCTCTCTTTCTCTTTTACATTTTTGTCCGAGAAAATAAATTTCTTATGAAAAAGAATTACATTTTTCACTACGAAAATATTTATAAGCGAAACGACACCCGATTCAAACAAAACAGAATCCTACCCCATAATGACCAAAAAAAAACATCACTTGCCCAACTTAGAAAGATCATTTGTTTACACAAGCAAATTGAGTGAACCTTACCGTGACGGAAAAGCGCGTGCGTGAAACACGTGCTTTGAGACACCCCCCTCCCTACTCACAGGTGGCTATATTCATTCACTGCTCGTTCACTAAAAGAAAAAGAGGAAGCTCACAACCCTGAACTCTGTATTAGAAGGGATCACCAAAAATGCGCTCTTTTTCGCTTAAAAACAAATTAAAATTAATTAAATCGATTATTTAATGTTAAATTTTAGTTTTAGTCGAAAAAATAGTTACATAATGAGCATCAGTAAAAAAAAAAAAAAAGAAAAAAAAAGAAAAATAATATTACATATGTAATTCATTTGGTGCTCTTCCAATATGTGATCTACCGAATGATTTCTAATCAAATATGTGATCTATTGAGTTGTTTACATTCCAATATGGATCTACCCATTAGGGTTAGCGTTAGTAGTTTACATATTAGAATGTAAAAAAACTACGTAGTTTGCTAGTTGAATTGAAAATAATGGTAGTTAATGGGTAGATCACATATTGGAATGTAAACAACTCGGTAGATCACATATTGGATTAGAAACCATTCGGTAGATCACATATTGGAAGAGCACTATTAATTGTTTAATACATTTTAAACATTGAATTCGTCAAAAATTATGGCTTTTATAAACAACTTTATGTACTTAAAACTTTGGCGAATTGCCAGTTCACTTGGGTGAGGAAACAAATAAAACCTCCTGGTCAAGTTTAAACGGGGCAAAATCTTGCAACAAACCTTGTTGCGACCATGCAAGTAGGTAAAAAGGAATCGTAACCTTAGGTCTAGTAGAATTAGTCCAGAAGAAACGTAGTACCTTCGTGAGTGGTGACAAGTATTTATTTACCAATTCGACCAATCAAAGGAAAGTAAACACATTATTGAAAATTTTAAACACTTATAAAAGTTTCTTCTTAAAAATTAATAATAAAAAAACATTAAATACACTATACGCAAAAAAAAATTACTCGCATGTTTATATTCTATAACCTTGTAATATCCTTTTTTTCTTCAAAACACAGAAAAACAACGCCGCTTTTTCACGAATACAAATCTTATAATTCTTCATTTTTTCCCGCCAAAAGTTTTGAAAGTACGATAACCCAGAAGTAGAATCTTTTGTTTTACAGTATCTATTCACTAACCTTGATTTATAAAAAGAATTATCAAAAATCAGGAAATTATCCGCTTTAAACAGAATTTTAAACTTACGTGAAAACATTAAACAGGAATCCAACTTTTAAGGAAAAAAGTTAAAATTTAAAAGATATAAATATAAATATTATTGATAGCTGCTTTCATAAATGTTTTAGACGAACATTTTTTATATCTAATAAATTAATAAAATGCATTTAAAATTATCACCGTTCAATTTCTAGCATTAAAACTTATATTTTCAGATTAGTAAAAAAAAGATCTATTTAATAACATGTTAAGATTTGTGTGCCACAGAAGAACATTAATTTAAATCTCAGGATTAAAAACGAAGCCCACCCCCTCCACTATTTAAGCAAAAAATAATCGATATAGAATTATTTTTCTGTTAATCAAAAAGATTATATTTCATGTACATTAGAATAATTTAAAAAATCTGGAAAAACAAAATTAAATTTTTAAAATTAATGTTTTGATTTTTAGTATTTTTTCTTAGTATCTTCAGTATTTTCTCTTTTTAGTTATACAAAAATTAAGTCGGCCTTAAATATCCAATAAACATGTTACGCCCCAAAGATAGGCTGGGGTCAAAGTTAACTGACCTGAAAAAAGTGAAAGGTTTTGAATAAAATAACTTTTATTGATTAATATATCAACACTGAAAATTTATTCAAAATCGGTTAATTCCCTGATTTATTATTATTATTATTTTTTTTTTCGTTGGGCTGATTCTAGTACTGTTTGACTTTAACGGTTGGATTGGTGGTCCCTAGTAAACAGATATCTATTAATGATGGAGATTCGGTCTCTATTTGTCTGTAACCTAAACTACGTCACTGCTTACGTTACCTTACTCAAAATCGTCAATACAGAGAATGAAGAACAACCTTATATTATATACTCAATATTTGAGTATGCAAACTTAGACGGTCCTTATTGTGTTTTAAAACAAGTTTTAATAAATACATACCCAGTATTATAAATTTATATATATTTCATTCTATTTTAATATATATTTAAAGTTATATAACGTATAGAGTTTTACGAGAAAATTATTTACAAACAAGAAATAGTCATTTTTTTCTGTATCGAGAGTTTAACTAAAATGTTTACAAATAACTAAATTCCTACGATTTTGTGTAAAAGTTATGTGGAGGATATCTAAAGTAATTATTCAATTAATAATGCACGCAACATTTTATTTGAGAGGGACAGAATTAAGTTTCCATTTCAAATTTTTTATTTTTTTTACTTCTTTCAACCCTGTCGGCTAGGGATTTAGAATACGCCGACTGTATCTCTGCAGAGGGGTAAACTCCCCCCTAATGGGGCCGCCTGTTAGCTGTAGGTGGCGATCTGTGATACTTAAGGATGGAATCCTGGTGGATGAGGAATCCATGACATGCAACACCCCACTTTGGCCTTTACTTAGGCTAGACGGGTGGTCAGAGATGCCTCCTCCGATCAATCAGCTGGTCACATCAAGCCCTAGCACCTATAGGATTGTCCCGACCTTATTGCCCTTATGGCAAGTCCTAACCCTTTTTATCATATGGGTGCTAGAAGGCGGTGGCTGAGGGTCTTTGTCCTGGGTATGACGTTAAACTGACTAATGGTGGGATTCTAGTTCTGGAGATCTGGGGAATGTGGAGCACCTCTTCACCAGTATTGCTCCCTGATCCACTCTGACCTGGAGTGGTAGTACCTATTAAGGTCTCATCTATGGTTGAATAGAAAATTTGATTATAAAAAATTGAGTTTAAAAAAATTTCTTCCAATCTATCACTATGAATCTTGCAAAACTTTGCCGGCATTAAATGACCCACCGTGGTTGATATGCCGCAAAACAAAAACAAATTTCTTTAATAAATTTGATGATTTTACTTATTTAAGATATAAACCCTCAGACACCGAATTTTAACTCCCACCCCACAGGAAAAATCTTTCAAAAATGAAATTTTATACTGCCCCGGGGGGGGGGGCGCTTTTTTTTTTTTTTTGCTAGTTATATTAATAATTTGATTTGTATATCGATATTATATTGACCACTCTCAAGGACAAAGGACATTGGAGGAAGAACCATAACACAATGCCATCAACCCTGACCAGACCTTCAGCTGCAACCACTGCGACTGTACCTGCCTATTCGGCATAGGCCTTATCAGCCACTAACATGCCACCCCTTAATTTTCATTCACGAAGCCAAGCCATGATATGGAAATGGTGTATATATTATGCAAAAATTTTTTATTTTTTTTATTAAAGGTTGATGTCAGAAATAAAAAAAAAAGAGATGCCCACACCTTGTATTCTGAAAAAAATAAGTTCTATTCATTCTTCATTTCTATCTTGGTAAATACAACTTATAACTTGGTACTTTTTGACACACCTTGTATTCTGAAAAAAAAATGAATGGAACGTTATTTTTTTCAGAATACAAGGTGCGTACAAAAAATCTCGATACTTTTTTTGACACACCTTGTATATCAGTTCGCGTATCTCTCTGACTTTTGCAATTACGTGCCCTTGTAATTGTATGCCGCCATTCATTTTATTATCATTATTTCTTTTATTTATATATATATATATATATATATATATATATATATAATAGACAGTTCACTTTATGAATGAAGAACACTTTGTAAAAACGTTCTTTGAACTCTTCTTCTTTAACACGTTCTCGTGTGTTTTACTTTGTACGGCAACATAATGTATGTGCATGCATTTTCATGCCTGTGCATTCGTGTATTGTACGAAAACGTATACACATTGTGCACACACACACACACACACACACAGAACCCTTTTTAAAACGCTTCCTACAAACCACTTCCTTTACTCATAATATACGTAATCTTTCCCCCACTCAGTCTTTTACGCTTATAACAAACACAGCATCTCGCTGACGCATTCAACCAGATATACCGTCATGTACAATAATACAATACATATAGCATTCACATTCCGTGTACGATTCCATATCACTCCACCCCTCTTTTCTTTTTCCGTCCCACCCCCACATATCCACCCCCCCAAACTGCCTCCTATATAACTCCTCCTGTCCCCGTTGTCCCGCCTTAAGATTATTGTTTGATGTTCTAAGCGGCTTGTAAGTCTATTGTAGTCAAAAAGAACGGAATTCTTTCTTCGCAGTCACACAAGAATACGTATCGAACTACCCAGCCTCTTCCTACCTCAACTTTTTCCTATGAAAGTATCAAAGAGGTTGTTTTGCGCGCATACACATGAAAGAAAATCACGAGGCCTAATTAATTAACAAGAGTGAATTGATAACCTGCGATATATGTCGAGGTTTTTAAAAATAAATAAATAAATAAATAAAATAAAAAACATAAACAAAAAATAAAGAAGAAAAAAAAGATAGAAAAAATAACTGAAAAAAAAGTTTAGAATTGGAAATATGGTTCCTGCTCTACAGTCACAGTCGGTATATCTTTTTGATCAGAACGTTGCAATTAGACGAAACAATGACAAACGTAAACGAAACGACCAAAAAGCTTCTTTTTTTTGTTGTTATTGTTGTCTTTTTTTTTTAGGTTTGTGGGAAGGAGAGGGAGGGTGTTTTATTTATTCATTTATTTTAAAAGAGTAGAGAATGTCTCCTCCGAGCAAGATAGTCGGGCGTTGTTCAGGATATAACGGTTATCATGAACTTCTCTCTTTACTTAGATTTGCTCAAGATTTTATTACAAGCCAAAGGCGTATGTGGTGGTGGTGATGGTGTGTGTGTGTGGGGGGGGGGTAGTCCGTACCCCCACCCCGAGGTGAATGAATTGTACATTTACTGTGAAAAAGTTGATTATTTTCAAGGCAAATAATTCTGCTCTGAAATGTTATGTTAGACTTTTCACGTTATCGATAGTATAAGTAAAGTCGTCGGAGTGGCCTAAAGTCGGTATCAGCCAGACAGCGAGGGGCTCTATCTCCTTTTCACTAGCGCTAGACCAAGGAGATTGTTTTTACGTCTGTGACGGAGCGTCACACCTACCATCAGCTCCCCATTTTACCGCACAGGTCCCTTTGCTACTGATACGCTGAGTTGGCAAGCGCCGGTATCGAACCAAGAACCTCGCGATTCCTAGACAAGTACTGTACCGACTGAGCTAGACCGATTCCTGAAAAATCACATTGCTTTTATTGAAATGTGGAATTATAGGTCGTATTTGGAGCAAACATGCATTATTTTAAAGATGAATACCCTTGAAACACATGTAACTGTTTTCGATCATAAAAATACTTTTGAACAGTAAAGACGTCTCGTTGCCTCTGTTCTTTGAACAGTAGAAATGTTGTATCATCTTCCAGGCATGATCATTGTACTGTCCATTTTCATCAAGTAAGACATTTTCCTTTTTTGTACCCCTTTCACATACTGCTTGTTCATAGAACGATATATGGATATTTTACCTGTTGGGATACTTTGTGTATTCTTGTCAATAGTTTATGTATGTATATTATGTATATATCAGATGTTTCTATTGTGTAAATAAGCTTATCCCGTGTTTCCTTCCGTTTATACAGTGTTAATTTATCATGGATATACTAATTCTGATATTTAACCTTGGTAGACTAAATATCCTCCTTACTACTAACCAACCCAATGCTCATAAGTACATTAAAATATCGGAAAGAAAAATCGGCTTGGTGTTAATGAAGTAATTTTTCAGGACGATAATGCATCTCGTCACAAAAATCAATGACATGGCCAGTGAACAGTCCAGATATAAATCCAATTGAAAATGTATGGTGGAAATTCAAAAAGTGGTTGATGAGAAGATTCCATCTACCAAAGAAGATATATTAACTATTACTCTCTCTCTCTCTCCCCCTCTCTCTCTCTCTCTCTCTCTCTCCATATATCACTCTCTTCTTTTTCTTTCTTTATCTTTCTCTCATTCATTTCTCTTTTCTCACTCACCCCCTCTCTCTCTTTCCTCTACTCTCTCCATATTCTCTACATATATCACTAGTCTATCTTTCTATTCCCTCTCTCTCTCTCTCTCTCTCTCTCTCTCTCTCTCTCTCTCTCTCTCTCTCTCTTCTCTCTCTCTCTCTCTCTCTCTCTCTCAGGAAAAAAACTTTCAAAGAGAATATTGCTTTAAATTAGTGAAATCCATGCCAGAAAGAATTAAGTATGTTATAAAAACTCGAGAAGGGGTAACAAAGTATTAATACTATTGTTTTTTGTTTTGTTTTTGTCAATGAATTCCATATTTCCCCCCTCAATATTCGGTTATTTCATAATATTTTTCTCTCCATGGTTTGAAAAAAATTACATCATTAACTCTAATGTTCTTATTTAGTTTATTTAAATATTTTATGAATCTAGAATGTTCAGCAATTGAATAAAAAGGTATTTTGCATCTTATCTGTTATTGGTTTATTTACTGCTAAATAAAAAAAAATAAAAAAAGTAGTCGTGTTAAGAATATAATTTTCAATCTTTATCTTTTAAATAAAACTTTGTTAGTCATTAATATTAATAATACGAATCAAAATTTCTACTACTACTACTACTACTACTACTACTACTAATAATAATAATAATAATAATAATAATAATAATAATAATAATAATAAATAATTATTATTATTATTATTATTATTATTATTATTATTATTATAATTATTATTATTATTATTATAGACCGAGTTTCATCTAAAAGAATAATGAAACTCAAATAATAAATACAAATGTCAGTGTATAACATTTTTTCAGCTCTGCCTCTAGAAGCCGTAGCTCAACTTATCATACTATTTTGGAATCAGGCCAACTCCGTGAGCAAAATTAAAAACATTGCGGACCGAACTCGGATACGCAATCCTGAAATCTTTTTTTGCGACGAATCTTTTTTTTCTTTTTTTTTTGTACGATAACAATTTATTATAACTTGGAAATTAATTTGGGAATAACTAGCTTAATCAATCTAGTAATTAAAATAGATATCGGTACCGGTAAGCAACTCTTTGAGAGAGCTATTTCATATTACTTTTATATTTATTTATTTATTTATTTATTTTTTTTCGGGTCAATTTTTTTGACAAACGTATGGCTTAAGCTAAATTATGGGTTATGTCAAAAATCAACAGTCAATCAAACAGAGATTTTTATCATCAATATCTTTTTTCTTTTTTTCATCTTTCTGCCCGGAAGTCTAAAAAAAAAAAAATGTCCGCCTAGTTTGTTTGTTTGTTTTTTGGGGATTTTTTTTCTTCTTCTAAACTTCAAGAGACGAAAATCTTGATTTTACTGTTCAAATTAAAAATAGCCCTGTCCAATTCATTAATAGACGACTTTAAAACCGGTCAACATTTTCATTGAGATATCTTTTTTTTCCCAGAAAAAGATATCTCAATGAAAATATATTAGTAGACCAATACAGATAAAAAAATGTCTGCACGTCAAGTAAAATTATCGTCTGTCTACGTTTTAACCCACGACAGACACTCCAAAAGTAATGGCTCCTATTTATTTTCACTAAACCCACAACAGACACTAAGAGCATTATAATGACACCATCTTTTTCATATTTTATACCAGTGGTTCTCAACCGAGGGGTTGAGGTTTGACTTCCCGGGGACCATATAAAATTTTCGGGATCCAGGCAATCAAAAAATATTTAATTATAAAAATATTTGATTATAAAAATATAAAAATTCATAGGTAAAACAAAAGGTTGCTTTACAAAAAGACGATAAAATGAACCTATTTAAAAGCTGTTGTCACAAAATTTGTTTGTCTGTTCACCTGTATATTTTACGTCGTAATTAACCGATTTATACAAGACTAGCTGTATGTTTCCGGGATTTCCCGGGTTGTATAGTATCCGGCTAAATTTAAGTAAGTATCTATCCAACCCGTTCGCCATGGGTAGGATGTGACACAAGGTCGCAATGATTGGACATCCAGTGGGGATCAAACTCATTATTTAGTTGTAATAGATCAGCGAGACTAAGTTGCTGATCACATATTTTTGAATCTCACATTGGCCACCAGTGGATAGCAGTATCTATCGTTCGGTGTGCTTATTGTGAAAATATTACAACGGAAATGTGTGTATATTTGTTGTCTTTAATACGAATGGTCTTAATAAACAGAATGCTCGATATGGAAATTCATTAAATTTGTAAATCTATCTGAGCTATTCTCCTTAGCCCATCTGCCTTTTCCCCTATTTTCTAATACAACAGCCGGTAATTTGGTCCCTAGTGAGTGAAATGAATTTAGGAAAATTCTGCCTTAAAAAAGTTTTGTTTAATCTTTTGTACAGAGCTTTAAATTACATTGCAGGGCAGACAAATAGAGACATTAAAAATCCCCGAGCGGCTCAATTTACGGAACGGTATATTCGGGTTGAGGAGGCAAATGAAAATAAAGGAAATGTCATGGAGCTTGTGGAACTGATTTGAAAATTCGTCCCAGTACTACATCCATAAACATTTGGTAAAACTAAAAATTGATAAGTTTACAACTTCTTATCTCTTGCCAAAAAATCACACTGTCCTATCCAGTAACATACAATTTTAGCAATATTATCCATAGAGCATGACATTGCGAAAAATTTGTCCCAGTACTACATACATAAACATTTGGTAAAACGAAAAATTGATAAATTTACAACTTCTTATACTTCGCCCAAAAAATCACAGTCCTATCCAGTAACATAATTTTAGTAATATTATCTAAAGAGCATGACCTTGCGGATAAAATTGATTTTGACGAAGTAATTCAAGATTTCGCGAAACGTAAAATTCATTTGTAAAACGTTTATTTTTGTAATTCATTCATCTTTACTTAAACATATATTTCTTATTATCTTTTGACAACAGATGCATTATAAAATTCATTCATTGATAAATCAACACTGAAAATTGCATTAAAATCACATAATTCACTGATTTGGGGGGGGGGTTCAATCGGGGGGGGGGGTAAATTTTATTTGTAAAATACGGATTTTACGTCAACTTTGGCAGTGTTTACGGCTATGTTTACGATATAACTAAGCAAAATTGAACGAAAAAATAGTTCAAAATGTATTGAAAATAAATTACATGTATAATATTATTTTTCTTTTTTCTTCTTCTTTTTTTTTACTGATGCTCATTATGTTACTACTTTTCGACCGAGACAAAAATTTAATCTTAAACAAACGATTTAATTAATTTTAACTCGTTTTTAAAACGAAAAAGAGTCAATATTTTGGCAGATCCTATCTTTTGTGTATAAACATTATAAAATTAAATTGTGGGAAAATGAATTGATGCTACTGTTTGTTTTCTTATTTTGCACACTTATATACTTATGTATTATTCCATTTTCGGCATTTTTGAAGTATTATAAGAATTTTTAAGAGGCGACCAAATAAATATCTGCCCCGGGCGGCACTTGTGCTTCGTACGCTACTGCCAAAAATATAGTATAAGAAAATTAAGGAGGGGGTCAAAGTTAAATGATCTGGAAAAAAATCAGAAAGTTTTGAAATAAAATAACTAACGCATTATAAAATTCATTCATTGATAAATCAACACTGAGACTTTCATTAAAACCGGATAATTCCTTGATTTTTGGAAAGAAAAAAAAAACAATATTTAGTTTGCTTACATTTAAAATAATATCATAAAAATGTAACTCTAAACTCGTGAGTTGTTTGCGACATAATTCTATTTTTCTAAAGGCTAATTTTTGTACTTACTTATGAAGAACTTTGAAAAGTTACACAAATTGATTGATTTTTAATTATTGTATCATATCGTTTGAAAATCGAAAACTAAATTTTATACTTCTCCTTATTATAAACATATCAATATGTATGCGCAATTTTAATGCTCGATGACATCTTTTTTCTGAGTTATAAGTCGACACGTATATACCAAAATAGACTTGACTCCTTTATATATATATATATAAATCAGGACCGGACTTTCGCCTACTGAATTTTCGACTACTAAATTTTCTTAGGCTAGGGCGCCTAAGAAAAATTTATTTAAAAAATAAAAGAATAATATATATATATATATATATTATATAATATATATATATATATATATATATATATAATATATATATATATAATTTTAGATGATTTAGTGTCAAAGAATAAAAATAATGATAGAATAAAATATGATTTCTAAAATAAGGCTCCGAGGATATGTGGCTCTAATATATAGTTTATTTAGCTTATAGGTAAGTAAAGCAGTAATAATATATATAATATATATATATATATAATATATATAATATATATATATATATTATACTTTGGTGCGGTACAAGTTTCTTGGTACAAGGTGATTCTAGGGGTCTAATTCTCTACCCGTAGTTTGTTGTTAGAGTTCAGGTTCCGTATGAGAGCTCAACGTTTAATTATTGTAAACAGAGCAAAGTTATTTGGGAATAAAAAGGCCTTAAATACCATGGGTATCGTGGTTATGGACCATTTCCACTCGCGAGTATGCTCACGAGCTTCTTCAGACCACTGATATATTTATTTAGCTCTTTAGCTTTTATTTAGCTAAATAAAATATATCAGTGGTCTGAAGAAGCTCGTGAGCATACTCGCGAGTGGAAATGGTCCATAACCACGATACCCATGGTATGTAAGGCCTTTTTATTCCCAAATATATATATATATATATGTGTGTGTGTGTGTGTGTGTGTGTTATTGTTATAGATGTAACGAGAGAAATGTAAATACTTAATTATAAAAAAGTCCGCAAGTGATTTTGATTTTTTTTCTTGTTATTTTGATTTTACATTAGGCGTGATACGTGTTTTCGATATTTTAATCCTTATCACGTTAATATAATTGTGTTTTGTGTTGGAACTTATTTCAATATACAGTCATTTTTATGGTAGGGAAAGAGGTAATAAATCATACTGGTTACAGTTGATTCCATGTCCAATCTGGCGGTCAGTGTTCTTTTGGTGGTTTGCTTTGATCTAACTTCCTTTCCTCTCCACTTTTCTAGTACGTACATGTATGTGGGTTTTTTTCGTTTTTTTTCTTATATATACTAGATGTGTATTAGATAAAATGGAAATAAATCCAATATAAGTATGCCAAACCATCTTCAGGGAGATATTAGAATGGGATGTTAAATTAAAAAAATTATTTTCAAATTAAAAAATGAAAAAGATATTAGTAGTTTTCTATTTCAAATATGTAGTTACGTCTCTCTCTCTCTCTCTCTCTCTCTCTCTCTCTCCCAATCGATGGTGATTGGTAACTCGGTGTGCGGCACGCATATACAAGTATGTATACTGTGTATATACAAACCTATATGTATATATTTCCTATAGAATTAAGTGGATTTCATGTAATACATATATATATATATATATATATATAACTATATATATATATATATTATATATATATTATTAAATGTGTGTGTGTTGTGTGTGTGTAAGTGAAAAATGAAGCGAATCCGACGTAATTTCATTTTATTTTAGGCATATAGATAAAATACATGTATGCAGCATATAATTCCTGCCGAAACAAGTCAGAGAAATAATAATAATCCTATTTATCATTCAACATTTTTGAGAGAGAGAAGAAGAGAGAGACGAGACGAGAGAGAGAGAAGAGAGATGGAGAGAGAGAAATATATTTGCATTTAAGTAAAGAGTGTCAATAGATTGATAGATCATCTGTATCTAATTGTTTTTTTTAAATCGCATAGGTTGAAACACCTTTTTTTACAATGATTTATTTCATAGGAAGATGAATGTAGCTTTGACTAGTGGAGGAGAGAAAACTATATTTTATGTGCAAAAGAAATATTCAAACGAGCTCTATTTTAACCGATATAATGGGTTAAATAGCAGTAAAAATACTGTGTAGAAAAAACACAAAAATATGCCTAGTGTTGTGCGCGACAGTTAATTTGACGTTTTCTCTCATTACGAGCTTACATTAATATAGATACATTTTGAATTAAAACAAAAGTTCTTCGCATAAAATAAATACGGTCTACGTAATCTGAACATTAGCAACATAAACGAGATAACCCCCATTGTTTATTTTAACTTGAGGAAGCGTCTGGTCGGCCATTTTTATTTCATTGAAACTACACTGAAAATACGAATTTAGTTCGAATCAATACAACTGAATGTTTTTAACTATGAATATATCATAAAATGTGTTTTAAATGTGCTTGGCACATTGAAATGAATTTAATTTTATAAGAACACATTTTCTTATAATATTTTAGTGTTAAAACATGCGTTGTACTGATCACGGTTAAATTGGAAAATGGCGACGAAAACAGACTGTCCTCAAAGTTAAAGAAACAAGAGCCAGGTACTCTAATTATGTAGCTAATTGAGATTACGGGTCTGACATGCAGTAATTATTTAACAACCAACCAACCAACAAAGAGTTGTTTGCCTGCAGGGTCACATATATGGGTTAAATAGATTTTTTTTAAAAGAGTTTTGAAAATTGTTAGAAAAATACTTAAAAAAATTAATACCAACAAGAACTGATTAAAAAAAAGACATCTTCGGCGTAAAATAACCCAAGGGTTGACATGCCATAAAATTCAACCAACAGCCAACCAAAAATAAACCATATGACCTTAGGCACCCCTTTGCGATCTCGATCATAAGGACATTTTTTTCAATTACACCGTCAAATCGCGTTTGTTAACAGACGATTTTAGGATTAAAAAAAATAATAACCCCTAACCCCTAACCCTACCCCTAACAAACAACCTTGATTTTGACGGTTGATAATGAAAAAAATTCCATATGACATTTTGGCACCCTTTTGCATCTCGATCATAAGGAATTTTTTTTTCGAATTTAACACCGTCAAAATCCGTTGTTTTTGGGATAGGGTTAGGGAGTTAGGGTTTATTTTTTTTTAATCTCTAAAAATGTCGCTGGTTAACAAACCGGATTTATATGTCAATGAAAAAAATTTCTTTGAATCAGAGTCGTAAAAAGGGTGCCTTAAAGGTCGATATTCTTAATTTTTGTGGTTGGGTTTGAATTTAGATGGCATGTCACACCTTTGGGTTATTTACGGGCCGAAGATTTCGTTTTTTTAAAAAATTTCATTCTTCGTTGGTCTCCATTTTTTTAAGTATTTATTTCTAACCAACAATTATTTCAAAAACTTCTTTTTTGAATAAAAAATCTATTTAAACCCCATCATATGTGACGCCTGACAGCAAGAACAACTCCTGTTGGTTGGTGTGGTTGGTCTAAATATTACTGCATGTCAGACCAGAAATCTGACACATTACTACCTTAAATTAGAGTAACTCGCTCTTGTTTCTTTACTATGAGGAAGCCGTGTGTGTCTTGTCGGCCATTTCCAATTTCATACCGTGATCATAACTATATGCATAGTTTTAACACTAAAATATTATAAAATGTGTTCTAAAACAACTTAAATTCATTTCAAATATGTGTGCACGAAGCACAATTTAAACACATTATGATTATTTCCATTGTTAAAACATTCAGTTGTATTGTATTCAAGAACAATTCGTTATTTTTCAGTGTAGATTACATGAAATAAAATGCCGACCAAAACAGACGCTTCACTCAAAGTAAAATGAAAACATGCGGAGTTACTCTCGGTTTATGTTGCTAATGTTCAGAATACCGATTAGACCGATGTTATTTTATGCGAAGAAAAACTTTGTTTTATTCAAAAAGTATCTATTTAATGAAGCTCGTAAATGAGAGAAACGTCAAAAGTTAACTGTCCGCGAACTACACTTAAGGCTATTTTGTGGTTCTTTCTAATCACAGTATAATTTTTACTGCTAGTTTTATACCCTTATATCGTTATAATAGAGCTCTTGTTTGAATTATTTCTTTTGGCACATAAAATAGTTTTTCCTCTTCCTTCCACTAGTCAAAGCTAACATTCATCTTCCTATGAAATAAAATCATGTGTAAAAAAAAGTGTTTCACCTATGCGATTTAAGAAAAAAAACTAATTACAGATGAATCTATCAATCATATCTGCTCATCTTTACCTATAAATATAGCAAACTATATTATCTCCTCTCTCTCTTCTCTCTTCCGTCAGCCCTCTCTCTCTCTCGTTCTCTCATCTCTCTCTCTCTTCATAAATGTTGAATGGATAAAGTAGGATTTAATTTTAGGGCCTTTCTTACTGACATGTGTTTCGGCCAGGATTTAAGCATCTAATGTATTTTTATCTATTGCAGAAAATAAAATGAAATATACTGATTCGTTGCCATTTCAACTTACAAACAACAACACACAACAAACATTATTATATATTAATATATATTATATATATATATATAATTATATATAGTAATATATATAGTATTACATGAAACTCACATAATAATTTCTATAGGAAATATTACATATATGGTAACTGTATATAACAACTATACATACTGTTATATGGTGCGCACACACCGCAGTTACCAATACGACCAACATCGATGGATCTCTTATACACCACACATACACACACACA
>CM042151.1:52849234-52880192 GCA_023376005.1 Doryteuthis pealeii | reverse complement strand
GAGAGAGAGAGGATGGCCCGGACCGGTTGAGTAATTAACAGCGTTAATCCCAGGGGGGCTATCCCCCAGCATCATACCGTGCCTTGATTTAAAGGGACAGGGCTGAGTGTTTATTGTCCAGTGCTGATGCGCCTCTCCTTGAGGGGAATCGATGGGATCAACGATTTTTTGCACCTGCCACCATGAGTCTCGGCTTCGTGGATGTCCCACACAAAATAGGGCCTTGTACCTGACCCGCACGGCGGGGTACGCGGTAAATACCTCATTCGTAATGCGTGAGTAGTGAGGGGGTGAAAATGTGTTTCTTGGTCGGGGGACTTTGCTTGTGTGTGACGTGGTGATGTGGCATGGGTCGGTAGGTTCAGCTGTCTTTGATCTTGTTCAAAAAGGTGACACTGTGTACCAGTGCTGGAGTCAACTGCCTTCGTGACTTTTAGTCGGCCGTTTTATAACTAGGTTTAGAATCGAAATTAGCTTTGAAAAGCTTGGGAGGTGAGAGTTTGTGATTGGTTGAAAAAAATAAAGAAAGGGACTTTTTTTAATTGTCTGTAATTTAGTTTTTCACCCGGAAGCTTGCGTGGGAGCCCCATGCGCAAAGACAATGTTTTGTTCATTGTGTTTGAAGCTACTGTCAGATCAACATCCTTTTGATGTTACATTTCCTTCAACCAATATCTTTGGTTAGATTCTGTTCCGAAGTGTTTTAATTTGTTTTGTTGGTGAGTGGTGTGTATTGAGTTATTGATTTGTGAATCAAGAGATATTTATTCTGTTATATAACATACTTATATGTAGATCAAATAAGAAGACCTATCTGAGGCAAAAAGATTATTCTAAATATATCAATAAATTTGAAGTTATTTTTAAAAAAGAAAGAAAAAGAAAGGTGGATACCACTGGTATGTGACAAAAGGGTCAGTTTAATGTGGTCGACTCTTAGAGAGCAGGCTTCCCGGAGGGCAGCTGGTAAAGAATTGCTTACTGTATATTACTCGCGTATCATGCGACTTTCTGGGACAACAAAGGCTGAGAAGCTATCTAAGAGTTGACTGGTACTCATAAAAAAAATGATATTGGGTTGGTGAAGTATTATAACGGCAATCGGTAATAATTCGGGACACGTTCGGCTTTGTTGTTATAGGAGGGTTCGTTGGGGATTTTACTGCTAACTGGTTTTCGTAAAAAGGGACGCATGACCTTCTTACTGGTATCATCAAATTATTCCTAAGAAACACCGTGAAACGTTACAAGGAAAAACAAATAACATTCAAAAAAGGATAACAGCAAATACTTTTCAAAGAAATAGAAAACCCAAAAGAATGGGACAACGTTCTTACCATATCGGCCCGTCATGACAGTGGCGTAAACTAAAGAGGTTGTATGTAAGTCCCCTTATCATTTTCCGGGTTAGGGATTCAAACTAATGGTCAGCACAAAATGAAACTAAAAATTGGATATTGGGTTGTAGTTAAGTTTATAAACAAAAGATAACTGTATAAAGATAAGATATAAATAACTGGTCAATTTAGCGACATTTACATAGGTAAAATAGGGAGTTCAAAGATAAGTGACCTGAAGAAAATCTGAAAGTTTGAAAAAATAACTGGTGCATATAAAATTAATTCATTGATAATCAACACTGAAAATTTCATTAAATCGCATAATTCCCTGATTTTTGGTAATTTTTTTTTCAATCGGGGGGGGGAGTAAAGGTTTAAATTTATTTAGTAAAATACGGATTTTGTGGCAACTTTTGCGTATTTACTCGCATATCATGCGAATTTCGAGGACACAGGTGATCCAGAGTTGACTGCGACTCATAAGAATTAATATTGGATCGCAAATAATCATAGCGGCAAATCTCGTAAAATTCGGACACGTTCGGCTTTGTTACTGTCGGAGGGTTGTGGGGGGACCATCTCTCGCCAATTCAAATTTTCTGAGCTTTTGAGACGACAAACGATGGTCGAATGGTCCACATTGAAGTCTTCGGTCAACATTCTCATTGTCAAATTTCGTCTTCTCCACGGCTGCCCAAAAGTGCTTGTTATTGAAATTTGGTGTCGACCAACTTTCTTCTTCATCTGCGAGGTTTGTATGGCCCGATTTCAACTTCCTGGACCACTTTCAACTTGACTTTTGCTGATTGTTTCCTTCACCAAAGAAGATCGTGAAATGACTGTGCTGAATGAATTCCAATATTTCTGGTAGTGGTAGAGCATAATATCACGATTGTGAATATGATTTTCGATACTCATTCTGAAAAGACAGGATTATTTTTATGAAACAAATTGAACGAAATTGTTATTGTTAAATAATCTTTTAAAAAAAGCCGCAATATTATGCATCAACCCAACATACCCAGTCATCATTGAGAATACGAATTTATGTATTTTCATTGATTTGTGAATGTAAGTGCGACTATTATTTTTTACGTCTCTCCAGCCGATGCTATATATATATATATATAGTATTAGTGTGTGTGTGTGTGTGTGTGTGTGTGTGGGTGGTGTGTGTGTGTATTGGCACTTCAGTCTTTCGGTCTCGGAAGACTATATATAGTTTTTGTGCCCCTGGAAGTTACAGCGCCTCCTGTCACTTGTGAAGTCCAATGTTTGAAAAACATTCTCGACCACAGATGTCGCATGTGAAGGCTGTCCTGAAGATGTTGATGTGCCGGTGTCTTGTTGCCGGTGCTTCTTCTGGATTCTGATCTTCATGGTGTTGAGTCAGGGTGACTTCAGACATGAACAGTCCTCTACGGAGAGTCTGCCACCCACCGAGGGCAGTCATGAGCCAAATTTTCCCAGCTGGAAGGGGCAATGCCAAAGCACCTGAAGATCATTCTTGCAGACATCCTTGAAACGCAGCTGGGGCGACCAATCTGGTCTTTACCAGACGGCTTTCGTCTGGTAAGATATATGATATATA
Source organism: Doryteuthis pealeii (assembly GCA_023376005.1). Taxonomy (NCBI): domain Eukaryota; kingdom Metazoa; phylum Mollusca; class Cephalopoda; order Myopsida; family Loliginidae; genus Doryteuthis; species Doryteuthis pealeii. The sequence continues at coordinate 52,877,261 of CM042151.1, read as the reverse complement.
TATATATATATATATATATATATATATGTGTGTGTGTGGTGTGTGGTGTGTGTGTGGTGTGTTTACCCAACCTCATCGCCACGATTAGGATGCGACACAAGTTTAACAGGTTTAACAGTTTTCCTTCTTTCTAAACCAGTTACCATACATGGTTAAAGAACCCAGTCTATCCTTCTATTTACCCACAGCTTGGAGGAGAATCATTGGATTTATACATTTTAAGGGTATTTAGGGCTATTTTAAATCCAATCGGCCTCGTCCAGGATTAGAACTCGTCTCGCCGTGTCCATTTTCTACGACGCTATAAGTTCAGGTGTACTTGAATGAAGATATGGTCCCAAGTGGAATCTGTTACGTACGTCCTGTATCACAAAGAAGGAATGTCCTGACCAAGCTCTTTTTTTTTTCTTTCGAAGTTTTGTAAAATTAGTGTCTGAATAATAACAAACAAAAATAATTCCTGATTCCTTATAAAATGGAGTTAAGAAAGAAAGAAAGAAAAGAAAGAAAGAGAAAGAAGAAGAAGAAGAAGAAGAAGAAGAAGAAGCACGGCAACCAGAACAAAAGTATGAAGAAATCAAAAACAAAACAAAAAAACAAACACACACACACACATACACAAACAAACAAACAGACAGACAGACAGACAGACAAACTCATACCAATCCTATCGGAATAACCGTTGACATTTTTTCTATGGTGAACAAATCAGAAATTTCATTGGCGATTGCCTTTAAGAAGACGCTCGATATCTGGACTGCAATATCATAAGCGAGTTCGAACTTCGTTCGCCCTATTACGTCACTTTCGGTCTAAATACCTTTGGGAAAGATATGAATCTCTCCATTTATGGTTAAATAGTACCACTACGGTTCTTCTACAAGGATCCCTTGTTTTTACCTGTTTCTTTTTCCAAATATAATTTCTTTCTTTGCTAGTATCATTTTCCTTCTTTCTTTCTTTTCTTTTTTTTCCCCACTCTTTGTATCTCGGGTGATCCCCGTGACGTAATGGCTAACGTGCTGGACTGCGACATTGTAGTAAGTCAGTTCGACTAATACCCTTGGTAAAGGTATAAATCCAATTTATTGGAAGTGCGTAGTGTATGGTTATCGTCGTAGAAAATGGACTCGGCAAGTTCAAATTCCTGGACACGTCGTTTACATTTCACATAGCGCTAAATACACTTGGAAAAGGTAAAATCCAGCTATTCTCCCTCCAGTTATGGATGAATAGTAGGGCAGACAAGGCTCTTTAACCTTGGTATGGCAAACAAGTCTAGCGGGATAAAAAAATAATCTGAATTCAAACCAAAAAAGGAGCTATTTCTCATTAATCTAAATTTACTTTGAGAGCTCCTCTTCTACCTCCTATCTGTTGGAATTCTCTTATTTCTCATGCTATGAGTTTTAAATAGCACTTAGCTCAGTCAGTAGAGTGTTCGACTGGGAACCTCAATGTTCCTGGTTCAATACCGGCCCTCGCCAACTCAGCGTATGAGTAGCACAGGGATATGTGCGGTAAATAAGGAGCTGATGGTAGGTGTGGCGCTCCACCTCAGATGCTAAAAAATAATCTCCTTGGTCTGGCGCTAGTAAAAATGGGATAGACTCCCTCACCGTCTGGCTGATACCGACTTTAGGCCACCCCGACGACTCTACTTATTGTTCTTCTACAAGGATGGCTTTGGTATTAAATAATCCATGAAGGTTGATATGCCATTAACAAAAAAAAACCCAAACCAATCAAAGGCCCATAGAAAGTTTGCGATGTTAAATGTTCGAATTCTTTAAAATAAAAACAAATGTGAAAAATTTAATTTTTGTCCGTGATAATTATTGTAAAGACCTTGCAGACATGTGGTAAAGTCCTCGGCTTTAGTTTCGGATGAAGTTCTAACTTTTTTTTGTTGTGTTGCATGGAGCCTTAATGACTTAAACTTTGACATAATCCGAGGAATTTCGCCATTTTCGAAATGTCATTTATTCTGTGGACATTGATCGCTTTTATTGATCTTAAATAACTTTGTCCATTTCTTTTCTTTTCTTTCATTTCTTTTCTTGGGGTTATTGATATCATCTACGAACTGATCTGTCCTTTTTTTAATGATTTTCTTCTTTCTTTTCTTTTTAAACTCCCATTTCAATTTTAGTTCTTTTTTTCCCTTCTATCTGAAAGGCCATTGTGAACTTAAATGAACTGAATAGAACGAAAAACCCAGTAATTCCCGGCTCGTTTTAAACTCCACATTCCCCACACGCACGGACGCGTGCGCATACACACAGAACTGCGAGTTGTAATTTTGGACCATATGACATTTAGGGCACCCCTTTTGCGATCTCGATTCATAAGAATTTTTTTCATTTACAACCGTCAAAATCCGGTTGTTTGTTAGGGGATAGGGTTAGGGGTTAGGGTTATATTTTTTAACTCTAAAAATCGTCTGTTAACAAACAACCGGATTTTGACGGAGTAATTGAAAAAAAATGTCCTTATGAATCGAGATCAAAAAGGGGTCCCTAAAGGTCATATGGTCCTAATTTTGGTTGGCTGGTTGTTGAATTTACGGCATGTCAACCCCTTGGGTTATTTTATGCCGAAGATGTTTTTTTTAATTCATTCTTGTTGGGTATTCAATTTTTTAAGTGATTTTTTCTAACATATTTTTCAAAACTCTTTTAAAAAATCTAGTAACCATAGATGTGACCTTAACAGGCCAAAACAACTCGGTTGGTTGGTTGGTTGGTGTTAAATATTACGGCATGTCAGACGGTAATCTGAACATTAGCTACATAAATTAGAGTAACCCCCCTTGTTCTTTTCACTTGAGGAAGCCATCTGTTTTCGTCGGCCATTTTCATTTCACCGTGATCAATACAACTGCATGTTTTAACACGAAAATATCATAAAATGTGTTCTTAAAACAATTAAGTTAATTTCAAATAGTGCACAAGCACAATTAAGAACACATTTTATGAAATATTCGTGTTAAAACATTCAGTTGTATTGATTCGGACAAATTTGTATTTTCAGTGTAGATTTACAATGAAATAAAAATGGCCGACCAAAACAGACGGCTTCCTCAAAGTGAAAGAAACAATGGGAGGTTACTCTCGTTTATGTTGCTAATGTTTAGATTACCGTTAGACCTTGTTATTTATGCCGAAGAAACCTTTGTTTTATTCAAAAATGTATCTATTATCTAATGAAGCTCGTAAATGAGAGAAACGTCAAATTAACTGTCCACGACACACTTAAGGCATATTTTGTGTTTTCTACACAGTAATTTTTTACTGCTAGTTTTAACCCATTATATCGTTAAATAGAGCTCGTTTGAATATTTCTTTTGTACATAAAATATAGTTTTCTCTCCCTCCACTAGTCAAAGCTACATTCATCTTCCTATGAAATAAAATCATTGTAAAAAAAAGTGTTTCACTATGCGATTAAAAAAAAAATAACTTAGATACAGATGATCTATCAATCATATTGAGGCACTCTTTACTTATAAACATAGCAAACTATATCTCTCTCTCTCTCTCTCTCTCTCTCTCTCTCTCTCTCTCTCTCTCTCTCTCTCTCTCTCTCTCTTCTCTTTCACTCTCACTCTCTGTGTGAAATGAAAAATAAAGGAAAGAAAATGTTGAATGGATAAGATAGGATTTTTTTTTTTTACTGACACGTGTTTCGGCCAGGAGTTTATGCATGCATACATGTATTCTATCTATATGCCAGTAAAATAAAATGAAATATACCGTCGGATTCGCTTCCATTTTCAACTTACACAGACACACACATCGCATTATATAATATATATATATAATATATATATATATATGAAATATATACATATAGGTCTGTATAACACAAGTATACATACTTGTATATGCGTGCGCACACCGGCAGTTATCAATACACACATCGATGGATTCTTCTTATACACACATACAGAGAGAGAAGAGAGAGAGAGAGAGAGAGAGAGAGAGAGAGAGAGAGAGAGAGAGAGAGAGAGAGAGAGAGAGAGAGAGAGATGTACATATTTTGAAATAGAAAACTACTAAGATCTTTTTCATTTGGAAATATTTTTTTGAATTTAACATCCCATTCTAATATCTCCCTGAAGATGGTTTGGCATATTAATATTGGATTTATTTCCATTTTTTTCTCTAATACACATCTAGTATATATATATATATATATATATATATATATATATATATAATGAGAAGTAAATACACATGCGGTATGTTTATGATATGGCTTTTTTAACCGACAATTTTTGGGAGAATATGTGCTTAATTGAAGTCGTACCTAATTTTGAAAGTTAATTAATTAATAATTAATTAACTAGGCGGGCATACCTATTTAAATATATATAAGAAAAAAAAAACGAAAAATAAAAACACATACATGTACGTACTAGAAAAGTGGAGAGGAAAGGAAGTTAGATAAAAGTAAACCACCAAAAGAACACTGACCGCCAGATCGGACATGGAATCAACTGTAACCAGTATGATTTCTTACCTCTTTTCTAACCATAAAATGACTGTATATGAAATAAGTCCCAACACAAAACACAATTATGTTAACGTGATAAGGATTAGAATATCAAAAACACGTATCACGCCTAATGTAAAATCAAAATAACAAGAACAAAAATCAAAATCACTTGCAGACTTTTTTATGATTAAGTTTTACATTTCTCTAGTTACATCTATAACAATACCCCATATATATATATATATATATATATATATATATATAATATATATATAATATATATATATATATATATATATATTACTGCTTTACTTACCTATAAGCTAAATAAACTATATATTAGAGCCACATATCCTCGGAGCCTTATTTTAGAAATCATATTTTATTCTATCATTATTTTTTATTCTTTAACACTAAAGCATCTAAAATTATATATATATATATATATATATATATATATATATATATATATATATATATATATATAATTCTTTTTATTTTTTAAAATAAATTTTCTTAGGCGCCTTAGCCTAAGAAAATTTAGTAGTCGAAAATTCAGTAGGTGAAAGTCCGGTCCTGATTTATATATATATAAAGGAGTCAAGTCTATTTTGGTATATACGTGTCGACTTATAACTCAGAAAAAAGATGTCATCGAGCATTAAAATTGCACATACATATTGAAATGTTTATAATAAGGAGAAGTATAAAATTTAGTTTTTGATTTTCAAACGATATGATACAATAATTAAAAATCAATCAATTTGTGTAACTTTTCAAAGTTCTTCATAAGTAAGTACAAAAATTAGCCTTTAGAAAAATAGAATTATGTCGCAAACAACTCACGAGTTTAGAGTTACATTTTTATGATATTATTTTAAATGTAAGCAAACTAAATATTGTTTTTCTTTCTTTCCAAAAATCAAGGAATTATCCAGTTTTAATGAAAGTCTCAGTGTTGATTTATCAATGAATGAATTTTATAATGCGTTAGTTATTTTATTTAAAAACTTTGTGATTTTTTTCCAGATCATTTAACTTTGACCCCCTCCTTAATTTTCTTATACTATATTTTTGGCAGTAGCGTACCAAGCACAAGTGCCGCCCGGGGCAGATATTTATTTGATCGCCTCTTAAAAATTCTCATAACACTTCAAAAAAGCCGAAAATGGAATAATACATAAGTATATAAGTGTGCAAAATAAGAAAACAAACAGTAGCATCAATTCATTTTCCCACAATTTAATTTTATAATGTTTATACACAAAAGATAGGATCTGCCAAAATATTGACTCTTTTTCGTTTTAAAAACGAGTTAAAATTAATTAAATCGTTTGTTTAAGATTAAATTTTTGTCTCGGTCGAAAAGTAGTAACATAATGAGCATCAGTAAAAAAAAAAAAGAAGAAGAAAAAAAGAAAAATAATATTATACATGTAATTTATTTCAATATATTTTGAACTATTTTTTCGTTCAATTTGCTTAGTTATATCGTAAACATAGCCGTAAACACTGCCAAAGTTGACGTAAAATCCGTATTTTTACAAAATAAATTTACCCCCCCCCCCGATTGAAAAAAAATACCAAAATCAGAGAATTATCTGATTTTAATGCAATTTTCAGTGTTGATTTATCAATGAATGAATTTTATAATGCATCTGTTGTCAAAAGATAATAAGAAATATATGTTTAAGTAAAGATGAATGAATTACAAAAATAAACGTTTTACAAATGAATTTTACGTTTCGCGAAATCTTGAATTACTTCGTCAAAATCAATTTTATCCGCAAGGTCATGCTCTTTAGATAATATTACTAAAATTATGTTACTGGATAGGACAGTGTGATTTTTTGGGCGAGGTATAAGAAGTTGTAAATTTATCAATTTTTCGTTTACCAAATGTTTATGTATGTAGTACTGGGACGAATTTTTCGCAATGTCATGCTCTATGGATAATATTGCTAAAATTGTATGTTACTGGATAGACAGTGTGATTATTTTGGCAAGAGATAAGAAGTTGTAAACTTATCAATTTTTAGTTTTACCAAATGTTTATGGATGTAGTACTGGGACGAATTTTCAAATCAGTTCCACAAGCTCCATGACATTTCCTTTATTTTCATTTGCCTCCTCAACCCGAATATACCGTTCCGTAAATTGAGCCGCTCGGGGATTTTTAATGTCTCTATTTGTCTGCCCTGCAATGTAATTTAAAGCTCTGTACAAAAGATTAAACAAAACTTTTTTAAGGCAGAATTTTCCTAAATTCATTTCACTCACTAGGGACCAAATTACCGGCTGTTGTATTAGAAAATAGGGGAAAAAGCAGATGGGCTAGGGAGAATAGCTCAGATAGATTTACAAATTTAATGAATTTCCATATCGAGCATTCTGTTTATTAGGACCATTCGTATTAAAGACAACAAATATACACACATTTCCGTTGTAATATTTTCACAATAAGCACACCGAACGATAGATACTGCTATCCACTGGTGGCCAATGTGAGATTCAAAAATATGTGATCAGCAACTTAGTCTCAACTAAATAGTGAGTTTGATCCTCACTGGATGTCCAATTCATTGCAACCTGTGTCACATCCTACCCATGGCGAACGGGTTGAATAGATACCTACTTGAATTTAGCCGGATACTATACAACCCGGGAATCCCGGAAACATACAGCTAGTCTTGTATAAATCGGTTAATTACGGCGTAAAATATACAGGTGAACAGACAAACAAATTTTGTGACAACAGCTTTTAAATAGGTTCATTTTATCGTCTTTTTGTAAAGCAACCTTTTGTTTACCTATGAATTTTTATATTTTTATAATCAAATATTTTTAAATTAAATATGTTTTGATTGCCTGGATCCCGAAATTTTATATGGTCCCGGGAAGTCAAACCTCAACCCCTCGGTTGAGAACCACTGGTATAAAATATGAAAAAGATGGTGTCATTATAATGCTCTTAGTGTCTGTTGTGGGTTTAGTGAAAATAAATAGGAGCCATTACTTTTGGAGTGTCTGTCGTGGGTTAAAACGTAGACAGACGATAATTTTACTTGACGTGCAGACATTTTTTTATCTGTATTGGTCTACTAATATATTTTCATTGAGATATCTTTTTCTGGGGAAAAAAAGATATCTCAATGAAAATGTTGACCGGTTTAAAGTCGTCTATTAATGAATTGGACAGGACTATTTTTTAATTTGAACAGTAAAATCAAGATTTTCGTCTCTTGAAGTTTAGAAGAAGAAAAAAAATCCCCAAAAAACAAACAAACAAACTAGGCGGACATTTTTTTTTTAGACTTTCTGGCAGAAAGATGAAAAAAAGAAAAAAGATATTGATGATAAAATCTCTGTTTGATTGACTGTTGATTTTTGACATAACCCATAATTTAGCTTAAGCCATACGTTTGTCAAAAAATTGACCCGAAAAGTAAATAAATAAATAAATAAAGATATAAAAGTAACATGAAATAGCTCTCTCAAAGAGTTGCTTACCGGTACCGATATCTATTTTAATTACTAGATTGATTAAGCTAGTTATTCCCAAATTAATTTATAATTAAGTATAAAAAATTGTTATCGTACAAAAAGGAGAAAGAAAAAAAGATTCGTCGCAAAAAAAATTTCAGGATTGCGTATCCGAGTTCGGTTCGCATGTTTTTAATTTTGCTCACGGAGTTGGCCTGATTCCAAAATAGTATGATAAGTTGAGCTACGGCTTCTAGAGGCAGAGCTGAAAAAATGTGATATACTGACATTTGTATTTATAATTTGAGTTTTTTATTATTTTTAGATGAAACTCAGTCTATTATAATAATAAATAATAATATAATAATAATAATAATAATAATAATTATTATTATTATTATTATTATTATATTATTTTATATTATTAGTAGTTAGTAGTAGTAGTAGTAGTAGTAGTAGTAGTAGTAGTAATTTTGAATTCGTATTATTAATATTAATGACTAACAAAGTTTTTTAAAGATAAAGATTGAAAATTATATTCTTAACACGACTACTTTTTTTTTATTTTTTTATTTAGCAGTAAATAAACCAATAACAGATAAGATGCAAACTACCTTTTATTCAATTGCTGAACATTCTAGATTCATAAAATATTTAAATAAACTGAATAAGAACATTAGAGTTAATGATGTAATTTTTTCAAAACCATGGAGAGAAAAATATTATGAAATAACCGAATATTGAGGGGGGAAATATGGAATTCATTGACAAAAAAAAAAAAAAAAATACTATTAATACTTTGTTACCCCTTCTCGAGTTTTTATAACATACTTAATTCTTTCTGGCATGGATTTCACTAATTTAAAGCAATATCTCTTTTGAAAGTTTTTTCCCTAAGAGAGAGAGAGAGAGAGAGAGAGAGAGAGAGAGAGAGAGAGAGAGAGAGAGAGAGAGAGAAGAGAGAGAGAGAGAGAGCGGGGGGAATAGAAAAGATAGACTATGATATATGTAGAGGAATATGAGTTAGAGGAAAGAGAGAGAGGGGTGAGTGAGAAGAGAATGAATGCGAGAAAGACAAAGAAAGAAAAATAAAGAGAGTGATATAGAGAGAGAGAGAGAGAGAGAGAGAGAGAGAGAGAGAGAGAGAGGAGAGAGAGAGAGAGAGAGAGAGAGAGAGTAATAGTTAATATATCTTCTTTGGTAGATGTAATCTTCTCATCAACCACTTTTTGAATTTCCACCATACATTTTCAATTGGATTTATATCTGGACTGTTCACTGGCCATGTCATTGATTTTTGTGACGAGATGCATTATCGTCCTGAAAAATGACTTCATTAACACCAAGCCGATTTTTCTTTCCGATATTTTAATGTACTTATGAGCATTGGGTTGGTTAGTAGTAAGGAGGATATTTAGTCTACCAAGGTTAAATATCAGAATTAGTATATCCATGATAAATTAACACTGTATAAACGGAAGGAAACACGGGATAAGCTTATTTACACAGATAGAAACATCTGATATATACATGATATACATACATAAACTATTGACAAGAATACACAAAGTATCCCAACAGGTAAAATATCCATATATCGTTCTATGAACAAGCAGTATGTGAAAGGGGTACAAAAAAGGAAAATGTCTTACTTGATGAAAATGGACAGTACAATGATCATGACTGGAAGATGATACAACATTTCTACTGTTCAAAGAACAGAGGCAACGGGACGTCTTTACTGTTCAAAAGTATTTTTATGATCGAAAACAGTTACATGTGTTTCAAGGGTATTCATCTTTAGAATGATGCATGTTTGCTCCAAATACGACCTATAATTCCACATTTCAATAAAAGCAATGTGATTTTTCAGGATTCGGTCTAGCTCAGTCGGTACAGTACTTGTCTAGGAATCGCAAGGTTCTTGGTTCGATACCGGCGCTTGCCAACTCAGCGTATCAGTAGCAAAGGGATCTGTGCGGTAAAATGGGGAGCTGATGGTAGGTGTGGCGCTCCGTCACAGACGTAAAAACAATCTCCTTGGTCTAGCGCTAGTGAAAAGGAGATAGAGCCCCTCGCTGTCTGGCTGATACCGACTTTAGGCCACTCCGACGACTTTACTTATACTATCGATAACGTGAAAAGTCTAATATAACATTTCAGAGCAGAATTATTTGCCTTGAAAATAATCAACTTTTTCACAGTAAATGTACAATTCATTCACCTAGGGGTGGGGGTACGGACTAACCCCCCCCCCCACACACACACACCATCACCACCACCACATACGCCTTTGGCTTGTAATAAAATCTTGAGCAAATCTAAGTAAAGAGAGAAGTTCATGATAACCGTTATATCCTGAACAACGCCCGACTATCTTGCTCGGAGGAGACATTCTCTACTCTTTTAAAATAAATGAATAAATAAAACACCCTCCCTCTCTTTCCACAAACCTAAAAAAAAAAAAAAAAAAAAAAAAAAAAAACAACAATAACAAAAAAAGAAGCTTTTGGTCGTTTCGTTACGTTTGTCATTGTTTCGTCTAATTGCAACGTTCTGATCAAAAAAGATATACCGACTGTGACTGTGGAGCAGGAACCATATTTCCAATTCTAAACTTTTTTTTCAGTTTTTTTCTATCTTTTTTTTCTTCTTATTTTTTGTTTTGTTTTTTATTTTTATTTATTTATTTATTTATTTTTAAAAACCTCGACATATATCGCAGGTTATCAATTCACTCTTGTTAATTAATTAGGCCTCGTGATTTTCTTTCATGTGTATGCGCGCAAAACAACCTCTTTGATACTTTCATAGGAAAAAGTTGAGTAGGAAAGAGGCTGGGTAGTTCGATACGTATTCTTGTGTGACTGCGAAGAAAGAATTCCGTTCTTTTTGACTACAATAGACTTACAAGCCGCTTAGAACATCAAACATAATCTTAAGGCGGGACAACGGGGACAGGAGGAGTTATATAGGAGGCAGTTTGGGGTGGGTACCGGAACGGGTGGATATGTGGGGTGGGACGGAAAAGAAAAGAGGGGGTGGAGTGATATGGAATCGTACACGAGAATGTGAATGCTATATGTATGTATTATTGTACATGACGGTATATCTGGTTGAATGCGTCAGTGAGATGCTGTGTTTGTTATAAGCGTAAAAGACTGAGTGGGGGAAAGATTACGTATATTATGAGTAAAGGAAGTGGTTTGTAGGAAGCGTTTTAAAGGGTTCTCTGTGTGTTGTGTGTGTGTGTGTGGTGTGTGTGTGTGTGGTGTTGTGTGCTTACAATGTGTATACGTTTCGTACAATACACGAACCAGGCATAAAATGCATGTGCATACGTTATTGCCGAAACGTACAAGTAAAACACACACACACACACACACACACACACACACACACACACACACAGAGAACCCTTTTTTAAAACGCTTCCTACAAACCACTTCCTTTACTCATAATATACGTAATCTTTCCCCCACTCAGTCTTTTACGCTTATAACAAACACAGCATCTCACTGACGCATTCAACCAGATATACCGTCATGTACAATAATAATACATATAGCATTCACATTCTCGTGTACGATTCCATATCACTCCACCCCTCTTTTCTTTTCCGTCCCCCCCACATATCCACCCGTTCCGGTACCCACCCAAATGCCTCCTATATAACTCCTCCTGTCCCCGTTGTCCCGCCTTAAGATTATTGTTTGATGTTCTAAGCGGCTTGTAAGTCTATTGTAGTCAAAAGAACGGAATTCTTTCTTCGCAGTCACACAAGAATACGTATCGAACTACCCAGCCTCTTCTACCTCAACTTTTTCCTATGAAAGTATCAAAGAGGTGTTTTGCGCGCATACACATGAAAGAAAATCACGAGGCCTAATTAATTAACAAGAGTGAATTGATAACCTGCGATATATCGAGGTTTTTAAAAAATAAATAAATAAATAATAAAAAACATAAACAAAATAAAGAAGAAAAAAAAAAGATAGAAAAATAACTGAAAAAAAAGTTTAGAATTGGAAATATGGTTCCTGCTCCACAGTCACAGTCGGTATATCTTTTGATCAGAACGTTGCAATTAGAACGAAACAATGACAAACGTAAACGAAACGACCAAAAAGCTTCTTTTTTTTGTTATTGTTGTCTTTTTTTTTTTTTTTTTTTTTTTTTTTTTTTAGGTTTGTGGGAAAGAGAGGGAGGGTGTTTTATTTATTCATTTATTTTAAAAAGAGTAGAGAATGTCCTCCGAGAAGATAGTCGGGCGTTGTTCAGGATATAACGGTTATCATGAAACTTCTCTCTTTACTTAGATTTGCTCAAGATTTTATTACAAGCCAAAGGCGTATGTGGTGGTGGTGATGGTGTGTGTGTGTGGGGGGGGGTTAGTCCGTACCCCACCCCTAGGTGAATGAATTGTACATTTACTGTGAAAAAGTTGATTATTTTCAAGGCAAATAATTCTGCTCTGAAATGTTATATTTAGACTTTTCACGTTATCGATAGTATAAGTAAAGTCGTCGGAGTGGCCTAAAGTCGGTATCAGCCAGACAGCGAGGGGCTCTATCTCCTTTTCACTAGCGCTGACCAAGGAGATTGTTTTTTACGTCTGTGACGGAGCGCCACACCTACCATCAGCTCCCCATTTTACCGCACAGATCCCTTTGCTACTGATACGCTGAGTTGGCAAGCGCCGGTATCGAACCAAGAACCTTGCGATTCCTAGACAAGTACTGTACCGACTGAGCTAGACCGAATCCTGAAAAATCACATTGCTTTTATTGAAATGTGGAATTATAGGTCGTATTTGGAGCAAACATGCATCATTCTAAAGATGAATACCCTTGAAACACATGTAACGTTTTCGATCATAAAAAATACTTTTGAACAGTAAAGACGTCCGTTGCCTCTGTTTTTGAACAGTAGAAATGTTGTATCATCTTCCAGTCATGATCATTGTACTGTCCATTTTCATCAAGTAAGACATTTTCCTTTTTGTACCCCTTTCACATACTGCTTGTTCATAGAACGATATATGGATATTTTACCTGTTGGGATACTTTGTGTATTCTTGTCAAAGTTTATGTATGTATATCATGTATATATCAGATGTGTTTCTATCTGTGTAAATAAGCTTATCCCGTGTTTCCTTCCGTTTATACAGTGTTAATTATCATGGATATACTAATTCTGATATTTAACCTTGGTAGACTAAATATCTCCTTACTACTAACCAACCCAATGCTCATAAGTACATTAAAATATCGGAAAGAAAAATCGGCTTGGTGTTAATGAAGTCTTTTTCAGGACGATAATGCATCTCGTCACAAAAATCAATGACATGGCCAGTGAACAGTCCAGATATAAATCCAATTGAAAATGTATGGTGGAAATTCAAAAAGTGGTTGATGAGAAAGATTACATCTACCAAAAGAAGATATATTAACTATTACTCTCTATCTCTCTCTCTCTCTCTCTCCTCTCTCTCTCTCTCTCTCCTTCTCTCTCTCTCTCTCCATATATCACTCTCTTCTATTTTTCTTTCTTTGTCTTTCTCGCATTCATTCTCTTTTTCTCACTCCCCCTTCTCTCTCTTCCTCTAATCTCCATATTCCTCTACATATATCACTAGTCTATCTTTCTATTCCCCCCCGCTCTCTCTCTCTCTCTCTCTCTCTCTCTCTCTCTCTCTTTCTCTCTCTCTCTCTCTCTCTCTCTCTCTCTCTCTCTCTCTCTTAGGGAAAAACTTTCAAAGAGAATATTGCTTTAAATTAGTGAAATCCATGCCAGAAAGAATTAAGTATGTATAAAAACTCGAGAAGGGGTAACAAAGTATTAATAGTATTTTTTTTTTTTTTTTGTCAATGAATTCCATATTTCCCCCTCAATATTCGGTTATTTCATAATATTTTTCTCTCCATGGTTTTAAAAAAATTACATCATTAACTCTAATGTTCTTATTCAGTTTATTTAAATATTTTATGAATCTAGAAATGTTCAGCAATTGAATAAAAAGGTAGTTTGCATCTTATCTGTTATTGTTTATTTACTGCTAAATAAAAAATAAAAAAAGTAGTCGTGTTAAGAATATAATTTTCAATCTTTATCTTTTAAATAAACTTTGTTAGTCATTAATATTAATAATACGAAATTCTACTTACTACTACTACTACTACTACTACTACTACATAATAATAATAATAATAATAATAATAATAATAATAAATAATAATTATTATTATTATTATTATTATTATTATTATTATTATTATTATAATAGACTGAGTTTCATCTAAAAAAATAATAAAACTCAAATTATAAATACAAATGTCAGTATATCACATTTTTTCAGCTCTGCCTCTAGAAGCCGTAGCTCAACTTATCATACTATTTTGGAATCAGGCCAACTCCGTGAGCAAAATTAAAAACATTGCGAACCGAACTCGGATACGCAATCCTGAAATTTTTTTTGCGACGAATCTTTTTTTTCTTTCTCCTTTTGTACGATAACAATTTTTTATAACTTAATTATAAATTAATTTGGGAATAACTAGCTTAATCAATCTAGTAATTAAAATAGATATCGGTACCGGTAAGCAACTCTTTGAGAGAGCTATTTCATGTTACTTTTATATCTTTATTTATTTATTTATTTACTTTTCGGGTCAATTTTTTGACAAACGTATGGCTTAAGCTAAATTATGGGTTATGTCAAAAATCAACAGTCAATCAAACAGAGATTTTATCATCAAATTATCTTTTTTTCTTTTTTCATCTTTCTGCCAGAAAGTCTAAAAAAAAAATGTCCGCCTAGTTTTTGTTTGTTTTTTGGGGATTTTTTTTCTTCTTCTAAACTTCAAGAGACGAAATCTTGATTTTACTGTTCAAATTAAAAATAGTCCTGTCCAATTCATTAATAGACGACTTTAAACCGGTCAACATTTTCATTGAGATATCTTTTTTTCCCCAGAAAAAGATATCTCAATGAAAATATATTAGTAGACCAATACAGATAAAAAAATGTCTGCACGTCAAGTAAAATTATCGTCTGTCTACGTTTTAACCCACGACAGACACTCCAAAAGTAATGGCTCCTATTTTATTTCACTAAACCCACAACAGACACTAAGAGCATTTAATGACACCACTTTTCATATTTTATACCAGTGGTTCTCAACCGAGGGTTGAGGTTTGACTTCCCGGGGACCAATATAAAATTTTCGGGATCCAGGCAATCAAAACATATTTAATTATAAAAAATTTGATTATAAAAATATAAAAAATCATAGGTAAAACAAAAAGGTTGCTTTACAAAAAGACGATAAAATGAACCTATTTAAAAAGCTGTTGTCACAAAATTTGTTTGTCTGTTCACCTGTATATTTTACGCCGTAATTAACCGATTTATACAAGACTAGCTGTATGTTTCCGGGATTTCCCGGGTTGTATAGTATCCGGCTAAATTCAAGTAGGTATCTATTCAACCCGTTCGCCATGGGTAGGATGTGACACAAGGTTGCAATGATTGGACATCCAGTGAGGATCAAACTCACTATTTAGTTGAGACTAAGTTGCTGATCACATATTTTTGAATCTCACATTGGCCACCAGTGGATAGCAGTATCTATCGTTCGGTGTGCTTATTGTGAAAATATTACAACGGAAATGTGTGTATATTGTTGTCTTTAATACGAATGGTCCTAATAAACAGAATGCTCGATATGGAAATTCATTAAATTTGTAAATCTATCTGAGCTATTCTCCCTAGCCCATCTGCTTTTCCCCTATTTTCTAATACAACAGCCGGTAATTTGGTCCCTAGTGAGTGAAATGAATTTAGGAAAATTCTGCCTTAAAAAAGTTTTGTTTAATCTTTTGTACAGAGCTTTAAATTACATTGCAGGGCAGACAAATAGAGACATTAAAAATCCGAGCGGCTCAAATTTACGGAACGGTATATTCGGGTTGAGGAGGCAAATGAAATAAAGGAAATGTCATGGAGCTTGTGGAACTGATTTGAAATTCGTCCCAGTACTACATCCATAAACATTTGGTAAAACTAAAAATTGATAAGTTTACAACTTCTTATCTCTTGCCAAAAAATCACACTGTCCTATCCAGTAACATACAATTTTAGCAATATTATCCATAGAGCATGACATTGCGAAAAATTCGTCCCAGTACTACATACATAAACATTTGGTAAAACGAAAAATTGATAAATTTACAACTTCTTATACCTCGCCCAAAAAATCACACTGTCCTATCCAGTAACATAATTTTAGTAATATATCTAAAGAGCATGACCTTGCGGATAAAATTGATTTTGACGAAGTAATTCAAGATTTCGCGAAACGTAAAATTCATTTGTAAAACGTTTATTTTTTGTAATTCATTCATCTTTACTTAAACATATATTTCTTATTATCTTTTGACAAAGATGCATTATAAAATTCATTCATTGATAAATCAACACTGAAAATTGCATTAAAATCAGATAATTCTCTGATTTTTGGTATTTTTTTTCAATCGGGGGGGGGGGGGTAAATTTATTTTGTAAAATACGGATTTTACGTCAACTTTGGCAGTGTTTACGGCTATGTTTACGATATAACTAAGCAAAATTGAACGAAAAAATAGTTCAAAATATATTGAAATAAATTACATGTATAATATATTTTTTTCTTTTTTCTTCTTTTTTTTTTTTTACTGATGCTCATTATGTTACTACTTTTCGACCGAGACAAAAATTTAATCTTAAACAAACGATTTAATTAATTTTAACTCGTTTTTAAAACGAAAAAGAGTCAATATTTTGGCAGATCTATCTTTGTGTATAAACATTATAAAATTAAATTGTGGGAAAATGAATTGATGCTACTGTTTGTTTTCTTATTTTGCACACTTATATACTTATGTATTATTCCATTTTCGGCTTTTTTGAAGTGTTATGAGAATTTTTAAGAGGCGATCAAAAAATATCTGCCCCGGGCGGCACTTGTGCTTGGTACGCTACTGCCAAAATATAGTATAAGAAAATTAAGGAGGGGGTCAAAGTTAAATGATCTGGAAAAAAATCACAAAGTTTTAAATAAAATAACTAACGCATTATAAATTCATTCATTGATAAATCAACACTGAGACTTTCATTAAAACTGGATAATTCCTTGATTTTTGGAAAGAAAGAAAAACAATATTTAGTTTGCTTACATTTAAAATATCATAAAAATGTAACTCTAAACTCGTGAGTTGTTTGCGACATAATTCTATTTTTCTAAAGGCTAATTTTTGTACTTACTTATGAAGAACTTTGAAAAGTTACACAAATTGATTGATTTTTAATTATTGTATCATATCGTTTGAAAATCAAAACTAAATTTTATACTTCTCCTTATTATAAACATTTCAATATGTATGTGCAATTTTAATGCTCGATGACATCTTTTTCTGAGTTATAAGTCGACACGTATATACAAAATAGACTTGACTCCTTTATATATATATATAAATCAGGACCGGACTTTCACCTACTGAATTTTCGACTACTAAATTTTCTTAGGCTAAGGCGCCTAAGAAAATTTATTTTAAAAATAAAGAATTAATATATTATTATATATATATATATATATATATATATATAATATATATATATATAATTTAGATGCTTTAGTGTTAAAGAATAAAAAATAATGATAGAATAAAATATGATTTCTAAAATAAGGCTCCGAGGATATGTGGCTCTAATATATAGTTTATTTAGCTTATAGGTAAGTAAAGCAGTAATATATATATATATATATATATATATATATATATATATATATATATATATATATATATATATATATATATATATATATATGGGGGTATTGTTATAGATGTAACTAGAGAAATGTAAATACTTAATCATAAAAAAGTCTGCAAGTGATTTTGATTTTTGTTCTTGTTATTTTGATTTTACATTAGGCGTGATACGTGTTTTTGATATTCTAATCCTTATCACGTTAACATAATTGTGTTTTGTGTTGGGACTTATTTCAATATACAGTCATTTTTATGGTAGAAAAAGAGGTAAGAAATCATACTGGTTACAGTTGATTCCATGTCCGATCTGGCGGTCAGTGTTCTTTTGGTGGTTTACTTTTATCTAACTTCCTTTCCTCTCCACTTTTCTAGTACGTACATGTATGTGTTTTTATTTTTCGTTTTTTTTTTCTTATATATATTTAAATAGGTATGCCGCCTAGTTAATTAATTATTAATTAATTAACTTTCAAAATTAGGTACGACTTCAATTAAGCACATATTCTCCAAAAATTGTCGGTTAAAAAAGCCATATCATAAACATACCGCATGTGTATTTACTTCTCATATATATATATATATATATATATATATATATATATATATATACTAGATGTGTATTAGAGAAAAAATGGAAATAAATCCAATATTAATATGCCAAACCATCTTCAGGGAGATATTAGAATGGGATGTTAAATTCAAAAAAATATTTCCAAATGAAAAAGATCTTAGTAGTTTTCTATTTCAAAATATGTAGTGACATCTCTCTCTCTCTCTCTCTCTCTCTCTCTCTCTCTCTCTCTCTCTCTCTCTCTCTCTCTCTCTCTCTCTCTCTCTCTCTGTATGTGTGTATAAGAAGATCCAATCGATGTGTGTATTGATAACTGCGGTGTGTGCGCACGCATATACAAGTATGTATACTTGTGTATATACAGACCTATATGTATATATTTCATATATATATATATATATATATATATATATATAATGCGTGTGTGTGTCTGTGTAAGTTGAAAATGGAAGCGAATCCGACGGTATATTTCATTTTATTTTACTGGCATATAGATAGAATACATGTATGCATGCATAAACTCCTGGCCGAAACACGTGTCAGTAAAAAAAAAAAATCCTATCTTATCCATTCAACATTTTCTTTCCTTTATTTTTCATTTCAACACAGAGATGAGAGTGAAGAGAGAGAGAGAGAGAGAGAGAGAGAGAGAGAGAGAGAGAGAGAGAGAGAGAGAGAGAGAGAGAGAATATAGTTTGCTATGTTTATAAGTAAAGAGTGCTCAATATGATTGATAGATCATCTGTATCTAAGTTATTTTTTTTTTAATCGCATAGGTGAAACACTTTTTTTTACAATGATTTTATTTCATAGGAAGATGAATGTAGCTTTGACTAGTGGAGGGAGAGAAAACTATATTTTATGTACAAAAGAAATATTCAAACGAGCTCTATTTAACGATATAATGGGTTAAAACTAGCAGTAAAAAATTACTGTGTAGAAAAACACAAAATATGCCTTAAGTGTGTCGTGGACAGTTAATTTGACGTTTCTCTCATTTACGAGCTTCATTAGATAATAGATACATTTTTGAATAAAACAAAGGTTTCTTCGGCATAAAATAACAAGGTCTAACGGTAATCTAAACATTAGCAACATAAACGAGAGTAACCTCCCATTGTTTCTTTCACTTTGAGGAAGCCGTCTGTTTTGGTCGGCCATTTTTATTTCATTGTAAATCTACACTGAAAATACAAATTTGTCCGAATCAATACAACTGAATGTTTTAACACGAAAATATCATAAAATGTGTTCTTAATTGTGCTTGTGCACTATTTGAAATTAACTTAATTGTTATTAAGAACACATTTTATGATATTTTCGTGTTAAAACATGCAGTTGTATTGATCACGGTGAAATGAAAATGGCCGACGAAAACAGATGGCTTCCTCAAAGTGAAAGAAACAAGGGGGGTTACTCTAATTTATGTAGCTAATGTTCAGATTACCGGTCTGACATGCCGTAATATTTAACCAACCAACCAACCAACCAACCGGAGTTGTTTTGCCTGTTAAGGTCACATCTATGGGTTAACTAGATTTTTTTAAAAAGAGTTTTGAAAAAATATGTTAGAAAAAATCACTTAAAAAAAATTGAATACCCAACAAGAATGAATTAAAAAAAACATCTTCGGCATAAAATAACCCAAGGGGTTGACATGCCGTAAAATTCAACCAACCAGCCAACCAAAAATTAGGACCATATGACCTTTAGGGACCCCTTTTTGATCTCGATTCATAAGGACATTTTTTTCAATTACTCCGTCAAAATCCGGTTGTTTGTTAACAGACGATTTTTAGAGTTAAAAAATAATAACCCTAACCCCTAACCCTATCCCCTAACAAACAACCGGATTTTGACGGTGTAAATGAAAAAAAATTCTTATGAATCGAGATCGCAAAAGGGGTGCCTAAATGTCATATGGTCCAAAAATTACAACTCGCAGTTCTGTGTGTATGCGCACGCGTCCGTGCGTGTGGGGAATGTGGAGTTTAAACGAGCCGGGAATTACTGGGTTTTTCGTTCTATTCAGTTCATTTAAGTTCACAATGGCCTTTCAGATAGAAGGGAAAAAAAGAACTAAAATTGAAATGGGAGTTTAAAAAAAAAAGAAGAAGAAAAAATCATTAAAAAAAGGACAGATCAGTTCGTAGATGATATCAATAACCCAAGAAAAGAAATGAAAAGAAAAGAAAAGAAATGACAAAGTTATTTTAAAAGATCAATAAAAGCGATCAATGTCACAGAATAAATGACATTTCGAAAATGGCGAAATTCCTCGGATTATGTCAAAGTTTAAGTCATTAAGGCTCCATGCAACAACAACAAAAAAGTTAGAACTTCATCCGAAACTAAAGCCGAGGACTTTACCACATGTCTGCAAGGTCTTACAATAATTATCACGGAACAAAAATTAAATTTTTCACATTTGTTTTTATTTTAAAGAATTCGACATTTAACATCGCAAACTTTCTATGGGCCTTTGATTGGTTTGGGTTTTTTTTGTTTAATGGCATATCAACCTTCATGGATTATTTAATACCAAAGCCATCCTTGTAGAAGAACAATAAGTAGAGTCGTCGGGGTGGCCTAAAGTCGGTATCAGCCAGACGGTGAGGGAGTCTATCCCATTTTTACTAGCGCCAGACCAAGGAGATTATTTTTTAGCATCTGAGGTGGAGCGCCACACCTACCATCAGCTCCTTATTTTACCGCACATATCCCTGTGCTACTCATACGCTGAGTTGGCGAGGGCCGGTATTGAACCAGGAACATTGAGGTTCCCAGTCGAACACTCTACTGACTGAGCTAAGTGCTATTTAACTCATAGCATGAGAAATAAGAGAATTCCAACAGATAGGAGGTAGAAGAGGAGCTCTCAAAGTAAATTTAGATTAATGAGAAAATAGCTCCTTTTTTGGTTTGAATTCAGATTATTTTTTTATCCCGCTAGACTTGTTGCCATACCAAGGTTAAAGAGCCTTGTCTGCCCTACTATTCATCCATAACTGGAGGGAGAATAGCTGGATTTTACCTTTTCCAAGTGTATTAGCGCTATGTGAAATGTAAACAGACGTGTCCAGGATTTGAACTTGCCGAGTCCATTTTCTACGACGATAACCATTACACTACGCACTTCCAATAAATTGGATTTATACCTTTACCAAGGGTATTAGTCGAACTGACTTACTACAATGTCGCAGTCCAGCACGTTAGCCATTACGTCACGGGGACTCACCCGAGATACAAAGAGTGGGAAAAAAAAAGAAAGAAAGAAAGAAGGAAATGATACTAGCAAAGAAAGAAATTATATTTGGAAAAAAGAAACAGGTAAAAAGCAAGCGATCCTTGTAGAAGAACCGTAGTGGTACTATTTAACCATAAATGGAGAGATTCATATCTTTCCCAAAGGTATTAGACCGAAAGTGAACGTAATAGGGCGAACGAAGTTCGAACTCGCTATGATATTGCAGTCCAGATATCGAGCGTCTTCTTAAAGGCAATCGCCAATGAAATTTCTGATTTGTTCACCATAGAAAAAATGTTCAACGGTTATTCTCGATAGGATTGGTATGAGTTTGTCTGTCTGTCTGTCTGTCTGTTGTTTGTTTGTGTGATGTGTGTGTGTGTGTTTTGTTTTTTTTATTTTGTTTTTGATCTTCATACTTTTGTTCTGGTTGCCGTGCTTCTTCTTCTTCTTCTTCTTCTTCTTCTTCTTCTTTCTTTCTTTCTTTCTTTCTTTCTTTCTTAAACTCCATTTATAAGGAATCAGGAATTATTTTGTTTGTTATTATTCAGACACTAATTTTACAAAACTCGAAAGAAAAAAAAAAAGCTTGGTCAGGACATTCCTTCTTTGTGATATCAGGACGTACGTCAACAGATTCCACTTGGGACCATATCTTCATTCAAGTACACCTGAACTTATAGCGTCGTAGAAAATGGACACGGCGAGACGAGTTCTAATCCTGGACGAGGCCGATTGGATTTAAAATAGCCCTAATACCCTTTGAAAATGTATAAATCCAATGATTCTCCCTCCAGCTGTGGGTAAATAGAAGGATAGACTGGGTTCTTTAACCATAGTATGGTAACTGGTTTAGAAGAAGGAAAACTGTTAAACCTGTTAAACCTTGTGTCGCATCCTAATCGTGGCGATGAGGTTGGGTAAACACACACACACACACACACACACACACACACCATATATATATATATATATATATATATATATAATATATATATATATCTTACCAGACGAAAGCGTCTGGTAAAAGACAGATTGGTCGCCCCCAGCTGCGTTTCAAGGATGTCTGCAAGAATGATCTCAGGTGCTTTGGCATTGCCCCTTCCAGCTGGGAAAATTTGGCTCATGACTGCCCTCGGTGGTGGCAGACTCTCCGTAGAGGACTGTTCATGTCTGAAGTCACCCTGACTCAACACCATGAAGATCAGAGATCCAGAAGAAAGCACCGGCAACAAGACACCGGCACATCAACATCTTCAGTGACAGCCTTCACATGCGACATCTGTGGTCGAGAATGTTTTTCAAACATTGGACTTCACAGTGACAGGAGGCGCTGTAACTTCAGGGGCACAAAAACTATATTATAGTCTTCCGAGACCGAAAGACTGAAGTGCCAATACACACACACACACACACACACACACACACACACACACACACCACATATATATATATATATATATAGCATCGGCTGGAGAGACGTAAAAAATAATAGTCGCACTTACATTCACAAATCAATGAAAATACATAAATTCGTATCTCAAATGATGACTGGGTATGTTGGGTTGATGCATAATTATTGCGGCTTTTTTTAAAAGATTATTTAACAATAACAATTCGTTCAATTTGTTTCATAAAAATAATCCTGTCTTTTCAGAATGAGTATCGAAAATCATATTCACAATCGTGATATTATGCTCTACCACTACCAGAAATATTGGAATTCATTCAGCACAGTCATTTCACGATCTTCTTTGGTGAAGGAACAATCAGCAAAAGTCAAGTTGAAAGATGGTCCAGGAAGTTGAAATCGGGCCATACAAACCTCGCAGATGAAGAAGAAAGTGGTCGACCACCAAATTTCAATAACCAAGCACTTTTGGCAGCCGTGGAAGAAGACGAAATTTGACAATGAGAATGTTGACCGAAGACTTCAATGTGGACCATTCGACCATCGTTTGTCGTCTCAAAAAGCTCAGAAAATTTTGAAAATTGGCGAGATGGGTCCCCCCCACAAACCCTCCGACAGTAACAAAGCCGAACGTGTCCGAATTTTTACAGATTTGCCGCTATGATTATTTGCGAATCCAATATTAATTTCTTATGAGTCGCCAGTCAACTCTTGGATCACCTGTGTCCTCGAAATTCGCATGATATGCGAGTAAATACGCAAAGTTGCCACAAAATCCGTATTTTACTAAATAAATTTACCTCCTCCCCCGATTGAAAAAAAAATACCAAAAATCAGGGAATTATGCGATTTTAATGAAATTTTCAGTGTTGATTTATCAATGAATTAATTTTATAATGCACCAGTTATTTTATTTCAAAACTTTCAGATTTTCTTCAGGTCACTTATCTTTGAACTCCCTATTTTACCTATGTAAATGTCGCTAAATTGACCAGTTATTTATATCTTATCTTTATACAGTTATCTTTTGTTTATAAACTTAACTACAACCGCAATATCCAATTTTAGTTCATTTTGTGCTGACCATTAGTTATGAATCCCTAACCGGAAAATGATAAGGGGAACTTACATACAAACCTCTTTTAGTTTACGCCACTGGTCATGACGGGCGATATGGTAAGAAGTTGTCCCATTTCTTTTGGGTTTTCTATTTCTTTGAAAAGTATTTGCTGTTATCCTTTTATTGAATGTTATTTTTTCCTTGTAACGTTTCACGGTGTTTCTTAGAATAATTTGATGATACCAGTAAGAAGGTCATGCGTCCCTTTTTACGAAAACTAGTAGCAGTAAAATCCCCAACGAACCCTCCTATAACAACAAAGCCGAACGTGTCCGAATTATTACCGATTTGCCGTTATAATAATTCACCAACCCAATATCATTTTTTTATGAGTTACCAGTCAACTCTTAGATAGCTTCTCAGCCTTTGTGTCCCAGAAAGTCGCATGATACGCGAGTATATACAGTAAGCAATTCTTACCAGCGCCCTCCGGGAAGCCTGCTCTCTAAGAGTCGACCCACATTAAACTGACCTTTTGTCACATACCAGTGGTATCCACCTTTCTTTTTCTTTCTTTTTTTAAAAATAACTTCAAATATTATTGATATATTTAGAAATAATCTTTTTGCCTCAGATTAGGTCTTCTTTATTTGATCTACATATAAGTATGTTATATAACAGAAATAAATATCTCTTGATTCACAAATCCAATAACTCAATACACACACACTCACCAACAAAACAAATTAAAACACTTCGGAACAGAATCTAACCAAAGATATTTGGTTGAAGAAATGTAACATCAAAAGGATGTTGATCTGACAGTAGCTTCAAACACAATGAACAAAACATGTCTTTGCGCATGGGGCTCCACGCAAGCTTCCGGGTGAAAAACTAAATTTACAGACAATTAAAAAAGTCCCTTTCTTTAATTTTTTTCAACCAATCACAAACTCTCACCTCCCCAAGCTTTTCAAAGCTAATTTCGATTCTAAACCTAGTTATAAAAACGGCCGACTAAAAGTCACGAAGGCAGTTGACTCCAGCACTGGTACACAGTGTCACCTTTTTGAACAAGATCAAAAGACAGCTGAACCTACCGACCCATGCCACATCACCACGTCACACACAAGCAAGTCCCCCGACCAAGAAACACATTTTCACCCCCTCACCTACTCACGCATTACCGAATGAGGTATTTACCGCGTACCCCACGCGTGCGGGTCAGGTACAAGGCCCTATTTGTGTGGGACCACCCACGAGCCGAGACTCATGGGTGGCAGGTGCAAAAAATACGTTGATCCCATCGGCATTCCCCCTCAAGGAGAGGCGCATCAGGCACTGGACAATAAACTCAGCCCTGTCCCTTTAAATCAAGGGCACAGGTATTGACTGGGGGATAGCCCCCTGGGATTAACGCTGTTAATTACTCAACCGGTCCGGGGCCAAAACCACTGGATCCTCGACTAAAGTCAGGTAATTTTCCAACTTTGTTATTTTCAGATAAACGAAATGAATCTAATTTTCTCGCCCGTTTTCTTTTGCAACCATACGCATCTGGAATCCGCCCTGCCAATTGGGACTGTAGAATACACCGACTGTACCTCTGCAGAGAGGTACCCCCTATGGGACCACCTGTTGGCCGTGGATAGTGACCCGTGATGCTTAAGGACGGAATCATGTTTGGCTGAGCAGTCATAGCATGCAACACTCTACTTTGGCCCTTACTTAGGCTAAAGTCGGAGAGGCTCCCTCCGATCAATCGGCTGGTCATACCAATCCCTAGTCCTTATATGATTGTCCCAATCCTATTGCCCTTATGACAGATCCCCAACCCTTTTAATCATATATGCACTAGAAGGCGATGACTGAGGTTCTTATTGTCCTGGGTAAGACGTTAAACTTGAAGTTCTAATTTGTGGAGCTCCTCGCAATAGCGATGTATAAAAACACTAGAGAATTGTCTAATCGTAGAACGGAGATGTTAAATAAATGGAGGCATAAAAAACGCCTGGCTTCTTGGCCAATAAAATTTAAATAAAAAAATAAAAAATAAAGAATAAATGAATATAAGAATAAATAAAATGATTAAATATAAGTTTGGTTTGTTGTAGTTATTTTTTTATTGTTTACTTTTTTTATGCTAATGTCCTTGTGACGATTTTTGGGAATAAAATGAAATTTGCACCAAACCATAGCAGAATTATCCTGATGATCCGTTAGGAGAAATCTAGGTAGATATTCTCTGACTCATTAGGCTTACTTTATTATTTACTGGCTTTACTTTTTGTATTGAGCACTTTTGTATATTTAACTTGGGCCACTCTTGCAGTATTTTTTCTTTTGGCTAATTTAGTTGAATAGGGCCGGTTTAACACCGGTCGGTAGAGCGTTCGGTTAGGAATCACAAGGTTCCTGGTTAGATACTGGCCCTCGCCAACTCAGCGTATGAGTAGCACAGGGATTTGTGCGATAAAGTGATAAGCTGATGGTAAGTGTGGCTTTTCACCTCAGACACTAAAATAATCTTCTTGGTCTAGCGCTAGGGAAAAGGGGATAGACTCCCTCGCTGTCTGGCTGATACCGACATTAGGCAGCCCCGACTTTACTTTATAACCAAGTTAGTTGGTGTTGGGAATGATTCTAAGCGGGGCTTTTTATTATTATTAGAATTGGTATAGTGCGATCTTGAAAGCTCAATGCACAAACAATAATTGGAGAATTATATACAGAGCAATATATTTCTTGGGAAATTTTACGTCGAAGATTCCACACCCATTTTCGCTACAGAAGACCATATGTGTGAGCATCTGTCTTAGAAATAAGCAAAAGTTGATTTTTTTTTCTTCTCTTCGGTAAAAAAATCTTTTTATATAAAAAGAAAAGTAAGAAGAAGAAAAAAAGAAAGAAAAGAAATTGAAGTCTTAGGTGGACCATTCAGAAAGCAATGCCGGCTGCATGTGGCCCGCGGGCCGTAGTTTGCCTATGACTTGATTGAACGTGTCTAAAAAAAAATGAATTTAAAAATCGGGGATAGACAAGTAAGTCGATGTAGTGGTTCATCATAAAAGCGTAATAATGACTCAGAGTGTGTATTGAGAGAGAAGCTAAAAGAAATGTGTTAAAAGTAAAGAAAAGAAGAAGAAGAAAAAAAAACAATTAAAAAAACTATCAGTTAGAGTCGTGAGTATTCAAAAATATTTGACTAGTTGCGTGCTTAAAAAAAAGGAAACACGGGAATTTTTTAATAATGGGGGAAAAGGCCCATGCGTGTCTTGATATCTCTGGTGGTTATAAATGAAAATAAAGAAAAAGGAACTAAATATACTAAAAATTAAATAAATGAATAAAAAATCATATGAGAGAAATATAAACATATACATTACATACAGTTTACGTACAATGTACATATCCGTATAACTTGCGTGTGTGCTGACAAAACACGAAGGTAGAACGCGGCGTGTTGAAACTAAGAACGTCGGGGTTACCTCCCTTATTTCAATTTCAGCAGCCCGTCTCTGCACACCCGCATATTTGTCATCATTTATGAAGCGTACCGTAGTCTGGCACAAAGCTTGAAGTATGGAGCACATAGTGAGAATCAAACTCACTAAAGATGGTGTGCAAGCATAGTTCGTTTAGCTATTATACGTGGCGAGGCTCACATATCAGCATATTTGTAATATGTTTGTTTATATGAAATATGATTATGGTATCTGATATGGAAAAATGATCGATTAGTTGATTGATTTTAACGGCAGGTCAACTCGGTTAGCTTTATTCTATGCCTGGAGGTTATGGAATTACGTTCTCTGTACTTTCATATGTACATTTTTGGGTTTTTTTTTTAAATTAATTTTTTTGATGATGGTGAGAGACAGACAGACAGACAGAGAACAGAGAGAAGAGAATCTGTTATCAGCAAAACTTGATGATGATGATAAT
>CM042151.1:52794234-52839234 GCA_023376005.1 Doryteuthis pealeii | reverse complement strand
GCGATACGGTGTCTGTCTTTCTGTAACCGAAAACTATGTGTCACTGCTTACGCCACAATACCCCCAGAAATAGTGTGTTTATCAATGGGTATTTAATTTGATTTAAGTCAAAATCCTTTATACATACAATAAATGTTTAACTATGTCATTACTTAAGAGCTATTGTGAAATAGTTCTGTTGAATTTCTGACCGCCATTCTTGGCCAGTTGTAAAGAACTTAAAGTAAGTAAGTCCTGAAATCTAGAATCCTTTGGTGAGTGAATAAGTCCCGCAATACAGAATCCTTTGGTAAGTCCTATGAGGTCCAGTGAGATAATCACATGAGGTTTGTACTCCACGAGTGTCCAAAGTGTAATGCCTAGGTGTTCTCAGACCTTCAGTATAAATAATAATATCAGCAGCAGAGCGCTGTCAGTGACTGGTTAATGGGTTGGTCATGTGACACTCGACGAGTCTATAAGTAGAAGAGGACTTTTAACGCATGCCTTATTTGGTGTAATGGTTAGCAAGCTAGATTAGCAGACCATTGTTAGTGAGTTCGATTCTCACTGGGCGCCCCACACTTCTGGCCTTGTGCCACATCTGAGCTAAGCTTAGTAATAACTATATCCACAAAACACCTCATGTGGTGTAATGGTTAGCAAGCTAGATTAGCAGACCATTGTTAGTGAGTTCGATTCTCACTGGGCGCCCCACACTTCTGGCCTTGTGCCACATCTAAGCAAAGCTTAGTAAATAACTATATCACAAAAATTCCAACAAGTTCAATATGTAAAAAGTATAATAATCTTTATTATACTTTTTACATATTGAACTATTTGCAATAGATCTTAAGTAACGATATCAAATAATATAACTTGATTATCATACTGTGGTATAAAAAAAATAAAAATTATAAACTTCAAGATATTAACATAATCAACAAACACTCCTTGTTTGTAAATTAAATATTGATTTGTTCCAAATTTGTTTACGTTCATTTCTTATTACCAGTTTGAAGATTTTTTAATCTTTATTTGATGTCTGGAGTTCTTCATTATTGTCACTATTTCATCAATTATTCACATTGATAATCTCACTTATGATTCAAGGTGAATTTGTCAAAAACAATTTGTCTTCAATTATAGTTCACTGAAATCAATTTACCTACACATACAATTTATCAACAATGGCGGATATATATATATATTTACCAACCCTCTCCACACGAGTAGGATGTGACACAAGCTCAATTTCTTGAGCGGGGTTTAACAGCAAATGTCTAGTTATACAGAAGAGATGTGATACATCGAAACACAGTGTCTGATGACGACTAATACATATATATATATATATATATATATATACATATATATATATGTACATATATATATATATATACATATATACATATATACATATATATATATAATATATATATATGTATACATACACATATATATATACATATATATAAGAATAAATGGATTTGATATCAAACTAGATGAAACTTTGAAATAGGATAGACAAACTTGGGGTAACACATAAACACCAAAAAAAAAAGGAATAAACCAAGCAGTCAAAGCTAATTTGTCACATGTCCCTCCCATGCATTACATACATATTCCTTATGAAGAGCAAATTTGCCATGTGTCCGCACAACAGATATATAAAGGTCAGTTGAAGACACTTGGATACCAGAAATACCACTAATAATACAAGCCTTTCAGGGCCTGTGTTTGTTCATTTAAATTAACAGTGTTGATCCCAGGGGGCTATCCCCCAGGCAACACCTGCCCCCTTGATTTAAAGGGGCCGGGCTGGGTTTATTGCCCAGCGCCTGAGGCTCCCCCCCTTAAGGGTGAATGCCGACGGGATCAAACGCATTTTTTGCACCCCACCCATGAGTCATGGCTTGTGGGTGGTTTCCCATTAATAGGGCCTTGTGCCTAACCCGTACACATGGGGTACGTGGTAAATACCACTTGGATACCAGAAAATAATGTGCACTTAACAAATGAATATGCTATGTCACAAGTGCATTTTTCATTGCATCTCTTATGGCATATCAACTCTTTTAAAACCAGTTTTTAAAACTTTCTAAAAAAAAAAAAACGTTTTTTTCCACAAATAACATTTCTTCTGATGAGGACCTAAAGTCAAAATTAGTTGAGAAAAATCAAAAACTACATAATGCAAAAGAAATATTCCTAATTGTCTTTGAAATATTCCTATTTGTTGATCTTCAATTGAAGATCATCAAAAAGAACTATTACATGATATTCAACAAAACCTATCTAAATAATAATTTGCTGCCAAAGTATATATATATATATATATATATATATATATATATATATATATATATATATATATATATATATTGCCATTCAAAGATTGGTCTGTTCAGCCACTCACGCAGTTGCAGATAATAAACATTTTTTTAAAATAGACACTACGTCATCGTCTTAAGTAGACGGAAGGATGCCAACACACAAATATATATATATATATATATATATATATATATATGTTCAGGCCGTTATTCTTTGTATGCTTAAATATTTTATAATTTTCTATTATTATTATTTTATTTTATATTCAAAATAATAACGAATAGAATACATGTATACATGAACAAACTCCTGGCCGAAACACATGTTAGTAAACTCATATTAAATCAATTTTATCCATTCAACATTTTCTTTATATCAAATACTTTTGATACATTCGCATGAAATTTGAACAGGCTTCATGTTTTTCTGGGTTATATATCTGCTCTGGTGTAGTGGCATCAGGCACTTTTTCTTGTAAACTTTTCTCATTTGGATTTATCATTCTATCTTATGCATATATATATATATATATATATATATATATATATATATATATAAACATTGATAATATAGTTTGTTATAAGTAAAGAGTGCTCAATATCTTTGATAGTTAGGGTAGTGAAGACATGAAGTCAACAGCACATCTCACCTATGTGATTTTTTAAACAAATAAGTATTTGTGTTTTCACTTGATTTGAAAATCATAGAGAAACAGAGAAACTGTCTGTTATCAAGTGTTGTTGACTTCTTGTCTTTGCTACTCTAACTTATATATATATATAAATATATATATATGAATAGTTATCCATGTAATTAAATATATATAAACAAACTTATATATATTTATTTATTATTATTATTATTATACAATAGGTTTGTCACAGATATTGGGCACCCTCCTAATAATAGCGCAAATATTGGCCCACTACTGACTCACCAAGTGAGATAGTGATAACCGTACACTTTTGTATAATATATATATATATATATATATATATATATATATATAAGTGTTGTTATGGGTCCAATGGGGGAAAATTCAATATTTTATAAAAAAGAAGGTCCGCAAAATGGATTCTGTTTAAAAAAAAAAAATGTTTATTATTATTATTTTATTTGCGACACGTGTTTCAGATCTTCTGATATCTTCTTTAGGCATTGATTAACCATATTCTGTGAGAATATCTGAAACACGTGTTGCCTGAAGAAGATAGAAGATCTGAAACATGTGTCGAAAATGTAAAATAATAATAATAACCTTTTTTTTAAACATAATCCATTTTCTATAATATATATATATATATATATATATATATATATATATATATATAATATGATATAATATAATATAAGAAAATACTTTTAATATATCCTAATAGTGAATGAAATAAATTACATTAGTTATTTTCCTAATTTATCAAAAATTTATTGATTTATAAGTAAATTATCTTTGAATAATAACTTCCTATTGTTTTAATGATTGCTTCCAGGAAGTCAATATGTTGACTAGTGTACTGTCAACATTTTTCTCAGATTAGTCATTCTGTCATCATGGTAACAGAAAATAAACATATATATATATATATATATATATATATATATATATATATATATGATACAGAAGATGACTTACCAGGGAATGCAATATCAAGTTAATCGCAATATCGACGGTCGATACAAATATTAACCGAATAAGTCAGGGTTATAAAGAATATGAAGTGCTCAATATGTGAATAGAGTGAATTTAGTATAATGGTATATATAGATAACCTGCTTAAGTTTCACCAAAAGAAGATCATCATGGTTAATTGTAATAGATTAATCAAGAAATTGAGTAATTAAAGACAATTTTCTTTAAGTAATCAATTTCTTGATTAATTCATTACAATTAACCCTGTTGATCCTTTTTTGGTGAAACTAAGTAGGTTATCTATATATATATATATATATATATATATATATATATATATATACGTGTATATATATATATTTGTATATATATATATAAATTATATCTATATGGATTAAAACTAGATACATGAATTTTTAGAAAGGTGCGACTATTTGAGATTTGAGCATCTTACCAGGAAGTTGGTGGGTTTTGTCCATTGTGGTGTCTCCATCGCTCCAGCCATCTTCACTGTCGATGTGTGAGGAGAGAATTTTACACTGATTGTGTCTTTTTCCATTTCCTTCACCACAGCAGGCTGTCCCCCCAATTTCCTGGGAGCAGCAGGGGGCAAACACCAGAAAAAGAAAAAAAAAATAGAGAAAAGATAAAAAATGTGTTATACATTGTGAATATCATGAGTTTGATGGGTTTATATGAATGACAAGGGAAATCTTTGAAATTTTATCATTGGTAATTATGATAAAAATAATGATAAAAATCTTGCCTGCCTGTACAAAATAGAAAGCTCCACAACGTACAAAATTATCCACTCTTTCACCATAACATCTATATACGAGGGTGAGTCAAAAAGTAATGCCATTTTGTTTAGGACAGGTATCATACATCAAAATGAAGCTGGTCCTCTGTGGATCGCATCCCTACTTCTCAACATAGGGGAGTCAAAAAGTAATGCCATTTTGTTTAGGACAGGTATAATTACCAACAGGAACATGTATCATACATCAAAATAAAGCTGGTCCTCTGTGGATCACATCCCTACTTCTCCACATAGTCACAGTTTCTCTCAATAGCAATGTTCCTCTTTCGAATGAGAGCATGTATCATACATCAGATTGAAGCTGGTCCTCTGTAGATCACATCCCTACTTCTCCACATAGGGATGTCAAAAAGTAATGCCATTTTTTTTGGACAGGTATAATTACCAACACAGGAACATGTATCATACATCAAAATGAAGCTGGTCCTCTGTGGATCGCATCCCTACTTTTCCACATAGGGATGTCAAAAAGTAATGCCATTTTATTTAGGACAGGTATAATTACCAACACAGGAACATGTATCATACATCAAAATGAAGCTGGTCCTCTGTGGATCGCATCCTACTTCTCACATAGGGTAGTCAAAAAGTAATGCCATTTTGTTTAGGACAGGTATAATTACCAACACAGGAACATGTATCATACATCAAAATGAACTGGTCCTCTGTAGATCACATCCCTACTTCTCCACATAGTCACCGTTTCTCTCAATAGCAATTTTCCACCTTTGAATGAGATGATGTATCCATGCCCCATAAAATTCTCTTGACTGTACTTTGGGGCACTTCTTCACTAAGATTTCACTTCCTCATCACTGGAATAATCACTATCAACTCTTCGGCCCTATGGAAGAGGGTTTGAGAGGCAAATATTATTTCAGTGACAAGGAAGTGATATCTCTAGTGAAGAAGTGCTTCAAAAAACAGTCAACAGAATTTTACAGAATTATACATGTTCTCATTCAAAGGTGGAACATTACACAGGATAGGTTTCAAGGTAGGAGTTAGACAGCTTTAGTTATTTCCCCAGATCATAAATAAAAACCCTACTATCTATTAAGAAACTTTTGTTGGGACCCATAAATTTTCCTGGGGACTCATTCAAAGCAAATATGTGCATCCCAGGACACACTAAATCAAAAAGCTATCAGCATCTCTGAGGAGGACATTAGATAAATTATAATGATATAAGGAAAGCATAGAAAATAACAGTGTTTTTATTCTGCCCTTAAACACAACTGGAACATCCACTAACCCCCCACCCCAAAAAAAGAAAATCCCAAAATAAACTGTAAACTAGTTGAAAGCTAGATGGTCTTTCCCTTTTTTTAATGAAAATAAACTCAGCGTATGAGTAGCACAGGGATCTGTGTGGTAAAGTAAGGAGCTGATGGTATGTGTGGCACTCCACCTCAGATGCAAAAACAATCTCCTTGGTCTAGCACTTGTGAAAAGGGGATAGTCTCCCTCGCTGATCTGCTGATACTGACTTTAGGCCACCCCATCAACTTTTTCTTACCAAATAGGAGCCAGGTCGGATCGGAGTTTTCTGTGACAGGTTTATATTAAATGACAGAAATTAACGATATAATTTTATTTATAATGCAAATGAGATAAAGCATTTAAAATAAATAGGTACATTTCAAGTGACCGCCCTGTCGGCTGGGGCATTAGAATGCACCGACTGTACCTCTGCAGAGGGGTAAGACTCCCCCAATGGGGCCACCTGTTGGCTGTGGGTGGCGACCCGTGATGCTTAAGGATAGAGCCCAGGTGGATGAGCAGTTCATGACATACTCCACTTTGGCCCTATGGTGGGCTAGATGGGCGGTCAGAGAGGCCCCCTCGGATCAATTGGCTAGTCACATCAAGCCCTAGCACCTATATGATTCTCCCAACCCTATTGCCCTTATGGCAAGCCCCAACCCCTTTTTATCATATGGGTGCTAGAAGGTGGTGGCTGCAGGTCTACATGTCCTGGGAATGATGTTAAACTCTATCTGATGGTGAGGTTCCAGTTTGGAGGTTTGGGGAATGTGGAGCACCCCTTCATCACCATTGCTCCCTGGTCCACTCTGACCCAGAGTGGTAGTACCTGTTAGGGTCCCATCTATGGGTTAAATAGAAAAATGTGTTTATAAAAAATTGTATTATCCATTAAGAATTGATTTATTTCAAAACTTTATCGGCATTAAATGACCCACTGAGGTTGATATGCCATAAAACAAAACAAACCAAAAAAAATTTCAAGTGAAAATTAATCTGGCAGCTTCATTTTGGTTGCAACGGTATAGCTCAGTCGACTTTTACTTATTTAGGGGAAATACTGGAACTATATAGATGAAAAAACAGCAATGATATTATATTACTAACAGCAACTACCCAGCGTCGCCTGGGTAGAGGGGAATTTTTTAAAGTTGGTCCCGCAGATCCATGATTACTGAATCGTGAGTTGAATCCTCGAGGGATGCCCCATTTAAATTGCTATGTAAAAAAAATAGACCTTGCATTGATCCAGCTACTTTGAAAAGAAATGTTAATGTCTACTATCTGGAATATTAAATGCAAAAAAAAAAAAACATGCTGTTATCATTTAAATTTTATTTTTTAATTATCTTCATGAATATAAATCAAATCTCTATTATTTTTGCTCAAAAACCAAGCCCTGGTGATATTTTATGTGTATATATATTTACTTTGTTGTTAATTGTTTTATTTTCGAAGTTTCCTCCGGACATACACATACACACAACTGCCCTTTATATATGTATAGATGGTTGAAAAAAATCGATAAAAAATATATCAAATTGCTTATAGAAGATGATGAAGATTATTTTCAGTAAATTCTGTTGATAAATTAAAAAAAAAAGATATCTAATTTAATGGGGTTAAAAGAAGAGTAAAATATTTCCAGGAGAATTTGGGATATTCATTTTTTTTTTTTTTTAATTTCAATTAGACATCAACTAATGGATGGCATGTCTTCTTATAGTTCCTTAATCAAAAAAGTTTTTTTTTCTCTCATTTCAACATCTCTGTTGGTTATCGTAATTGTAGATATGACTGAAGGGTGCTACCTGCTGCCATGATTGAAATGATGTCATATTTATTTCATAGAAAACTAACATTACTCACTATCATTACAATTATCAATGGTAATGCACTTTTGTATTGCCTTTATTCAGGGCCAATTTAGCTCAGTTGGTAGAACGTCGGACCAGGAACCACAAGGTTCCTGGTTTGATACTGGCCCTCGCCGACTCAGCGTATGAGTAATACAGGGATCTGAGTGGTAAAGTGAGGAGCTGATGGTAGGCATGGTGCTCCACCTCAGACATCCAAAACAATCTCCTTGGTTTAGCACTAGTGAAAAGGAGATAGACTCCCTCACTCTCTGGCTGATACTGACTTTAAGCCACCCCGACAACTTTACGACTTACTACAGCAACAAAAAAAGGTTGGTTGGTTGGTTGGATTTTACGGCATGTCCACCTTTGCATATTTAGGAGGATAAAGGTTAAAGGGTATTTACATTCTCACTAGGTACTCCATACTTCGGGCTTTGTGCCACACCTTGCATGTTTGACAGGATAAAGGTTAAAGGGTATTTACATTCTCAGTGGGTGCTCCTTCCTTCTAGCCTTGTGCCACACCTTGCATGCCTTCTAGCACATATATAATAAAAAGGGTTGTGGGCTTTCCATAAGGGCAATAGGGTCTGGGCAATCATATAGGTGCTACAGCTTGCCGGGATCAGATGATTGATTGGAGGGAGCCTCTCCAAACACCAGTCTAGTGAAGTCCACTGTGGAATGTTTGCATGTCATAGGATTTTACGGCAAAGACGTTTTAATTTTATTCATTGATTTTAATTTTATTCATTGTTGGGTTTTTCAATTGATTAAAAATCTTATTATAATGGAGATTGTGTGTTTTTCTGTCTGTAACCGAAACTATATTACTAATCGAGTCACAATTAATATAGTTATTTACATCACATTCTTCATGATTTTATTTATATTTAAACCTCAATTATTAATAAAATTGCTTCACCTTTCTATTAGTGTTGTCCATATCTACATACTAATAACATGCTATTGTATTTATATATACAAAAAATAGCGGTTTGCAGTGTGAACGGGAAGGCTAATTTGCATATTGATATTAAAAATGTGATTTTATTAAATATGTGCTTAGTATTATTGATTTCTGATTGTTTGGTTGTATCTTAATGAATATGAGCAAAAATCTCTCCAATGAATCTTCAATGAAATCCATTAACAAGAAAAAATAAGTGTAATTTTATTCTTTATTTCCTAATTTAACTAAATAGTTAAATAAGTAAAATTCAGCAATGAAAGACGGCAGTGATGGAAGAGTAAGTTTCATTTCTATTTTTCTATTATACCGCCACTCTGTTTCAAATTTTTTTTATCTGCATTCTTATTAAACTTTCTAATTTAATACGATATTTTATTACATTAAAACTTAAATACTTGCACCCGGAGGGTGCATACATTTGCTAGTTCATATAAAAATTCATATAAAGATTCATATAAATTCAATTGTTTTTAAAACTCAATTTGGTTAAACTTGCAAATCGTCATCAAAATTAAAACGGAAACATATTTGGTGATGATCCATGACAGTTTAACTACAGTGTCTGAATGAACTTTTTTTGCAAATTGGGTTACAGTTTAGGGGTTTTGGGATTAAGGTTATTCTTAATTACGTATTGCTTAAAAAAAAAACAACAAAAAAACAAAAACAAGTTACTATACATTTAATATTGAAAAGTAATTTTTTTAAAACCAAGTTTAATTGAAATTATACATTGCAATACTAACACAAATGAGACTAATGTGTCTACCGTTGGATTCAATAATTAATTTCAATGGTTAATTAACTGTATAGTAATTTTTTGTTGGTATTGTTGATTTTTTTAAGCAATACGTAAATGTGAAGTGAAAACAGCCTCGTCCAGGATTTGAACTTAGGTCGACGAGTACATTTCCTACGACTCTAACCATTACACCACATACCTTTTGTACTTATATTCAGTATCTATAATTATAAAGAACAAAAAATATATATATTCATATAGATGTTTATTTCATGTTTTAATTTTGATTTAATTTTTGTAATCGACTGAATTAGATTTCAACAGATAAAGTTACTACACTCAGAGTCTCAGCAGAAAAGCTGGGGGAAGCAATATTTTGCAGGGTGCACAGATACTGCACTCTGATCCTTTCAATTTATAAACATAAAGAAAGAAAGAAACAAGCAAAAGTCACAAGTGCTCATTATATATATTCATCCAACCCTCCACATGAGCAGGATGTGACAAGGTCAATTTATTAAGCGGAGTTTAACAGGTTTGAATTCAGAGTTTTCCTTCTCCTAGACTGGTTACCTAGCCATGGTTAAAGAGCCCAGTCTGCCCTGCTAATTTACCCATAGCTGGAGGGAAAAATTGGATTCATACCTTTCCCAAGGGTATTACTGCTATGTGAAGTGCAAACAGCCTCGTCCGGGATTTGAACTCAGGTCGATGAGTTCATTTCCTACGACTCTAACCATTACACCTCACACCTATATATACAGTGGGATTTCTTTATTTTGTACTTATATTCAGTATCTATAATTATAAAGAACAAAAATATATATATATTTATATATATATTTTGTAATCTACTGAATTAGATTCAAACAGATCAAATTACTACACTCAGATTCTCGGCAGAAATGCTGGGGAAGCAATATTTTGCAGGGTGCACAGATACTGCACTCTGATCCTTTCAGAATTTATAAACAGATAAAGAAAAAAAAGAAAGAAAGAAAGAAAGAAAGAAAGAAACAAGCAAGCAAAAGTCACAAGTGCTCATTATAGAGATTGATATTAGCATGCTTGATCAAGCGAACAGGGGGAGATAACTGCTATGAGGTATAATTAGGATCTACCAAGAATAAAAATATGATTTACTGAGTCGTGCTTCATAAGCAGAACAAACAAGAGCAAACAAGACCATAGAATTCCTAGATAATAATGATTCCTAAATAATAATAATAATAATAATAATAATAATAATAGGTCCCCAAAGCTCTGGAAAAGAATTTGGGTGAATTGGAAATCAAAGAAAGAATTGAGAATATCCAAACTACAGCATCGGCTAGAATACTCAGAATAGTCCTAGAGACCTGATGAGATTTGCTGTCACTTAGCCTCTAGTGAACCACCGGCTATGGCAGGTGTAAAAAAAAACTTCCAATAGAGCTGAAAAATCTGTGGAACATAAGGGAGACTGTGAAACCAGTTGTAGTTGGTGTGCTTAGAAAAAAAAACAGGAAAAATCAGAGGAAAAATTGAGACTATACAGACGACAGCATTGTTCAGATTGGCTAAGATACCAAGAAGAGTCCTTGGCTAGGAGATTGGCTAAAATAATGAAAAGAGTTGGTTTGGTTTATATAATAGCATGTCAACTCCTTATGGGTTATTTAATGTCAAAATTCAACTCATTTGTAAGTGTTTCATTCTAATAATAATTGCAATCTTTTTTTTAATCACACTATTTTTTATTTGTACATGATAATATTTTGTTTGCACACAGTTCTATGGTATCAAATATTCCCATTGAATACAAATAAGTTACACATAGTTATATGGTTTCAAGTATTCCTATCTAATACTGATAATTTTTAAACAGATTTATTTTTACACATAGATGGGAACCTAACAGGTACTACCATTCCAGGTCAAAGTGGACCTGGGATTAATGGCCATGAAGGGTTACTCTACACTACTCAGAGCTCCAGAACTTGAGCCTCACCACTGGACTTTTGCAATTGCTCCAACTATAACTGTTACTTTTATGTTCCATAACATTTTCATTTCTTTGGCAAAATCCAATTATTATTATTATTATTATGAGAGTTTTTCACACCAGCATTAGCTGATGGTATTTCACTGGAGTCTGAGTGACAACATGTCTTCTCAGGTCTCCAGGACTCTTCTGAGTATTCTAGCCGATTGCAGCAATGCAGTAGTCTGGATGGTCTCAATTCTTCCTCTGATTTCCAGATCCTCCAGTGTTTTTTCCAAGCTTTTTGGGACGGAACCAAGTGCACCAACTACAATTGGTATCACTTTGATCCTCATATTCCACAGCCTTTTCAATTCTCTGCAAGGTCCAGGTATTTGTACATCTTTTTGTTTTCTTTCATCTTCACCCTGTGATCTGCTGGAACTGCAAAGTCTACCAGTTTACAAGTTCCCTTTTTTTATTTTGTTAATCAATACTAGGTCCCATCTCCTGGCTGGGATAAGGTGACCTGTCTTTATCTTGGACTTTGAGATAAAGAGAAATTTATGCATTTCATTCTCAAGAACAGATTTTGGTTTATGCATATACCATTTTGTTGTATGGTCAAAGTTTAATTTTTTGCATAATTCCCAGTGGATCATCTTCCCAACCCAGCCATGCCTAGCTTTGTATTCCCATTGTACTAGTTTGCTACATTATTATTATTATTATTTACTCCTTTTAAGTTTTCACATCAGCATCAGCTCATGATCTTTCACTGGAGTCTGAGTGACAGCAAGTCTCCTCAGGTCTCCAGGACTCTTCTGAGTATTCTGGCAGATTGCAGCAGTGCAGTGTTCTGAATGGTTTCAACCCTTCCTCTGATTTCCAAACATTCCATACCCTTTTCCAATTCTTTTGGGACTGTTCCAAGTGCACCAACCACAAATGGTATCACTTTCACTTTCATGTTCCATAACTTTTTCAGTTCTCTGGCAAGGTCCAGATATTTGTCCATTTTTTCATTTTCCTTTAGCTTCACCCTGTGATGTGCTGGAACTGCAAAATCCACCAGTTGACAAGTTCTTTCTTTTTTGTTAATCAAACTAGGTCTGGTCTTCTTGCTGGAATAAGGTGATCCGTTTTTATTTCAAAGTCCCAGAGAATTTTATGCGTTTCGTTCTCGAGAACAGATTCTGGTTTATGCATATACCATTTTGTTGTATGGTCAAAATTAAATTTTTTGCATAATTCCCAGTGGATCACCTTCCGAACACAGTCGTGTCTAGTTTTGTATTCTCGTTGTACTAGTTTTAGTAGTATTATTAGTATTATTTGTATTATTATTATTATTAATAATAATAATCAGTATTATCTAAGAATATCATGGTCTTGGTTGCCCTTTGTTCAGTTTATGAAGCTTGACTCAGTAATTCATATTTTTGCTCATGGCAGATCCTAATTATATCTCATAACAGTTACTTCCCCTATGAGCTTGATCAAGCATACCAATGTTTATCTATATAATGAGCACTTTTCTGCCTGTTTTCTTGTTTCTTTCTTTGTCTGTTTGTAAATTCTGCCAGGATGAGAGTGCGGTATCTGTGCACTCTGCCTAGGATCAATATGTTGCACCCCAGCAAAGGATCAAAGTGTAGTACCTCTCTATATGTAGAAATCTAATTTTGTAGATTGCTTAAATGAAAAAATAAAATTAAAATTAAAACATGAAATAATCATTTATATGCATATATTGGATAATTTCTGGAACTGTCTACTCTTCCTAGAAGAGTTCTCATATTAAACTGACCTTGTGTCATATCCTGCCACTGTGAATACAGTTGATTTAAAGCTCTTAGACTTTTTGTCAAACCAAATCAAATGAAACTAGTATGCCCTATTATTTAACCATAGTTAGGGGGGATATATGGATTTATCCCTTTTCTAAGAAAGAAAGAAGAGAACGAAGGAAGGAAAGGAAAGGGAAGAATGAAAGAACAGTGGAAAGATAGGGTAGAGGTAAAATAGAAAGAAAGAAAGAAAGACAGACAGAAAGAATGAAAAAAGAAAGAAAGAAAGAAAGAAAGAATGGAAGAATGAAAGAAAGACAGACAGACAGTAAGAAAGACTGAAAGAAAGAAAGAAAGAAAGAAAGAAGAAAGAAAGAAAGAATGGAAGAAAGAAAGAAAGAAAGAAAGAAAGAAAGAAAGAAAGAAAGACAGACAGACAGACAGACAGACAGAAAGAAAGACTGAAAGAAAGAAAGAAAGACAGAAAGAAAGAATGGAAGAAAGAAAGAATGGAAGAAAGAAAGAAAGACAGAAAGAAAGAAAGAAAGAAAGAAAGGAAGAATGGAAGAACAATGGAAAGTTAGGATAGAGGTAAAATATCAAGAAAGATAAAAAAAGAAAAAGAAAGAAAGAATGAATGAATGAAAGAAAGAAAGAAAAAAGAATGAAAGCAACCCATTTGGGTACTTAAGTCAAGGTGTGAAGATAATATGCTGACCTAAAGGTTTGTACGATCATGAATATGGGAGGCCAGCCCAAAAGGTTACCTTATCATCATTGGTTGTGGTGGACATCAGACCCAAGAGATTCAAGATGTTACTCGGACAGCAAAGGCATTTAACATGACGTGTTGCACTCTCCAAAATCAGTAATTCTTGGAAGTTCACATATTTTGAGAAGTCACTGACCTGATGCTGAGTTACTAACAACAAAACCAGTAGATGAGGCTGATACTTTGCAAAGTAGAGAAAATCATCATCATCATCATCATCATCATCAGGTTAAGCTAACCACACAGATACCCATGACTCTCTCTTGCCAACTATCCCTATTGGTCCTCATTTCTGGTACATCCTCTGCATGGTATCCAGTATCCACACAGAGTTTACTGATGTAGCTTTTTTGCTGGTTGGCCAACACTGGTGTGTCCATGTGTAGTTGTCCACAGCCAAAAGTTACTTAGGATTTTGTCCTTACTTCTCCAGTAGTGTCCAGTATGTCTTATTCATCTTACTTGCATGGTTTGTCAGTTGGTACAGAACGTATTCAGTTATGCTCTGTCTTTTTTTTTTTTTGTCTGATGACTGAATTCTATTCACAGCCTTCCTGTGAAGGTGAGTATAATGTTTATTCTACTGGCTGTGTGATGTTTATTATCATGAAGTCTCTGACAAAATTATTTTAAAAACATTTTGAGAATGATTCTAACAGCTCCTGAATGTTTGGTTGAAATGGAACTGTTATATCCCAAGATTTAGGAATAACAAAATATAACAAAAAACAGTTTAAATATGTTTAACATATAACAATATTGGTTTTTATTTTTCTCACCGACTGGGAATACAGTAGGATGAGTTGGATAAACAGTTCAATGTGAATAATCATACTAAGTTCCAATTATCGTCAAATTGGTAAGACAATGCAACAAGTAGCTGTAACTCAATACAGATCTAACCTTGCTGTAATCCTACTGCAGAATACCAGAGTATTCATGAACCCTCATAACATCATAGAAACCAAGCAGCCATTCAGGACTCAAGGAATGGAATCACCCAAATACATGAATGGACTATTCTTGAGTACCAGCTGTCTTGGGCACTAGTTCAGTTGTGCTTAGCCAGTTGCTGTTGTCCAGACCAACAGTATACTGACTGACTGACTTCAATATTCAACTATATACCATGTAATGTGTTCATCTAGCAGCCATGTTCTTCACTTCCTGTCTCTGATTTGTGACTTCACAAATCAGTGCCAAATTCGTCAAGGAGAGTTATCTCCCCTAATAGGAACAAACTATTCTGGATCCTTAGTGTATGGATCTATGGTTGAACATTTACTGGTAATTTATGAGGAAGTGCGTCCCGGTCTCCTGCCTCAAAAATTGCTGCCCAGTGACTATTAAAATAACGACCCCAGCTATGGTGTTACTTGAAAGAAAACCAACTTAGGGCGTTAAATGTATTTTAGGGGGGGGGCTTCACTTTTTTGTTGTAATTCTTATTTATTTATCGTAATTTGTCGTAATTCTTATTTATTTATAGAAATTTGTTGTAATTCTTGTTTTTATTTATTGTAATTTGTCATAATTCTTGTTTAGATATGAAGATGGATATCTATATATCTATCTATCTACCCAATTTGTTCATTTTTTTTACTTTGATAAAAAAAATAAGAATTACGACAAAAAAGAGAAGCCCCCCCCCAATACATTTAACGCCCTAAGTTGGTTGTTTTCTTTCAAGTAACACCATAGCTGGGGTTGTTATTTTAATAGTCACCGGGCAGCAATCTTTGAGGCAGGAGACCGGGTCGCACTTCCTCATAAATTACCCATTTATTGAATTATAAAATTGTCCTGGATTTCTCACTGAACAAAATGACTAAAATGACTTTTTTAAAAAAAAGGCAACCTTTACACAAATCCCAACAAGTTTGTTTGATTGAAAATGTTGATTGAAAGAAAAGGAAAATGTTAAAAGTGACAAGTTGAAGAGAAGGAAACAAAAGAGAAGAAAAATGAAAGAAAAATGAAGAATGATATGACATTAGAAAATGGAAAAAGATGACAATTTCAATATGAAAAAATAGAAAGAAAAAAAGGAAAAGAAAAGAATTTTTTAAAAAGTCATAATCCAATAGCAAAAAGACTAGTTGAAATAGAAGACTTGGTTTTGTTTGGTTTAGTGGCATATCAACTCCTTTTGTGTTATTTAATGCCAAAATCTGATTCATTTGTAACTGTTTGATTGAAAATAAAGGAGAGGGAGTGGCAGAGAGAGAGAGGGGGGGGAGAAAGGAGGAGTAAGACATTCAGTTGAGAGGGTGAAGA
Source organism: Doryteuthis pealeii (assembly GCA_023376005.1). Classification (NCBI taxonomy): domain Eukaryota; kingdom Metazoa; phylum Mollusca; class Cephalopoda; order Myopsida; family Loliginidae; genus Doryteuthis; species Doryteuthis pealeii. Next base: position 52,822,823 of record CM042151.1, on the reverse strand, counting down.
AAAATTATAGGAATATGGTGAGAGAGAGAGAGAGAGAGAGAGAGAGAGAGAGAGAGAGAGAGAAGGGAAGAGTAAGATATTCAGTTGGGGTGAAGAAAAATTATAGGAATATGGTAAGGGGAGAGAGAGAGAGAGAGAGAGAGAGAAAGGGGGGGGAGGAGTAAGATATTCAGTTGAGAGGGTGAAGAAAAATTATAGGAATATGGTGAGGGACAGAGAGAGAGAGAGAGAGAGAGAGAGAGAGAGAGATAGAGAGAGAGAGGAAAGAAAATTGAAAGTTGAAAAGTGTAATTGAGAAAAAAATGGTAAAAATGTGCACTGGAATTATTCTTGTGCACTTTTTGACGGAGAAAAAGTAAGATATTTAGTTGAGAGGATGAAGAAAAATTGCAAAATTTGGTCAGAGAGAGAGAGAGAGAGAGAGAGAGAGAGAGAGAGAGAGAGAGAGAGAGAGAGAGATTTAGTTGAGAGTGTGAAAAAAAATGCGCAATTTGCAGAGAGAGGGCACTGAGAGAAAGATGAGAGAGAGAGAGAGTGAGTGTAAGATATTTAATCAAGAAGGTAAAGAAAAAAATACACGATTTGGCAAGAGGGCAGAGAGTGACAGAGGAAGAGGGAGATAGAGAGGGTAGAGAGAGAGAGAGAGATAAAGGTAGAGAAAGAAAGAGAGACAGAGAGAGAGTAAGATATTTAGTTAAGAGGTTTGAAGAAAAATTCTACAATTTGCTGAGAAGGCACAAGAGAGAGAGAGAGAGAGAGAGAGAGAGAGAGAGAGAGAGAGAGAGAGAGAGAGAGAGAGAGAGAGAAAGAGAGAGAAAGAGAAAGATATTTAGACAACATTGTAAGGAAAAAATACACGATTTGGCAAGAGGGAGAGAGAGAGAGAGGGGGAGATAAAGGGCAGAGAGTGAGAGAGATAAGAGGAGAGAAAGAGAGAAAAAGAGAAAATAAGATATTTATTTGAAAGGGTGAAGAAAAATTCCACAATTTGCTGAGAGTAAGAGAGGGAGAGAGTGAGAGAGAAGAGAGAGAGAGAGAGAGAGAGAGAGATTAAAATATCTAGTCGAGAGAGCAAAGAAAAATTAATGATTTGGCATTTAGCGAGAGGTGAGAGAGTGAGAGAGATAAAGGGAGAGAAACAGAGAGAAAGAGAGAGAAAGAGAGAGAGTGAATGAGAGAGAGAAAGATAAAGGGGAGAGAGTGAGAGAGATAATGGTAGAGAGACAGAGAGAGAGAGAGAGATATTAAAATATCTAGTCAAGAGAGCAAAGAAAAAAATTCATGATTTGGCATTTAGCGAGAGGTGAGAGAGTGAGAGAGATAAAGGGAGAGAAAGAGAGATAGAGAGAGAGAGAAGAGAGAGAGAGTGAATGAGAGAGGAAGATAATGGGGAGAGAGTGAGAGATAACAGTAGAGAGAGAGGAAGATAAAGAGGAGAGAGTGAGAGAGATAACGGTAGAGAGAGAGAAGATAAAGGGGAGAGAGTGAGAGAGATAACGGTAGAGAGAGAGAGAGAAAGAGAGAGAGAGAGAGAGAGGGGGTGGAGAGAATAAAAAATAATTGATAATGAAGAGAAAAGTGACGGGTTGATAATTTAGTAGAATTTCCAAGAGAGACAAAGAATATCGACTTGTTCATTTGTTCGGGGGAAGAGAAAAGTTTAAAGAGAAGAAAGGAAATTAGTTGAAAAGTGAGGAGTGAAAAGCGACAGGAAGAAAAAGAAGGAAATTTGCCGTTGAAAATGGGAGGGGTAGTTAAAAAAAAAAAATAATTAAAAAAAAAAATACAAATAAAGTCTTAGGCAAGGGTAAGAATTAGGCAGACAATTAGAGAGTGGATGTGAAGGAGGGTGGGCAAGAAGAAGAAGAAGAAGAAGAAGAAGAAGAAGAAGAAGAAGAAGAAGAAGGGTGTGTGGGGGGGAGAAGAATAAAAGGGGCGGAATTTATGATGATGATGATGATGATGATGATGATGCTGATTGAAAGATGGAAGGAACAAACAGACAAAGAGGAAGGAACAGAGTGAATAAAAGGAAGGAAAAATGAATTTTTACTCGAAAAGAGGACTAATCAATTTCCATGTTATTGTCTGAAATTTTCAACTTTCATTTTGTTAGAAAATAAAAAAACAAAAAAACAAAAACAAACGAAAAAAAAAACCCAAAACAAATTATTATTATTATTATTATTATTATTATTATTATTATTATTATTATTATTATCAATCATCATTTCCATTATGATTATATTATAATTATTTTATTAGAATAATTATTGCTTTATTATTCCCACTTTAATTTTTTTTTTTGCATTGTTGTCATTACTTCTGTTCTTACTATTATTATTATTATTATTACAATGATTATTATTATTATAACTCATTTTGGTGATTATTATTATTATTATTATTATCATTATTGTGTTTTCTTAATTTTCATCAAAGCAATCTTAATGAAGAAAAACTTCCATTTTTCTCCCGCCTTCTTCATCTCCTCCTCCTCCTCCTCCTCCTCCTCCTCCCTTTTTTCTTTTTCTTTTTCTTCTTCTTTTTCTCCTCCTCCTCCCACTCCCACTTCTTTCTCCTCCCTACACCTTACCCAAGTAACCAAACCTCTTTTTAGAGCCTTGAGCATATTATGACACAAAAAGTCGGGATAGTCTGATTGCTTTCAATTAAATGAAAAAAATAAAAAATAAATGGATACTACAAAGTCAAGGATATGAAATTATTGGCTGCAATTTTAAGAAAAATAAAAAAAGAATTAAACAAGTAAAAAATGAATTAAAATAAAAATCAAATTAAAGTGGTTTATTGTGTTTCCCCTTTTATGCAGCGGAACCAATCAATGTAGAAATCAGAACTGACTAACATCTAACCTATATAAACTCTCATCTTTCTGACCGAGATATCATTTGCATAAAAGGTTTGATGGAGAAATTGTTCCTTCAATTGAAGCATAATAATAATTATGATAACTGATTCAAGCAAAAGAAAAAAAAAAGGGCAATGATTTGGAAAAAAATAAAGGTGATTCTGACAAACATTCTTGATTGTCATCAAAAAGACAAGGCAGTGGCTGAGGGCCTTCATGTCCTGGGAATGATGTTAAACTCGCAAAAGAAAAAAAAAGGGCAATGATTTGGAAAAAATAAAGGTGATTCTGACAAACATTCTTGATTGTCATTAAAACCCAACAAGGCAGTGGCTGAGGGTCTTCATGTCCTGGGAATGACATTAAACTCAGATAGAGTTTAACGTCATTCAACCTGGGAATGACATTAAACTCTCAGATAGAGTTTAACGTCATTCCCAGGACATTTGGCCGAAACATTGTGTATATTACAATAAAAATTAAAAATAGTGCAAAAAACCCAAATAATACAGACAATGAAGGAGTACACCATATTCCCATGAGCTCCAGAACTGGAACCTCACCACCAGATACAGTTTAGTACTCAGAACACTCCTTTGGGAAGGGGGTGACTTTCCACTTCAAGTGAAGCATGATAATGATTATGATAACTGATTCAAGCAAAAGAGAAAAAATAGGCAATGGTGTGGAAAAAAATAAAGGTGATTCTGACAAACATTCTTGATTGTCATTAAAACCCAAGAAGACATGTCCTGGGAATGATGTTAAACTCTATCTAATTTGGCTGAAACATTGTGTATATTACAATAAAGATGAGGACAATAGTCTGAAAAACCCAAATAATACCAACAACAATGAAGGAGTACTCCACATTCCCCTGAGCTCCAGAACTGGAACCTCACCACCAAATACAGTTTATTACCCAGGACACTCTTTTGGGGAGGGGTGACTTCCCCATTGGCAGAGGATACAGTATCTTCTAAGCTCCCCTTACAGGGCATATAGTATAGCTGGGTTTTAAGATTTGTTATCAATCATTCACATTAACCCCTTACCTCCCAATCCCAAGTATATATTTACCCAACACCTCCATACAAGCAGGATGTGATACAGTAATCTGAACATTAGCTACATAAATGAGAGTAACCTCCTCTTGTTTCTTTCACTCTGAGGAAGACGTATGTTTTGTTTTGTAAAAACTCTCAGAAATATTAACATCTTATTTTTTTAAATTGATTTAAAAATGTTAACATCCTCATAGGAATACCTTTAATATATTTTCAAGTCTCCACATGTTCACCATCCCTGTCAACATATGCTTAGAATCTCCCACAGGTAATTAAAAAAAGATGTTAATATTTCTATGAGAGTACCTGTATATTAGAAAAGTATAGGTATACCAATTTGTCGAAAAATTCTGTATTTTTACAAAACAAAACACATGACTTCCTCAAAGTGAAATAAACAAGGGAAGGTTACTCTCATTTATGTAGCTAACGTTCAGATTACCTGTGATACAGTGTCAATCTTTTAAGCAGAGTTTAACAGGTTTGAATTCAGATTTTTAAAAGTAAAAGTTTTTAAATAAAATAACTGGTGCATGATATCTTTTATTCATTAATATATCAACATTGAAAATTTCATTAAATTCGGTTAAATACCTGATTTTTGGTAGTATTTTTCTTTCAGTGGAATTATATATATATATATATATATATATATATATAATCCAGCTATGGGTTAAATTGTAGGGCAGACTGGGCCCTTCAGCCTTGGGTAGGTAACCAGTCTAGGAGAAGGATAACCCTGAATTCAAAATTCCTGAGGTCGGTCGTTGATTGGGTTTGTGGCAACTCTTGATGCACCAATCCTTTTCTATCGACTGTGCCAAAAAGTGTGGATGGTCCAACACAAGCCTTCACCACTATAAACAAATCACTGTGTGGGTGTTCATTGTGTGTGTGAACCCTCATGCGTCAAAAATCGACGAGAGAGTCCATAATATATATATATATATATATGCACACACATGCAAATATTTTTAGAACACGTACACTCATACAAATGTACTAATGGAATTTAGGTCCGTTAAGTTTGATTTAACTGATTTTTTAATAATAGCCTTATCTTCCAGTAGTGTTATTTATCTTTAAGGGGAAGTTAAAAGTTTTGCAATATTTTGGTACTTGCTAGTTTGTGGCACATATATCCCCTGACCAAAGTAGTTCAAGTATTGGGATGCATCCGTTCTGGTTGGTAGTACCATGGTTGTTGGTGCACTGACACATTGTGCATTGATTCACTCAGTGTGTGATTTGGAAAGCTGCACAGATGAATGTGCAACGTAATCTAATTCAAGAAGTTATGCTTTACAAGTTTGAACTGGGTGGAAGCAATCAAAATTATTTGCTTTTCTTTTCATTTTTCATGTATTTCTTTTCTTCTTTATTGCATATTGCCTTTCTTTTATTTCTTTAATTTTCTTTCTTTTTTCCTTCTTTGATTTTCTTTCTTTTTTTCTTTCTTTTTCTTTCTTTATTTCTTTCTTATTTCTTTCTTTCTTTCTTTAATTTTCTTTTTTTATTTCTTTCTCTCTTTAATTTTCTTTTTTTATTTCTTTCTCTCTTTAATTTTCTTTCTTTCTTTCTTTCTTTCTTTCTTTCTTTCTTTAATTTTCTTTCTTTCTTTCTTTAATTTTCTTTCTTTTCATTTTCCATGTATTTCTTTTCTTCTTTATTGCATAGTGCCTTTCTTTCTTTCTTTCTTTTTTTAATTTTCTTTCTTACTTTCTTCCTTTTTTAAATTTTCTTTCTTTCTTTTTTTCTTTCTTTAGTTTTCTTCCTTATTTCTTTCTTATTTCTTTCTTTCTTTCTTTAATTTTCTTTCTTTCTATCTTCATTTTTTGATTTTCTTTCTTTCTTTCTTTCTTTCTTTGATTTTCTTTCTTTCCTAGTATTTCTTTTCTTCTTTATTACATACTAGAAGTGGCTACCCAGCATTACCTGGGCTAAAAAACCCTGGTGTATTGATTTGTTTACTTTTGAGACTTACAAATACTGGACATTTAAAGTAGAATTTCAATGCTATTTTTATATATATATACAATTTAATTTTCAAATATCTTTGAATATAAATAAAATCTTCATGATTTTTGCACGAAAAGCAAGAATTGGTGATATTTAATGAGTATATATATATTTACTTTGTGATTAATTGTTTTATTATCATAGTTTCATCCTGACATACATACACACATACAAACAATCTTCCCTTTATATATGTATAGATTGTCTTTCTTTCTTTGATTTTCTTTCTTTCTTTCTTTCTTTTTCCATGTATTTTTTCCTTCTTTTTTCTTATTGTCTTTATTTCTTTTTTTTCTTTCAGTTAAATACAGTACAGTAACCAGATGGTTCAAGAAATTTTGCTCAGGTTGTAAAAAACTTAATTATCAAAATGATGTAGGCCTAAAACTGTGAATTCTGAGGCCATGCTCCAAGCCAAAGAGGCAAATCTGGTGAGTACTATTCAGAGAGCATCAGGCGAGCTCAGCATCTCAAACCCAGTGTGGTTCATCACCTTCACAACTTCATCAAAAGCATCCAGAACTGCCAAATTGTGCCTCATGTTACCAAAATATTACAAAACTTTGGACCCACCATAGTTATAGTCTGTATATAATTCCTTATCTTCCCCCCAAAATAAATGCTATTTAGTTAATTCAAGACATCATAAACTTTGCAACATTTAGTTACTTTTAAAGATTAGATTAAAAAGAAATATTTTGAAAAGAGAATTTTCTTTGTACATGTATTTCAAAGCATACTTAAAGAACTTAACAATATATATATATATATATATATGTATGTATATGTATATATAAATATGCACACACATGCAAATATTTTTAGAACACGTACACTCATACAAATGTACTAATGTATATGAATTATACATTAATACATTTATATGAGTGTACATGTTGTAACAATTGTTGTATGTGTGTACTCACTTATATGTTATTGTCACTGTGTGTGGTGAACTTTTAAGTGCATCAGATGTCTAAAAGACTCTATGTGTGTATGAAGTGGTGTGTGTGTGTGTGTGTGTGTGTGTGTGTCTGTGTCTGTGTGAGTGTGTGTGAGTGTGTGTGTTAAATGGAAGAGTTGACTACTTGAATTTGATTCCTGAATCAAATGAAGGAAAATGAATAATCATATTTTCTCCAAGAGTAAATGCTGAGTGTTTGGGAAGAGATGGAATTTTTCATTGTTAAAAGGGAAGGGCAGTGCCAATCACATGTTTAAGGTACCATTTCTTTGAATAAAGAAAAGAAAAATGTCAGGACAAAGAAATTTAAGATAAAAACAAGAAAAATATAGAGAGACAGAACTCAAGTTCAATAATTAAAGAATATAAAGAAGTAAATAAAAAATTTTAAAAATGATTTTAAAAAAAGTAAAGAAGTGAATAAAAATCTTAAAAATGATTTTAGAAAGAAAGAATAAAAAAAGTAAATAAAAATTTTTAAAAAGAAAATGAAATTAAAAAAAGAAACAATGTAGGAAGAATGCAAATTTTACATGATAAAAGAATAGAAATCTATTTAAATAATTAGGAAAATTTTCTTTGTCTGTCCTCTACAAACATCCAAACAGTTTGATATAGTCACTTAGTAGGTCGAGATTAACTTGGCACAAAAGTCAGAAGTATCAAGACAACCTATGAGATATGCAATGTGTACAGCCTCATCCAGGATTTGAACTCGGATTATTAGGACCACTTTTCCGGGTTAGCTCAGTTGGTAGAGTGTTCAGCTAGAAACCACAAGGTTCCTAGTTCGACACTGGCCCTCACCAACTCTGTGTATGAGTAGCACAGGGATCTGTGTGATAAAGTCAGGAGCTGATGGTAGGTGTGGCACTCCACCTCAGATGCAAAAAGAATCTCCTTGGTCTAGTGTGAGTGAAAAGGAGATAGACTCCCTCACTGATTGGCTGATACTGACTTTAGACCACCCCAATGATTTATTACGATGATAACCATTACACAACAGGTGCCAGTATGAAAATTATTTGTATTAGGAATTGTTACTTGAAGCTATAATTGTTTACATAGGATTATTATTAAAAGTTATTTGAAATCATATCATCATCATGTCACGTAAGTAGCACGGATATCCATGACAATCTTTCACCAACCTTCCTTATCATTCGTTACCTCTGGGTGGTCTTCTCTGCAGCAACCAGCATCCTCGCATAGTTGGTCAATGTAGGTCCTTGGTGAGCGGCCCACGTTAGCATGTCCATGTGTTGGCATCCACAGGAGAACATCGCTTATGAGCTCATCCTTGCTTCTCCAGCAGTGTTCTGCATGCCTCGTCCGTCTCACTCGGATGGTCTATGAGATGGTGGGCAGGTGGCCATATAGCTGCTTCCTTGTGGGGTGCTGTTTCCATGACTTGTTCAAGACTGCACACAGCATTCTTGTGTAGCTCCAATCCAGCTTATTCTCAAGGCACTTAGTTAGGGTCCAAGTGGTGCAGCCATACAGCATTACTGATATAACCACAGCCTGGAAGAATTGTTGCTTTAGCTTGTCAGTGAGATCGAATTTCCATATGACTGATAATTTGAAATCATATGATTGCTTGAAATAAACCATATAATTATGTGAAAATTATTTGTATTAGATAGGAATAACTTAAACCTTGGAAACAAATGTTTATTATTGCTGTATAGGAATAGTTACTTGAATCCATATAACTGTGCACAAATAGATAATTATTATTACTAAATAAGAATAGTTACTTGAAACCAAATAACTATGCACAAATAGATAATTATTATTACTAAATAAGAATAGTTACTTGAAACCAAATAACTGTGCACAAATAGATAATTATTATTACTAAATAAGAATAGTTACTTGAAACCATATAACTGTGCACAAATAGATAATTATTATCACTAAATAAGAATAGTTACTTGAAACCATATAACTGTGCACAAATAGATAATTATTATTACTAAATAAGAATAGTTACTTGAAACCAAATAACAGTGCACAAATAAATAATTAGTTTTGGAGGGGCACCCCTCTGCAGGGGATACAGTCAGCATACTCTAAGCCCTACTGACAGAGGGAAACCTATGAAAACTGAACCCACTGATAGTTATGTTCATAACTCATAGCATAAAGAAGTCAAATTATTCCCCTTAGAACAACAATGTTGTTTTGTCTGTAAGTCTCATGCCATTCACTCATTAGCAACATCAATTCTACATTCCTTTATAACTGATTATAATAGCTGATTGGCTTATACCGACTTTAGTGTCTTATTGGTACTGAGTGAATGTCTTGTAAGAAGGAAGTTATCAACAAGTTATTGTTGATAACTTCCTTCTTACAAGACATTCACTCAGTACCAATAAGACACTAAAGTCGGTATAAGCCAATCAGCGAGGGAGTCTATCCCCTTTTCACTAACGCTAGACCAAGGATATTGTTTTTGCATCAGCTCCTTTATTATAATACACATATCCCTGTGCTACTCATATGCTGAGTTGGTGAGGTCCAGTATCGAACTATGAACCTTGTGGTTTCTAGCTGAATGCTCTACCGACTGAGCTAACCTGACCCATGGTAGAGAAGGTGGGTAATTATGTATATATACAGAGAGAGAGTGAAGGCATGTAGTGTAATGATTGCAGTCTTAGAAAATGGACATGGTGAGATAAGTTCAAATCCTGGACAAGGTTGTTTGCATTTCACATAGCACTAATTCTCTTAGGAAAGCTATGAATAAAAATATTCTCCCTCCAGCTATGAGTGAATAGAAAGGCAGACTGTGCTCTTTAACCTTGGTTAGGCAACCAATCTAGGAGAAGGAAAAACTCTGAATTCAAACATGAATTCAAACTCCGCTTAAGAAACTGACCATGTGTCACATCCTACTCATACAGAGGGGCTGGTAAGTATATGTAAGGGAGAGGTGCCTTGAATGGTGTAATAATTAGCTAGCTAATCAGCATATGACTGCTAGTTGTTTTGTCTGTAAGTCTCATGCCATTCACTCATTAGCAATATCAATTCTACATTCCGTTACAACTTGTTGATAACTTACTTCCTTCTTACAAGGCATTCACTCAGTACCTCATACTACTGTAGAATGATCACACTTCCAATTACTGTCTAATTGGTAGGCAACAAGTAGTTGTAACTGAATACGAATCTAATCTTGTCGCAATACTACTGCAAAATGACAGGGTATTTTTAAAGCCTCATAACATCATAGAAACCAAGCAGCCAATCAGGACTCAAGGAATGGAATCACCCAAATACATGAATGGACTATTCTTGACTTCCATAAATACCAGCTATCTTGGGGCACTGGCAGTTGTGCTTAGCCAGTTGCTGTTGTTCAAACCAAAAGTATACAGACTGACTTCAATAACTACTGGCCTTGTGCCACAACTTAGGAAAACATAGTAAAAATAACAACACTTATCTCATAAATTTAGACAGGTATAAATTAACCAAAATTAAAAGATTGTGAAAGCTGTAAACACAAAACAATGGTGTATACAATACTTTTAGTAACAGCCAGAACAGCTTTAATATTGAGTACACCTGATGTCACAATAAAGATGATGACAATGGGTACATATTCACTATTCACTACTTATGCATGCACATATCAATACAAATGCATTGTCTTTCTCTTTGACTGGTAGGTTTGTAGATAGGAGATAGATTCATACCTTTCCAAAGGATATTAGCACAAAGTGAATGCAAACAGCTCTGGGTGGGATTTGAACTCAGTTCCTTAGTTCTATTTTGAGCATTGTTAGTAAACATCTATTTTGAGCACTGTTGATTTGAGCACTGTGGGATTTGAACTCAGCTCCTTAGTTCTATTTTGATTTGAGCACTGTTGATTTGAGCACTGTTTGATTTGAGCACTGAGGGATTTGAACTCAGCTCCTTAGTTCTATTTTGAGCACTGTTAGTAAACATTCTATTTTGAGCACTGTTAGTAAACAGGCGGGGATTTGAATTCAGCTCATTATTTCTTTGAGTATTGTTAATAACCATTATGCTACCCAGACCTCCAGCCTTTTGAAAATAACTCTCAAAATAAACAATGTGGCTTTCTTCAGAAAAGAAACGAAAACAAGATATCTTCTCACACTTCAAGAAAAACCTCTATTTCTTATCACTTTGTCAAGGTGTGCAAAAATGAATGAAATATCCATACACACCCGTACAAATACATTGACTTTCTCTTTGACTGTTTTGGAGAGAAGAAGTGGATTCATACCTTACCAAAGGGCATTAGCACAAAGTGAATGCAAACAGCTCTGGGTGGGATTTGAACTCAGCTCCTTAGTTCTATTTTGAGCAATGTTAGTAAACATTATGCCATCCAGAACTCCGGCATTTTGACCATAACTGTCAAAATAAATGATATGGCCTTCTTCAGGAAAAAAACTGAAAGATATCTTTCTCCAGAAAAGAAACAAAAACAAGATATCTTCTCACACTTTAAGAAAGAACCTTTATTTCTTATCACTTTGTCAAGGTGTGCAAAAATGAATGAAATACCCATACACACCTGTACAAATAAATTGACTTTCTCTTTTACTGTTTTGGAGATAAGAGCTGGTTTCATACCTTTCCAAAGGGCATTAGCACAAAGTGAATGCAAGCAGCCCTGGATGGGATTTGAACTCAGCTATTTACCTCCATTTTGAGCATTATCACCAATCATTATGCCACCTAAGCCTCCAGCATTTTGACAATAACTATCAAAATAAACGATGTGGCTTTCTTCAGAAAAGAAACAAAAACAAGATATCTTCTCACACGTTAAGAAAGAACCTTTATTTCTTATCGCTTTGTCAATGTGTGCAAAAATGAATGAAATGCCCGTACACACCAATACAAATACATTGACTTTCTCTTTGAGTGTTTTGGAGAGAAGAGCCAGATTCATACCTTTCCAAAGGGCATTAGCACAAAGTGACTGCAAACTGCTCTGGATGAAGTTTGGACTCAATTTCTTAGCTGCATTTTGAGCACTGTTAATAATCATTATACCACCTAGACCTCCAGCATTTTGACAATAACTGTCAAAGTAAACGACGCGGCTTTCTTCAGAAAAGAAACAAAAACAAAATATCTTCCTCACACTTTAGGAAAGAACTTCTATTTCTTATCGCATTGTGCATGTGTGCAAAAATGAGTGAAATGCACTCACTTGTTTATTATGCACAAAGACTTACTCACCATCTGCCACTGCCATTCCAATGACACGTATCCAAAATAGGAGAGAGAGGGGGGATAAAAAAAAAAAAAGAAAGAATTCCCCAGTGCACATGCCAAGAGAGGAAAATCACAGAAGAGAGATAAGAGGAAGAAGCAAAAAAAAAAAAAAAAAAAAAAAGAAGAAAAAGAAAAAGATAAAAAGAAACAGACAATAAGAATTTCGGAACATGAAGAGAAAATAGGATTTATCCAATTAAGCAAAATGGATGACTTAAGAGATTCATGCATGAGATTACAGACACCATTTAATTAGCTCTTCACACTTATCTCCTACTTTGCTCGTTATTGATTAATTAATTCACTTTCTTGCCTAATGATCAATTTTAATTTTAATTCTGTTTTATCTTGGAGAGAAAAAAAAGCTATTACAGTGACACCATCATGGAAAAGGCACGGAGCAGATATGCTTCTGTAAGAAAATTATATTCTGTCCATATAGAAATGAGCTTTGTGGGGTAGGGTCCTCTGATGGAGGGAATATAGACAAGAAGATATCTCAATATCTACTTTTTGTGTGGTATCAGAATAATGGTATGCTCTCTATCACCCCAAAAACTTATGCCTGACAGAACTTTAGAATATCTCGAAGATGACTTGGGGACTCATTGGGCTATGTGTTGTGATGGGAAAAGGATGGGTTCAAGCCTTTCCAAAGGACAATTGACTTTTTTGCCTAATGATCAATTCTAATTTTAATTCTGTTTTATCTTGGAGAGAAAAAAAAGCTATTACAGTGACACCATCATGGAAAAGGCACGAAGCAGATATACTTCTGTAAGAAAATTATATTCTGTCCATATAGAAATGAGCTTTGTGGGGTTGGGTCCTCTGATGGAGGGAGTATAGACAAGAAGATATCTCAATATCTACTTTGTGTGTGGTATCAGAATAATGGTATGCTCACTATCACCCCAAAAACTTATGCCTGACAGAACTTTAGAATATCTCGAAGATGACTTGGGAACTCATTGGGCTATGTGTTGTGATGGGAAAAAGATGGGTTCAAGCCTTTCCAAAGGACAATTGACTTTTTTGCCTAATGATCAATTCTAATTTTAATTCTGTTTTATCTTGGAGAGAAAAAAAAGCTATTACAGTGACACCATCATGGAAAAGGCACGGAGCAGATATGCTTCTGTAAGAAAATTATATTCTGTCCATATAGAAATGAGCTTTGTGGGGTAGGGTCCTCTGATGGAGGGAGTATAGACAAGAAGATATTTCAATATCTACTTTGTGTGTGATATCAGAATACTGGTATGCTCTCTATCACCCCAAAAACTTATGCCTGACAGAACTTTAGAATATCTCGAAGATGACTTGGGAACTCATTGGGCTATGTGTTGTGATGGGAAAAGGATGGGTTCAAGCCTTTCCAAAGGACAATTGACTTTTTTGCCTAATGATCAATTCTAATTTTAATTCTGTTTTATCTTGGAGAGAAAAAAAAGCTACTACAGTGACACCATCATGGAAAAGGCACGGAGCAGATATGGAACTTATTCCTGACAGAACTTTAGAATATCTAGAAGATGACTTGTGAACTCATTAGGTTATGTATTGTAACATCAGTCAATAGGAAAAGATAGGTTCATGCCTTTACAAAGGGCATAATTCACTTTCTTTCCTAATGATCAATTTTAATTTTAATTCTGTTTTATCTTGGAGTGAAAAAAAAAGCCTATTACAGTGACACCATCATGGAAAAGGCACGGAGCAGATATGCTTCTGTAAGAAAATTATATTCTGTCCATATAGAAATGAGCTTTGTGGGGTTGGGTCCTCTGATGGAGGGAGTATAGACAAGAAGATATTTCAATATCTACTTTGTGTGTGGTATCAGAATAATGGTATGCTCTCTATCACCCCAAAAACTTATGTCTGACAGAACTTTAGAATATCTAGAAGATGACTTGGGAACTCATTGGACTATGTGTTGTGATGGAAAAAAGATGGGTTCAAGCCTTTCCAAAGGACAATTGACTTTTTTGCCTAATGATCAATTCTAAATTTAATTCTGTTTTATCTTGGAGAGAAAAAAAAGCTACTACAGTGACACCATCATGGAAAAGGCACGGAGCAGATATGCTTCTGTAAGAAAATTATATTCTGTCCATATAGAAATGAGCTTTGTGGGGTTGGGTCCTCTGATGGAGGGAGTATAGACAAGAAGATATTTCAATATCTACTTTGTGTGTGGTATCAGAATAATGGTATGCTCTCTATCACCCCAAAAACTTATGTCTGACAGAACTTTAGAATATCCAGAAGATGACTTGGGAACTCATTGGACTATGTGTTGTGATGGAAAAAAGATGGGTTCAAGCCTTTCCAAAGGACAATTGACTTTTTTGCCTAATGATCAAATCTAAATTTAATTCTGTTTTATCTTGGAGAGAAAAAAAAAGCTACTACAGTGACACCATCATGGAAAAGGCACGGAGCAGATATGCTTCTGTAAGAAAATTATATTCTGTCCATATAGAAATGAGCTTTGTGGGGTTGGGTCCTCTGATGGAGGGAGTATAGACAAGAAGATATTTCAATATCTACTTTGTGTGTGGTATCAGAATAATGGTATGCTCTCTATCACCCCAAAAACTTATGTCTGACAGAACTTTAGAATATCTAGAAGATGACTTGGGAACTCATTGGACTATGTATTGTGATGGAAAAAAGATGGGTTCAAGCCTTTCCAAAGGACAATTGACTTTTTTGCCTAATGATCAATTCTAATTTTAATTCTGTTTTATCTTGGAGAGAAAAAAAGCTATTACAGTGACACCATCATGGAAAAGGCACGGAGCAGATATGCTTCTGTAAGAAAATTATATTCTGTCCATATAGAAATGAGCTTTGTGGGGTTGGGTCCTCTGATGGAGGGAGTATAGACAAGAAGATATCTCAATATCTACTTTGTGTGTGGTATCAGAATAATGGTATGCTCACTATCACCCCAAAAACTTATGCCTGACAGAACTTTAGAATATCTAGAAGATGACTTGGGAACTCATTGGGCTATGTGTTGTGATGGGAAAAGGATGGGTTCAAGCCTTTCCAAAGGACAATTGACTTTTTTGCCTAATGATCAATTTTAATTTTAATTCTGTTTTATCTTGGAGAGAAAAAAAGCTATTAAAGTGACACCATCATGGAAAAGGCACGGAGCAGATATGGAACTTATTCCTGACAGAACTTTAGAATATCTAGAAGATGACTTGTGAACTCATTAGGTTATGTATTGTAACATCGGTCAATGGGAAAAGATGGGTTTATACCTTTACAAAGGGCATAATTCACTTTCTTTCCTAATGATTAATTTTAATTTTAATTCTGTTTTATCTTGGAGAGAAAAAAAAAGCTATTACCGTAACACCATCATGGAAAAGGCATGGAGCAGATATGCTTCTGTAAGAAAATTATATTCTGTGTGTATAGAAATATATACCAAGGAATAAGCTCTGTGGGGTAGGGTCCTCTGGTGATACCTCAATATCTACTTTGTGTGTGATATTAGAACAATGATATACTCTCTATCACCCTAAAAACTTATTCATGATAGAACTTTAAAATATCTCGAAGATGACTTGTGAAATTATTGGGCTATGTATTGTAACATCGATCAATGGGAAAAGATGGGTTCATACCTTTAAAATTTATAATTCGCTTTCTATCCTAATGATCAATTTTAATTCTAATTCTGTTTTATCTTGGAGAGAAAAAAAAAGCTATTACCGTGACACCATCATGGAAAAGGCACGGAGCAGATATGCTTCTGTAAGAAAATTATATTCTGTTTATAAGCAATGTATACCGAGGAATGAGCTCTGTAGGGTAGGGTCCTCTGATGGAGGGAATATAGACAAGAAGATATCTCAATATCTACTTTGTGTGTGATATCAGAACAATGATATACTCTCTATCACCCTAAAAACTTATTCATAATAGAACTTTAGAATATCTTGAAGATGACTTGTGAACTCATTGGGCTATGTGTTGTAACATCAGTCAATGGGAAAAGATAGGTTCATGCCTTTACAAAGGGCATAATTCACTTTCTTTCCTAATGATCAATTTTAATTCTAATTCTGTTTTATCTTGGAGTGAAAAAAAAAGCTATTACAGTGACACCATCATGGAAAAGGCACGGAGCAGATATGCTTCTGTAAGAAAATTATATTCTGTGCGTATAGAAATATATACCAAGGAATAAGCTCTGTCGGGTAGGGTCTCTGGTGATACCTCAATATCTACTTTGTGTGTGATATTAGAACAATGATATGCTCTCTATCACCCTAAAAACTTATTCATGATAGAACTTTAAAATATCTCGAAGATGACTTGTGAAATTATTGGGCTATGTATTGTAACATCGATCAATGGGAAAAGATGGGTTCATACCTTTAAAATTTATAATTTGCTTTCTATCCTAATGATCAATTTTAATTCTAATTCTGTTTTTATCTTGGAGAGAAAAAAGCTATTACAGTGACACCATCATGGAAAAGGCACGAAGCAGATAGGTTTCTGTAAAAATTATATATCAATGCATATGCAGCCTGTACCAAGGAATAAGCTTTATGGGATAGGGTCCACTGATGGAAGTAATATAGACAGGAAAATATCTTGATATCTACTTTGTGAGTCGTATGAGAACAATGGTATGCTCTTTATCACCGCAAAAACTTATTCATGACACAATTTTAGAATATCTAGAAGATGACTTGTAAACCCATTGGTTACATGGTTTCTTTGTTTAATGGCACATAAATCTTAGTGGATTATTTAATGCCAAAGCTATCCTTGTAAAAGAACAGTAATGGTACTATTTAACCCATTGCTGGGGGATTAGAGGGTTCATACCTTTTCAAAGAGTATAAGTCTGGATAGGAACCCACTTGGCCCCCATTATAACATCAATCCATCATGGGGATGAGAAGGTTCATGCCTTTCCATAGGCATTAGTGTGAAGTGAATGCAAACAACCCTGGCTGGGAATTGAACTCAGCTCCTTAATTATATATTGAGTACTGTTATTGATGCATCTGTTTAAAAAGGTGTGAAGGATTATAATTAGTATTTCCTACTTTACAGGTGTCCATGATGATATTGACACTTCTATTTAGAAAGATTATAATCAGCTCAATATAGGCAGAATTATCCCTGCATTTATAAATAAATACACCCTCTGAATATTTGTTTTTTTCATATATCTATAGTTACACACACACACACACACACACACACACACACACACATATGTATATAGATATATATTTATATAGGAAAAATGAAGGTACAAGTTTTAGCCGGATAAGTCAGCATTATAACAAATATAAAGTGCTCAATACTATACTATTGTTGTGCTCAATACTATATATATATATATATATATATATATATATATATATAGTCTAGGAGAGGGAAAACTCTGAATTCAAAATTCCTGAGGTCGGTCGTTGATTGGGTTTGTGGCATTCGTGCACCAATTCTTTCCTATCGACTATGCCAAAAAGTGCGGATGGTCCAACACAAGCCTTCACCACTATAAAACAAATCACTGTGTGGGTGTTCATTGTATGAACCCTCATGTGTTGAAAATCGACAAGAGAGTCCATAATAATAATAATATATATATATATATATATATATATATATATATATATATATATATATATATATATATATATATATACACACACACAAACATAAAGAGAATTCCCACACACCCAAAAAATGGTATACAGTTGAGAGAATTTTCTTATCCATGTAGTGTTAAAATGCTCTAAATTTGTGAATAAATCAACCTCCAGTCCAAGTTGTAAGTTTGTAATAAATGTGAGATCAGCATTTGCGCTCACTCTAATCACTATAATTTCTCAAGAGAGATTATTATCAAATTCTAATTATAGAGTTAATCCCCTTATTCATGTATTTGGGCTGGTTTAATTCAGTTGGTAGGGCATTCGCCTAGGAATCACAAGGTTCCAGGTTCCATACTGTGCCCGCCAACTCAGCACATGAGTAGCAAAACTTGGGTAATTTGGTCTGTATGGTAAAGCATCTGGGAGCTGACGGTAAATGTGGAGCTCCACCACAGCAAAAAACATGGTCTAGCACTAGCAAGAAGGTGATAGACTTCCTTGCTGTTAGGTTGATACTGACAATAGGCCACTCCGCAGACTCATGTATTTGCACATTATTATATTAGTAGTCGTGAGGGTGGCCTAAAATCGGTATCAGCCAATCAGCGAGGGAGTCTATGCCCTTTTCACTAGCAATAGATCAAGGAGATTGTTTTGGCATCTGAGGTGGAGCACCACACCTACCATCACCTCCTTACTTTACCGCACAGATCCCTGTGCTACTCATACGCTGAGTTGGTGAGGGACGGTATCGAACTAGAAAACTTGTGGTTTCTAGCCGAACGCTCTACCGACTGAGCTAACCCGGCGTTTAAAATTCTATGAATCGGATGTGATTTGACACACTGACTTAATGGCCACCAGTGGCAGCCTTTAAGAGTGTGCAAACAAGCACTAAAATACAAAGTTAAACATACAAACATAGCTAAACACTATTTCCTGTTTGTTAATCAAATACTGAGGATCTACAAATGTTTTGTTGTTGTTTTTTTAAAAAGTTATTTTCATCTCAGTGTCATTAAATCTATTTTCTAAAAAGCAAAAAAAAAAAGAAGGATTATTTTTTTTTTTAATCCAAAAAAGTAGAAGTAATAGGGAATTATTGATTTCCATATTATTTCTATTCCATCGTGTAGTAAAATAAAAAAAATAAAAAAAATAATGATCTTTTTTTAGAAAATAGAGTTAAAAGAAAGAGTTTAACTGGAAAATATTTATAGGCTCTTGATATTTGAATAAACAGTCAGTGAGGCAATCACATACCTCTAATTTATTTGAAGAAGTATCGTACAGAGTGCAAAAATGGAAAAATGTATTAAATCTAATTAATGTAGGTAATGACCAAATTTGTATTAAAACTTTTCAGGTGGGAAAAAAAAGTCCAATTTTAAAAAATCTACCAAAAATCAACTAATTACTTGAATTTAATAAAATTTCCAGTACAGAGGTATCTTGACATACAAGTTTAATTCATTCTGCTCATAACTCAATTTCCTCATATATCAAATCAATTTTTCCCATTGAAATAAACTGAAATGCCATTAATGCATTCCAGCAAACACCCACCCACCCAAAAAACCCTGATTATATTTGGTACATTTTTTTAAATAAGTAAAATAGCGCTGTATCATATAAAAACAATAAAACAGAATATAATAAATGTTTTAATGTTTATTTTTTATAAATGATATTTTTCTTTGGCATAATGAATTTGGAAACTTAAATAGTTTTTCAGTTCTCTAGCAAAGTCTAGGTATTTATCTGTCTTTTTGCTTTTTCACCATATGGTCTGCCAGAACACCAAAGTCTGCTAGATGACAAATCCTCATCTTCTTTTTAACTAACACTATCATTATTATTATTTTGTGTAATTTAGATTTTTAGGACTGTTTTCCCCATCTTCATTGTTATATACACAACATTTTGGCTGACTTGCTCTCCAGCCTTCTTCAGATGTTTCTTGACAAACTTGGAAGCTTCTTGTTGAATGCAGGAGTATCCATAATTGGGATTCTTCACAGAACTTCAAAACAGAACCCTTTATTTAATCCATTGAGTAGAAGGCTGAAGGGCACATTTACCAATATGTTGTGTTTATAACAATAAAGATGAGGACAATAGTCCAAAAAATAATACAAATTATCAAGCCTCATCTCAAAAACTCAAGGAAATAATTTTTTTTCTTTCAATCTTTTATTGCCCCACCACCAAGCTTTGATGACCATCACTGCAGTTCTAGAGTCTGCAAGTCCATCCAGCCGTTGCAAGAAATGCCAAATAGTATTTATTAGATTTATCAGAATTTTTGCAATTGTTCTCAAAAATAAAAATATTCTAAAATTTGTTCAATCATCTTAAATGTTATTCTTGTTGTTGATGTTGTTGTTATCTTATCTATTATCGTTGTTATTGTTATTGTTGTTGTTGTTGTTATATTATTATCATATTATATATTATTATTTTATATTTTTATATTTTTTTATTTTTTATATTTTATATTTTTATATCTTTTTTATTTTTATTTTATTTTTTTTTTTTATATTTTATATTTTTATATATTTTTTTTTAATATTTTATATTTTTATTTTTTATTTTATATTTTATTATTTATATTATATATTTATTATATATTATTATTATTATTATTATTATTATTATTGTTGTTATATTATCATCATTATTATTATTATTATTATTATTAATATCATTATTATTGCCCCACCCACAAGCTTTTGTGACCACGCCTGCAGTTCCAAGGTCTGCGAGTCCCGTGTCCTGCCTTTGCAAGGATTGCCAAATAGTAATTATTAAATTTATGAGAATTTTTGCTTTTGAAAGAATTAAAAATATTTTTTGTGAGTTATGCCTAAATTTAATTACTATTATTTAAAAATTTTAAATGAAATTTTTAATGAAATACAATCTATGTTTTATCAAGCATAAAGAGCTCATTAAAACAAAATCTAATTTTATAAGTCATAGAAAATGTTTCCCTTAGAAATATCAGCTGTGACCAAAACCATATTTATACTATGGGGTGGGGTGGGGTGGGGTATCTCCATGACGTGGCTAATGTGCTGGACTGTGCCATCATAGTAAATGATTTCAAACTCTAGTTTGCTATTAAATTCACTTTCAGACTAATAATCTTGGGAATGTTATGCTAATTATAATCTTTCTAGACCTACAAAAATCACCCACACACTCTCTTGATGTTCAAATCCTCAACAGAAAACTTGATTTTAAAAAAATAACTAAAACCCCTATCACTTTACCTAAATACCAATAGAAGTAAGATCTGGAATGATATGCAGGTGGCTGCACACATGGCAGCTGTACCTTACAAAAGAAAAAAAAAACCCTATTCGGTATAAAATGACCCAATGGGTTGATGTGCCGTAAAACCCAACCAACCAAACCTATAATCTTTCACTCCTTTCTAAATAGAAGCATCAATAACAGTAAAGTAAAGTCTTCGGGGTGGCCTGAAGTCGGTATCAGCCAATCAGATAGAGAGTCTATCCCCTTTTCACTAGCTCTAGACCAAGGAGATTATTTTTGAATCTGTAGTGGAGCACCACACCTACCATCAGCTCCTTACCTTACCGCACAGATCCCTGTACTACTCATACACTGAGTGGCGAGCGCTCTACCGACTCAGCTAACCCAGCCAATAACAGTACTTGATATATAATTAAGGAACTGAGTTCAATTCTCAGCTAAGGGTTGTTTGTATTCACTTCACACTTATGCACTTCGGAAAGACATGAACCCTCTCATCCTTTTGATGGACTGATGTTACAATGGGGGGCATAATGGGTTCTCATTCAGACTAATACCCTTGGGAAATGTATGAACCATCTCATCCCCAGCTATGAGTTAAATAGTACCAATAATTTCTTCTACATGGATGGCTTTGGCATTAAATAACTCATGAAGGTTGATATGCCATTAAACAAATAAAGAGGTGTTCATGATTTAATGGTTACCATTGTAGGAAATGGACATGGTGGCACGAGTTCAAATCCTGGACAAGGCTGTTTGCATTTCACATAGCACTAATATTCTTGGAAAGGTATGCATCCAACTATTCTCTTTCCAGCTATGGTAGGGTAGACTGGGCTCTTTAACCTTGATACAGCAACCAGTCTAGGAGAAGGAAAACTCTGAATTCAAACCTGTTAAACTCTGCTTAAAAATCGACCTTGTGTCACATCCTACTCATACGGAGGGGTTGGTAAATATTTAAACAAATAAACCAAACCAAAACACCTTTTTTACTAAAATGTCAAAATTTGTGAATATATGTGTGTCAGCTCAAGAATCATAGCTAATCAGAAAATTCCAGAGATTTTTTTTGTTTTTTTGGCTAGGCTTGTCCATTGACTTGACCTCACAGACTCTTTGAGGCTGATTACCATTTTTGCAAGCCACTTGACGACTTCCTGCAAGAGAAGGTCTTTAACAACCAAGCAGCAGCTCAAAAGGCTTTTGAAGAATTTCATTGATTTCACAACACAATGATTCTACCATTACCAGAATAAATAGACTTGTTTATTGTTGGCAAAAGTGCACAGATTCTGACTTATGATCAAATCTTATTGAAAGTGCCAGTTCTTATCTGATCACCAAAGTTTTGCAGCACTGAACCTGCTCAGCGGGTGACCACTCAATAACAGTGGGTGCTGTATATATGAAGAGATGGAAATCATACCTTGCATAAAAGCATTAGCATAAAGTGAAATGCAAACATCTTTGGCCAGGATTTGAACTCAACTCTTCAAGTCTATTTCTTACAGTGATAACCATTGCACCATGTGCACCTCTTATATATATATATATATATTCGGTTGAGTTAAATTACACAATTTTGAAAGAAAAATAACAGCTAAACAATGCCAAATCCTTTCGCTTCATTCATTTTTTTTTTTACAATATTTCATTTTTCTCCAGATAGTCTTTACTCCATATACCTTGAAAAAGGGTGAATGTTCACCTGAAATATCAGAATTAATCGAACCAGGGACTGAACAACAGTTGAATATTAAAATTCTATTTTTTTTCTGTTTTTTTTTTTTGTTTTTGTTCTTTTTTCCAATGCTTCAAAATACAAAAAGAAACAAAAAAAAAAAAACAACATTCACAAGAACAAAGTTTACAAAGAACTTACATATACATATATATATACATTATAATATATTAATAATTTGAAAGCAATTACAATGCACATAAAAAATAAAAACAAAAGGATGTTATTTTTGTCTTATCAATTTCAAAGTATAACTTTATCTTCAGAGACGAATTCCAGAAATTTCTGGAATTCGTCTCTGAAAATAAAGTTATACTTTGAAATCGATAAGACAAAAATAACATCTTTTTGTTTTTATTTTTTATGTGCATTGTAATTGCTTTCAAATTATTAATATATTATAACATACTTAACAATGCTTCAAGCAAATTACCAATTACATTATATATATATATATATATATATATGGAATGATTGAAGAAAAAGTGAAATGGTAACTGTACAATGATGCTGTGTGCTGTCTCCTGGAAGCAAGCACCACATAAAGGAGCAGCTGTATGTCTACTTGCCACCTATCACACAAGCCATCCAGGTAAGATTAACGAGGCATGCTCGACTACGGGAGAAGCAAGAATGGCTTATAAGCGGCAATATCCTAAGAACACCTACACATGAACACCAGTGTGGGTTAGCTAGCAAAAAAAAAATCAATCAGCTTTGCATGGATACTGTATACTGTGAAAAGGACATTCCAGGAACGCTGTCTAATAGGGACGGATGGTCAGGAAGAGTCATCGTGATTTATGTTTTTGGCACGACCAGAAGATGATGATGATGATATATTTATATAATTCCCGGTTTAGCTCAGTCAGTAGAATGTCGGACTAGGAACCACAAGGTTCTTGGTTTGATATTGGCCCTCGCCCACTCAGCATATGAGTGCCACATGGATCTGTGCGGTAAAGTGAGGAGCTGATGGTAGGTGTGGCGCTCCACCTTAGACACCAAAAACAATCTCCTTGGTCTAGAGCTAGTGAAAAGGGGATAGACTCCCTCGCTATCTGACTGATACCGACTTAAGACCATTGCGATGACTTTACTTAATCACTTAATATATTTTGCATTTTTAATGTTTTAATGCATATATATATATATATTGTATTCTGTTATGCATTAAATATGTAAACAAGTATCAAATTAAATATCAGCATGTCTTTGTATGCTGGACAGCGTATCATTCTTCTTCTTCTTCTTCATATTATTATTATTATTATTATTATTATTATTATTATTATATTAGACATTTCATCATATTTTTTATGCTTTAAATATGTAAACAAATATCAAAGAAAATATTAGCATGTTTTTGTACACAGGACAGTAGTAGTAGTAATATAGTAATATTATCATCATCATCATCATTATTATTATTATTATCATTATCATTATTATTATTTGATGATTTTGTCATATTTTTCATGCATTAGATACGTAAACAAATATCAAATGAATAGTGCATTATTATTATTATTATTATTATTATTATTATTATTATATTATTATTATTATATCATTTAAATCGGTTACCAACAAAGATAAAAATATGTAAACAAATATCAAATGAATAGTTTATTATTGTTATTATTATCATTATCATTATATTATTATTATTATTATTATTATTATTATTATTATTTAAATCGGTTACCAACAAGATAAAAAAAAAAAAAAGAACCCAACATATCGGTACTTTTCCAAATGTAATCTTGTTACTATCTGGAACTCACTGAAGAATAAGGGAAACAAATGGACTGTGAGAAACGAACGATTTGTTTTTCGAGTGCTCAAAACAAAAAAAAAAAGACTGTTTGTTACATCAGTCAATTACAACTGACCCAAGCAGTTAGGCGGTCATGACATTAAATACAGCATTCAAATTTAAAATTTTACAATTGGTTGAATAAATGAAAAGTACTAAATTCCACATAGCTTTCAGATCATTAGGTTTTATGTCTCTTACTTGTGCAGCCTTTTTGAAATAATAATTATAGAAATTTTCTATCAGCGTGGATGATTCTATAGTCCCTAATTAAACTATTATGCATTAATATGGTTAAGGAAGAATTTATTACAGCGGCATGTCTGTAGATTTATTGAAATTGGGCATATTTCTTAATTGAATTTCATTCTTTTTTGCTTGTTTTTTTTTTTTTTTTCTTCCATTTGGCATGATACTAGAACATGGTTTGATCTAATTTGCTGCTTTGGCACATTAAAAAAAAAAAGAAGTTTGAATTATGCACATTAATGTTGCTACTTACAAATGCATAATAATTTGTTATTCACTGTTGTTATTTATCATATACGATTATGAAATACTAGCTTAAAAGCTGCCCAATCAGGCAGCAATAAAGCTAGCTCCTGTGGAAGGCTCTTGATTGGGCCAAAAAATGACATTTCCTGCATTGAGAATATATCAAACTTTGTGAAATATTATGATTATTAAATACTTGCTATTATTTATCATATACGATTATGAAATACTAGCTTAAAAGCTGCCCAATGCAATTAAGCTAAGGCTCTTGATTGGGCCAAAAATGACATGCATTGAGAATATATCGCATTATGAAATACTAGCTTAAAAGCTTAAAGCTTCCCAAGCTTTTAGCTAGCTCCTGTGGAAGGCCAAAAAATGACATTTCCTGCATTGAGAATATATCAAACTTTGTGAAATATTATGATTATAAAATACTTGCTATTCACTGTCATTATTTATCATATACGATTATGAAATACTAGCTTAAAAGCTACCCAATCCGGCAGCAATTAAGCTAGGTTTAGCGGAGGCTTCTTGATTGTGCCCAAAAATGACACTTGCATTGAGAACATATTAATATTATGAAATATTATGATTATAAAATACTAACTTAAAAGCTGCCAAATCCGGCAGCAATTAAGCTAACTCCTGTGGAGGGTTCTTGATTGGGCCCCAAAATAGCACCTCATACATTGAGTACATATTAAATTTTATGAAATATTATGATTATGAAATACTAGCTTAAAAGCTGCCCAATCTGGCAGCAATTAAGCTAGCTTCAACAGAGGGTTCTTTATTGGGCCCAAAAATGACATTTGCATTGAGAACATATTAAATTTTATGAAATATTATGATTATAAAATACTAACTTAAAAGCTGCCAAATCAGTGGTAATTATGCTAGCTCCTAAAATCATAATTTTAATTAAAAGAATATAAAAGAGCTATTTGAAAATGTCAACATGGAGGACATTCTGTCCTTTTCAGGGAAATAAAATTATACCATAGAATATAGACATGAACTTAATCAATACTATACAACATGATCCCCAATGGTGCTAACACATTGTTAAAACCAATTACTAAAAAATATAAATATAAATACCCAACATATATATTACTTCCTAAACCGTTAAGCATGACATAAACCCAGACAGGTTGATATGCCGTTAAAATCAATAAACCAACCAACCATCCTGTGGAAGACTTTCAGTTGGGCTCAACAATGACACTTCATACATTGAGTATATATTGAATTTTATAACTTAAAAGCTGCCGAATTAGGCAGCAATTAAGCTAGCTCCTACGGAGGGTTCTTGATTGTTCCAACATTGACATTTCATGCATTGAATATATATTAAACTTTTTTCAAGCAAATTTTATTAAACTTGAATAATATTTTTCAAACAATTAACAGTTTTAATCAAAACATTAATATAATTTGTCTATTTGAAATTTATTGCAAAGCTGCTTGGTAAGCAACATTTTTTGTTTTCCCATTTGGAGTCATTACAAATAGCTTTGTTTCCATTCCCAATCCTTGGACAACCAACATAGAGCTGGCCATGGAAAAAAAAAAGCAGGGTTTCATAAGATGAAGCCCAGTTACTTTCAATCTATTTCCAAATTTATTTCTGAGTTATAAAAAAAAAGTAATGTCGTCGGGGTAGCCTAAAGTCGGTATCAGCCAATCACCGAGGGAGTCTATCCCCTTTTCACTTGTGCTAGACCAAGGAGATTATTTTTAGCGTCTGAGGTGGAGCACCACACCTACCATCAGCTCCTTACTTTACCGCACAGATCCCTGTGCTACTCATATGCTGAGTTGGCGAGGACCGGTATCGAAAACTAGGAACCTTGTGGTTTCTAGCCGAACGCTCTACTGACTGAGCTATTGTCACAAAAATCATGTAAAAAATCACTCAAAAACAATCATAGTAATTAAAATTTGGAAATCTAAAATGTCAGGATTCCTGGTCTGTATGCAGCCTGGAATCTTTTCTAATTTCAGTTTTTCTGGCGTTTGGAATTTGCTCACAGTCAGCCTGATTCAAAAAAAGGTATGATATTATAGGTAATATGAAATAATGGGATGAAGAGAAATAAAAAGACACAACTGTCTCTAAGTATAGATGGAGATTTTTTTGATCAGACTGTTAACTCTGGACGCTAGAGTCCAGACGCTCAGAAGTTTTTATTTATTTATTTAATTTTGATTTAATTTAATTTTATTCAAATCCCACAATATGTTAGGACATGGCATCTAGGAGTAAGGTTGATTAGAAAAGATCATTATTGTAAATAATAGCAAATAGTATCATATAATACAATCATAGGTTACTATACAATTAGTTTAGTTTATATATTAGTTAAATTATTATCTTTACTTAATTTTACTTTTAGTTTGATATGCAGAAAGTATTGAAAATGCCTAATGAAATACTAGAGAGAAGGAGGATAGATAGAGAGGGAAAAGAGGGTGGGAGAAAGGAAGAAAGAAAGAAAGAAAGAAAAAGATAGTTAAATAAAAATTATTATACTTTTTATATATTGAAGCTCAGTCGGTAGAGTGTTCAACTAGGAATCACAAGGTTCTTGGTTCGATACTGGCCTTCGATACCTAGTGTATGAGTAGCACAGGGATCTGTGTGGTAAAGTGAGGAGCTGATAGTAGGTGTGGCACTCCACCTCAGATGCTAAAATAATCTCCTTGGCGCTATTGAAAAGGGGATAGACTCCCTCACTGTCTGGCTGATACCGACATTAGGCCACCCCGATGACGACTTTATTTTATATATTGAACTATTAGCAATAGCTCTTAAGTATACATATCAATCATTGTAATAGTTAAATTTCACACTATGTTAACTTTACTTTACGTTTAATATTCGTTTAATATTAAATAAAATGAAATAAATAAAACACAAAAGTGAAAGGGAGGTTAGATGGAGAGGGAGGGGAAAGAGGAAGAGGGAGAGAGGAGGAGAAAGGGGAGAGAGAGAAATGAATGAAGAGAAAGTTAGATTGAAATTATCTTACTTTATACATATTGAACTATTTGCAATAGCTCTTATGTATA
This sequence comes from Doryteuthis pealeii, assembly GCA_023376005.1. NCBI lineage: Eukaryota > Metazoa > Mollusca > Cephalopoda > Myopsida > Loliginidae > Doryteuthis > Doryteuthis pealeii. The sequence goes on along the minus strand of CM042151.1, from coordinate 52,794,552 downwards.
CATATCAAACATTGTGATAGTTAAAATTTCACACCATGGTATATCCACTGGGCTTCGCTGGTTATGAATAATTATTGCAGTGAATAATTACATGTGCATGTGCAAGACTACAATTATCGCAATACTAATGAGAAATGCATATATTATTATCAGTAATTATACATCATTTTTAAAAACTGCCCTCATTAGGGCCCTTTTATGCAAGACCCATTGCTGCTACCACTGCAATAGGGATAGCGATGTTAGAAAATGAGTCATCTTGCATTGTGATACATTTATGAGTATGCTTGCATGAGTGCATATGTGTGCATGCATGTG
>CM042151.1:52771734-52781734 GCA_023376005.1 Doryteuthis pealeii | reverse complement strand
ATCTATTGTATATATGTATATAAATATATATATATATATATATTACATATCTATTGTATATGTATATATATATATATTATATATATATATATACGCATATATATATACATATATATTACTGATGTTACTATATGCATATATATATACATACATACATACATATATATATATATATATTCATATGTCTATATGTGTATGTGTATGTAATTGTATTTTCATATATATATATATATTAAAAATGTGTGTGCCAATATTGATACACATGAGTCAATATGAGTGCACCTGTATATATATATATATATATATATATATATATATATATATATATATATATACTATTTGTGTAAATTCAGTATATATATATATATTAATTCAATATATATAAATATATATATATATATATTTGTATAGGTATACATACATGTGTATATGTGTTCATATCTATGAATATGTTTTCATATCTATAAAAGACAATATGTGTTCATATTTATGTGTATGTGTCCATATCTATGCATACCTAAATGTGTTTATATTTAAGTATACATGTTCATATCTATGTATATGTGATCATATCAATGTATATCTGTTCATATGTATACATGTGTATATGTGTCCATATCTATGAATATGTCTTCATATCTATCAAAGTGTATATGTGTTCATATCTATGTGTATGTGGAACTTATCTATACAAGTCCCTATGTGTTCATATGTGTACATATCTTTGTAAATGTGTTCATATCTAACTATGTATAGGTGTTCATATCTGTGTGTATGTAGTTCATATATATACATGTGCATATGTGTTCATATCTATATCTATATATATATATATACATATATATATGTGTGTGTGTGTGTGTCTGTGTGTGTGCGTGTTCATATCAAACTATGTATATGTGTTCATATCTATATATGTACATATGTGTTCATATCTATGTATATGTGTTCCTATCTAACTATGTATATGTATTCATATCAATGTGGATGTGTTCATATCTATACATGCGTATGTGTTCATATCTATGTGTATATGTTCATATCTATGTATGTGCATATGTTCATATCTATGTATATGTATATGTGTCCATATCTATATATTGTATATGTGTCCATATCTATGTATATGTGATCATATCTAACTATGTATATGTGTTCATATCCATGCATATTTATTCATGACTATACATGTGCAAATGTGTTCATATCCATGTAGATGTGTTCATATCCATGTGCAAATGTGTTCATATCCATGTAGATGTGTTCATATCCATGTAGATGTGTTCATATCTATACATATTCATATATGTTGATATCTATGTGCTTGAGTTCATATCTATACATGTGTATGTGTTCATATCTATGCATATGTATATGTGTTCACATCTGTGTATATATATTCATATCTATACATATGAATATGTGTTCCTTTGTGTATTTGTCCATATATATATATATATATATATGTGTGTGTGTGTGTGTAATATATAAAAAAGTAAAGTCGTCAGGGCGGCCTAATGTCGGTATCAGCCATGCAGCAAGGGAGTCTATCCCCTTTTCACTAGCACTAGACCAAGGAGATTATTTTTAGCATCTGAGGTGGAACACCACACCTACCATCAGCTCCTTACTTTACTGCACAGATCCCTGTGCTACTCATAACGCTGAGTTGGCGAGGGTGGGTATCGAACTAGGAATCTTGTGGTTTCTAGCCGAATATATATATATATATATATATATATACAGGCATATGTACAGATTGTTCATATCTATACATATGAATATGTGTTCCTATGTGTATTTGTTCATACATACACATATATATATATATATATATATATATATATATGTGTGTGTGTGTGTGTGTGTGTGTGTATTGTGTGTGTGTGTGTGTATCTACAGGCATATGTACAGATTGAGAAAACAATTCTCTCTCTTAAATAATCTGTCAAGACTCATATACTTCCTGGACATTAACAAAGTTAACCCCTTTATACCCTGCAGAAAATGACATTAGGTTGGATTTCTTCATCTTGTGTTAACCAGATCAAAGAGCGACACACTTGCAGGATACAAACCCCATGCCAGTGAAGTAATCTCCGATCAGGAATTGTCATCCTGCATGTAGATAAAGATAAGACAAACTGCAAAGACAATTAAAATTGCATCTTCTGGCAGTGTCGGTTCAAGCTTTGCTGTGCATTTCTTAATATGGGAGAGTGACTCATTTGATCATTATTGAAGTTTTAAACATTGGCATCATGGGAAGATCATTGTGCTGATTTAAGATAATCATGTGGTTTTAGAAAATAATACCAGGGTTATTCAGTAAATATGAGGAATCTTTTTGAATAAAGTATAATAATCTTTATTTTTTTCTTCAGAATCTTTTGTGAACTCTACATTGTAGGGAATCAGTGTATAGCAAAAATTATTCTAATCTAGCAAAAAATAACTGTTTTGAGGCTATTCAAAATGGCATCAAATCAAACAGTGTTCTCGACTTGAACAGAGGTTGATAGTTTGTTGGTAGGCTGGTGTTTTGTTTTAGGGCATTTCAAATCCTTTTTTGGTCATTTAATGCTGAATCAAATCATTTTTCTAGCAAAGAATAACTGTTTTGAGGCTATTCAAAATGGCAGCAAATCAGTGTTCTCGACTTGAACAGAGGCTGGTTGGTTGTTTTGTTTTATGGCATATCAACCCTTTTTTGGCTCATTTAATGCCAAATCAAGTCATTTTTTTAATATCTGTTTATAGTACTTGCTGTTGCTTAAGAGGTCACCCATCTAAGTATTGAAAAGGCTCATCATTGCTTAACTTCAGTGATCTAGCAGGAACCGGTGCTTTCAATGTGACTTGACTATAAGCTTGAACAGAGGTCTGTCATTAAATCTTCAGGACTGAGAAGAGCAAACAATGTGAAATTTATGGTAAAATGTAGGAAAAAACATGTTTTAATAAAAAAATGTTTACAAATGGGCTAAACATGGGTTTATCACAAGGAGCAGGAGTCATAAAGGAAGTCCATGGAGTGGGAACATATTGACTCTCCTGGAAAGAAAAAGTTCCGGGCACAATATCCAGTAAAGAAGGTCATGCTGACAGTTTTTATAGGACATGAAAAAACACATCACTATTGATTTCCTTAAGGTGCAACAAATTTTTTGAAACACCCTGTGTATAAAATCAACATTGGAAATGTATGGAATTTTAAGTCTGACGAGACCTATTATATAGTTTTTACTACTCCTTCAACCTTTAAAGTAATACAGCTATTTACTTGTAAAATATTGAATACCAAAGAATATCTGAGGCCATGATGGCAATCTTTTAACACATTTCTTATCTATATCTCTGATATTCTGTAACCCAATGGCAAATGTACTTGAAGAAAAGAAATCAATTATCAGGTTTTGTTTCTGTTCTTATATAAGCACTTAAGATGCTTTGTTCAATGGGGTGCATCTATATTCATATATATATATATATAAAAATCAAAATGTTATACTCTGTTTCGATTCCAAATCTTTGTGTTTGTACATTAGCAAAATTTGCACAGCCCCCACCCAACAAAGACCAAAGCACAGTGATCAAAACGTTGTTATATTGGAGAACGATAAAGAAATAAGAGATGAGTTTGAAAAGCAAAACAGGAGATTTTGATAAACGCCCTCTTCCTAAGAAAGAAACATCCTTAAAAAAAAGAAATTTAAAAAAACGCAACTTTTTTTCTAAGTTGATGTTTGCCAACCAGAAATTGGTTGAACAATTGAACCTTTTCTTTGCATTTCTGATATTGTTAACGAAATCCTTTTTTTGATCGTTTATTTCTTTTAACCCTATTCAGATAGGTATTTACCCCAACTGTTAGCCACAGGTAGGATGTGATCTATGTAGGAACCCTTCCCATGTTTTTTGATAAACGTCAAAATTCAGAGAATTGGGATTCACTTAGAATGGGATCACATCACAAGAGAATTAGGCAGAAAAATAGCTAAGAGATTTGAGGAGCAGATTAACAGTGTTTTAAAATCCATTGTTATCTGAGAAAAGAAGTCATAATAACAAAAAAATCAAATAAAATAAAGGGGGTCCTTTTTGAGGAATTCCTCCTATATTCAGAGAGGAAGGTGAGGAGAAGAAGGGAAGGAATATTTTGAAGATCGGACAGAAGACTAAAATATATAAGTATAGCCTTTTTTTTTTTTTAAATATCTGTGAACCTTTAACTTTCTAGCCATACAGACAATATAGGGAAGATATTTGTGGAAAAATATAATTATAATAATAATAATAATAATAATAATAATAATAATAATAATAATAATTTGATAATGGCACCTTTCAAAGCACACAAGTCAAAGAACATTGTTTGACACTCGCCAATCTCGCTGTTGAAGCCGAAACATTGGAAGGGGGTGGAGACACTAGTATTCTAAGAGAAGCTCTTGTTGGTTGTTTAAAGACGGCAATAGAAAAGGTAAATATAAAAGAATGGGACTGCACAAAATTAGCTCAGTTGGTAGAGTATCTGCCTAGGAACCACAAGGTTCAAGGTTCAATACCAGCCCTCGCCAACACAGCATATAAGTAGCACACTTTGGATCTGAGTGGTAAATGGGGGACCTGATGGTAGGTGTGGCACTCCACCTCAGATGCAAAAACAACAGATATGATATGATATAAGTAGGAATCTTTCTTCTCATGTTTTTTGATAAACGTCAAATTCAGAGAGTTGGGATTCGCTTAGAATAATATAAAAGAACAAGACAACTCAAAATATGGTCTTTTAAAACAATCCCACAAATTTCTTAAGAAATTGGTTCCAGTAACTCAGTACATATGTGAATGAGTGTGATGGTACACAGAGAGAAAGAGAGAGAGAGAGAGAGAGAGAGAGAGAGAGAGAGGAGAGAAGAGAAAACTCTTCTTCCTTCGAAGAGAATGATAGAGAATGAGATAGATGGATAGATTTATAGATAGAGAGTGAGATAGATAGATAGATAAATAGATAGATTTATAGATAGGTAGGGAGTGAGAGAGTGAGATAGATAGAGATAGATAGATAGATAGATATAAATAGATAGATTTATAGATAGAGTAGAGAGATAGATAAATAGATAGATTTATAGATAATGAGAGAGTGAGATAGATAGATAGATAGATAAATAGATAGATAGATTTATAGATAGGTAGGGAGTGAGAGAGTGAGATAGATAGATAGATAAATAGATAGATAGATTTATAGATAAGTAGAGAGTGAGAGATAGATAGATAGGTATGTAGAGAGTGAGAGAGTGGGTGAAATAGATAGATAGTTAGATAGTCAGTGAATGAGTGTGATGGATACATGTTTCAGTAGATCCATTCTTCAGCCCTCACCAGGTGCATAATTAGAGAGTGGGAGAAAGAGAGAGAGAGAGAGAGAGAGAGAGAGAGAGAAGAGAAGAGAAAATTCTTCTTACATGGAACTTCAAGAATGCAAAGAAAGGTTTTAATTATCCAAACAATATTTGCTATGTTAATAACACTGTTCGATGTTAATGACAATATTGATCAAATTTATAAAACTTCATCTTAGTTGAGCTCATTTGTTTCAGATTCCTTGCCATGCCTACTAATCCAAAGTACTAAGTACTGAGCAGACACATATTTCAATTTGTTTGTTTAATGGCATATCAACCATTGCGGGTTATTTAATGCCAAAGCCATCCTTGCATCTATTTACCAACTTTCTCCACATGAATAGGATGGTCAAGCAGAGTTTAATAGGTTTGAATTCAGAATTTGCATTTCACATAGCACTAATACCATTGGGAAAGGTATGCATCCAACCACCATCCCACCAGCTATGGGAAAATAGTAGGGCAGACTGGGCTCTTTAACCATGGCTAGGTAAATAGTCTAATAGAAGGAAAACTCTGAATTCAAACCTGTTAAACTCCGCTTAACAAATTGACCTTATGTTACATCCTGCTTGTGCAGAAGGGATTGGTAAATATATATATATATATATATATATTATATATATACCTTTCTAAAGGTTATTTAGATCTATGTGAAATGCAACCTGCCTAATCCAGGATTTGAACTCAGTTTGCTGTGTCCATTTCTTAAGATGATAACCATTACACAGTGGGCACCTCCACAGGCCAAATGTAGACCTGAAGAGAGTTGGTTTCTGCCAGGTTATTCCTGCCCAAGACATGATAGTAGCACTGCCCTTACCAAACCATGTTATCAGATACAGTGATGCTGATAACTTTTTAATTAGTGCATCCTGGTACACACATATTTGGTTTAAATGAGTCACCGGGAAAATTTATGGGTCCCAACTAAAGTTTCTTAATAGATTGTGGGGTTTTAATTTATGATCTGGAGAAACAACTAAAGCCATCTAACTCCTACCTTGTAAGAAACTATTGAAATATATTTAGTTAGTTGATAAAACACTGGGATGCATGGATATTATTTTACTGTGTTCTTTTAGATTTTTGTGCATCAGGGACGCAGGACGTATACCTATCAGCATCTTTGGTGATATATCTGTCTAACTCCTACCTTGCAACCAATCTTGTGTAATTGATTTCTAAGAAATTATTGAAATATATTTACAGTTAGCTTGAAATGGTGAAGGAAGAAAAAAAAAAAAACACTGGAATGCATGTATATGATTTTACTGCGTCCTTTAGACTTTTGCGTGTGAGGGCTGGGGCCCTCCGAGCTTTGTCAGACCATGTTTTTATCAGCCTCTCTGGAGATATATGCCTATTTTCTTTTTTTTTCTTTTTTTAATATTCTTGTTTATTTTGTCAAGCTATAGATTTGCTTTCATCTAATTTGATTTTAGCAAGAATTGACGTCTTTAAATCAGTTAATTAGTTTTTTCATTTTTTTCTTTTTTTGTTTGGTGCAGCTTTTCATAATCTTTTAAAATACTTATCGACAGGCATTTTCTTTTGTTGATAGGAATTTATTAAAACCTTTCAAGTTTTATAATTAGATGTAAATATTTGCTTGTTATCCACTTTTTTCTTTAATTCTAAGAAATTATATTTGGAATAGAGTCATAATTAGTCTTTCTAGTCATTGCTTATGTCTTCACTTATCAACAAAAATATAGTACTCCATATAATCTTTTATGAATTTTATAATACTTACTTGTCTCAATCCCTCCATTACTTCTTCCTCTCACTTTTAATATTAAATACTTTAAATATACATATGAGTGTGTATGTGTGTGTATGTATGTGTTTCTATGTGAGTACATAATTGTAAAATTGCTTGGACCTATAGACCTATATATATATATATATATATATATATATATAGTCCAAGCAATTTCAGCAATTATATACTCACATAGAAAACATACATACACACATATATATTTTATTTGTGAATAAAAAGGCCTTAAATACCATGGGTATCGTGATTATGGACCATTTCCACTCGTGGGTACCTGGGGCCCACCGAGCTTCATCAGACCACATTTTTATTTTATTAAGACTCTTAATAAAATTAATTAAGTAATTAAAAAATAATTAAGTCTTAATAAAAATAAAAAAACGTGGTCTGATGAAGCTCGGTGGACCCCAGATACCCACGAGTGGAAATGGTCCAAAATCACGATACCCATGGTATTTAAGGCTTTTTATTCACAAATAAATTTGCTCTGTTTATAAAAATTAAACATTGAGTTCTCATACAGAACCTGAACTCTACAACAAACTACTGGTAGAGAATAGGACCAGCCTAGAATCACCTTGTAGCAAGAAACTTGGTACCCCAACAAAGTATATATATATGTATATATATATATATGGTTAATTAATGCCTGAAGAAGATATCAGAAGATCTGAAACATGTGTCGCAAATGTAAAATGATATTTAAAAAATGAGTTCTTCCAGGTTATTCCTGCCCAAGACATGATAGTAGCACTGCCCTTACTGAATCATCCTATCTGAAACATGTGACGCAAATGAAAAATAATAATAAAGAATTTAAAAAAAAACATAATCCATTTTGCAGACCTTTTTTTTTAAATAAAATATTTAATTTTCTCCCATTGAACCCATAACAACACTTTATATATACACACCAACACACACACACACATATATGTATATATATATATATATATATATATATATATATATATACTGGATGTTATAAAGTCTTGTTTTAAAATTGAAAGCTTAACAATCACATTGTACAAATGACAGAATCAGTTAGTAGAAACCATATGAAATTTCAACTCTTGTAGTTTTAATTTTATGTACGTTTTGATTATTGCATTTCAATAAGACTGTCATCTTTGTTGTTACATTTTAAATCTGTTGTAGGATGTTATAGACATCATATATGTATATATATGTGAGGGCATGTGTGTGTACTTCTCATCTCTCTCTCTCTCTCTCTCTCATATATATATTTGCATATATGCAGATCTACCTTTATATATGTTTCCTAGAAAGTAAAGAAGAAATTAATAAGATGATCCTTGTCTGTTACATTCAACAAGACTTGTTGTATGCTGCACACACCACACACACACACCACACACACACACACACACACACACATATATATATATATATATATATATATATATATATATATATATAGTGCTACTTTAAGGTTTCCTGTTTAGGCATTAGTAATTTATTCAAGAGTGCTCAATACTTCATAAAAAACAGAACTATAATAATTGTGGAAAAACTTATGTCTACCATGGTTTTGATACTTTTACGATCTAATCAGGACCTCTTGTTCCTGATGAGATCATAAAGTATCAAAATGATGGCAGACGCATAATTTTTCCACAGTCAATATATGTATTTTTTCTACAATTAATATATATATATATATATATATATATATATATATATATATAAGTTAAATCTAATGAGTCAGATATACCTACTAACAGTTTGCTTAGTAGCTCATCAGGGCAAGAATCTGACAGATTCTTGCCCTGATGAGCTACAAAGCAAAACTGTTAGTAAGTATATCTGACTAATTAGGTTTAACTTTATTATTTGCTCTACTTAGGTATTGAGCACTTTTTACTTTATAGCTTTAGACAATCCTAGCAGTTTATATATATATTTCATAAACATATAAAAAATATATAAGCAAATGTATGTATTTAATAGTTTAAACACCATCCCTTTATGGCAGATGTCAAATGGCTGAGAGGTTAACGAATCAGGCAGACAAAAAGTCAGTCAGGTTTTGCTCCTGGTCAGAGGTAGTTGCTGTGTCTAGCCACACTGAAGAAACATGAAATGTTTAGCCACACTGAAGAGACATGAAATGTTGAAACACAGTGTTTGTGGATGACTTATTATATATATATATATATATATATATATATATATATATAATCTTCATACAATGACTGCTATTTACACAGTAGCATTGCAACCAACAATGCCTTCATCAGATGATGACTCTGGGTTCAGGCATGGTTTTGGGGCTGAAGCATCATTACGACTAACCCAGAGCACCCCAGCAGTATCTCACGATACCACCAGACTTTGTCAGTTTGATGTCACAATGTAAGATTGCCATATCCACGCTGATGCGGTTAGAGCTTTATCCTGGATCTTTTTTATGTATTTCCTCTTGTCTGGTTGAGAAAGTCCAAGTTTAGACAAAAATGCCATTGTTGAGTTAGTAATAAATCCCCGGCATCCAACTTCGATAGGAAATACATCTGTTATCCATCCGTTTCTGACGCATATATATATATATATATATATATTGAGAAGGAGTATGCAAACATATGAGGGGAAATAATTTTTAAAATTCAAAAGGTAAGGAATGTAAAATTCTTTGAAATGAACAGAAGTCACAAAAGAAAAATTCTTAAGTCTTTATTATATCAAATCTCCTAGGGGCCGGGTTAGCTCAGTCGGTAGAGCGTTCGGCTAGAAACCACGAGGTTCCTAGTTCGATACTGGTCCCCGCCAACTCAGCGTATGAGTAGCA
>CM042151.1:52699234-52766734 GCA_023376005.1 Doryteuthis pealeii | reverse complement strand
AGTATGGTTGTACTGTGAGATTTCGATGATCCCAAATAGAATCATCCCTTACTTACAAGTCATTTGGTTTGGATAACCTTACATATATATATATATATATATATATATATATATTCATATTTGTATATTCATAAATGCCTACTTGTGTATACTTGCATATATATAATATATATATATATATATATATGTGTGTGTGTGTGTGTGTGTGTGTTATGCATATACTTTGTTCTTGTGAACGTTGTTTTTTTGTTGATTTCATGGCATGCCAATCTATGTTGGGTTATTAAATACGAAATCAGAATTCCTTTGTGCTAGCAATTATATGGTTTCAAGTAACTATTCCTATTTAATAATAATCATTTGTTTGCACACAGTTATATAGTATTCTGATACTAATAATTCAAGCAATTATATGGTTTCAAGTATTCCTATTTAATGATAATCATTTGTTTGCACACAGTTATATAGTTTTAATATTCTGATACTAATAATTCAAGCAATTATATGGTTTTCAAGTAACTATTCCTATTTAATAATAATCATTTGTTTGCACACAGTTATATAGTTTTAATATTCTGATACTAATAATTCAATCAATTATATGGTTTCAAGTAACTATTCCTATTTAATGATAATCATTTGTTTGCACACAGTTATATAGTTTTAATATTCTGATACTAATAATTCAAGCAATTATATGGTTTCAAGTAACTATTCCTATTTAATAATAATCATTTGTTTGCACACAGTTATATAGTTTTAATATTCTGATACTAATAATTCAATCAATTATATGGTTTCAAGTAACTATTCCTATTTAATGATAATCATTTGTTTGCACACAGTTATATAGTTTTAATATTCTGATACTAATAATTCAAGCAATTATATGGTTTTCAAGTAACTATTCCTATTTAATAATAATCATTTGTTTGCACACAGTTATATAGTTTTAATATTCTGATACTAATAATTCAAGCAATTATATGGTTTCAAGTAACTATTCCTATTTAATAATAATCATCATTTGTTTACATACAGTTATATGGTTTCAAGTATTCCCATCTAGTTGTCATCCGAGCGGCCTAATGTCGGTATTAGCCAGACAGCGAAGAGTATCCTCTTTTCACTAGTGCTAGACCAAGGAGATTATTTTTGCATCTGAAGTGGAGTGCCACACCTACCATCATTTCCTCACATTACCACACAGATCCCTGTGCTACTCATACACTCGAGTTGGCGACGACCGGTATCGAACCAGGAAGCTTGTGATTCCTAGCCAAACGCTCTACTGACTGAGCTAATGATTTTCAAACAGATCTATTTGATCCATAGATGGGACCCTGATAGATACTGCCATTCTGGGTGAGAGTTGACCTGGGAGTAATGGCAATAAAGTGATGACTCCACACTCTCCAGAATTTTAGAACTGTAGCCTCACCAACACATGCAGTTTAGTATTATACCCAGTACACATGTTTGTATGTGCATATGTGTGCGAATATGCACAAGTGTGTATGTGTGTATGTGTATGCAACTGTACATATATTATTCATATATGCAGAATTGTACACAGATTTCTGTGTGTACATTCTCACAAATCAATTTATGATTTATTGGTATAAATAATGTGTGTTTCATGTGTAGACTTACGCCTGTACACACACATGCTCATACATATACATTATTAATATATGTGTATATCTCTTAAAGATAAATCAGTTTGAGCACACAGGAAATGCTTAAAAGTGACTTAACTTATATACGTATGTGCATGTGTGCTCGAGTACACACATGTATACACATCTGTCCCTAAGCAAACAGCATCCTAATATCTATGCAAATGCACACATGGATGTGCAAATGAATTCGGGTGTGTCTATTGGTCTGTATTTGACTGTTTTGTTCGCCTGTTTTACAAGCAATCACTGGCTATCCATCCATCGCAAAACCAAAAAGAAATTACCCACCATCTCTATAAAATAAGAAAAAAGGGAAGAAGGGGGGGGGGGTAGATAAAACAAAATTAAAAACAAAAAAAACTTGTTAACACCATAGCTGGCAAGGAGATAATGTTTGGGCGTGGTAGGGTTGATAGTTGTAGGTGGTGAAGATAAGGGGGGCGTGAGGAGAGTTTCGCCAATGTAAACAAACATGGCCACCAGCAAAGACATAATGTAGTCTCGATGCCTAAAAGAGAAGAAGAAGAAAGAAAAAAAAAAAAAAAAAAAAAAAAAAAAAAAAAAGAAAAAAAAGAAATAGAAGTGCCTTTCATATATTGGTTTCCTCAAAAAGAAAAAAATATGCAAAATAAGATAAAATAAATAGATAAATAAATAAATAATAATAAAAGAATGAAGAGAGGAGAAAACTAAAAAAAAAAAAAAGAAAAAAAAAAAAAATTCCAACTGTCCAAATATAAAAAAACTAAGCAAGTCTCCCACCCCGCTGAAAAAAAAAAAAAAAAAAAAAAAAAGCCACAAATATACAGTAAATCATTTTAGCCATCATAAACCTCAAGCCAATATTGTTAGACTCCTGTTTTGACCGTTGTTCCATGCGAGCAGAAAGTATTGTTGCCTACAACAACAACTACCGATTGCCACTGAACGAGCTTTCCACTCCCCCTCTTCTTCCAACCACGCCTTCTTATTTGGCCCTTCCCGGAAGAACTCATGCATTACCCTCACCACTTTTGCATTTGATGGACCCTCACATTTGATTGTCACACAGCACTGATGGGAAATTATTGTATTAGCTAGAAGGCAACCCGCTAATTGACATACAGCACTGAAGTTGATTTATTACATTAGACAATGGTATGGTACGATGGTCGCAGTGCTATCAAGCAAACTGATTGTCATAGATTGTTACATTCGGCGAACGAATGAAAGAAAGAAAGAAAGAGATCGAATTACTCGTTCGATGCAAGTTCCTTTTTTGAAAGAAGTTGAGAAAAAACAATGAGCGTTTATTTTTTTTTATTTTTAATTATTATTGAAAGTTTTTCTTTTTTTTAATTCATTTTTTTTTTTTTTTTCTACGCTGGCAATTACCTTTATCCTTTTAAGCCGCCACACTTAGAATGTTTCATCGAGTTTCATATGTCATAGGGAAGTGTCAGGCTTTTAAAAAGGATTATTTGTTGCAGATTTATTTGTCTTCTCCTTTGTGTGTTTGATTATTTGGGCGGTCGTTCTCGTCGTCATTTTGTTTTGATTTTCTTTTAGAGCGTTTCCCCTCTGATTATCCCCGGCTTGACACAGGGAATCGAGTGAATCATTGCATTGGGCAAAATTGGTCAAAGTATTTGTACAACAATTAATTCTTGGCTTTTATTGGTTGCTAGGGTCTGCACACATAGCAATACTCTTTCATGATTGATCACAGTAGTTAAACAGTGAGCTTCCTTGATTGGTACTAAATAGCTTACCGTCTATAAAATAGAATGATCTACATCGATGTATTGATAAAATTCTCATTGTGCAACAGTGACACAGCAAAATATGGAACATCATAGCAAGAAATTTATTAGAGCACCATTTCTCAATGAGTGCACCTTGAAAGATTTCCAGGTGTGTTTTTGTAACGAATATATATATATATATATATATTTACCAACCCCTCCGCATGAGCAGGATGTGAAACAAGGTCAATTTCTTAAGCGGAGTCCAACAGGTTTGAATTCAGAGTTTTCCTTCTCCTAGACTGTTGCCTAATCAAGGTTAAAGAGCTCAGTCTGCCCTACTATTTATCCATAGATGGAGGGAGAGTATGATTCATACCTTTCCCAAGGGTATTAGCGCAAAGTGAAATTACCATATCCAGTATTTGAACTCGGGGTGACGAGTCCATTTCCAATGACTTTAGCCATTACATCACTCGCTTATATATATATATATATATATCTACCGACTGAGCTAACCCGGCATGGTTCCTAGTTCGATTCTGGTCCTCGCCAACTCAGCGTATGAGTAGCACAGGGATCTGTGCAGTAAAGTAAGGAGCTGATGATAGGTGTGGCGCTCCACCTCAGATGCCAAAAACAATCTCCTTGGTCTAGCGCTAGTGAAAAGGGGTTAGACTCCCTCGCTGATTGGCTGATACTGACTTTAGGCGCCCCGACAACTTTACTTTTACTTATATATATATATATATGCACGTGTGTGTTTGTGTGTGTGTGTGTGTGTGTGTATGTATATATATATATATGATATATGCTTATTTTCTTTATTATTTACCTATTTCATGGCTAGTTTTAATCTATTAAAATTGAAAGTGCATCCCAGAGTTTTAAATACTCTACAAGAGTGCTCTGAAATAAAAAGGTTGGGAAACACTGTATTAGAAACCAACATGCTTTAAATGGTCTTACAGAATAAAATAGTTTCCAGTACAATTTGCAACTGAATAATTATTCATTCGTACAAATCCTATCTATCTGTCTATTTATCTGTCTATCACTAAAATTCTCATTAGGTGTGCATGTAATTGCAGCACATCAAAAACAACACATCCTATTAAGTAATATAGATAGATAGATAGATAGATAGATATACACTTCAGTTTGTATGCATATAAAATTGAATTGGTATAAGTAACATTACAGTCCATTTTATAAATATAGATAATAATTTAATTGATTTAAGAAATATTACCTGTATTCCATAATATTTGTTACATTTGTATATAAATTTCTTATATTCGATGTAACTCCTATTATGAGACAGAGGTAGTAATTAATGTATCAGAGATGCTGATAAGTATGCATCCTGCATCACTGACACATAAAAATCTAAAAGGATGCAGAAAAATCATATCCAGGCATCACAGTGTTTTTTTTCCCCACCATTTCAAGCTAACTGTAAATACATTTCAGTATTATCTTGGAAACGAATTACATTGTATGGGGTACAAGGTAGGTTTAGTTGTTCATAGATAAAAAAAACTCTGCAATTTATTAAGAAACTTTAGTTGGGACCCATTTAGTGCCAGGAGGCACTAAATTAAAAAGCTATCAGCATCATTGATATATATTTTATATCATCATGATCTTGAGTAGAAAAAAATTAATTTCTTATATGTAATCCTCAATCTAAATATACACAGGTGAGGATTTAGATAAACATTTGATAGTTAATTATATTTTGCCTGTAATCACTCATAGGATTAACAATGTTTAAATCCGAAAATATAATTAACAAAATTTGCATGGTTTGTGTGATGATTTGTGTGATGGGGGTATTGGCATTAGTATAGCATTTAATTCTAAGATTAACAGCAACAAATAATTGAATTAAAACTTATAAAAATTATAAAAATTCATCATTAAGGAATTATATACAGAACAATACATTTAGCAAAGAAAAAGTTTAAATACTGGTCATATTAGCAGTTATAAATTTATTTTCACCGATATCAATTGGCTTCAAGAGATTGTTTTTCACAAGTCTGATGAAGCTGATTGATATCAGTGTATTAGTGTTAGTATAGCATTTAATACTAAGACTAACAGCAACAAATAAATGAATTAAAACTTGGTTTAATTCTAACAATTCATTAAAGAACAAATAAAACAGTGACTAACAAATATAAAGTCCTTCCTGTGTAAAGAGTCAAGTCTGAGAGATTCACCGGTGTGATGGAGAGGATAGCTGTTATCTTCTGACTCAGTGATTTCTTGGAGAGAATTTCTGGTTGACGTCTTGCCGGAAGCTGGTCCGGAATGTATTTGGTGATTTTTGGTATTTTGCGCCAAAACTCCTGGGTTCATCATGTGATTGATATATCCAATCACAGAAAGCCTCTCCCTCACTTAACCCCACGCACAGAAATAAACTTTTTACTGACCCAACAAGTGGAAATAAATTTATAACTGTTAACATGACTGGTATTTAGGCCTTTTCTCTGCTAAACATATTTCAAATGTTGTTCTAAACGTTCCCAACTTGAAATTAATTGAGAAATTATTTTCTTTGGTTTCATTTTTTTTAGTGCATAGTTTATATCATTATATATTATTATAGCGACACTTGTACTAAGAAATCATAAAATCCCTTTCACATAATGTTATAGTTCATATTGAGAGCTCAATGCATAATAAATAAGGAATTATATACAGAACAATACATTTAGCAAAGAAAAAGTTTAAATACTGGTCATATTAGCAGTTATAAATTTATTTTCACCAATATCAATTGGCTTCAAGAGACTGTTTTTCACAAGTCTGATGAAGCTTATTGATATCAGTGTATTAGTGTTAGTATAGCATTTAATACTAAGACTAACAGCAACAAATAAGTGAATTAAAACTTAGTTCAATTCTAACAATTTATTAAAGAACAAATAAAACAATGAGTAAAAATCCTTCTTGTGTACAGAGTCAAGTTTGAGAGATTTACTGGTAGGATGGAGAGGATAGCTGGTATATTCTAACTTAGTGATTTCCTGGAGAGAATTTCAGGTCGACATGCCGCCAGGAGCTAGTCTGGAATATATCTGGTCTGCATGCAGCATTCTTGTCCAACTTCCATCTGGCTTACTCTCTAGGCACTTCATTAGTGTTCAAGTGGTACAGCTTTACAGTAGTACTGATACAAGAAGAATTGTCACTTAAAAACTCAATGTGTTGAATGCAGAGAATGTTTTATTCTGTCATTATAAATAATGGGAATGGAATTGTCTGTTTTTTCTATAAATAATATCTTGGAGGAGAGAAACGAGATCTCACAAGATTTATTAATTCAACCTAGCAATTGTTAATTACACTGTTCAACTTGTATCTTTGCTTAGTAAACCTTTTACACTATCCTTAATACAGGGTAACCCAAAAAGATAGAATTGTGTGTTTGTTTTTTTGTTTTTTTGTTTTGTTTTTTTGTGCTGGTAGTCGGCATCAGTAATAGCATATCCCTTAACATACTATTCCACCTCATTCCATCCGGACGGAAGTCACATTCATTTTCCGAATCTGCCCCAAATGATAACCTTTGTTTAAATGTAATATTAAACATATTTAGAAGTCTTTGATTTAAGGAAAATAACAGGTAACTTTAAATGAAAAGGGTATTTTTAGCCATCTTATTGATAAATCCTTATAGGAATGAGGCTCTGGACTTCTCAAAATTCTCAACAAGATGTTAAGAGATATAAATAGAGTGACCAAAAAAAAAAACAGAACCAAAAAATCAGATGTTAAGAGATATAAACAGAGTGACCAAAAAAAACAGAACTGAAAAAACAGAATTTGGGTTCTGTTTTTTTGGGGGGTCACTCTCTACTTGTTGTGTTTCTTCCTATTATTTCTCTGTTAACTCAGATACTCGAGTTTCAACTAATTCATTGTTTCTTTCTGTTTTGGTAAATACAGCTTTGTTTTTATATGCTAATTAAACTTTGAATTTTTTACAATTGATTTTATGGCATGTTGGGTTATTTTGTATCAAAGTGAGTTTAAAAATCAGGGTCTCCTATTATACACAGTATAAAAATGTATCTCCACAATTATCCACAAAGTAATCTATTTAACCCACATAGGAAACCCTAACAGGTATTACCTCACCAGGCCAGAGTGGACCTGGGAGTAATGGCATTAAATGGGGTGACCCCACACTCATCATAATTCCAGAACTGTAGTCTCATCATTGTGTTACATAATCTATGCGGTTGCATAAGATTATTGTCAATCCCATGTATTTCTAAAGGGATGGCCCTTTTCATATCACGGGCGGGACTTTCCATGGAATAGTACAGAAAGCCCGCCAAATTACATGAAGTCACGTGGGAATTGGTTTGGTCCTCAGTTTTCAGTTGGATGTCAGGCAGTGAACATGTCCTGCCTTAACTGTAACTCACTATGCATACGCTCGCTATGTTAGTCAGATATTTAGTTACATGAAATGTATAGTTAAGGAAATAAAAGCTTAAGAAAAATAAGACGGTCTTGTGATTAATGGGTGTCTTGGTAACAAGACTGATATAGAAGAAATGAGCCAAGTGCGACCGACCAAGACGAAGTCACCAAGATGAAGCTGAAGATGTTAGAAGAAGACGTAAGATAGAAAAGATGAACCACAGAAGAATAGAAGAAAGTAAAGAAATGAGAAGGGTATACAACAATTGGATGCAGTTTTGTCATATCCAAGATGACTTATATTTTGGAAGGGTCTTACTCCTCTGTAAGGAATACAATTGGTCTATTCTAGGCCCTGCGGACAGGATAGGGATTTTCCATGGATTCAGTTAGTTACCATTAATACATTTTATGCTAGTATTATTTTATATCATATAGAATTAATTCTCTGGGACTTCGAGATACAAGCAGATCACCTAATCCCGGCCAGGAGACCAGACCTAGTATTGATCAACAAGAAGTGAATCTGTGATCTTGTTAATTTTGCCATTCCAGCTGACTACCAAGTGAAAACTAAAGAAAGTGAAAAGATAGACAAATACTTTGACCCTGCCAGAGAACTGAGAAAACTGTGGCAACATGAAGGTGAAGGTCATACCATTTGTAATTGGTGCCTTTGGAACGACCCCTAAAGCCCTGGAAAATAACTTGGGTGAACTGGAAATTACAGCAATGTTGGGAATCAGCTAGAATACTCAGAAGATTCCTGGAGACCTCTCATCAATCAGACTCCAATGAAAAATCAGCAACTAACGCAGGTGTGAAATACTTGCAAGGAGTGATATAATAATTATCATTAATATAATTATTATAATTATTATTATGCTATGTTTGGCACTCTGTAGTATTAATAATTCCTTCTTTTTTTTTTCGTAATCCTGAGTATTTCTTCCTTTTCACACATTGATACAATGATAAAATACTGTAAATGATCATCACTATCATTATTCACTGAGGCGTAGAATTAATTTTCTGTGATTGTGAAGCTTCTAATTCATTTGCCCACAATGAACACCAAACAACAAACATTATCACTCAGATCAAGAAAAGTCCATAGGCAATTTGTGGTTTTAATATCCAGCTCATCAAATCATTGCATTCCAATCATATTTATTGCATTATTGCAGGGCAGGTGCTGGGGATGAAGACAAGTCTTCAAATCTTGAATAAATAACACCATCTGGCAACATCTGTGTAGTTCAGAAAAATATATATATATATATATATATATATATATATATATATATATATATAAAAGTATTGAGATTGAAGCTGTATTTACCAAGATAGAAAGGAATAATGAATGGAACCTTTATTTTTTTCAGAATAAAAGGTGTATCATAAAAGTGCTCAGTTTGAAGCTGTATTTATAAAGATAGAAATGAACAATGAATGGAACATTAATTTTTCAGAATACAAGGTGTGTCAAAAAATACAAAAAATCTCGATACTTTTTTGACACAACTTATATATATATATAAGGGGCCAGTTTAGTTCAGTTGGTAGAGCACCCGACTAGGAAATGCAAGGTTCTTAGTTCAATACCAGTCCCTACCAACCCTAGCGTATGAGTAGCATAGATTGGGTTATCTGATCTGATCTGTGTGGTAAAGTGGGGAGCTGATGGTAGGTGTGATGCTCCACTTCAGCAAAATCAATCTCCCTCGTCTAGAGCTGGCAAAAAGCATCAAGTATGAAATAAAACAAAACTTAACATACCACAAACTGAATTTCTTATTTATTTAACACCCAATACTTCACACTAAATCCCAAATCATATATATATATATATATATATATATATATATATAAAGTAAAGTCATCAGTGTAGCCTAAAGTTGGTATTAGCCAGACAGTGAGGGAGTCCATCCCCTTTTCACTAGCACTAGACCAAGGAGATTATTTTTAGCATCTGAAGCGGAGCACCACACCTACCATCAGCTCCTCACTTTACCACACAGATGCCCGTGCTACTCATATGCTGAGTTGGCAAGGGCTGGTATTGAACCAGGAACCTTGAGAATCCCAGCCGAACACTCTACCAACTGAGCTAATATATATACTGGAAAAGATAAGGAATAAAACATTTATACATAGTTAGAACGGCTGGTGGAGGACTTCCCAAAACTTTTTTTTATGATCAAATAATAAATGGAAGGCCTAAAATGAGATACAAGGACTTGGGACCTTTGCAAGTGTCTCTCAGGACTCCCTCACCCTGAATCTATGATTTGCTCCCACCTCAAATCTATCATATGGCCGCCCCCACCCGACTATATGTCAATTTTCATTAAGTAGTATTCATAGAAAATATTTGAAACCCATCCTTCAGGAGCCCCCAAGCAAGGTTGCCCCTTTCTCATGGCCGGGGGTGAGGGGCGTGTGGCTGGGTGAATTATGCATTACAGTGAACTAATCTACATATAGTGTCTATAAATTTAAGGAGAGTCTTTAATATTCCAAATATTGTTTGGATAATTAGATCTCTTTTGTTCAAAAATTATGAAGACCGGAATGAACAATGTATATAGCTTTAGTTTTCTTCAAGATAGTCACATTTACATCCGGTACACTTATTCCTGTAAGTTTTCCATTGGTTGGAGCACCTCTGAAACTCCTCTTTTATCGGGCATTAAATTGAGCCGTCATGTTTTTTAATGATCTCCGTATCTTTAAATCTTACCCTGACATAAATTTTCAGTTTAGAAAATAAGAAAAAATTGCACAGAACTATGAGGACTATTTTGAAGCCTTACTTAAAGCAGCAAATATCTCAACTGACAACTGGGAGTTTCAGGCAAGTTACCATGATCATTGGAGGGAGATGATTCATATGGGGAAAAGTGCGTTTGAACAATTCCAGATTGAAAATGAAAAACTTAAAAGAAATGCCCTGAAAGGCCTTGAATTTGAGCTTCATCCTTTGAAAGATGACCACCAAGAACTAAATTTCACTGTCTGTGGAAGGATCTGCATAAATGTCCGAGTAGAGCTGGAAGGAAAAGCCCTTTGAATACTCATGAAATGTGAACATGGTGGATGTATCAAACAGCTACCAACTGCAAGAAACGGTGTAGGTAAATACATACAAGAATATCTTTGGCATTAAATAACCCATGAAAATTAATATGCCATTAAACAAAGAAACCAGACTAAACAGTTATGAAAGCAATAGAGAATGCAATAATGTCAGTTTTAACAAGACTAAAATCTGTTCATGGTGTCGCTGATGGAGGGGTTGGTAAATATATATAAAGATGTCTTTGGATTTAAATAACCCATGAAGTAATCAAACCATACACTCCTTTAAAAAAAGTAGACGTCTCAATTTCTTCTCTACCAGGTGATCACCTCTGCAAGAAACTGTGGGAAAGAATGCAACACAAATTTTAATGCGAACAATATGAAAGATCTATTTGAAAATGTGAACATGGAGGACATTCTATCCTTTTTTGAGAGAAATAAAATTATACCATAGAATATAGACATGAAACTAATCAATACCATACAACATGATCCCCAATGGTGCTAACACATTGTTAAAACCAATTACTAAAAAGTTTAAATATAAATACATAATATATATTATTTCCTAACTGTTAGGCATGACATAACCCCAGACAGGTTGATATGCAGTTAAAATCAATAAACCAACCAACCAACAACAGAAATTGTGTAACAACAGTTTTCTATAAGACTAAATGTGCCATTTACTTTAAATCTCTTGTTCATGGTGCAGTTAATAGCTCTTTCACAAAATGATATTATGAAATAGCCATACTCAAATCCAAGGGGGAAGCCATCACACACACACACACACACGCATGAGCAGAGATTGACACAAGGTCAGTTTCTGGTAATCTGAACATTAGCTACATAAACGAGAGTAACCCCCCCTTGTTTATTAAACTTTGAGGAAGCCAGATGTTTTGGTCTGCCATTTTCATTTCACCGTAAATCAACACTGAAAATACAATTTTTTTAAAATCAATACAACCGCATGTTTTAACACAAAAATATCATAAAATGTGTTCTTAATTGTTATTTGCACATTATTTGAAATGAACTAATTGTTATTAAGAACACATTTTATGATATTTTTGTGATAAAACATGCAGTTGTATTGATTACGGTGAAATGAAAATGGCCGACCAAAATATATGGCTTCCTCAAAGTGAAATAAACAAGGGGAGCTTACTCTCATTTATGTAGCTAATGTTCAGATTACCCAGTTTCTTAAGTGGAGTTTACTATTTGAATTCAGAGTATATGTGTGGGTGGGTGGGTGTGAAGAGGAGTAAGGATGTGTGTGTGCATGCCTGCACAAATACACACACACACACACACAGTCGTCGCCCCGAGTTCAAATCCTGGACATGGTAATTGCATTTCACTCAGCGCTAATACCCTTGGGAAAGGTATGAATCCTACCCTCCCTCCAGCGATGGATAAATAGTAGGGCAGACTAAGCTCATTAACTTTGGTTAGGCAACTGGTCTAGGAGAAGGAAAACTCTGAATTCAAACCTGTTGAACTTCGCTTAAGAAATTGACCTTGTGTCACATCCTGCTCGTGTGGAGGGGTTGGTAAATATATATATATACACACACACACACACACACACACACACACACATATATATGTAAGGAATGCCAAGTAGAATAATGTTTATTTCTTAAGAAATGGAATTAGTAACCTGAGTTCAAATCCTGGTTGAGACTGTTTGCAATTCACTTTGTATTATGTTCTTAGGAAAGGCATGAATACATCTGTTCTTCCCCAGTTATGAGTGAATAGTTGGGCAGACTGGGTTCTTTAGACTTGATTGAGCAACCAATCTAGAAGAAGAAAAACTCAAACCAGCTTTACCTGACTTAAAAACTGACCTTGTGTAAAATCTTTGTAGTGAGGGGAAGATTGGGTAAATACACACACACACACACACACATATATATATATATATATATATATATATATATATATATATATATAACTAAAATATATGCAAGTATTAAGTTTTATTGTAATAAAATATTATATTCAATTAGAAAGGCTAATGAAACAGATAAAAATATTATATAATAAATAAATAGAACTGGAACTTACTCTTCCATCATCCCGTCTTTCATTGCTAAATTTTCCTAATTTAACTATTTAGTTAAAATAGGAAGTAAAGAATAAAATTACAATTATTTTTTCTTGTTAATGATTTCTTTTAAGATTTATCCTGAGATTTTAGATAATATTCATTAAGATAAAACAAACAATTAGAAATCATAATACTAAGCACATATTTATTAAAATCAAAATTTTAATATCAATATGCAAATTAGCCTTCCATTCACACTGTAAACTGCTATTTTGTTGTAATATATAATATTGCATTTATTAGTATGTAGATTACCAACAGTATTAATAATGTAAAACAATTTTATTAATAATTGGGTTTAAAATAAAATAAAATCATGAGAATGTGATGTAAATAACTAAAATTTTACTTGAATAGTAATATAGTTTCGGTTACAGACAGAAAAACACACAATCTCATTATAATAAGATATATATATATATATATATATATATATATATATATAATCCAAAAATCCAGAAGAAATCTTCCTTACAACATAGAATTTTTCTTAAAAGTGCCGTAGTTTGCAGTGCTCAATGTGTGCTTTTATTGTCAGAGTCACAGAGCAAAATGATATAAGTAAAGAATATTAGAGAAGATTTTGATTTTTTGCCTTATAGTCTATTTCAGGAAGCTTAGACCAAGTGTTTAAGGTCCCCAATAATAGGAAGCAAATGATGAATTCTTTATTACTTTTAAGGCAGTTGAAAATAGATTTTTTTTTTTTCCTGTGTTCCTCTGTGTAAGGTAATCAGCCATCGGTCATAAATTATATTCGTCATCCACAGACACCATGTTTCAACATATACGTCTCATCAGTGTGGCTAGAATTAACAGCTACTTCTGGAACCTGACTGACTTTTCAGCAGTCCGACTTCTTTCCATTTGACCATCCCTAGCTGTCAGTAAGAGGTGAACATTTTAACTGATAAATACATGCATCAGTAGATGTATGTTACAATCACCTAGAGAACTCAAGTCTGTAAACAATAGATGAGTAATGCTTGCTTTATGCTAAACCAGTTGAAGTCTGTTAAAGTCGCCTCTAGAGAGCTCTACCGGGCTTTGTAGCATATAATATATATATATTTGTGGAGGGTTGAATGAATACATTCATTTACCTATATATATATATATATATATATATATATATATATATATATATATATATATATATATATAATGAAATAGATAAAGGATTTGAAGATTATCAGATATATCATAAACTTTGGAAAAACTGGAGAGCACATTGTTCAAAACAAGGATAAAAACTATAAAGTTGATTAATAATTCATGGAATATCATCATCTTTTTCATTTTCTTTTTCTCTTCTCTAAATTCCTCCTTTCATTTTTTCATGTTCTCATTCTTTTTCTCTCTCTCTCTCTCTCTCTCTCTCTCTCTCTCTCTATATATATATATATATATATATATATATATATATATATATATATATATCTAATTTCCTTCTCATCAATTCTTCTTCTTCTTCTTCTTCTTCTTCTTCTTCTTCTTCTTCTTCTTCTCAATATTTTTTTTCCTTGCCCTTCTTTTTTATCTTTTTTTTTTTTTCCCAATCCCCCACCTTTTTTTTTCTTTCTCCTTGATGTGTTTTCTTCAGCTAAGAAACGGCTGATATCTGCCCCCTGTAATAAATCTAAAGAAATTAAATAGAAAAAAAACCCCAATAAAACAAAAAAAAACAAAAAACAACCCACAAACCTTCTGCCATTTTTTTTTGGGGGGGAGACCGAAGTTGTGGGCATCATGGCTAATCCTTGACCTTGGTTAGATGACAAATTGCTGGGAGAGACCTCTAACCAATTTTTATCTTTATTTATTTACTTATTCATCCACTCATTCATTTATGCAGGGTTTTTTTTTTTTGGTTAGTTCCTCATAATATTCCCTCAGTGAAAAAGGAGAAGATAAAAAAAATGACCAAAATAATCTCTCCTTCTCTTCTTCTTCATCTTCCTCCTCCTCCTCCTCATTGTCTGTAGAATTTGCTTTTGTCTCACTCCTACCACCAAACAAGGAACTGGCTGTGAGCCAATACTTTTTCATGGTCATCGATTCCACAGACTGAATCAGAGTGCCGATTGCACATTGCCAAATGAAGATTTGGTGTTTGTGAGATAAAACAGCTGTACGAGAAGTTATGACATTTTTCAGACAACTATCATTATCTCCCTTGTTTAGATATCTGATGGTCATAAAATGGAGGATCAGTTTTATATCCCCCTTTTGTGGGTGTTCCAAAAATAACGCTCTCTTTATTCCCAAGAAACTACAGCAAATACAAGAAGCACAAAAACAACATTAAATTGAGACAGTATAATTTTTTTTCTAATATAGTAAAATCATTGTGAATGGATTTTCATTGTAAAATTATTTTCAATGTATGTTCATAGTTAAAATCATTTCCTATGTATTTTTGTAGTAAAATTATCTCCAATGTATTTTAAAATAAAATCATTTCCAATGTATTTTAGAATAAAATCATTTCCAATTCATTTTCATAGTAAAATCATTTCCAATGTATTTTCATAGTAAAATTATTTCCAGTGCATTTTCATAATTAAATCATTACCAATGCATTTTAAATAGTACATTCATTTCCAATTCATTTTCATTGTAAAATCATTTCCAATTAATTTTTTTTTAGTAAAAATCATTTCCAATTCATTTTTATAGTGAAAATCATTTCCAATGCATTTTCAAAGTAAAATCACTTCCAATTCATTTTTATGGAAAAATAATTTCCAATGCATTTTAACCTTGGCATGAAAACCTCTCAGACAAGGAAAGCCTGTTAAAAATTGGCCTAGTGTCACATCCTGTTCATGCAGAGGGGTTGGTAAATACATACAGTACCCATAGCTGGGTTGAGGGGGTGGGGAGAAGAGATGGATACATGTCTTCCTGAAAAGCATAAGCACAAAGTGAAATACAAATAACATTATTAGAGTTTCTTTTTCTTCTGATATAAGTTTCTCATTTTTTTTTGTGTGAAAAAAATCTTAGAATTGAGTAGATTAGTCTTAAATATTATTATTATTTAGTAACACATGTAAATTTGGACTACATGCAAATTTGACTATGTGTAAATTTGGAGTTATTATTGGTTTTTTACTTCTTTTTGTGATTCTCATTTTTTGCAGAGTTAAGTAGAATAGTATATATATATATATATATATATATATATATATATATATATATATATATATATGAAGAAAATGTTTTAAAAAATATAACAGACACAGGATGTTACGATCAAAGGAAATTTTTTTTATATGTCTATACTTAAGTATTTCGGTTTATGATAAACCATCATCAGGACAATGCAAAGAAATTTTGTAAGGGAGAAAAATGAAAAATGTTAAGTGTATGGTGGATGTGTGAATATTCACACATCCACCATACACTTAACATTTTTCTCCCTTACAAAATTTCTTTTGCATTGTCCTGATGATGGTTTATCATAAACCAAAATACTTAAGTATAGACATAAAAAAATTTTCCTTTGATCGTAACATCCTGTGTCTGTTATATTTTTGAAAATATTTTCTTCACATATTGTCAGTTTAATTTCCTCATCGTATTTCCATATATATATATATATATATATATATATATATATAGTGATTGCCACTTCTTCACAGAAGAAGGCCATTTCTACAAAGGTTGGTTGTAAGCACGCAAGTGGCTTAGTTATAAGCCCAGCTTTGCTTTTACAAGTCATGTCGCATAAAAGACACGTGAGACCCCTTGCTTTCACTCATGCACACACATGTTTTTCACGTGGTCGTCTGTCACCATGGGACCACATATGTTTCAAGAGACCAGCCTGTGACAGGCAAGCCCTGCCATACACACTACATATATGGTCAGGCTTGAATTTAAAGTTTTCATCTCCTAAACTGTTTGCCTGACAAAATTTAAAGAAACCAGTCTGCCCAAATATTTACCCATAGCTAGAGGGAGAATAGTTGGATGCATACCTTCTCTTATGATATTAGCACCAATTGATATGCAAACAGCCTCGTAAGTGGCATTTATTTGACTCCTCACAGAGCCAAAATGTGACACAAGGTTGGTTTAATGTGAGGTGTCATATAGAAAGCAAGCTTCCCATAGTGCGGATACAATAAATTAGACGGAGGGAGTCTATCTCCTTTTCGCTAATGCTATACCAGGGATATTGTTACTTCATCTGAGGTGGAGCACCACACCTACCATCAGCTTCCCACTTTTCCACACAGATCTAAGCCATGCTACTCATACACTGAGTTGGTGAGGGCCGGTATTGAACCCAGTTCCTTGGGTTCTGAGCCAGATGTTTTGTGGGAATTCCCCTTCAGGGGCACCTCAGGCACCAAGCAATACAGCCCTTGGAACTGTGCTGAGTACCTTTTAATGAGCATATGGGTAGCACAGGAATCTGTGTGGTAAAGTGAGGAGCTGATGGTAGGTGTGGCACTCCACCTCAGATGCTAAAATAATCTCCTTGGTCTAGCGCTAGTGAAAAGGGGATAGACTCCCTCACTGTCTGGTTAATACTGATATTAGGCCGCCACGACGACTTTACTTTTAAAAAATTAATAATGGAGATTTGGTCTCAATTTGTTTGTAACCAAAACTATGTCACTGCTTACCAAAAATTGTCATTACATAGAATAAAGAACAACCTTGTATTGTATACACTCAAAATTTGAATATGACCACTTTAGACATTCTGAATTGTTTTTTAAGACAAGTTTTAATAAATACATGCCTGGTATTATATATCTATATATAGTTTTTTTATTCTAATAAACATTTAAAGTTTTCTAATCTATAGAGTTTATGAGAAAATTATTTACAAACAAGAAATAGCAATTTTTTCAGCCTAACTAAGAAGTTTACAAATAGATAAATACCTACGATTTTGTGTAAAATATTCAAAATAATTATTTAATTAATAATTAATAGATGCATGAAACATTTATTTGAGGGGAAATAATTAAGTTTCTATTTCAAATTGTTTTTTTTTGCTTTTTTTGTTTTTTTTACCCCTTTAAGAAATTTGATGATTCTACTTACTTATGATACAAATTGAATTTTTAATTTCCCACCCTTCAGAAAATATCTTTCAAAAATAAATTTTTACATTGGGTGGTGCTTTTTGTTTTTTTTGCTAGTAAGTAAAATAAATAATAATATATATAAAGTTTTTAGGAATTACAGGCACTTACCTGATAAATAACCG
This sequence comes from Doryteuthis pealeii, assembly GCA_023376005.1. Taxonomy (NCBI): domain Eukaryota; kingdom Metazoa; phylum Mollusca; class Cephalopoda; order Myopsida; family Loliginidae; genus Doryteuthis; species Doryteuthis pealeii. Next base: position 52,748,440 of record CM042151.1, on the reverse strand, counting down.
CGGATCCAGTTTGACACTTCATTCCTCTTACTGAACACCTTTGACCCTTTTCCAACTGATCTCCCGGGTAGATTCCCCGTTTTGACTTAGTCGAGTGAGAGTTCCGCCCCAGTTCTGGCTCAGTCCTATTTCCTTGGACATCCGGCCAGGGCATGTCTGGATGGGCATGGCACATCAAATGTCTCTGTTCAGTGATATGTTTCTCTGAGATATTCTCTCCACCCCTTTGCAGGGAGTTTTTCTGATTCTTCCACCGAATCAGACAGATTGATACAGCGGCTGTGATGGGTACGGCTACTGTCACCCCGATTAACACTATTCCAATGAGTAAGTGAATATGGATCCTTCCGCTCGTTTGTCGGTGCATGACGTTTAACAAGTTTGATGTCTTGTTACTGACAGTCAGTACCAGGGACATGTTGGTTGTTGCCGACATAACTGGGGTGCCGCTATCCATCACAGCAAATGCAAGTTCATAGGACCCTGAATCCTGGTGGGTGACTACACGTGTGAAAGACAACAGCCCTGTGTAATGATTTATGGTAAATAACTGCTTGTTGTTACCACCTGTAATTTCATACCTGAGAAAGGCATTCTCTCGACTGTCTCGATCGGAGGCTTTCAAAACGGTGATATTACTTGGCTGATGTTGGTAATAAGTAACATCCATTGTGTAAGGGTTAATGCTAGGGAAGGTAAAATACGGGGGGTTGTCGTTTTCATCTTTCACCTCAACAATGACTTTTACTGTGTTGTTTAATGAAGGTATCCCATGATCCTCTACTAGGACCTGAAATTCATAGTTATCCTGAAATTCGAAATCCAGAGACATTACCGTGGAAATCAGTCCGTTGTTCGAGATGATAAAAGGCAAGAAATGCTTGCTGCTGCTCACTAGGGAGTAGCTGAGCTTGCTGCCCGAGCCCTGGTCTGGGTCAGTCACGTTAACATAGCCAACAGGAAACTTAGACTTTTGGTTCTCACTAATACGGAATTTGAACAACTCTTTGGAGAATTGGGGGCGCACATCGTTAACATCAGTTACACGAATAGAGAACTTGCTCTCGCTGAATAAAGGTGGAGATCCTTTATCCTGGCAAGTGATTGTAATCTCATGGTGATCTTGGGTCTCTCTGTCCAATGGGTTCTTCACAGAGACTTTATATTTCTTAGTACCCAAGCTCTGAAGTTGGAATTTGGCATGGTTGAGTTCACACATGACTTCACCATTCTGACCGGCATCATCATCGTTGATTCTGACGTAGGCAATAAAACTTCCGACTGCAATGTCTTCTGAAATCGAAGCAGTGTTCCCTGTTGATGCTGATACGAAATTTACGTCTATAGTTGGGGCATTGTTCTGTTGATTAATCACGTTGACAATAACCATTGCGACAGAACTTAATGGTGGATTTCCACCATCAGTCGCTTCGATATATAACTTGTAGGTCAGTCTCTTGCCTGCTGTAAATTTTTTCAACTGAAAAATTTCGCCAGTTACACTATCTAAATCAAAATAGGACCTTGCAACAGCTGCCGTCTTGGAGCTAAATTGGTAAGATATCTGGCCATTCTTACCGGAATCTAAATCCCTCGCCGAAAGAATGGTCACAGGTGTGGATCTGTCATGTTCATATCTAATGGTAACGTTGTAAACCTTTTGCGAAAAGACGGGCGTGTTATCATTGACATCTGTCACGGTGATATGGACATCCAGAACACTTTGCCTGCCCGGTGAACCTCCATCTTGGGCAATCACCTGCACATCGTATGTATTTTTAACTTCGCGGTCCAATCTCTCAACCAAAGATATACTAAGTTTAGAAATACCATCCACGCTTTTGGACACGGACAAATTAAAAGGTTCGTCAACATTCTTTTTCAGTTGATAATTAATTTGTGAATTCAAAACGCCAACGTCTTTGTCGATGGCATGTGGTATTGATCTCTTGGCCCCTTTCGGAGATTCTTCCGAAAATTCAATGTCAACTTGCTGCTCTGGAAATTCCGGTTGGTGATCATTGATGTCTTTTATTATCACTTTGACTTCCAAGACTTTGATGAACGATTCCTCCTTCCGAATGGCAACGTCTACCATTCTGAAACATTCTGTGTTATATGTACATAGAGATTCGGCATCGAGTGTTTGGGCAGTGTAGAGCTTTCCTGTTTTCTTGGCTATACGAAACAACTGTGAAGTACTTGAGGTGCTCTTTTCCATCTGGCTGTAGGTAATGAGTTCGGCATCATGGGACGACACTTTGTCTGCAACATGAGAATCACTGGCAATGTCTCCTAGATAGGTGCCAGGGCTCTTTCCTTCTTCTACATAGTAGGTGAGGTCAACACCCAAGCATACTGGCAAGGCAGATAAGAAAACTCCCAAATGGAACACCAACATTTTTTTGGTCAGCAATAAAGACAGTTAATGAAAGGGATTGAACTTGATGGGCTAAGATATCCTTAAGAAAACTGTTGCATGATCTGAAAAGAGAATAAAGAAAAAAAGTTTTCATTAGTGACAGCATATTTGTTAATGTGAAGAAAAAGTGGAAGTGAATCCGACAGTATGTAATATTGTGAAAAAATTGAAAAAACACAAGTTCATAAACGAGTAATGTTTATTTCGCCTATGCTGCAGTGTTTCGATCTGTTTCAATGGAACTTCAACAGGGCTTTTGTTAGTTTGAGGAAAAATAAATGTATCACAGAAAATAAGAAGTCTTTTGCTTTGTCGGTCAGTCTATTTAAGATCTGTTGATATATCAACATCTGATTAGGTTGATTTTACTATTATGATTATCTATACTAGTGGGACCTGTGGATATATCATAGTATGATAATTTAATTATTACAATTAATATTAATATTAATATATCTTCTATTACAATTAATATTAATATCAATATTATCTTCTATTACAATTAATATTAATATTAATATATCTACTATTCAACACCTGATTAGGTTGATTTTACTATTATGATTATACATACAAGTGGGACCTGTGGATATACCACAGTATGATAATTTAACTCTTACAATTAATATTAATATTAATATATCTACTATTCAACATCTGATTAGGTTGATTTTACTATTATGATTATACATACAAGTGGGACCTGTGGATATACCGCAGTATGATAATTTAACTATTACAATTAATATTAATATTATATTAATATATCTACTATTCAACATCTGATTAGGTTGATTTTACTATTATGATTATACTAGTAGGACCTGTGGATATACCACAGTATGATAATTTAATTATTACAACATTTGATATGTTTACTTAAGAGCTATTGCTTATAGTTCAATATGTAAAAAAGTACAATAATCATGATTTAACTCTCTCTCCTCACTCTTTTTCTTTCTTTCTTTCTTTCCTCCAATTCATCTTTTGATTATGTTTGATTGAAACAGATTGGCATCACCGCTTCTGCACACTCACCCTCTCTCTATATATATCTTTCTCTTTCTTTAGACTGTTCTCATTCCACTAACTATGACTGAGCACAAGTGTTAAGCTATGTTATATATTCTATGTTATTATCGCCAATGGTCAGGACTGAACCTGTAAACTGAAACAACTGAAGAAGGCACACATTATGTATATAAAAATAAAGGTAAGAATAACAGTCTGAAAAATCCAAATAATCCAAATTATCAAGCTTCATCCCCAAAATTTAAACATAAAATATACCAGGATTTTATTATTTTTTTTATCAAAAGTTCATTTTCTTTTAAATGAAATATAAAGTTAGCAGAGTTGCCTATTGTAGGTATTAACCAAGCAGCAAGGGAGTCTATCCCATTTTCACTTACACTAGCCCAGGGAGATTGTTTTGCAATCTGAGGTGGAGTACCACACCTACCATCAGCTCCTCACTTTACCACACAGATCCAAACTGTACTACTCATTTTCTTAGTAGGCAAATGGCCGGTATTCAACCTAGAACCTTCACTGCATCAACGGTACTCAAAACCTATTCAGAGTACCAACAAAAATCATACTCTATTCACAGTATCAATAGTACTCAGACACTGAGTCCCCCATCATATCTGCAGGAGATATGCTATCTACAAAAGATTTAAAAAAAAAACAATTACTGATAAAATAGAACAATAATAACAATATACTATGATAAAATTTATATGACAGGAGATTTGTTCTTATCATAGATTTTCACAACCTCAGCATATGATTGTTTTCTTTATCTATTATATATACGAGGTAAAATATAAGGAATGAAAGAACAAAACTCAGTCAAAAATGTGTAGTATATTTCACTGGAGTTTTGAACTCGGCTTCTTCAGCATTTATTGAATTATTCGGATCATACAAGTGTTTTATATAAGGGGGAAAAAGGTAGGTGGGTAAGTTTTGTAGTGAGGGAAAGATTTGATTGGTTATAGGGGACATCTTTGGGGAAGATGAGAAGGAAATCAGATGGAAAGAGAGTTTAGGGAGGTAGGTAAAAAAAAATGAATGGTAAGAAATACCTGATAGGGAAGGGGAGTAGCCTTTCTTGGAGAAAGATTTGAGTAGAGGAAGTAGCAAATGGGAGTAATAAAAGGCGGGTGGTTAAATGACTACAAAATCAAAATAAAACCTGTTTTTTAGTATGTGGGTTATGGCCAAGTGGTTCACCAAAGTGAGGGTCAACAGGGGAGGTTAGGTTAGTTGGGGTAGGAAAGAGGATGGATATAAAAGTATGTACATGCATATATATACATATATATATAATATTATCTATTATATATATAATATAATATCATATATATATATATATATATATATATATATATATATAAGATTTTTGGATGTTTGTTTATTTAGAAGCATTGTTGAATAAAGTATATATTAAATTTTTTTACTTGAAGGCACTTACAATGCATGTATCGTATAAAATTTGATACTTTTTCTTATAGAAAATGAACTTGACAAGTGTAATCCCGGCAAAGGATTGCTCGGTGTATAGAATATCGTACAGACTGTTTTGAAACAGTCTGTATGATATTCTATACACCGAGCGATCCTTTGCCGGGATTACACTTGTCAAGTTCATTTTCTATAAGAAAAAGTATCAAATTTTATACAATACATGCATTGTAAGTGCCTTCAAGTAAAAAAATTTATATATATATATATATATACACAACATAAGAGAATGTTCTATGTCATCTTCAAAACCGTTTATCTTAGCGTTCATAATTTTCCAATAATTATAAGAGCACTAATTCTTCATTCAAACATTTTTAAACAAACTGATCAACAAAAGACTCTCACAGTCTCCTTATTATCTGTGATAAACTTTATTTTTCCTTAAATCAACAAAAGCCTTGAAGAAGATCTAAATAGATTGAAACACTGCAGCGTTGGCTGAATAAATATCACTCATTTCATTGAACCTGTGTTTTTTCAAATTTTTCAGTATATTACATACTGTTGGATTCACTTCCATTTTTCTCTTCACACACACATCACACACATATATATATACACAAGGTGTGTCAAAAAAGCATTGAGATTTTTGTACTTGTATTCTGAAAAAAATTAACGTTCCATTCATTGTTCATTTCTATCATGGTAAATAGAACTTCAATCTCGATACTTTTATGACACACCTTATGTATATATATATATATATATATATATATATATATATATATATTGATCTTGTAAGGTTTTCATGTATGCTTTGCATCTTTGTGTTATGAAAAATAGAAACAATAAAAATACTGTTTTTTTAAGCATGAATGGATGGGGAATGTCTGTGTTAAAATAGACTAATATCTAAGAAATACTGTTGACTTACCAATTGTGTCTGAATTAATAGTGTAGATGATATTGCACAATGGAGATATTTATATTCATTGTTGTTAGCCAATTAAGGCAGTAAATTCACTTCATCTTTTCACTTACAGAAAGCACTTTATTGCAATTTGAAATTCCTAGCAATCCTACGCATGCATTTTAGGACAACTATTTGAGTAAAACTTATGAATTGTTTATTTCTGAGTTTGACTGAAACCTTGGACAGAGTCGGAGAACTTTATTGATTATATTTATATATTACTCTAATAAATCAATTTTGAATACCATTTCCTTTCATCTTAATTTTTAGTTGCTTTCATATAGAAAGCCATTTGTGTTGTCAATATATGGTAATGAGGAAGAGAGTAGATTGGATATCATAAACGATCAGCTCTTATTCAGATTCAAATGTATAGATATGCTACTTTAGAAATGGTTTGCTTTGCTTTGCTGGATTTTACGGCATGTCAACCTTTGTTGGGTTATTTTATACCAAAAACATTTTGTTTTGTTCATGCTTGATTGGTTATTCAAAATTTTTAAACTCATGTTTTTATATTTAACCCATAGATGGGACCCTAACAGGTACTACCACACCGTGTCAAAGTGGATCTGGGAGTAATGATGATGAAGAGGTACGCCACACCCCAAAAACTCCGAAATTGGAACTTCACTATTAGATTCAGTTTACTTTAGAAATGGAAACTATGAATAAGATAGAAGAACCACTATACACACACACACACACTCATACATATGCATATGAACATAAACACACATACACATACACACATGCACACACATATACATCCACAAATATGCTCACATACATAAAAACATAAACATGCATAAACATGTGGAGTTGTCTATTGTTGGTATCAGCCGAACAGTAAGGGAATCTATCCCCTTTTCACTAGCACAAGACCAGGAAATTTTTTTTGCATCTGAGATGGAGCACCACACCTACCATTAGCTGGTCACTTTACCAGACATCCAAGCTATGCTACTCATGCGGTGAGTTGGCGAGAAGCATTTCCTAGGCAGATGCTCTACTGACTAAAGTAAACCGGCGGATTTTTCGTGACCACAACAATTTTACCTACTTTGACTTGAGAATAATTTATATATACATATATATATATATATATATATATATATACATGTAAATGCTTGATTATGGTTATAAATTTGTTACTATAAATTATTCATGAAATAAAAATTCATCTTCAACACACTTGTACATATATATATATATATATATATATTTTTTTTTATATACATATATATATATATATATATATTTTTTTTTTTATTTCAATGCATCTTTGCCTACCGTTACTTTCATTCTTACTTTTATCTCTTTATATTTTTTATATAATTAACTATATTTAACTACCCAAAACTTCTATTATCGTAACATACACAATCTGTATTTTTTAAATACTCTCAAACCAAATTAAACTAGTTATTAAATAATTTTAAATTTTCAACTTTTAACTATTAATACGACCCATAACATATCTTTTATTAAATAATAATTGAAAAAATAATTCCCATAAATTAATCCAAATTTTTAATTCAATAATCAAAAACCGTTCCTGATCTACGAAAATGTAAACAAGCGTTCCTCTACTAAATTTAAGTCCCATTCCAACGGGTATGTTTATAACACCAAAGATTAATCGTAAACTCGATTAATTTAAAAGTAACCTTGAAGAATCTATCGATGAAACTCGAGTAGGTTACTCATTTCCATTCTTAAATAAATATATATATATATATATATATATATATATGTATATATATATATAAGGTACTGTGGACATGGAGTCAATGGTGAAATCACATAGGCGAGAAACTATCAGTAACCAGGTGCTGTTGACTCCATATCAACACTATCTTAACTTCGATATAAATGCTGTATCCATGATATTAAACACAGTTTACTTATTAATAAAGCACCCATAATATCTATATGATATCAATATATATATATATATATATATATATATATATATATATATATATATATACATGTATAATATAATATAATAAAATAAATATATAAAGGTTTTACATATCTATTTATTAGGTGACAAAGGAACATTCACAACCATATTGGTTTCATGCAAGACAATCATCAGGTGAAGATGTTTCAAATGCAAGGAAAATCAAAAAAAAAATTTTAAAATTCAATAGAATATATATATATATATATATATATATATATATATATATTGTTTGAAATATATAGTTTGAAATAGATATTGTTTATAAATCACATAGGCAAGAAACTGTCAGTAACTAAACACTGCTGTCTTTATGTCCATGCTACCCTAACACACACACACACACACACATATATATATACATATGTGTGTGTGTGTGTGTGTGTGTGTAAATTGAATTAAGCAATAGAAATCTCCATCACCCTGTCCTGAGTTTAAAACTATGATTGAATTGGCCTCCTCAGGTTATCTTCATTCATTTTCTTTCTGTTTTTATTGTTGTAGTTGTTTTGTTTGTTACTGTGCATCATGCACAGCCGATAGGAAGGCTAGGTTATGACAAGCACTCATGTCTTCAAGAATACATCCTGGGCATCAATCAAAATATCCAGTAAACCTTTTTTTATCTTTTATATCTTATCATAAAAAAAAACTCTAAGAAGTAGGTTAATATGAGAAATCTGCTCCGGAAGGAAGCTTGGTCGTTATCTTGTCATATTCAGACTCATATCTTCAAATGTGAAAGTTTTGTATATTTTTTGGCAGTTTTTCTGTGTAATAATTACACACACACACACACACACACACACACACAGATATACATATATATATAGTTTGATTTTGTTTGCCTTTCATTTCATGACAAGTTCTTCCCAAAATGGGGACCTCTTTTTCTCTATCATTTTGTTTTTTTTTTTTGTTTTTTCTCTTTTCTTTTGTTTTCGTTTGTTTGAGCATATCTTACTTTCTTCTGTTGAAAATCTCTATCAAGCGTCTCCCCAGAGTATCTAATAATCCCTTTACTTCCTGATAATTTTTTTTTTTTATCTAGTTTCTTCCGTTAGAAAATAGCTGAGTGGTTACATCATTGGACTAAAGGCTACAAACTTTATCATGTTATTCTCTGTCTGCATTAGAGAAATTTGCATGTCTGATGTTAGGAAACAGTCCAATTACAAAAACTAAACTAGTATTTGCAAGAACAACTACTACAGAATACCTAAATGGTTTAAATAGTCAATGAGGAATCCCTAGATTCATTCTACAAGCAGTAGTGTGGAGTATAGTGAAAAGTTCTCAGCCTAAGACTGGAATATTGAAGTCAGTCAGTATACTGTTGGTTTGGACAACAGTAACTGGCTAAGCACAACTGAACTAGTGCCCAAGACAGCTGGTACTTATGGTACTCAAGAATAGTCTATTCATGTATTTTGGGTGATTCTATTCCTTGAGTCTTGACAGGCTGCTTGGTTTCTATGATGTTATGAGGCTTCATAAATACTCTAGAATTCTACAGTAGGATTGCAACAAGGTTAGATCTGTATTGAGTTACAATTACTTGTTGCCTTGTCTTACTAATTTGATGGTAAATGGAACTTAGTATGATTATTCTACAATGAATTGTTACATAATTATTTAGTAGCCTATTCTCCTCTTCCGGTTTGCCAGCACAAAGAGTTTAAGAAAGTCAGATTTTAGTTAGGCACTGAACAGGATGGTCACAGTGGCAATCTATCTGTTGAAACTAAATTGTGTTTCTTGATCTGGATCTTATAGAATAATAAAGAGCTCTAAGAAAAAGAACAAAGTCTTGTGTTTGTTCACTAAGAACAATCAAACAGCCAAGACACTGAAGTCTTCCCAGAATAACATCTACCCGACCAGATCCAGAGATAGATCCATCTAAGAATAGCATCTAACAGAAATGATCCAGAGATAGGTGCATCTAAAAATAACATCTACTCGACCTGATCCAGAGATAGGTCCATCTAAGAATGACATCTACCAGAACTGATCCAGAGATAGATCCATCTAAGAATGACATCAATCAGGCCAGATCCAGAGATAGATCCAGCTAAGAATTACATCTACTAGCCCATAGAAGATAGCAGAATCCAGACATAATATAACAGGCCTAAAGATAACAGATACAGAAGATAAAATTCAGCTACTCAGGACAAGGTAAGTATAAAGAAGATAAGTATATCTGTATACAACCATGGGTATACTCTACAAAATACTACAATATATGAGAATGGCTATACAACAGAATGACCAGGAACCATAAAATGTATATATTTAACACACGTGGCACACCTTTTCTCAAGTTTCTTAACTTTTTAAAAACAAAGAACTCAATAAAATTTTTTTTTTTAAATTCCTATTTCGTTAACCCATTTCCTTGTGCCAAATCACAGCTATACTTAGTTTTATGGGTTGCCTCAAATGATATAAGTATTTACCAAACCCCTAACACGAGTAGGATGTCACAAAAGGTCAATGTCTTAGGCAGAATTTAACAGGTTTGAATTCAGAGTTTTCCTTCTCCTAGACTGGTTGCCATACCAAGTTTAAAGAACCCAGTCTGCCCTACTATACACCCATAGCTGAAGGGTGAATAGTTGGATTCATACTTTTCCCAAAGGTATTAGGGAAATGCAAACAGCCACATCCAGGATTTGAACTTGGGTCAACAAGTCCATTTCCTATGACCCTAACCATTACACCACACACGTTCATACCCTAATATAATGATTGCTCAATCTTCACAGATGATTGCCATTTCTTGATTCTCCAGCAATGTCTTTGTGAAATGCAATCAGTCTCGTCCAGGATTTGAACTTGTCCTGTCATTCCTATAGTTTATGAGGAAGGTTCTTTGATATGTACCACCTACTTCAACAAACATCAACCAATTTAATTCAACAAACAAACCAAACCAAACCAAACCAAACCAAACCAAAAAATAAGGTTTGGTGGTTGGTTTTGAAGGCCATCACAGTGCAAGTGTAAAGAAAAATAAGGTAAATATGGTGTTGTTTGTTATCCTGTAATTTTTTTATTCTTAATATTTCGAGATAAAAATCTGTTCTACGAAAGATTTCCGAAACTAAAGCTGTTGCTAGTGACCGTCCATTTTTTCTTTACACTTGTATTGTGATAGCTTTCAAAACCAACCACCAAATAAATATAAACACAATTCTTCAAGCAAATTATAAAACACTTTTATCAAAATGATATATCCGAGTTAAGGGATATATTATGAAATTGGTAGTAAGGTATATTATCGCAGTAGTAGCTGGTGCATCGAGTAGCAGTACCTCTTACAAGCAGTCATGGTAGTAGTCTGGCTAGTAGGCTAGTAGGCTTAGGCTTAGGCTCTTGTACCACCACAGTGTCGAATATTTATAGAGGACACTGTCCAATCAGATTATAGTGAGGGGATACCAAGGTATTTACATATTCATTACATCACAAAAAAATAAGATTTGGCAATAAATAGCCCACAAGTTTGATATGCCATTTAAAGAAATAAATAACCATCATGTTTAAAATGAATATCTATTCAGCTCCCCACAAACCCAAAATATGGCACAAGGTCAAAAGATTCCACCAACAAATCTGTTTACATCAATTTTACGATGCCTATAAATATATACTTTACTGCCCTGATAAATTTTTAGGAGATTAATACATTTTCTTTTCTACATACACAAAATTGTTTGCTTTTTACTGTATAATGATAACCCTTAAGGGGTTTTTCCGTTCTCCAATACCTTACTATTTTTTAATCGGATTTCTTACTTTTCATCTCATGAAAATCCTTTTTGAGAGTCTTTCAGAATCTGATAATACCCCTGATAATTCTTGGACATTTTTTTTGGTGCTGAAGCATTTTTTCTTTCTTTTTTTTTTTTTGACCTTATTTTTGATTTCTTGCTTAAATCCATATTGAGTACTTTCTCATTCCATCCATCCATTTTTGTTTCTGTGTTTTTTTAAAAAAAAGAAAAAGATGGCTCATAAAAAAATGTTTGAAAAATGATGTCCCTTTTCTTCATGCATGCATTGGCCAAAAGGCAGATCATCTCCAGATTCCCCCCCCCTTTATTTTTTTTTATAATGATGAAAATAAAGGATGACATTGCTTAGGTACACATTCCTTTTCTTTTTTTTAATACTAGACTTGTAACAAGCAGTTTTAGAGGCTTATTAATACATAGGCTTTTTAGTTAGTTTATCTTTCATCTTATTATTGTTGCTTTTTTATTGCAATGCTCAGATATTTTTACATTCTACAATCGTTAAGTAAGCAGTATAGACTGAAAAGAACTAAGTAATCTCCAATGAGATTTGAATTCTCATTCCTTCTTCTCTTGTTATATACCCCTTTCTCATCATGATAGAGAGAGAGAGAGAGAGAGAGTATCATCAGAGAGATATTGACAGATACATAACTTACTTACTGTTCTTCATCTTAGACGCCATGCTGGATTCTACTTTGTCTAGTCTTCTCTCCGGCTATGATGTGTACATCTATTCTGGCTGTTTCATCTTTCTCTTGCTTGGCCGGTCTTCTAGCTAAGGCATACTTAATTAATTAACAATGCTTGTTGCTTTTCAAAGCTTTATTTGCCTTTTGTAACTAACTCAACATGCAGAGATGACAGCCGAAGTAAGACACATCTACCCTACTTCACATCTAGGCTGCAACTGACTTAACTAAATCAAAATCACATGACGTGCTAGATTTCAACTGTCCAGTGATTTTCCATACCTTGGTATGAAAAAAAATGGACCCGCAGAATTACAGGGTGTTGTCAATAATTTATACTACCACATAGATTATGCAACATTCTTTACTGTCTTGATAATTTTTTATGGTAACAGTCTTCTTCTATAAAGCATGGAAATAGTTTCAAGAGCTTTAAATTTGATTCATTTGTAAATGTTTTATTGTAAATATAACTATATTTTCAATATTTCATTGCATTTAAAAAAAATATAATCCTTTGAGGAACTCTTTCTCTGAAGCTTCCATCTCCTCTTTGTTGCTGAAGTGCAAATATTACAAAACTTTCCACTTATCCTTGTATAACCCTTTGAAGAACTCCTTTCCTGAAGTTTCCATCTCCTCTAATTATTTCTTTGCACACAGTTATATGGTTTCAAGTATTCTTATCTAATAAAAAATAATTTATAAAAAATCATATAGTTTCAGGTAACTATTCCTATTTACAGTCCATAGCACCATTGAGGCATATTTTGTGTTTTACACAGAAGGTTTTAGTGCTAGTTTAAACCCATTATATCATTGAATATTTTATTTCCAAATATATGGTCAATTTTCCTGCTCAAATCCTACATACACATGTTCATTTACTGCTAAAACTGTTACTAAAGAGTGACAAGGTTTGATATACATTTTCATATATATCTGAGATTGAAAACACCATTAATGTATTTACCCAACCCCTCTACCATAGATAGAATGTGACATAATGTAAATTTTTAAGCAGAGTAAAATTGATTTGAATTCGGAGCTTTGAATGGTTACCTAATAAAGGCTAAAGAACCCAGTCTTACCAACTATTTTCCTATAGCTGGAAGGAGACCATGTGAATCATGCCTCTCTCAAGAGCCTTAGCGTGAAGTGAAATGCAAACAGTCTTGTTCAAGATTTGAACCAATTCCATTTTCTATGACAATAACCATTACACTAAGAGCACCATTAATTTATTCATGGCAAGTGCTGCTATTTATTATAACTTATAACACTATGCTGAAATGAATTAATCCAAAGTAATGTAAGCAACCCGAGTCCTTTGTTTATCAAAAAGACTTGATTCAGCATTAAATGACCAGATAAAATGGTTGATACTTAATTGGGTGACCACTTAAGCAACATCAGGTACTATAAGCAACCTGAGTCCTTTGCTTATCAAAATGAGTTGATTCAGCATTAAATGACCAGAAAAAATAGTTGATACTTAATTGGGTGACCACTTAAGCAACATCAGGTACTGTAAGCAACCCAAGTCCTTTGTTTATCAAAATGACTTAATTCAGCATTAAATGATCAAAGAAAATGGTTGATACTTAATTGGGTGGCCACTTAAGCAACATCAGGTACTGTAAGCAACCCAAGTCCTTTGCTTATCAAAATGAGTTGATTCAGCATTAAATGACCAAAGAAAAGGGTTGATACTTAATTGGGTGACCACTTAAGCAACATCAGGTACTGTAAGCAACCCAAGTCCTTTGCTTATCAAAATGAGTTGATTCAGCATTAAATGACCAGAAAAAATGGTTGATACTTAATTGGGTGACCACTTAAGCAACATCAGGTACTGTAAGCAACCCAAGTCCTTTGTTTATCAAAATGACTTAATTCAGCATTAAATGATCAAAGAAAATGGTTGATACTTAATTGGGTGACCACTTAAGCAACATCAGGTACTGTAAGCAACCCAAGTCCTTTGCTTATCAAAATGACTTGATTCAGCATTAAATGACCAAAGAAAAGGGTTGATACTTAATTGGGTGACCACTTAAGCAACATCAGGTACTGTAAGCAACCCAAGTCCTTTGCTTATCAAAATGACTTGATTCAGCATTAAATGACCAGAAAAATGGTTGATACTTAATTGGGTGACCACTTAAGCAACATCAGGTACTGTAAGCAATCCAAGCCCTTTGTTTATCAAAATGAGTTGATTCAGCATTAAATGATCAAAGAAAATGGTTGATACTTAATTGGGTGACCACTTAAGCAACATCAGGTACTGTAAGCAATCCAAGTCCTTTGTTTATCAAAATGAGTTGATTCAGCATTAAATGATCAAAGAAAATGGTTGATACTTAATTGGGTGACCACTTAAGCAACATCAGGTACTGTAAGCAACCCAAGTCCTTTGCTTATCAAAATGAGTTGATTCAGCATTAAATGATCAAAGAAAAGGGTTGATATGCCATAAAACAAAACAACCAAGCAACTAAGTTCAAAACAACAACAATAAATATCCCAAATCATGTACAAACTTATCTCCAATATGCAGATATCTTTGTTTAAAGTTATTCCATTATACTATTATCATTAGTATCAGATATCACTGATCCTGAAAGTGTGGGTTTATGGTGGATAATAAAATAGCACTCAGTCCCTAAAAAAAAAAAAGAAGCTGGCTTACTGGTTCAAAGGATAAAAATGATTATACAGATCCATTGTAAGTCAACTCTAATCTAAATTGAATCAGCATCTGTATTGAAAACAAACTAACAATCTAAACTTTAGTAAAAACATCAAATCTATCTGATCATTCCATTAAAAGAACGTCTGTGAATGGTTGCTATCTCTCTATACATATATAAAGTTGTGTGTATACTGGGCTTGCACTGTATTATAAAATAGTGGTCAGCCTAAAATATCAGGTTTATGAGTACAAAGTGTATAGACAATAACATCTAGAATTAGTCATCATCATCATCATCATCAAGTTGTGCTTCCTATGACTTTTCCAGAAATGCTTGGGAGAAACTCCACAGTAACCTGCAATCCCTCAAAAACTTCAATTTCGCTTTCTGTCTGTCTGCCTGTCCGTCTACTTAATCAAGGTATATATACTAAAAATCAATCAATCAATCAATCAATCTCTCTCTCTCTCTCTCTCTCTCTCTCTCTCTCTCTCTCTCTCTCTCTCTATCTATCTATCTCTATCTATCTATCTATCTAAGTATGTATCTCTTTCTTTCACCCAGTTCATCTATCTACTTAATCAAGATATGCATGGTAAAAATCTATCTATCTATCTATCTATCTGTAGATATATCCTTTTTTCTATCCTTCTTTATCAGTGTTTTGATCTCTCTTTCTATCTGATCTATCTAATTTTTTGTCTGTACATATCTATTTCACTTTCTGTCTTTGTCTGTCTGTCTACTTAATCAAGGTATGCTTGGCAAAAATCTATCTATCTATCTATATATATATATATCTATTTCAGAGATGGACATTGATAAAAAAAATTCATTAGGAAAGAGTATGGTGCATTCAGGAAGAGGGTTAAGGAAGTCATTGCCAAAAGAGGGGAAACTTGATGTTTCTTCTCCTCCTCCTCCTCCTCCTCCTCATCATCATCATCATCATCATCATCATCATCATCATGTCATGCCAACAGCACAGATTCCAATGACTCTCTCCCAACACATCCCTATCAGTCATCTCTCTATGCAAATTCTCCACCTAGCATCCAATGTCTGAACATTTTGCTGGATGGCCATGTGTATGTCTCCATGTGTAGGTTGGTTAGTAGGTTCTTTCATAGCATGTCAATCCTTGTTGGGTTATTTAATGCCAAAATCATGATTCTTCTGTCTAAGCAATTATATGGTTTCAAGTAAATATTCTTAGCATTTGCAAATCAGAAATCATTAATAACTTGGTTAACTTTAAAACCTTTTTGATATAATTTTTGGGTTAGTTGGGCAAAAATGCCTTTATAAACCAATTCTTAGTAGTAGGGAAGCTCTAGAACTCATTTTACAGACAAAAATAGATTACAAAAAGTCGCCATTTTTCGCAGACCCCCTCAAATTTGGAGAGCTAAAAATCAACAACTCCACCAATTTTTGGAATTGGAAGCTCAAATTTTGGGGATTGTCTAAATTTAACATAATCCACAACTAGAAAAAATTTCAGAAAAATTGAAGGGGTTGGGTGACAATTTTACATTTTTCTAGATGAGTAGATATTTTGATTCCTTTCTGTGATATCTTCATGAAAATTTACCTTTAAATTAATAAACAATGTATATAATAATAATAATAATAATAATAATAATGATAATAATAATAATAACATTATGAGCTTTCACTTATTTAATTTAGACATTCCAAGTTTTTGTTGGCGTGGGAATTGTGATAACAGAAAAGCTAGAGAAACGTGTCTTGAAACACCTGTTTATAAGTGGTTCGAATTGTTTTAGAGTTATTTGGTAATTTCCAATGACTCAGTAGGTTTCAGGTGTCCATTAGTAATAGGTTGACTACAGAGAATTGTTTCTGTGTGTTTGATGGGGGATTAGGTGGGGGTGGGGGTAGCAAAGATTCTGGATATCAATTAGAAATTTACAGACGAAAAAAAATGTCTGCAAACCTTCCATACAAAGACATAATCTCATTTATCTAACAAAAAGAAAGAGTATATATATATATATATATTATATATATATATATATATGTGTGTGTGTGTGTGTGTGTGTGTGTGTGTGTGTGTGTGTGTGTGTGTAATATACATACATACATATATATATACACATATATATATATGCATATATATATATATATATACCTTTGTGTATGTATGAATATATTCATGTATGTGTGTGTGTGTCCATGTGTGTATGCAAGAGTATGTATGAATACATATACAAAGATATATGTGTCTGTGCATATATATATATATATATATATATATATATGTATGTGTGTGTGTGTGTGTGTGTGTGTGTGTGTGTGTGTGTATGCATGTGTGTATATGAATGTATATATATGTGCATGTGTTTATCTTGTATATATATTATATATATATATATATATATATATACTTTCAATAAGAAAGAAGACCATCATTTGGCTATCATAAATTTATTTTGCCCAGAACTCAATAAATGAGGTAAGTCTCATCAGACAGCCAGCTACAATTATATAGCTGTCTGTCTGATGAGACTAAGTTCATTTATTGAGTTACCGGTTGAAATAAATTTATAATAGCCAAATAATAGTTTGTTAAGTTTTTCTTTCTTATTGAAAGTACAAATATTGCTCAGTATATAATTAATTTATCAATTATCATACATTGAGCTATCTAAGGGATTTATAAAAATTATTGTATAAATCTATAAGTATGCATTAACATGAGTATGCATTGTGGATCCCAAATAGAATTATCCCCAATATACCAGTCAATTGGATACTTTTACCTTTATATATACACTAGAAGTGGCTACCCGGCATTGCCTAGATAGTGGGGGAGGTAAAACAAATTAGTCTCACAAATCCATTATTATTGAATCACGAGTTGGATATTCGTAAAATCCCTATATAAAAAAAAAAGATGTTGCGTTGATCCAGCCACTCAGGAAACAAAAATTAATGTCTACTATTTAAAATATTAAATACAAAAAAAATTCCATGCTCTTATCATTTAAATTTTATTTTTTAAGTATCTTCACTAATATAAATCAAACCTTCATTTTTTTGGCTCAAAAACCAAGAACTGGTGATATTTAATGTGCATATATATTTAGTTTGTCATTAATTGTATTATTTTCGAAGTTTCCTCCGGATATACACATACACACAACTGCCCTTTATATATGTATAGATAGATGTATATATATTATAAAAAGTAGGTTTTATATGACCTTAAGTAATGCAGTATTGGAAAACAGATGAATAGATAATATATCCTTTTATTAGACTAAACTAAAACTGGTACAAGGTCACAATTTCTGGAGCACCCAATGGTAGCTGAACATGCTAATCAGAATTTGTACAAAACAGAATTTGTACACACAAAACAGTCCTTCATGTGTAAATATCTGAAGAAGGTAGTTAACACTTACAAACATGCTGGAATTGCAAGTATATCTAAAAACAGTGTCATTGCACGGGGGGAAGATAATTGTTTGAAAAAAAAAAAAGGAAAAAATAAAAATTATGTTTTTTCTGCAGCAATACTGTGCACGTTCTACCTGTAATCTGCAAGTTTTTTTAATTGCTTTTGATTTTTTTTTTACCCCACCCCCCTTTTGTAGTTGTTGCTTGGTTCCCTTTTACTTTGTATAAATAATGGTTTGTTTCTTTTTCCTATCCGAAATCTGTCTGCTTCTATGTATTGAAAAGGTCCCCTTTTATAAAAATGCTCACTCTGGTTTTATTCTTATTCTATCTTTATTCTTTTTTTTTTCTATTTTTTATTTTTTATTTGCTCCTCCAGAAGTTCTATATCCAAACGCCACATTAACTCAATTGTTCCCCAGCTTCCTTCCAGTAACTGCACAGCTAACAACATCTTCATCACCATTCCTTTATAACTGTCATCATCTTTTTTCAGGAAGCTTCTCGTCTTTTTCTTTATACCATCTATCTGCCTCTTTCTCCCCCGTCTATCTAACTGATTGTGCCAATTTTCAAAAGAAATCATCTGCACCTTAACCCTTTTACATTTCAATTCAGTCTCTCAGCTGAGACGATAGACCTGTTTTGGGGTTTGGTTTTTTTTTCACTAGAAGAGTAGCAGCAGTGAATTTTGAACTCTTCAGATGCAAGAGTTAGAAAACTGATACAGCTTCCATTTTTTTCAGCTAAACTGCACAACACAAATCTTAGTATGATTCTGTGTATATTTGACAGAAAAAAAAATGTATCTGGTATTTCGTGATAAAGGTTTAGCCTTTCACATTTCAGTTTATTCTTATTCTGAGACAATAGACCTGGGTTTTTTTTTTCAATATACTTTTGAGAGAAGAAGAGGAGAGGAGGAGAATTGGAACTTTCCAATTATAAGAGTTTAAAAAAGCTAATGCATCTTTTGCTTGTCATTTGAATTGTGCAAGATATTCATGACCAATGAAGAATATTTTAAAAGAGCAAACTTGGCTAGTGCTCTATAAAAGGAAGCAACCCTTTCACATTTCTGCATGCTTTCAGTGTATTGAGACGAGAGACTTTTTTTAATTTCTTAGTTGAAGAGCTATCCACATGAAAAAAAATCAAGGAAAAAAAATTATTTTTTATCCAAGGTGAATTTCAAAGCAAAATATTGGTTTTCTTGCCAGTTTAAGAAGGATGAATTTGGTTTGTACATTTTAATTTATATATGTTCTTCATCCAGTTTGTATATATATATATATATATATTATATATATATATATTGCATAGTGCTCCTTAAAACGGATGGAGAACTCCCTTTAACCTAATATGTTTATAACAGTAAAATTCCATTTCTAAAAAGTGGATGTGTAGATGGAGCAGTAGTAAGAACTCTGACTGATTTGTCATCAGTCAGGTTTTGATCCCAGTCTGAAACAACCTGCCTTGTCTAGTAACATTGATGAGCAGTCAAACGGCAAAACAGGATTCTATGTGAATGACTAAATATATATATATATATATATATATATATATATATATATGTTGGTATTTTGTATTGGAGAAATCAAAATAAAGAGCTATATTTATTTACTATTGTATATAATACAATTAGAAGGTGTCTATTACCATTGGTAGGAAATGGACACAGCAACCCAAGTTCAAATCCTAGACAAGGCTGTTTGCATTTCACATAGTGCTAATACCCTTTGGAAAGGTATGAATCCAACTATTCTCCTTCCAGCTATGGCTAAATACTCCGCTTAAGAAATCAACCTTTTTTCACATCCTCATGCAGAGAGGTTTGGTATATATATATATATATATATATATATATATATATATATATACATATATATTATATCTTGTACCAGTGTGCCACAGGGCATAATTTGTGCACAACTAGTTTAAACTACAGAACATCTCTTAGAGCTTATTATGGCTGCATTCAATTAGTTATAGTATTTGTAAAATATACAATAATTTAGTGATATATAATGTTCTACTTATCAATTTATAAGTAAAATTACATGTTAGTTATATTTATGGACCATATGTTTATGTTAATGCAAATGCTTATTATGGCCCACAACTAAAGATTTACAATGCAAAATATTGATAAATCGTATATAACATTGAGAAGAATTTTCAGCAAGTAATTATATTGCATACATTGCCTCTTATTATGATAACTAATGCTAATGTAAATACTGCACATGACAATATTATTGCACATGTTAATAATAATACTATCTGCAATAAAATGATTGTTAGGGTAACATCATTAGTGAAGCGTAAGTGAATGAAATCGATTGTGCTTATTGAAGTTATTCTTGTTTTCATAAACAACTTTAGGTTTAATAAAAAGATGTAGAGAAATATTTGAGTTGGTTAAATCTCAAAAAGTATGTCCTAATAATTGTAAGGTTACTTATAAAATTACATTAAAAATTAACTATTTTATTCATTTATCTATTTGGCAATTACATTCATTGTTGTCTGTTTGTTTGTTTCTTCCTTTCTTTCTTTCTTCCTTTCTTTCTTCTTTTCTTTCTTTCCATCTTTCTTTTATTGTTACCTGTTTTGTTCTTCCTTCCTTCCTTTCTTTCTTTCTTTCATTATCATCTTTTTGTTGCTTTCTTTCTTCTTTCGTTTTTTTATTTCTTCCTTTCTTTTATTATTGTCTGTTTCTTTCTTTCTTCTTTGCTCTTTCTTCCTTCCTTTCTTTCTTCTTTTTTTCTTCCTTTCTTATCTTCTTTCTTTCTATCTTTCTTTATTGTTACCTGTTTGTTCTTCCTTCCTTCCTTTCTTCTTTCTTTCTTTCTTTCTTTTATTATCATCTTTTTGTTGCTTTCTTTCTTTCTTTCTTCTTCCTTTTTTATTTCTTCCTTTTTTTATGTCTTGGAACTTTCTTTCTTTCTTCTTTGCTTTTATTCCTTCCTTTCTTTCTTTCTTTCTTCTTTCTTTCTCCTTTTTATTTTCTTTCTTTCTATCTTTCTTTTATTGTTACCTGTTTTGTTCTTCCTTCCTTCCTTCCTTCGTTCTTCTTTCTTTCTTTTTTATTATCATCTTTTGTTGCTTTCTTTCTTTCTTTCTTCTTTCCTTTTTTATTTCTTCCTTTCTTTTATTATTGTCTGTTTGGAACTTTCTTTCTTTCTTCTTTGCTTTTATTCCTTCCTTTTCTTTCTTTCTTCCTTTTTATTTTCTTTCTTTCTATCTTTCTTTTATTTGCTGTTTTGTTCTTCCTTCCTTCCTTTTCTTTCTTCTTTTATTATCATCTTTTGTTGTTTCTTTCTTTGCTTTTTCTTCTTTCCTTTTTCTTTCTTTTCTTTATTATTGTCTGTGTGGAACTTTTTTTTTTGCCCTTTCTTCCTTCCTTCCTTCTTTCTTTCTTTTATCGTTGCCTGCTTTGATTTTCCTTTCTTCCTTCTTTTCTCCCTTTCTTTCTTTTTTTTCTTTTGTTATCATCTTTTTGTTGCTTTCTTCCTTTCTTTCTTCTTTTCTTCTTTCTTTCTTTCTTTCTTCTTTTATTGTCATTTGTTTGGTTCTTTATTCCTTTTTCCTTTCATTCTTTTAAAGTCTTTGTCCTTTCCTTCTTTCTTCCTTACATTCTTTCTTTCTTTCTTTTATTATCATCTGTTTGTTGTTTTCTTTCTTTCTTCCTTTCTTCCTTCGTTTATTTCTTTCTTTCCTTTATAGTCATCTGTTTTGGTTCTTTCTTTCTATCTTTCTTTGTCTCTAGTTAGTGCTTTCTTTCTTTCTTTCTTTTTCATGTATTCTCTCTCTCCTCTCTCTCTCTCTCTCTCTCTCTCTCTCTCTCTCTCTCTCTCTCTTCTCTCTTCTCTCTCCCCTAGCTTTATTGCTCTCTTCTCTTCTTTTTACCTCTTCTTATTCTTCTCTTCTTTTTACCTCTTCTTTCTTTCTTTCTTTCTTTTCAGCTCTTTCTAACTTTGTGTTCCTCCCAATTTAGTTAGAGGAATTTCAAATCATCTACTTATAGTACTCTTCACAATACTTGCCAGAAAGTTAGCTTTCCTTGAAACATGTGCTAGTCCTGAACTAAATTATTAAACGAGCTTATTCATCATCTTGGACTGTTTTGATTGGTATTTTAATTAGTATCCAATCATTGTCGAGGACATTTAGATAACCAGCCAGTTAATTCAGTCTGTCATATGATATAGGTCAAAATGAACAGAGAGACAGAGAGAGAGAGAGAGGTAATCTGGGGGCAGATATTCTGGGTGTGCTAGGCAAGAGTAGTACACCCCCAGGCAAATCCCCAGGGTAGGCAACCATTAAGTCCAGGAGCCAAGATACAAAAAAGTATATAAAAACAGTTCTATTTAAATAACATATAAAGGCTTCCATAGAAATGAAATGGATCCATTATGCATACAGGGAGTCAGGTTATGCCAACAGCACAAATTCTCATGAATCACCATCCGTCTCTATTGATCATTGCTCTTGGTAGGTCCTCAAGACAGCATTCAGTGTCTGCACAGATCTGATTAATGCAAGTTTTTACTAGTCAGCCAGCACTATTGCACCCATGTGCAGGAATTCATAAGAAAATATCGCTTATGAGTTCATCCTTTATTCATCAGCAGTACTCAGCATGTATTGTTCCTCTTACTTGGATGGTTTGTAAGATTGGAGGTAAGTGGCCATATAGCTGCTGTTTTGTAGTGTGCTGCTTGGGGCGCCCAGCAAGGACATACATTGACCAGTTATGTGAAGATGCTGGCTGTCCACAGAGGAGCTTCAGGTGTAATGAATGATAGGGAGGGTTGGCGAAAGATTGTCATGGATGCCCATGCTACATGCGCGACATGATGATGATGATGATCTAGTGTAGTTCCAATCTAGCTTTTTCTTCCTGATCCAAATACTAAGGTCACATGACCTGCAACACTTTACTTTAGCCCACTTGTGCTAGACAGGCATTCAGAGAGTCCCGATTTGATCAATCAGCTGGTCATGTCAAGATCTAGCATCAATACAATTAAGTCTTGACCAAATTCTTTAAATTGCTCTTATGGCATACCGAGATGCTGATAGGTAAGCGTCCTGTGTCCCTGACACATAAAAATCTAAAAGGACAGAGTAAAATCATTTCCATGTGTTCCAGTGTTTTCTTTTTTCTTCCCTCACCATTTCAAGCTAACTGTAAATACATTTCAATAGTTTCTAAGAAATGAATTACACAGGGTGAGTTATAAGGTAGGAGTTAGACGGCTTTACTTGTTTCCCCAAATCATAAATAAAAACCCTACAACCTATTAAGAAACTTTAGTTGGAACCCATTAATTTTTCCGGAGACTCATTCAAAGCAAATATGTGCATCCCAGGACACACTAAATTAAAAAAAAGCTATCAGTATCAAGGGCATACACCCAATCCTTTTTAAATTAAAGGTGCTAGAAGACGGTGGGTGAGGGTAAACTACCAGTTATTTCTACCAATTTATTAAAATGCATGAAGTTATGTTTTTAATTTATTGATACAAATGAAGTTAATGAAAAATTATCTCAACCAATATACTAATATACATAACATTAATGAAGATTATTACTTTTTATTTATTAATACATATGAAGTTAAACAAATTCTCTATATAAAACTAAAAACAAGATTTGACATTAAATAACACACAAGGGTTGATATATCATTAAACACCAATCAAACATAATTTTCCTCTTCGCTGTTATTGGATATTTCATCAGTTTTTCTGCTCTTATTTTATTGCTAGTTTTCATGATAAAACAGGTATTGATATAATAGGAGAGTGACAAAATAAGGGATTGAAGATAAGTGACATTCTCCCAGGACACATCCTGTCTTCATTTTGTGATAATAAGTTGTATATATTTACCCAACCCCTCCACCATGGGTAGGATGTGACATAAGATCAATTTCTAAGCGGAGAAAAGATGGTTTAAAATTAGAGTTTTTCTCCTATACTGGTTGCCTAATAGAGGCTAAAGAACCCAGTCTGTCCTAATATCTATGTATTTACACACTACTTGTAGGATGTGACACAAGGTCAATTTCTAGATGGTTTAATATCAGAGTTTTTCTCCTATACTGGTTGCTAATAGAGGCTAGTCTGTTATCTATGTATTTACACACTACTTGTAGGATGTGACACAAGGTCAATTTCTAAGCAGAGAAAAGATGGTTTAATATCAGAGTTTTTCTCCTATACTGTTGCCTAATAGAGGCTCAGTCTGTCCTAATATCTATGTATTTACACACTAAGGATGTTCAATTTCTAAGATGGTTTAATATCAGAGAGCCTAATAAGGCTGTCTGTCCTAATATCTATGTATTTACACACTACTTGTAGGATGTGACACAAGGTCAATTTCTAAGCAGAGAAAAGATGGTTTAATATCAGAGTTTTTCTCCTATACTGGTTGCCTAATAGAGGCTAAAGAACCCAGTCTGTCCTAATATCTATGTATTACACACTACTGACACAAGGTCAATTCTAAGCAGAGAAAAGATGGTTTAAAATCAGAGTTTTTCTCCTATACTGGTTGCCTAATAGAGGCTAAAGAACCCAGTCTGTCCTACTATCTATGTATTTACACACTACTTATAGGATGTGACACGAGGTCAATTTATAGGTGGAATACAGATGATTTGAAATTCTTCTCTATAAAGATAGGTCTCCTGAGTAATACTACCACAGTAGCAGGTTAAACACAGTCTCTGATAATTAATGACTATACAATACTAGAGTTAATCTAATTTACAACATTGCCTGTGTGCAATGTCAAACCAGTATTGACTATTAAGCACTCTCTTCCTATTCCTATCTCACCATTATATACTAGTGAATGAAAAGGCCGGACGGTGTTAATTTTATCAATACATCACCATCTGCGGACCAACACTCACCTATGAAAATCCCTTTTCTTTATTACAGCCTTTTAGTTGAGCAGACTTGGTGCTAGCTTGCTAGGCATTGTGGGATACGTAGAAGATGTGTTAATTTTATACTTGCTTGAGCATTGCTGATGGATACATTGCATGGATTTGGATTTTTGATTAAGGGTTGGGCAGAGATCCGTGGGTGGTTCATGTGTTAATTGTATACGCTTTTGTGTTTTCTTGTGGTCGTCACACCTTGATGTTCTCTCGTTGATTAATTACAAGTTACAGGGAAGCTGGTAGTTTTATATACATTTTAAACCATTACGCCTTATAAGTTACTCGGTAGAATTGTGGCAAAGGATATTATATCTCTTAATCAATAAGAAAATGTACCGATATATTAATGAAATTGACATTATTATTGTGAGGTCTACATTTGCAGATAACTTCATTTTTTAAATCTATCTATATATCTATTAAATTCTATTCTATTCTGTCTATCTCTCTCTCTCTCTCTCTCTCTCTCTCTATATATATATATATATATATATATATGGAGAAAAGTAGACAAACACGGATGTTGTGGAAACTTGTTTATCTACTTTTCTCCACATACTGTATAACCTCCTCACATTTCTACCATATATATATATATATAATATATATATATAAGTCTATTCATATATAACTATCAAATCTAAATCTGTTCATTTCTCTCTCTCTCTCTCTCTCTCTCTCTCTCTATATATATATATATATATATATATATTATATATATATATATATATATATAAAATTGTTGGTACAGGCTAATTTATATAATATATTTAAGGCTATCATGTAGAGCAATCTACACAATGATAATGAGTAGCAGACAAAAAGGAGGAATAGAGTGGAAAAAGTTGTTTTATTGATATAGAACTAGGGCCCTTTCATCCGGTGCTTTTCAAGTTTTACACCCGGAAACAATTAAAAGTCAAATAGTAGATTAAATAAGTTGGGAATGGATAATGGATACGGAATTAAGTTAGACAAGAGGGGGCCGAAAAAAAAATTAATAAAATTTTCAAAGCCCCATCAAGGCACACCCATCCAAAGCCCTTCACCTAATAAAAACAGTGAGTGCTTGGGTCTTATTTGCCTACACAAGGAAGGACGAGAAAAGAAAATCAAAACAGCCTCGAGACTATATATCTGTCTCTACCCCTACCTCTCTCTGTGTATATATATATATATATATATATAAGAAACGAACGCTGAGTTCAACCGCTGAAGTTTTTGAAAAATGCATGTTCTGTTTTAAAAAATAAAATAAATTTTTATTTTTAATTTTTTTAAAATCAGAAGCATTATAGTTTATAGAAAAACTCAAAGAGTTTGTTGTAAAAGTTTATATAAAAAATGTAAAGTGATAATATAAACTTTTACAACAAACTCTTTTGAGTTTTTCTATAAACTATAATGTTTCTGATTTTAAAAAAATTAAAAATAAAATTTATTTTATTTTTTAAAACAGAACATGCATTTTTCAAAAACTTCAGCGGTTGAACGCAGCGTTCGTTTCTGTAAACAGTCTTTTTTTAACGGATATCTTCTCTTCCCATATATATATATATATATATATATATATATATATATATATATTCATATTTATCTATCCATTTATCTACAGCTATCTATAGCTATATATATATATATATATTATATATATATAGTGTGTGTGTGTGTGTGTGTGTGTGTTGTATAGATACAGAGTTTAAATTTGGTTTACAGATACATCTCAAAAAGGCAAAGTAATGTAGGTGAGGACATCAGCAGTGATCAGGGTGCAGTCTGAGAAGAGTACGCAGTGTACTCTGCCCACTTTTATAAGCTAAAATGAGAATTCCAATAAATTTGCAAATTTAATGAATTTTCATATTAAGCATTCTGTTCATTAGGACCACTGGAATTAATGATGACATTAATTTTGCATCTCAGTTCCTTTGCTTTCATCATCATCATGTCGCGCAATTAGAATGGATATCCATGACAATCTCTCACCAAGCTTCTCTATCATTCATTGTCCCTGGGAGGTCCTCTGCACAGCATCCGGTATCCGCGCAGAGCTGCTCAATGTAGGTCCTTGTTGGATATCCCCTATTAGAATGTTCATGTGCTGGTTTCCACAGGAGAATGTTGCTTATGAGTTAGTCCCTGCTTCTCCAGTAGTGTCCAGCATGTCTTGTTTGTCTCACTCAGATGGTTTGTGAGATAGGGGGCAGGTGGCCATACAGCTGCTTCCTTGTAGGGTGTTGTTTCCATGACTTGTTAAAGATCGCACGCAGCATTATTGTGCAGCTCCCATCCAGCTTATTCTCCAGGCGCCTCGTTAGGGTCTAAGTGGTGCAGCCATACAGCAGCTCTGACACAACCACAACTTGAAAGAATTGTCGTTTTAACTTGTCAGTGAAATCGGATTTCCATATAATTGATAATCTGTTTATAGCTGACCATGCCATCCCTATTCGCCCTGCCCCATTGTAAATTTTTAAAATAACGACATTTGTTCATTGATCATTTTCAGGGGGATTATTTTTTGTAGAAATTTTGTAGGATTATTTTTCATACTAAACTAAAACAACCTTACCTACAAAAAATTATCCCTGCAATGATGATCAATAGATGTAATTGAAAGTGCCTAGGAGCAAAAACTTGGGGACTTCCTGTACCAATTGGACCCCTGACATAAGGAAGCTTGCACAAAAGTTGGAGAAAAAACAGAAAGAGATACTCATAATGAAGTATTATGTGGCCTTTCACTAAACACGTTTAAACAACAACTTACTGCTCATATATATATATATTATATATATATATATATATATATTATATATATAATACATAATAATAATAATAATAATAATAATGGCTGTCAACTCGTGTTCGAGTAAGACCATTTCCTGTTTTTTTATGATCATAGTTAAGTGCCAGTAGCATTTGACACTCTATCTGTGTTTTCTCAGATGACTCACCAGGCCATATATATATACACATATAATGTCAAATAAAATATATATATATATATTATATATATATATATATATATGAGGTAGGTAAAAGGATAGTGAACAAGAAATGATAACTCAAAACAAATCTAAGAGTTGAAATATTTCGTCCGATTTATAAGGACATCTTTTTTTTTGACTGAAGATGTCCTTATAAATCGGACAAAATATTTCAACTCTTAGATTTGTTTTGAGTTATCATTTCTTGTTCACTATCCTTTTACCGACCTCATACTGTCGGATTCTACTCCATCCATCCTATCCTCATATATATATATATATATACATATATATATATATATATATATACAAGGTGTGTCAAAAAAGTTTAGTTCAGTAGGTAGAGCACTTGACTAGGGACCACAAGCAGCTAGACCAAGGAGATTATTTTAGCATCTGAGGTAGAGCGCCACACCTACCATCAGCTCCTTACTTTACCGCACCGATCCCTGTACTACTCATACTCTGAGTTGGCGAGGGCCGGTATCGAACCAGGAACCTTGTGATTCCTAGCCAGACGCTCTACCAACTCAGCTAAATCAGCCCTTCTTAATGATAAAGTAAAAGATTCAATATTGTCAGTATCCTGTCTTGTTACAGTAACTGTCATACACAACTGATAAACAGCTAATTCCCATGATAAAAAATTTAAAAAAGCAAAATAATTATTTGCTGATATGAAAACAGCCTAAAGAAACATTGATCAGTGTAACCATACAAGAGTTGTTGTTTTTTTTTTAAACAAAGTTTGGATTTCATGGTAAAAGAAACTTTCCCCAAAATCAATTGTTTGTGGTTGGTGCTCGGTATATAGCTATTGGCTTTCCGTTGAGCTGTCTCAACAATGTCTTTTCTACTTCCAATATAACTGTCTCTTTTATTCAATGCATCACTGGTTGACTAATAATCAACCCCCTCCCCATCTCTCTCTCTCTCCCTCTCTCCCATTCTCTCTCTCTCTCTCTCTCTCTCTCTCTCTCTCTCTCTCATACCACATGTTCTTCATTTCCTTCCTGCATTTAGCTGTTCAAAACAATTTGACTATTCAAAGTTCATGAAGCCCTACAATATCAAAATCAACAATCAACTTTCTCGATTTAGAATTTGTTTTTTGTTGTGCAAGCCCCTGTCCTGGGGTATTTTTGTTCTCTTTACCAGAGGACCCCTCCCCAAACAGGATTTCACTTTTTCAGCTCTGTACAGGGAGGTCCGAAAGTCTTGTTTCCTCTACCAAAATATAATTCCTAATTAAAAAAAGTAAAGTCGGCAGGGTGGCCTATTGTCAGTATCTGCCAGACAGTGAGGGAGTATATCCCCTTTTCATTAGTGCTAGACCAAGGGGATTGTTTTTGCATCTGAGGTTGAGCACCACACATACCATCAGCTCCTTACTTTACTGCACAGATCCCTGTGCTACTCATATGCTTAGTTGGTGATAGCTGTTATCGAACCAGGAACCTTATGGTTTCTAATCAGACACTCTATCGACTGAGCTAAACTGGCCCTATAATATAATTCCTAATTAATCAACTATGAAATAAGCTGCTGGAAAGGAAATAGAAAATTGTATTATCATTATCATATATTATAATTAATGATATTATGTTATTAAAACAAAAAATAATGAAAGTTAAAACAATATGTAAGGGTAAGAAAACTTGTACAATAAAGATGAGGACAACAGTCTGAAAAAGCACTAGACCAAGGAGATTGTTTTGGAAAAGAAATTTATGCAAGCAAAAGTAACAATAATAATAATAATAATAATAATAATAATAATAAGTGATGTATTTCTGATCACACACTGAACTGAAGAATTCATTGATTCAATAACAATTTAAGAATGACAACAAATATCACTTGATATTTTGAATCATTTCATTGACAAAATTGTTGAAATTTTAATGCTGGCCAAAAGACATTTTTTTTTACCAGAGATTTTACAAACATCAATAGTAAAAGAAAATTTCTTACAAAAAATCAGGTATTTCATTTTAATGCCACACACACATTACTTTTGACAATCTTTACACATTTGGTGGCCTTCTCCACCCCCACCCCATCCCTGCAATTCTACCATCAGCTCCACACTTTATCACATAGATCCCTGTACTACTCATACACAGAGTTGGCAAGGGCTATGAACCTTGAACCTTGTGGTTCCTAGGTGGACACACTACTGACTGAGCTAAACTGGAACCTATAGCTAGATGTTGTGGAGGTCAATGTCTTTCCTAAAAATTTTAAAATGAATATAATAGTGTGAGTTCAAACTCATTTACTGTTAAATATTTCTTCTTATTAAATTCACTGCTATATCTTTTGATATCTGCTCTTTATCTCAGGCCATATTTGGTTCTCTAGGGGTTCTACTTCTTCTTTGGAGTTGCCTTTCTCTGCATTCTAAGTTCTATTTTTGTTCTTATTATTAATTAAAGAACATGGAGACATATTTTGTGTACACAATGTTTTATTCAATTCCCCAGATACCATAACAACATATGTGGGAGAATAAAGGTATTATTTAACCCATAGCTGGAAGAATATGGAGACATATTTTGTGTACACAATGTTTTATTCAATTCCCCAGATACCATAACAACATATGTGGGAGAATAAAGGTATCATTTAACCCATAGCTGGAAGAACATGGAGACATATTTTGTGTACACAATGTTTTATTAAATTCCACAGATACCATAACAACATATGTGGGAGAATAAAGGTATCATTTAACCCATAGCTGGGAGAACATGGATACATATTTTGTGTACACAATGTTTTATTCAATTCCCCAGATAACATAACAACATATGTGGGGGGTATTATTTAACCCATAGCTAGAAGATTTGGAGTTCATACCTTTCCAAAGAAAATTAGTCTGAAAGTGAACATAACCATATGACTGGAATTCAGACTTGCTTACTAAAATGTCACAGTCCAGCGCTTTAGCCACTTTGCCATTAGGACTCACCCAAACTTTTATTTTTCATGGGTATACCACAGTATGATAATTTCACTATTACAACATTTGATATGTTTACTTAAGAGCTATTGCAAATAGTTTTATATGTAAAATGTATAATAATCTTGATTTAACTCTTTCTCTCTCTATCTTTTTCTTTCTTTCCATCTTTTAATTATGTTCGATTGAAACAGATTAGTGTTATGGCTTCTGTGCACTCACCCCCCTCTTTCACCATCACTCTCCTATTCTCTTTCTTTATTTCTTTATTTCTTCTTATATTTTTCAGTGTAGCATGTCCTATTTCTTCCCTTTCTTTCTTTATAATAAAAATGGAATAGTCCATCATTTAGTGGAGGAGACAACACTCATAAGAAATAAGAATTTGGCAGATATTTTTTGAAGGAACACCAGTAATATTTATTTGCATAGTGAATATAAGTAGAGTAATACCCTGCTCCAAGGGCCGGTTTAGCTCATTCAGTAGAGTATCCGGCTAGGAACCACAAGGTTCTTGGTTCGATACCAGTCATCACCAAATCAGCGCATGAGTACCACAGGGATCTGTGTGGTAAAGTGAGGAGCTGATGGTAGGTGTGGCGCTTCACCTCAGATGCAAAACAATCTCTTTGGTCTTGCGTTTGTGAAAAGGGGATAGACTCCCTCGTTGTCTGGCTGATACCGATATTAGGCCACCCAGACGACTTTACTTAATACCCTGTTTTACGCCATTTCAGTCTATGTCAAATTCACCTTTACTTTACTCTCCTAGACTACATTTCAGTTCAGCTGGGTTAAGATGCTAAAGTTTTTTGATATTTTATAAGCACAATCATAAGAGATAGGAATTTGATGGACAAGCAACACCAGATAATCAGGATTTACAATTTTGCATTTCATCTTGGCCAATTTGGCCGGTCTCATTGTCAACCAGAGGGTGTTGCAAGATGATAACAGTCGTATTTTGTAGAAACACCAGTATTATGTATTTGTATAGTGACTATACTTATTTACTAAGCATAGCTTAAATGTGGCACATGGCCAGAAGTATGAGACACCCAGTGAGAATCAAACTCACTTACAATGGTCTGCTAATCTAGCTTGCTAACCATTACACTGCATGAGGTGCCTAAGTACAGTAATACTCTATTTTACGCCATTTCAGTCCCCCATCAAATTCGGCTTTATTTCACTCTCCTAGATTAAATTTCAGTTCAGCTGGGTTAAAATGCTAAAGTTTTTGATATTTTATAAGCACAATGCAATTGCAAAATTACTTGAATATTTCTGCCATTGTTGACGAGTAATAGGAAGAAGATAAAAGATCCTCATAAAAACAATAGAAAAATTTCCTGAAACTCCTTGTAAAAGAATAGCAGGTGGGCCAAAGATTTAGACGGACCAATATGACAGCATGGGATGTCTTTGAAGAAAAAAAGGAAGGGTATGAGAGAGGAGTTTTAGTTGCAGGCAAGAATAAACCTGGGGGTAGATCGATGATGAAGTTTGTGAGGAAAAGCAAACAGAGTCAAAAAGAAAAAAGAAGAAAAAAAAAAAATTTCAAGATGGAGACCATATAGAAACAAAATGAAATGAAAGTCAGAGCTAAGAAAAAATAAAATAAAGAAAAAGACAATGTTAATGGTGGGGCAGAGGAGGAGGGTTGAGTAACGCAGACTGCCTATGGGTACAAGACTAATGATGCTGGTAATAACAACGGCAACAAAAGAATTGAAATATAAATAAAAGAAGAAAAAAATGAAGGAAAATAAAAGAAAAAAGACCGTGAAGAATATTAGTCGTTCCTTATGAATGCTGCTTGCGGGGCTGAAGAAAGAAAAGGACTAAGAAGTCAATGGTATGGAAATAAAAAAACGAGAGAGAGAGAGAGAGGGGGGGAAGAGAGAGAGAGAAAAAAAAGCCAGAGAATATAGCCAAAAAACAAGGAGCTGAAGAAAGAAAAGGACTAAGAAGTCAATGATAGGGAAATAAAAACACGATAGAGAGAGAGAGAGAGAGAGAGAGAGAGAGAGAGAAAAGCCAGAAAATATAGCCAAAAAACAAGAATTCAGATTATAACTTGCTCAATGAGGAAAAAGTGGACTTTTTCGGAAAGAAACATGCCGAGAGGTAGTGTACTAATGACGAGAAATGAAAGACTACAACA
Source organism: Doryteuthis pealeii (assembly GCA_023376005.1). Classification (NCBI taxonomy): domain Eukaryota; kingdom Metazoa; phylum Mollusca; class Cephalopoda; order Myopsida; family Loliginidae; genus Doryteuthis; species Doryteuthis pealeii. Next base: position 52,714,890 of record CM042151.1, on the reverse strand, counting down.
AAAACAAGGAAGAACATAAAATGGTTAAAAAAAATGGTAAAAAAAAAATGTGAAAAAAATAAATGAATAAATAAAACATGGCAAAAAAAAAAACATGAAAGAAAAAAAAAACGAATAAAAAAGAAGAAATCAAAGAATGACTTTTTTTATTCTCTTTTTTTTTCTCTTTTCTTTTTTCTTATTTATTTTTTATTAACCAAACATAGCTCGTCATAGGTTATGCTATGCTGTTCTTATTTATTCATTCTCGTTTCATTCTTTCTCTCTCTTATCGTCTTAAGACGGCTTTCTGATGAAGAGAGAGAAAAAAAAAATAATGATGATGACATAAAGTGATATCAAGGCTGGTTGTTATCTGTTTGTTTCCTTGCTCCCCACCTCCCACTTCCCCCCGCACACACACACTTTCTCGGCATCTCCCCCCCCCCCGAACCAAATTAAAATAGGAGCTCTAATCAAATGTGTTTTGATTAGCCGATAAAAGATAACTGAAAATAGATCCCAATCAAGTAAAGGCCTGTGTAAAAACAAAACAGTCAATCAAAAAAAAGAGAGAGAGAGAGAGAGAGTAAAAGAGAGGAGTTGGGCATTCTCGAGCATAAAAGGTATGTCGACTGTGATGGTGAGTGGATTTAGAGAATAGAAATGCATGTGTGTGCATGTGGAGTGTGTGTGTGTGTTTTTTTTGGGGGGGGGGTCGTTGTAAAGAACAAATTCTTCAAAAAAAGTGTTTTGGCAGGAGAATGAGATATAGACGTGAACGTAGAAAAGAAGGAAAAAAAAATGACAACACAAAGTTCGATGATGATGTCTAGTTGATAAACAGATATCCAAAAAACGAAGGAAGAATCGTAAGGAAAAGTCTAATTGGCCAAGCACCAAACTTGTTTCCAAGACGCTTTGCTCTTCTGTAGAAACGGTCGATTGTGGAACCGTCAAAGCAGTAAAGAGTCTTCAAGCTGGGGAAAGTATATTTCTTATTTTCGTCTTGCTTTGAATAACATTTTCTAATCTCTTGATAACGTTAATAATGGCTTGAGTTTTTTTTATTCTTTTATTTTTATATCTTTTATTTTTTTATTTTTTTTACTAAGATTCTACCTAAGCAAGTCCAAACTGGCCAGTAACCAGCAAAGGGTTAAGGTGATATTGCTATGAGATGTGGTAAACAGGTGGGCAGTGCTCATGGAAGTTGGCAAAGCTGCACTCCGCCATGTTAAAAAAGAAAAAAGAAAAAAAGGATGCTGATTGGTTGGTTGGTTGGCTGGTTGGTTGGTTGGTCTTTAAGGCATGTCAACCCTTGTTGTGTCATTTTATGCCAAAGACGTTTTGTTTTATTCATTCTTTATGGACTCTCAATTTTTTTTTAAAACTCAATTATTTTTTGTTTGTTTTGTTTTACAGCATATCAACCACAGTGAGTCGTTTAATGCTGGCAAAGTTTTGAAAGATTTCTAACAATAGTTTGGAACTCAATCATTTTTTTTTTTTTTGGTAAACAAATGTTCTATTTAACCCATAGATGGGAGCCTAACAGGTACTACCACTCCATCTGTTGTAAAACAAAATTTTACGACAGTCAATAATCAAAACAGAACAGTTTTTTTTCACTGCATAATAATGTATAAAATTTAATGTAAAAGAAGATTATGTGACTATTTCTTGTTTGTAAATAATTTTCTCATAAAACTTTATACATTAGATAACTTTAAATATAAACTAAAATAAATAAAAAAATTATATATAAATCAATAACACAAGGCATGAATTTATTAAAACTTGTTTTCATAAACAATGTTGACCATCTAATGTTGCATACTTAATTTCTGAGCATATATAATACAGGGCCATTCTTCAGTCTATCTATTAATGATTTTGACTATAGATTAAAAACTCATTGATAAACGTATGCAATTCCTGAGGGTATTGTGATGTAAGCAGTGACATAGTTTTGGTTACAGACACTGAATCTCCATCATATATAGATTAGTCAAAAATTGATAATAATACTATTTAACATCTGTACGTTTTTGGTCTTTTTTTAAATTTCTCTTTTATTTTTTTTAATAACTTTTCTAAATGGAAAATAGTATGAAAAAGATATAGTCACAATATGAAGTCAGGTAAATAAATTATTGACCATATTCCCATTATGCCTCCCACTCCCCAGTAGATTGTTGGAGTTACTCCAGAGTTCTGCCCATGGTATTAGCTGAAATGTGTCAAAGGCAGAGGTGCGATTAGTAGAAGCGGAATAAGGTGCGGACAGAAAAGGGAGGGAGAAAGAAATTAAAGTATTAGTCATAGTCATACCTAGAATCCTTAGTTTATCAGGTTTTCTCCAAATATTCTAGCAGCCATATTGGCAGCCATCTTGAAATATACTTGAAATACCCATACAACCAAGAAGAAAGATTATGGCTCAACGGATTTCTTATCTATATTTCATTTCAATACATAGAAGATATCAATACACAGATATCAATACACAGAAGATATCAATATACAGAAGATATCTAACATGTCAATACACAGAAGATATCTAAGATATCAATACACAGATATCAATACACAGAAGATATCTAAGATATCAATACACAGAAGATATCAATTCACAGAAAATATCTAAGATATCAATACACAGATATCAATATACAGAAGATATCTAAGATATCAATACACAGATATCAATATACAGAAGATATCTAAGATATCAATACACAGATATCAATATACAGAAGATATCTAAGATATCAATACACAGAAGATATCTAAGATATCAATACACAGAAGATATCAATACACAGAATATATCTAAGATATCAATACACAAAAGCATTACTAATTTTATTGATAAATGCTGTTGCACAAACAATGAATAAAATAAAGATACACAGAACAATGTATAGCATAGAGATTGATTGAGGTTAATGACATATCAACCTGTCTAGGGTTATTCTATGCCTAGAGGTTAGGGAATCACATTCATTGTATGTTCATATTTTCTTCTTTTGTGTAATTGTTTCTTAAGAGTTTTTTTTTGTTATTTTTTTTTTAGGGGGTGGGGTGCACATTCTATTGAATACAAATAATTTTTCAACAGATCTATTTGGCTCATAGATGGAACCCTAACAGGTACTACCACTCAAAGTGAAAATGGACCTGGGAGTAATAGCTATGAAAGGGTACTCCGCACTTGAAATACCCATACAACCAAGAAGAAAGATTATGGCTCAACGGATTTCTTATCTATATTTCATTTCAATACACAGAAGATATCAATACACAGAAGATGTCAATATACAGAAGATATCTAAGATATCAATACACAGAACACCAGAACAGGAGCCTTACCATTAAATGTAGTTTGGTATAATACCCAGGGCACCTATTTGGGGGGTGTCTTACCCCTTTGCAGGAGATACAGTTAGTGTATTCTAAACCTCAATGACAGGGTGATATAGCACAGAAAATAGAGTAGAGGAAAGACTATGAAATAACATAAGCCAATCTCACTCTTAACATGATCACAAATGCCTCAGAATTCAAATTTCTTACTGTTGTTTGTCATGAAAATTGTGTTCTTATATGAGTATATAAGAGGACTTAATTCAGTTAAAGGATTTTTTTTATTGAAATTCCGTTTATTTGTAAAATCTGTCTGAAGATGCTAGACTCACTTTGAGTTTCTGGTTGAAATAAATATTATAACAAATGATGGTTTATTAAGTTTTTCTTTCTTTGAAAATTAGATATTGCGCTGTATATAATTGATTTATTGATTATTATACATTGAGCTCTCTCACAGATTTATGAAAATACTTATATGAATATATATGTTTGCACCTACAAGAGCATAGAGTATGGTTGTACAGTGAGATTTTGATCATCCCAATTAGAATCATCCCTTACTTACCAGTCATTTGGATTATATTACACACACACATATATACACCAAAAGCTGCTACAATGTTTTCATTGTAATAGAATTAGTAGTTAATCCAAAAGTGCTCATTATATTTCGTAAAGTATTTATAATTATATTGATATAATGAATATGTAAATACCTTGGTACCCCCTCACTATAATCTGATTGGACAGTGTCATGTATAAATAGTCGACACTGTGTTGGTCCTATACCTAATGCCTACAAGCTAAACTTACTCGCTAAACGACACCATGACTGCTCGGCAGACGGATTGCTATTCGACATACCAATTACTACTGCGATAATATACCAAATACCAACTTCAGAATATATCCCTTAACCCGGATATATCATATATATATATATATATATATATATATATATATATATATATATTGGGTGATCCATTGACTTTGCTTTTCCTTGTTAGGGGGTCACTCATACTTTATTTTTTTTACTTGGATTGCTATTTGTTTCGTTTGTATTTTTTTTTTTGGGGGGGGAGGGTAAGTTTGTATTTCGATTTTGCCTTTTAGTTATTTTTTATTTTTATTCGTAGGAATCCTTGATTTTTAGTTCGCTTAGTAAGTATTTATTTTTGTTTATGCCCCACAAATTAAACCAGCCCATGACTCAGATGTTTGAGCTTTCCTATGATGCACCATACAACTGCATATAAGGAAAAACATGAACACAAATTGGCTTTAAAATAATAGGTGAGAAACATACAGTTTTAAAATCACATAGGTGATAAACTATCAGTTACCAAGTGCCTTTAAATTCATGTCTTCACTACCCTAACTAATATTGCTACTAATACTACCTGTGTATATAAAGGTCTCTGGTGGGTAAATGGTTTAAAAACAGGTCATTTCTCCCTCCCTCATATCTATTGGTCATTTGCACTCCCTTGAATGAGGCCTCCTTACCCAGGATAATATAACATCAAGTGGATTGTATTCACTTACACTACAAATACCAAGGGACCCTCAGCCAGTGAGCCTCCTGTAGTGTTGGCATTGGCTCAAATGGGGGATGCCTCACACATCAGGCAATAAACCCTACCCTTACCCCCTTTTAGGAAACTGCAACAGGTGCCAAGAAATGATGAGTGTACCTAACTGTTAAAACATTAATTCTATAAGTGAAGGATTTTTAGATCATAAATCAAAGGTTGAAATATACACGAATCAACCTATACATAACATGCATTATATATATATATATATATATATATATATATATATATATATATATAGAGAGAGAGAGAGAGAGAGAGAGAGAGAGAGAGAGAAAGAGAGAGAGAGGGACCGGTTTAGCTCAGTCGGCAGAGTGTTCGGCTAGGAATCTCAAGGTTCTTGGTTCGATACTGGCCCCCGCCAACTCAGCGTATGAGTAGCACAGGGATCTGTGTGGTAAAGTAAGGAGCTGATGGTAGGTGTAGCGCTCCACCTCAGATGCTCAAATAATCTCCTTGGTCTAGCGCTAGTGAAAAGGGGATAGACCCCCTCGCTGTCTGGCTGATACCAACATTAGGCTGCCCCGACGACTTTATATATATATATATATATGTGTGTGTGTGTGTGTGTGTGCATGTATGTGACATGTATATGTATATATATATATATATATATATATGCAGACACATACACATATACACACACACACATATATATATATATATATATATATATATATAAAGTAAGTAAAGTTGGTAGGGTGGCCTATTGTCAGTATCAGCCAGACAACAAGGAGTCTATCCCTTTTTCATTAGCACTAGAACAGAGAGATTGTTTTTGCGTCTGAAATGGAATGTCACATCTACTATAAGCTCCCCACTTAACACACAAATCAAAGCAGTGCTACTCATGCGCTGAATTGTCAAGGGCCCGTATCAAGCCCAGAACCCCTACCAATATCTAAGATATCAATACACAGATATCAATATACAGAAGATATCTAACATATCAATACACAGAAGATATCAATACACAGAAGATATCTAACATATCAATACACAGAAGATATCAATTCACAGAAGATATCTAAGATATCAATACACAAAAGCATTACTAATTTTATTGATAAATGCTCTTGCACAAGCCTAAATAATCCCTATGCATGAACTATTTTTTTTTACAACAATGACGAGCAACATTTAAGAACGAAACCTCAAATATCAATTCTAATAATAAAAGTAAGGGCTAATTTAGCTCAGTCAGTAGAGTGTTTGGCTGGAAACCGCAAAGTTCCTGGTTCAATACCAACCGTCGCCAACCCTGCAAATGAGTAGCATAGGGATCTGTGCGGTAAAGTGAGGAGCTGATGGTAGGTGTGGCGTTCCGCCTCAGACGCTAAGAACAGTCTCTTTGGTCTAGCGCTTGTGAAAAGGAGATAGACTCCCTCACTGTCTGGTTGATACCGACTTTAGGCCACCCGACGACTTTACTTTTTCAAAGTAAGTAAAGTCGTCAGGGTAGCCTATCCCCTTTTCACTAGCGCTAGACCAAGGAGATTGTTTTGGCATTTGAGGTGGAGTGCCATATCTACCATTAGCTCCTCACTTTACTGCACAGTCTCTGTGCTACTCATATGCTCAGTTAGCGAGGGCTGGTATCAAACCTGGAACGCTCTACCGACTGATAATTCAAATTCAATTTGATTGGTTTCCCAATATAAACTTAATTTGACTTATGGTTGAGTCACACTTTGGTTTAGCACCGGTTCCCACTAGATCACCTAAGTTAAACAGCAATGAGTCTGTTCAAAGCCACTCAAGCATCAGCAGGTAGTGTAATCAACCTGAGACCTGAGTGCCAATAGCTAAAAAAAATAAATAAATAAATAAATAACAAAAATCTTTTTCATTTTAATATAAATATCATTTTAATATAATAATAATTATAATAATTATATAATGATTAATAATTAATAATTGATCATTTTGATATAAATGTAATAATCATTTTATAAAAATATCATTTTAATATAAATATAAACCTTTTACATTTTAATATAGTCTTGTTAACAAAATAAAGGATACATTTAGTTTGTTTGTTTTGTTTTGTTTAATGGCATATCAACCCTGTGGGTTATTTAATGCCAAATCTTATTTTGCATATACAATTTGTATAGGAATAGTTTGTAGGTAAATAATTTGTTTTTAAACAAATTGCTAGAGTGCAAGACAACAGTTGGTAATCAATTTTACTTTACAGGTGTATTTTGGTAGAACCCATTTTTTGATCTATTTAACCCATAGATGGAACCCTAACAGGTACTACCACTCCGAGTCAGAGTGGACCTGGGAGTAATAGCAATGAAGAGATACTCCACACTCTCCAGACCTTCAGAATTGGAACTTCACCACTAGATGCAGTTTAACATCATACACAAGACACTAAGACCACAGCCACCACCTTCTAGCACATACATGATAAAAAGGTTTGCTATAAAGGCAATAGGGTTGGGACAATCATATAAGTGCTAGGGTTTGATATGACCAGCTGATTGTTTGGAGGGGGTCTCTCCAACTGACCGTCTAGCCTAAGTGAAAGCCAAAGCATGTCATGAACGGCTCAGCAACCAGGATTGCATCCTTAAACATCACAGGTAGCCATCTACAGCCAACAGGTGGCTCTATTGGGGTGGGGCTCTTACCACTCTGCAAAGGTGCAGTCGGTGTATTCTTCAGATTAAATGTATCTAGCCCTAGCTAAATGTATCTATCTGTAGAATATATAGAGGTGATCTCAGAACTCAATGTATCTAACCCTAACTAAATGTATCTATCTGTAGAATATATAGAGGTGATCTCAGAACTCAATGTATCTAACCCTAACTAAATGTATCTATCTGTAGAATATATAGAGGTGATCTCAGAACTCAATGTATCTAACCCTAACTAAATGTATCTATCTGTAGAATATATAGAGGTGATCTCAGAACTCAATGTATCTAACCCTATCTAAATTAATCTATATGTAGAATATATAGAGCTGATCATAGAACTCAGTGTATCTAGCCCTAAATGTATCTATCTGTAGAATACATAGAGGTGATCTCAGAATTCAATGTATCTAGCCCTAACTAAATGTATCTCTCTGTAGAATACATAGAGGTGATCTCAGAATTCAACGTATCTAGCCCTAACTAAATGTATCTCTCTGTAGAATACACAGAGGTGATCTCAGAACTAAATGTATCTGTTCTGAGATCACCTCACCATAAAAAGACAGCAAGAAAATAGTTTTGTTTTTTATCTAGACACTTTTCAAAGTTCATTGCCTTCAATGACAAAATTAATCATTGTTGAAATTTTGTATTTGTTTTCAATAATCCTGTCAAATTTTTTTTATGTGATGTCAGATTTTGAAAAAAAAAGAAAAGAAATGCACTAATAAATCAATTTACTTTTATCTGTGATCAATTGAAAAGAAACAAATTTCTATCTCTGTCCCATAATAGTTATTACATTTGCATATATGCATTTCATATTCTACATGTATCAACTATTATGGGACAAAAATAGTATAATCTTAAACTTTTGGTTTACTAAGAAAAGAACTATAAAAATATTTCTTTGTTTATGTACAGTATCACACAGACACACATATACATGCACACACACACACACACACACACACACACACACACACATATGCCTGTACGCACACATGCACACATGCACACATGCACACATATGCCTGCATGCCCATACATGAATCACCCATAAATAAGTACCATCTTAGAAATGTTTTATTAAAGTTAATTTTCTTCTAAATCAATAATACTAGGATTTTATTATTTCTCATCATCCTGTCATGCTGGCATCATCAATATCCATGACAATCTCTCGCTATCCTTCCCTATCATTCATTGCCCCGGAAGGTCCTCTTGCGCAGCATCCAGTATCCGCGCAGAGCTGATCTATGTATGTCTTTGCTTGTGTGTGTGTGTGTGTGTGTGTGGTGTGTGTGTGTGTGTATATCTCAATTCATATCTATCAGTCAATCTCTGTCTATTCATATCTATCTATCTATCTATCCTAGTTGATTTATATCTGTCTATCACAGTATTCATATCTATCTTTCTATCTATCTCAGTCTGTTCATCTCTCTCCACTATCTTTCTCTCTCCCTCTCTACTCTGACTCTCTGTCTGTGTCTGTGTCTGTGTCTTATATATATATATATATATATATATATATATATATATATATATATATATATAAACTATTTATTCTGTGGATCTCAGTTTCTGAAGTTTATTTCTCCCATGAATCTACAATATAAATCTATATATCAATACTGACAGCATCCTTTATCCCTGAATGTACGGAGATTATGAAGAGCTCATTATATACCTGTATATACTTATTTTTATATACATACACGTTTTTTATATCACACTCACACACACACGCACACACACGCACACACACACACACATATACACACCCATATGCTAACACATGTATAACAACACGCACAGACGCACACCTAGAGACCTGCACATTGATGTTCATTAACAATGAAAACCCACTCTTAGTGTGTGCGTAAAGTGCGTATTAGTGTTACCAATAGCTCATTAGGCTTCTATGGACTTGTTAAGCAATAGAAAGCTCCCTCCTCCATGTTCGATTTCTTTTCTTGTGTTCATTCCCCAGACAGAATCAACTCCTGGTTAGGGCCACATCAGCCACTGATCCAACGTGGCCGTCAGAATTAAGCACCAGAATCCTAACTAGCTTAATACACATAACATCGATTCTTTCTTTCTTTCTTTCTTTCTTTTCTTTCTTTCTTTCTTTTCATCTGGCCTTGGGCTTTCTTCTTTTATCTCACTTGCTGCCCTCTGATTTTCCCGCCATTTTTTTTGTCTTATCCTTTTCTTTCTCTTGATATCCACTCTCTTTCTCTCCCTCTCTCTATATTTATATTTATCCCTCTTTATAATTCTATACCCTTACTCTCCTCCCACTTCTTTTTTTCCTCTGTCAATATTCAATATCTATTTCTCTTTTAATATCATCATCTCTCTCTCTCTCTCTTTCTCTCTCTCTCTCTTTCTCTTTCACACACTTTCTCTTTCTTTCTCTCTCTCTCTCTCTCTCTCTCTCTCTCTTCATTCTTTTTATATTTCTAAACTTTTCTTTACCTCTTTGCTACCCTCTGTATCTATTTCTCATTTAATATTTATATCTCTCTCTCTCTCTCTGTATTTCTCTCTTCTGTCTGTCTGTCTGTCTGTCTCTGTCTCTCTGTACTTCTAAACCTTTCTTTCCCTCTGTCAATATTCAGTATATATTTCTCTTTTAATTATCTCTCTCTCTCTCTCTCTCTCTCTCTCTCTCTCTCTCTCTCTCTCTCTCTCTCTCTCTCTCTCTCTGTACTTCTAAACCTTTTCTTTCCCTCTGCCAATATTCAGTATCAATTTGTCTTTTAATATTCAAATCTCTCTCTCTCTCTCTCTCTCTCTCTCTCTCTCTCTCTCTCTCTCTCTCTCTCTCTCTCTCTCTCTCTCTCTCTCTTCTCTCTCTCTCTCTCTTTCTCTCTGTATTTCTAATTCTTTTTCTTTCCCTCTTTGGTACCCTCAGTCAATATTCAGTATCAATTTCTTTGTAATATCATCTCTCTCTCTCTCTCTCTCTCTCTCTCTCCTCTCTCTCTCTCTCTCTCTCTCTCTCTCTCTCTCTCTCTCTTTATTTCTAAACCTATTCTTTACCTCTTTGCTACTACACCCTCTGTCAATATTCAGTATCTATTTCTCTTTCTTTACACAAATCTTTATACAAATTTCTTTTCACCTCCCCCTCTATGTAGTTCTCCTCATCCTTCTGTATTTCAATACTTTCACTCTCCTCCCACTTCTTTCTTCCTCTCTTTGCCACTACTCCCTCTGTTAATATTCAATATCTATTTCTCTTTCAATATTCATATATTAACTCCCTCTCTTTCACTCTCTCTCTTTCTTTCCCTTAATTTCTGCCATGTTTTCCTCTTTTTATTTTCCCTTTCTTTCTTTCCTCTTTCTCTCCTACTCCTTGCCATTTTTGTTATCTTTTTTTTTTCATTTTGACTCTTTTTTTTCCTTTCTATCTCCCTCTAATTTCTGCATTTCTCACTTATAACTTTCTTTTGTATCACTTCCTGTTTTTATAATTAAGTCATGTGGTCCCTATGCATCCCTGTTGATAATGGCTCAACAAAGCATTTATTTTTTTTTACATTTTTTTGTTTTGTTTTATGTTGTTTTTTGCTAATAAACATTTAATGTTTATATATAACAAAATATATTTTTGTTTTTGTAATCCTTCACTAAATCTGCTCTCTCTCTCTCTCTCTCTCTCTCTCTCTCTCTCTCTCTCTCTCTCTCATGCACAAACACACCCTCAATTTTTTAATAGAAACATTTCTTTTTCACTTCCATTCCTATCTCTATCTCACTATATATATATATATATATATATAATATATACTATAATATATATATATATATATATATATCAGTCTATTTATATCTATTGACCTATCATCTCAGTATGTTCATCTCTCTCTCTCTCTCTCTCCTCTCTCTCTCTCTCTTTTACTTGTTTACTTTATCTCTCTATTTTTCCATCGCTAACAATTAATTCTCTCTCTTCTTTACTATTCTTCCTTCTATCCCTATTCATTCTATCTATCTATCTATCTATCTATTCATTTCTATCTATCTATCAGTCTATCTTTCTATCTATCTATCCAAATCTATTCATATCTATTTATCTATCTACTCCAGTAAATTCCTATTTATCAATTTATCCCAATTGATTCATATCTATTCAATCTATCTATCCATCTCAGTTTTTTTTAAATATTTATTGACCTATGTATGTTCATTAGTAGGTTCATCTCTCTCTCTCTCTCTCTCTCTCTCTCTCTCTCTCTCTCTCTATCTTCTATCTATCTATCTATCTATTTCAATGTATTTTATCTATTATATATATCTCAGTATGATAATCTCTCACTCTGTCTTTTAATTAGCTCTCTCTCTCTCTCTCTCTCTCTCTCTCTCTCTCTCTCTCTCTCTCTCTTTTCACACCTTTAAGAGCAGGTCAACCTATACAATGTCAGTATTATCGGTTGAGGTTTAAAGTGGACTTTCTATCTCAGTCTACTATTTATATCTATCGACCTCTCTATCTCAGTATGTTCATCAGTCTCTATCTGTCTCTATCACTCTCTCTTTTACTTGCTCCCCCTCTCTCTCTCTCTCTCTCTCTCTCTCTCTCTCTCTCTCTTGAGAGCAGAAGTCAACCAATACAATGGCGATATTATTGGTTGATGTTTAAAGTGGACTTTGAAATTCCAAATTGGCAAAATCTACAAACTGAAGCCACTACAAAACAGCCAAACATGTCCACATGCCAATTACACTAAAATCATTTAAATTTCTTACTCTGTCTTTCTCTCATACCCAAACCATCATTTCTATCTCACTATTCTCACCCTCTCCTTCATTCTTTAGTCTCTCTATTTTTTTTAGATATAAAGACACCTCTAACTATCTCTCACTCTCTCTCTTCCTCTTCCTCCTCCTCTCTGTTCCCTCTTCCCTTCTCTCATACCCAAACCATCATTTCTATCTCACTACTCACCCTCTCCTTCATTCTTTAGTCTCTCTATTTTTAGATATAAAGACACCTCTATCTCTCACTCTCTCTCTTCCTCCTCCTCCTCTCTGTTCTCTTCCCTTTCTCTCATACCCAACCATCATTTCTATCTCACTATTCTCACCCTCTCCTTCATTCTTTAGTCTCTCTATTTTTTTAGATATAAAGACACCTTTAACTATCTCTCACTCTCTCTCTTCCTCTTCCTCCTCCTCTCTGTTCCCTCTTCCCTTTCTCTCATACCCAAACCATCATTTCTATCTCACTACTCACCCTCTCCTTCATTCTTTAGTCTCTCTATTTTTTAGATATAAAGACACCTCTATCTCTCACTCTCTCTCTCTCTCTCCTCCTCCTCTCTGTTCTCTCTTCCCTTTCTCTCATACCCAAACCAACATTTCTATCTCACTATTCCCACCCTCTCTCTTATTCTTTAGTCTCTCTATTTTTTAGATATAAAGACCTCTAACTCTCCCTCTCCTCTCTCTCCTCTTTCTCCTCTCTGTTCCCTCTTCCATTTCTCTCATACCCAAACCAAGATTTCTATCTCACTATTCTCACCCTCTCTTTTATTCTTTAGTCTCTTTATTTTTAGATATAAAAACCTAACTCTCTCTCTCCTCTCTCTCTCTCTCTCTCCTCTTCCTCCTCTCTGTTCCTTCTTCCCTTTCTCATACCCAAACCATCATTTCATCTCACTATTTTCACTCCTCTCTTTTATTTTTTAGTCTCTCTATTTTTTAGATATAAAGACACCTCTATCTCTCACTCTCTCTTTCCTCTCCTCCTCCTCCTCCTCTGTTACTTCTTCCCTTTCTCTCTGATCCTCTCTGTTCTCCATTCCTCTGTTCCTTTGCTTTTCTCTCTATCCCTCTTATGTTCTCTCTACCACTGTTCATCCTCCCCTTTCCACTCAATTCATCCTCTCTTTTTCCATTCCTCTCTGTTCCTTCTTGCTTCTCTCTATTCTTTCCTCTCTTATTCCTTCCTCTGTTACTTCTCAATCTTTCTGTCTCTCCACTATTTCTCTCTATCTCTCCCTCCCTTCTCTCTATTCCTCATTATTTCTTTCTCTCTTTTCATTCTCCTTTTTGCTCTATTCCTCCTCTATCATTATCTCCTCTCTATTCCTCTCCCCTTTTCTTTATTCTTCCTCTCTTATTCCTTCCTCTCTTTCCAACTCACTTTTTCTCTGTTCCTATGAGGCAGTGACTGAAATATATATATATATATATATATATATATATATATATATATATATATATATATATATATATATATATATTATATCTATTTTATCTTTTTATACCTTATTCATTCTTTTTATTTTTGTGTATATTTATCCACTTTCTTTGAAATCATCTCTCTCTCTTTCTCTCTCTCCATTATATATATAATATATATATATATATATATATATATATATATATATATACATTACATATACATATACATATTCTATCTATTTATCTATTAATCTGTTTTATTTTTATAATCTTATTCAATCTTTTTTTTTTTTGTGTTTATAATCCACTTTCTTTCAAATATCTCTCCTCTCATTTTATATATATATATATACATATATATATATATATATATATATATATATATTATACGTATGAATATATTTGTATTTATATATATATATATATATATATATATTTTTCCTTTTACCATTCTCTTTATCATCAACTTTTGTAATCCGCTATTCATTCAATTCAGTCCCCACCCACCCATTTTCACACACCCCCCACCGTTCATGCTGCCACCCATAGATAATACTCCAACCCAAAACCAAAACACACAGACATGCTTTGAACCTTGATTAGCAGGACAGAGTCCCAGAAACATCCGTGTTTTGTTGTTGTCATTCCTATTCGGCACACATCTAGAAAATAATAATAGGGGGATCCCACCGGAGATATTTCAGTTCACACCTGGAACAAGGCTTAATGATCTCACCCAAAAGCAAAAGAAAACAATCCTCGTCATTGCCAAAGAGTTTGCAGGCAACCATCCTTCCGTACCTCATTAACATTCGCGCATATTCACACTTACAGATATTAATACATGTATATGCCTAAGCATTGCATTGTTATTTTTCACATTGTTAGGCTTTATGTACTTTCCTACTCTAATATTTGTATATTTATGTCAACTTACTGCAGTTTCCACATAGGAAAATCACTTTGGTAACTTTGAAAAAAAAAAGTATCATGCCGGGTTAAAACCATAGAATATGAATCCAAGAAATTATTCATCAGTCTTATAAGAAGGGTAATTAAGGATATTATAGAAACCCTTAAAGAAAACACACACACACACATACACACATATATATATATATATATATATAATCCAAAAATCTGGAGAAGAAATCTTTTTTACAACATAGAATAAAAAATAAAAAAACATGTCGCAGTTTGCAGAGCTCAATGTGTGCTCTTATTGTTAGAGTCACAGAACAAAATTATATAAGACTTGTACTTTTTGACACACCTTGTATTCTGAAAAATAAATGTTCCATTCATTCTTCATTTCTATCTTGGTAAATACAGCTTTAAACTTGGTACTTTTTTGACACACCTTATATTCTGAAAAAAATTAATGAATGAACGTTATTTTTTTTTTCAGAATACAAGGTGTGTCAAAAAGTACAAAAAATCTCGATACTTTTTTAACACACCTTGTGTGTATATATATAAAATAATGGATCACGTAAACACAAGCCAAAAGTTTAAAAACTGTCAAAAAAAAAAAACACCGAAAAAGTAATATTCAGAAACCAATGGTTAGACAGACTTTTCATTTGTATTAGTTAATATGAATAAATAAATAAATAAATATATATATATATATTAGGGTAGCATGGACATGAAGTCAATGGTGCTTGGTTACTGAGAGTTTCTTGCCTATGTGATTCTCAAACCAAGTGGTTGGTTTGAGAATTGCATAGGCAAGAAACTATCAGTAACCAATGACCATTGACTTCATGTTCACGCTACTCTAACTTAGATATATATGCATTTTCTATGACTAACCATTACACCATTAGACAGGTTGATACACCATTAA
>CM042151.1:52679234-52694234 GCA_023376005.1 Doryteuthis pealeii | reverse complement strand
ATATCTAGTTGAACATTATATAATCAATATTCAGCATTTGATTACAGACTTTCAATTCTGTAGAGTTCAGTAATAAATATTACCTAATAATGTCCATTTTTATTGTATGATTGATTGTATAATGTCCCTCTACAAATGATAGAATGCTAATATCTTTGGTTTAGGAAAAAAAAAAAACTTTTTATTAAAGGATTGTTAGGGGTGGGCTTATCTATGAGAAATACTGTACTCAAATAGCTTTTCCAAGGTTCTATGCTGTAGAGTTTAGTAATAAATTACCTAATAATGTCCATTTTTATTGTATAATGGATTGTAAAATATCCTACTAGAAATGATAGAATGTTTGTGTCTTTGATTTAAGAAAAAAATTAACTTTTTATTTTAAAGATTGTTCAGGTGGGTTTATTTATAGGAAATATTGTAGGTATTGAACAGATCTTAGGCAGTTTTCCGAATTTCAATGCTGTATATTTGGTAATGATGCTGACATGACAAGTTTTGATGTGATGAGATGATCAGTTTTTGGCAACAAAAATTTTATATTTTTACTGTGCTTAAAAATAATGAATATGGCTGATACACACACACCACAAACAAAATAAATACTGTAACTTATTTATTCGCTTTTTAGATCAATATAAACGTCAATAGATATGCATGTTTCTACATGAAGACATGCACATATAGAAACACACATATGCAGAAGATTATATATATGCATATTATTTGTATAGAGTTATTATATTGATAAAAACAAAAGAATTGTGCATATGCATATATTTGAAAATATATATTCATATATATATATATATATATATATATATATATATATATATATATATACTTGACCAGATTGAATAATTTTGTAAATGGGAACATCTCCATTGAAAATGTCTTTGTTAATGGAAAGAATAATTGGAAGAACCCACTTGATAAAAGTTATTGTATAAACTGAGGAAATTTTGTATCTCCTGTCCTTATGAGATTTATATGCAAAATGGGAAATGACATGGGTGACAACGAAAAAAGGAATGGGTGCTGGAATGGGGCTAGCACATGTAAATATAAAAAAAAGAAATTACCTTTATTTACTCATTTAACCAGATACTTATTTCTTTTTTTTACCAATATTGTATATATATATACATATATATATATATATATGTGTATGTGTGTGTGTGTGTGTTTTTGTTGTATATATATATATATATATATATATATATATATGAATATGAATAAATATATATGTATGTATAATGTAAGTATATATATAATGTAAATAACATATATATGTATAAGTTAGTGCATATATATATATATATGTATAATATCAGTATATAATGTGTTTCATAAAAGTACCAAGTTTAAAGCTGTATTTACCAAGATAGAAATGAACAATAATAGAACATTAATTTTTTTCAGAATACAAGGTCTGTCAAAAAGTAAAAAAAATTTTATACATTTTTAAAACACCTTGTGTGTGTATATATATATATATATATATATATATATAATATTATATATATATATAGTACTTGCTAAGTCTAGCCAAACTGAAGAGACGTGAAATATAGAAACACAATTATGCAGAAGATTACATATATGCAGTTTATTTGTATAGAGTTATTATATTGATAAAAACAAAAGGATTGTGCATATGCATATATTTGAATATATATATATATATATATATATATATATACTTGACCACATTGAATAATTTTGTAAATGGGGAACATCTCGATTGAAAATGTCTTTGTTAATGGAAAGAATAATTGGAAGAACCCACTTGATAAAAGTTATTGTATAAACTGAGGAAATTTTGTATCTCCTGTCCTTATGAGATTTATATGCAAAATGGGAAATGACATGGGTGACCACAAAAAAAGGAATGGGTGCTGGAATGAGGCTAGCACATGTAAATATAAAAAAAAGAAATTACCTTTAATTACTCATTTAACTAGATACTCATTTCTTTTTTTACCAATATTGTACACACACACACACACACATATATACATATATATATATGTGTGTGTGTGTGTGTTGTATATATATATATATATATATATATATATATATATATGAATATATGAATAAATATATATATGTATATATAATGTAAGTATATATATAATGTAAATAACATATATATGTATAAGTTAGTGCATATATATATATATGTATAATATCAGTATATAAGGTGTTTCATAAAAGTACCAATATATCTAGTACTTGCTAAGTCTAGCCACACTGAAGAGACGTGAAATGTTGAAACAAATCCAAAACCATATTTGTGCATGCATATCTAATAAAGAGATGTACACACATTTCACTTCAATAAATAATCATTCATTTATTGATTTTTATAAACAAATATTCATTCCTATAAATCCACATATACATACATGTGTCTATAAACTTTTGTGGGTAAATGTGTGCAGGTTTTCCTGTCTAAACTTGATCTTATTTAATGTAGAATCATGCATTAAATATGGCCTAATAGTCAAATGAATAAACTTCATCCTTTGTTTATTCATGATTCGATAAGCAGATATATATATATATAATATATATATATATATATATATATTGATATATATATCAATGTGTATGGTTGGCACTATAATACTCGAAGAAGTGGTAGTAATCGAACGTACAGTGTTATTAGAAGAGTGCTCAATATCTGTGATAGAGCGTTAATAGATAAATAAATGAATAAATAAAGGTTTAGCTTTTTTTTTTTAATTATCATTGGAACACATTTAACCATATTTATATCATTTGTATCATTTTCAAAAATAATTTTGTTGCCTGAAGACTGCCACAGAGCAAGAAACCAAATGGTGGCAATAATTGTTCCAATGATAATAAAAAGCTAAACTTTTTATTTATTCATTATATATATATATATATATATATATATATATTATATGCTCCCAAAACCCAGTAGAGCTCTCTAGGAGGGACTTACTAAGGATTTGTTATTTACAGATTTGAGCTCTCTAGTGATCATAAAATATATATATTGATGTATGTATTTATCAGTTAAAACTCTGCTCTTTACTGGTAGTTGAAAATGGCCGAGGTGTTAAGGGACCGGTCTGGTGAAAAGTCAATTGGGTTTCACTCCCGGCTAGAAGTAGTTGCTAAATCTAGTCACACTGAAAAGACGTGAAACATTGAAACATGGTGTCTGTGGATGACTATATATGTGTATATATATATATTTTATGCTGCCAAAACCTGGTAGAGCTCTCTAGGTGCGACTTACCATTAGCTTTAAAAAGGAAGGCTTGTCTGTTATTTACAGATTTGAGCTCTCTAGTGATCATAAAATATATATATTGATGTTTGTATTTATCAGTTAAAACTCTGCTCCTTACTGGTAGCTGAAGACAGGGTTAAGGAACCGGTCTGATGAAAACTCAATCGGGTTTTACTCCCGTCTAAAAGTATTTGCTAAGCCTAGCCACACTGAAGAGATGTGAAATGTTGAAACGCAGTGTCAGTGGATAACTATATATGTATGTTGGAGTATTTGTTGGGGTATTTGTGAAAATGTACTATTTAAGTTCAATTAGTTGCCTTTTTCTATTTATATAAAATACGACGTCAATATGTATGTATGCACACCTATAACTTTCTCAGCTACGATAATGCGCAAAAAAATTACAGGGTGACCTCCCCCCCATAAACAAAATAGAATTTGGGTTCTGTTTTTTTTGTGCTGGTAGTCTGCATCAATAATAGTATACATACAGGGTGACCCCACCCCCCAAATCCTTTTTCTTTTATTTACACACTGGGTTTAATGAGATGTGTCACTGTGGCTTAAAATCGGTAGCAGCCAATCAGCGAGGGAGTCTATCCCCTTTTCACTAGCGCTAGACCAAGGAGATTGTTTTTTGCATTTGAGGTGGAGTGCCACACCTATCATCAGCTCCTTACTTTACCGCACAGATCCCTGTGCTACTCATACACTGAGTTGGCGAGGGCCGGTATCAAACTAGGAACCTTGTGGTTTACAGGCCGAACGATCTACTGACTCAGCTAAACAGAGACATAAAGTCTTCTTTTTCTCCTTTTATAGTAAGCCAAAAAATTGTTGTAGCAAGGGCACAAAGATAGTGTTCAATTTTTCTTAACATAATTTGCAAAGAAAAATTTACTTTAAATCTTTTCATTTTTTTATTTACACACTGGGTTTAATGAGATGTGTTGGTGTGGCCTAAAGTCGGTATCAACCAGACAGCAAGGTAGTCTATCCCCTTTTCACTAGCGCTAGACCAAGGAGATTGTTTTTTGTGTTTGAGGTGGAGCGCCACACCTACCATCAGCTCCTTACTTTACCGCACAGATCCCTGTGCTACTCATACACTGAGTTGGCGAGGGCCGGTATCGAACTAGGAACCTTGTGCTAAACTGGCCCAATGAGCTAAACAGAGACATAAAGTCTTTTTTTTATATTATTATTTAGTCAGCCAAAACATTGTTGTAGCAAAGGCACAAAGATTGTGTTCAATTTTTCTTAACATAATTTGCAAAGAAAAATTTACTTTAAATCTTTTTTTATTTTATTTACACACTAGATTTAATAAGATGGGTAGACATTTTCTAGAAACCATACTAAGTAATGACTAACTTTGCCAATTACGTAAGATTTGTGCTTCAATCTAATTAGATCCTAACTCTGATTGATTGAAGCTAATATATTACTTGCCATAACACCAACCTAGAGGGCAGAGTTTCTGCAAGCATATAATCAGGCGAATGGTTCTTATCGAATGGCCGTCTGTCCATTTGTCTTTCAGTCCATCTTGAGTTAGTAGCACTAAGATATTAGTTGTGGCATATGTAATGACAGGATCAGCCAAGGTCACCACTAGCGAAGTCATTGTAGGAGTGCTCATTAAATCGAAAGCTTCATCAGTGCCCCCCAGGTGAAGATGGTGAAGATGGAGTTGGCAGGCGACTGGGGTAGGGGGAAGGATTTGTTTTGAAGCGCTATATTGTCTTACTTGTACTCTCCTCCTGCTGTTCGCTTTTCTTTCTCCTTCTCCCTTCGTTGGTAATTCAGTGTCTCTTCTTGAGAGACAGCTGCTCAGATAGTAAGAGAGCCGTTTGCTTGGTGCCTGACTGAAATTCATCTGCTGTTAGTTCATCTTGTTGGTATTCTCTCAAGAGCCTTCTGCACTCGGCCACCCCTCTCTCCTTCATCACACTCCTCTCACAGAACCAATCACCCCTGCTCTAACCCCACCCCCACCCCCAGTCCTAACGAGGACGACACAATGACATTAACCTGGGCAATGTCAGATCAGATGCTGATGTCCGCCTTTACTGACTCATTCCAAGATGGATTACACATTACATCAGTAGTGATGATGATAATAATAACAATAACAACAATACCAATAATTATGAATATGATACTACTACTACTACTACTAATACTAATAATAATAATAATAATAATAATAATAATAGTTTAGCTAGTAGTAATAATAATAATAATAATAATAATAATAATAATAACTAGCAGGACCTGTGAATATATCATAGTATGATAATTTAATTATTACATTTGATATTTTTAAATCAAAAATTACAAAAATATATTCTGTAATTCACAATATCAATATTACAACAATGACAACAACAACAACAACAACAATAACAATGACAATGATGTGTATAACAGTAGTAACAAATATGACAACAATAATAATAATAATTAAAAATAATCTTAAAATTGAATAGGATGATTTCTGAGATAATAGTAAGAAAAAAGAATTTAAGAGATCATTTTGGGAACAATCAGATGGATTTACTTGACAGAATTTGATCTGTGTATAGATATTGTATATAGATATATCTATATAGATATAGATATTGTATGAATATTGTATTTGTCTGTGCTAAGATTCTCTTTTTTCTTTCTTTTTTCTTTTTAAAGTTGATCAGAGAAGATGGTAAAAACAAGAGATGCCCAAGGAGGCATAACAAAAAAAACTGGAGGAACTGGAAATTAGAGGAAGAATCAAGACCATCCAAACAACAACAAAGTTAAGAATATTTAGAAGAGTCCAGGAGATCTGATGAAACTTGCTGTCACTCAGATTCTAGGGAAAGACCATCAGGTAATGCTGGTGTGAAAGAGAGGGGGAATTGAGACCATCCAAACAACTGCATTGCTGCAATCGGCTAGAATATTCAGAAGAGTCCTGGAGACCTGAGGAGACTTGTTGTCACTCAGACTCCAGTGAAAGACTATCAGGTAACACTGGTGTGAAAAAACTCACAGAAGTGAACATAATAATAATAATAATAATAATAATAATAATAATAATAATAATAATAATAATGATAATAATAATAATGATAATGATAATAATAATAATGATAATATAGATGATACAGCAACAGCAATGGTTATAATTATCCTGTGATTTGTAGAAGAGATTAAAATTTGACCATACTATCAAATGGTATATGTACAAAACAGAATCTGTCTTAGAAAATAAGACCCATGGAATTCTATGGGTTTTTGAAATACAAATGGATCATCCAATCTAGGCCAGAAGACCTGATTAGTTAATTAACAAGAAGAAAAGAACTTGTCATCTAGTGGGTTTAGCTGTTCCAATGGATCGCAAAGTGAAAAATAAAAGAAAACAAAAAGCCAGACAAATAGTTGGTTGATGCCAAATAACTTCTTCAGTTCTCCGGCACGAACCAAGTATTTGCCTGTCCTTTCACTTTCTTTTATTCTTATTCCACAATCTGCTAGAATGGTAAAATCCACAAGATGACAAGTTTTTTTTCTTCAGAATTGATACTAGGTCTGCTTATCCGACTGGGATTGGTTGATCCGTTTGTATTTCAAAGCACCAGAGAATTTTATGCATCTCCTTTTCTAGGACAGATTCTGGTTTGTTCATATACCCATTTTTTGCACCCGCCACCCATGAGCTTCGGTTCGTGGGTGGTCCCACATTAATAGGGCCTTGCGCCTAACCCGTAGTAAATATCATATACCAGTTGTCAGCATGGTCAAATCTTTAATCTCTTGTACAATTCCCATTTATTAGTACCACTACTGTTTTTCTACAAGGATAGTTTTGGCGTTAAATAACCCACAAAGGTTGATATGCCATTAAACAAAGAAACCAACCAATTGATATAAATGTTACTGACCATTACTAATGGGTTCCGTCTTGTGCTGCGACTAAGCCAGCTTAGTACAAGTACATCTTGCATAGTATAATGGTTAGTGAGATCTTTACTAGTGAGTTCTGCTCCTACTGCGTGCACCTTACTTTTCGCCTTATGCCACAACTAAGTTAAGATTGGTAAATAACTATGAGCTTGTAGGGCTCAACATTATTTCCCTATCCCTACAATACTGAAAAGGTCACCATACCCACCCACACACCTATACCACCACACCCACCTACCCATCTATGCCACGATACCCCACCCAACACCTATGCCACCACACCCACCTACCTAACCCAATCCCTTGAAGAATAGCATTCTCTACTAATCAGTTATTTGATTGACCAATAGTGGCATGAGGGGGAATGGACATAATGGTCATCTTTGGCCGGCATTTTCCCCATATCTTCTGTTACTGAGGGTGAAATTTCTGAATCTTGGGAGATTGGGGGCAGAGTGGGAAGCTCGTGGCCGGAGCAGGTGATGGTGGGTGGGGTAATGGCATGAAAGGGTGACAGCTTTTCATAACCATGTTGAAACCAGCATAAGATAATAAAGGCTTTTATCTAGTATCAGATAGCGGTAGCAACTACTACCAATGCTACTATTTAGACTGCAGGGACCTTTCAGTCATCCATTATTCTAAAGAGAGCCTTCCATCATCATCATCATCATCATCATCATCATCATCATCTTTGTTCCCTGAATCTTTCACCCTCAACTCAAGCCGCCTTCCAGCTTCCTTGACTCCCTACCAACGCCGCCTCTTTCCTTAAAACTCGGTTAAAAATGTGTGCGTATTGCAGTTTCTCCGACAAACAACATGTCAAAACATTTTCGCATTGTTTTTCTGGGCTCTTATTAAAAAAGAAAAACAAGAATTAAAAAAATTAGAAAAATTAATAATGTTTTGAATAAATTTTCTTTTTTTTTTTTCTAATTTAAAAATTTCCTTTCATTGTAAGAATTTCCGATCACAATTTCCTGTAAGAGGAAAAAAGGGGAAAGCTTAAAAGAAAATTTTTAAAAAACATTTTAAAAATGTATAACCAGCTAACGATAATGATAATAAAAAAAAAATGGCAGGGGGGCTTTAAAAATATTTTTCAATTATTTTCTTTTGTTTTTAACCTATATTTTCTAAACGATGCAAATTTCATCAAATTTCACCAAAAAAAAAAAAAAAAAAAAAATTAACGTGGTTTTTGTTTTTATTTTCATTCATTGTCAATATTTTTATTTAACAAGAAAAAAGGGCTGAAGTATTGATGATCGAAAGACTCAAGGAAGACTTCCTAATTAGTATTTATTTCCATACAAAAAAAAAACAACATTCTGTCAAAGAGTGTTAGCTGCAAAAATCGACTGAGGTTCACCTCCTGCTAGAAGACAAAAATCCTTTTTTTTTTTCAGAATATATTTTGTTTTACTATTTTTGTTAGAACACAAGAATTATTTTTAGAATATGATTGATCCATAGAATCTGTGAATGAGAAATTATAATATACAAATAATAAAACTCAGTTCCATTTGCAAAGCCTCTTCTGTTGACTCACTCGAATATATAATGAACTAAGTTATTTATTATTATTATTATTATTATTATTATTATTATTAGTAGTAGTAGTAGTAGTAGTAGTAGTAGTACCTAAGTAATGTGTGATCATTTTGTTATAGATCAGCACTCCTGTCTACGATCAAAGTATTTGGGTTGGATCAAAATGCCAATCCCTGGATCCTCTTCAGGATTGTTTAGGATCAGAGGGAAGTGTCTGTATTTGTTGTTTAGGATCAAAGTATTGTTTTCTGGTAACTTCTTTCTAGAATCAGAATATAGTATTTGTTTTTCAGGGTATAATATCAGTTTTTCTATTATCAAATGTGTGGCTGGTTACATTTTTCAATATGTGAATATATATATATATATATATATATATATATATATATATATAATATATAGAGAGAGAGAGAGAGAGAGAGAGAGAGAGAGAGAGAGAGTAAATAACTTAGGAGTAACAGTTCCTTGTAAAGATAACTGTTATAAATTCAACATAAAACTGTATATGCATACTTTCTCCACAGGTGCATTATCCTGATGATAAGTGGCTAGTTCTCTACTTTTAAAATCAATGGTAATAATCATCTTTTAATCGTATTGTACACTATAACAAGTATATATATATATATATATATATATATATATATATATATATATATATATATAATATGGACTGAACAGACATCTAAGAGGACACAGTCAAGGAGAAAGCTTCAATCCAGACAATGCTGAAGAATCAAGAAGTGGCAATCATCTATGAAGATTGAGCAATCATTATATTAGGGTCTCATCTATGGGCCAAATAGAAAAAAAAATTAATTTTAAAAAAATTTGGAATACTCATCAAGAATGAATAAAACAAAACATATTTGGCATAAAATAACCCAATAATGCTTGAAATGCCATGAAAGGCAAACCAACAACAACAATTTTAAGTGTAAGTAAAGATGGAGATAGGTATGAGTCCTGTGTCCCTGACACACAAAAATCTAAAAGGACGCAGTAAAATTGTATCCATGCATCCCAGTATTTTTTGTTTTTTTCCCTCACCATTTCAAACTAACTGTAAATACATTTTAGTTGGACCCATAAATTTTCCCAGGGACTCCTTCAAAACAAATATATGCATCCCAGGACACACTAAATCAAAAAGCTATCAGCATCACCGAGTAAGTAAATGTCTCTCTCATTGCACCTCTCCTGCCTTGGTAGGGCCACCAGTCTATGAGAAGAGAATCCTAATTTCAAAATTGGAGAAGTGTTTTTCAGTATCTATGGCACCTTGGCACTTTTCTGTTATAAAAAAAAGTTTAGCTGGTTGTGTATGCAGTCCAGCAGTTTGCATTTTTAACCGAATCGTTTGGCCCTCATCCATCATGCCTAAGAGGGAAGAGCATTTTTTTTTTTTTACTTGTTTGAATTTATAAAAAAAAAAAGGAACAGAGAACAAATATCTAATGACAGATAAACAATGAATCATGCAAATGTAATGTAATACGAATATAATATGTTTCAAATAAAGCATAATGACAAGGAAATATAAAATCAATATGACAATTTTGGTAAAGAGAAAAGCTTTGAAGCAAGATCACAGAAAAAAATATTGGGTGTTTCAGAAAAAAAAATTGATATAATTTTGTAATCTAATAACTTGACCAATTCTTGTTCAAATGATCTCAAATTTGAGCAGAATGTGTAGAAACAACACAAAATTATATAATTAATGTTTGATGCTTTTTCTTTTCAGTTATTGAAAAGGATTTTTTTTCTTTTCAGTTATTGAAAAGGAATTTAAACATTAAATATGGAATTTAGAGTTGTTTCTACATATGCTGTTAAAATTTGAGATCATTTGAATGAGAATGGGTCAAATTATTAGATTATGAAATGATCAATTATTCTGAAACACCGTGTACATCTCAAATGATAGCAAATTCTTTGAAATACGCTATAGAAAGTAATGACTCAGTAATTACAGACAACTAAATTAGTAAACATAGTTATTGATAACAACAATAAAGAAAAATCTATACTGTAATTATTTGTGAATAAAATGAAAAGAAAAGTTGGCAGAGTGACCTATTGTCAGTATCAGTCAAACAACAAAGGAGTCTATCCCCATTTTGCTAGTGCTAGACCAGGGAGATTGTTTGTTGAATTTTGCTGAGGTGGAGGGCCACAACCAGATGCTGCTTTACCACACAGATCAAATTAATCAAGCTGTGTTACTCAAGTGCTGAGTTAATGAGGACCAGTATCAAACCTGGAACCTTGCAATTCCTAGACAGATGCTTTACTGACTGAAATAACCCGTAAGATGCACTATATTTCCAGATTTTTCAACCACAAATTTAGGGGTGCATATTATACAGAATATACATATATATATACAGGCTATACATATATAATCAACTTTTTTCCGGTTACATGATTCATCATATCTGAGAATATGGAAATTTCCAGTACAATTTGCAAATGAATGATAATTTTGTGAGGGTCTGCATTTGTAAAAAAAAATACATCATTTTTTAATTTGCCAAATGCAACCATGAAATGCTTAGTGGAATCCTTCACTCTTCCCTCAACAGAAGCACCGGCATCATTATGGATCACTGTTACAATGGGAACTCAGGTAATCTAACAAAGGATAAAGTGTAGAATTACAGAGAGGAAAATTGCACCTTGTCATGTTGTATATGTATTGTGGTGGTGTATGGTGTAATGGCTAGTCATAGGAAATGGACATCAGCCCCGAGTTCAAATCCTAGACGAGGCTGTCTACATTTCACATAGCACTAATGCACTTGGGAAAGGTATGTATCCACCTGATCTCCCTCCAGCTATGAGTAAATAGCAAGGCAGACTGGTCTCTTTAACCTTGGTTAGGCTACCAGTCTAGGAGAGGGAAAACTCTGAATTCAAACCTGTTAAACTCCGTCTAAAAAATTGACCTTGTATTACATCCTGCTCATGTGGAGGGGTTGGTAAATATGTACCTTGTCATATTGTAAGGGGAATATTATGAGCCATGTAACCCTTTTCCTCCTTTAGTTCAGAGTAAGATTCCTATCACAAGAGCATGATGGGTAAGAATCAATATATAAACAAATATATAGATAAATTGAAATACCTTAGCTTCACACAATGCCAGATGTTCCAAGCGGGTATATCTCAATTTCCATTTGACGTTAAATAGGTAAACTTTTTCTTTTTTTTCGGTGCGGGGGGGAAGGTAATTAGAGACAATATTAAATTACATATAGAAAGTTATTCCTGGGTTTAGAGAGTACAAATATCAATTTGAAAATGTGTTTGTTCTAATATGACCTTTATGAGACTCAAACTATATATATATATAAAGAGTAGTTGTGTGTATGTATGTCCGGAAGGAA
Organism: Doryteuthis pealeii; assembly: GCA_023376005.1. Lineage (NCBI taxonomy): Eukaryota > Metazoa > Mollusca > Cephalopoda > Myopsida > Loliginidae > Doryteuthis > Doryteuthis pealeii. Next base: position 52,682,063 of record CM042151.1, on the reverse strand, counting down.
ACTAGGAAACAGGTCTCACAGAACGGAGAAATTCCATTATGATAATACTAGAAGTGGCTACCCATCGTCACCTGGGTAGATGGGGGATTTTTTTAAAAAGTTAGTCTCGCAGATCCATTATTATTGAATCATGAGTTGGATTCTTGTAGGGTGCCCCATTAAAATCCCTATGTAAAAAAAAACCTTGCATTGATCCAGCCACTCAAAAAAAAAATTAATGTCTAAGATTTGAAATACTAAATGCCAAAGAAAAAAAAAAAGAAAAAAATTCCATGCTGTTATCATTTAAATTTAATCTTTAATTATCTTCACGAATATAAATCAAATTTTCATTATTTATGTTCAAAAAGCAAGGTCTGGTGATAGTGAATGTGTATATATATTTACTTTGTCGTTAATTGTTTTATTTTTTGTAGTTTCCTCCGGACATACATACATACACATGACTGCCCTTTATATATGTATAGATGGCACATTATTTGAGTAAACAGAAGAAAGAAAAAGAAAGAAAGAAAGAAAGAATGGGAAGAAGAAGAAAGTAAAGAGAGAACAGTTGGAAAGAAAGAGAAATTGAAAAAGAATAAAAGTAATGCAGAGAAGGGAGAATAGTGAAGTATAGAAAGTTATAGTGAGGAAAAAGAAGTAAGAGAAAGAGCAAGAGAGATTAAATGGCGAAAGAAAGAAAGAAACAAACAATGAAAAAAAGAAAGTAAAGAAAGAACAGGCAGGAAAGAAAAAGAAATTGAAAAAGAGAAGAAGAATACAAAGTAACATGGAAAATGTACAGAAGGTTAGAGTAAGAGAGGAAAAAAAATGAAAGAAAAAAGATAGATAGATAGATAAAGAGAGAGAGAGTAAGAAAGAGAGAGAGAGTAAGAGAAGAAAAAAATGAAAGAAAAAAGATAGATAGATAGATAAAGAGAGAGAGTAAGAGAGAGAGAGAGAGAGAGAGAAAGAGAGAGTAAGAGAGGAAAAAAATGAAGAAAAAAGATAGATAGATAGATAGATAGATAAAGAGAGAGAGTAAGAGAGAGAGAGAGAGTAAGAGAGGAAAAAATGAAAGAAAAAAGATAGATAGATAGATAAAAGAGAGAGAGAGAGAGAGAGAGAGAGAGAGAGAGATTGAATGCTGATCCATATATAAGTAATCCTGTCATAGACAAAAAATCACTCCCTCCCCCCAAACACCCCCCACCCCCCAAAAAAAAACAAAGACTTTTGAGCCTTGTATTTTGTTTGAAAAGAAGATCACAGCCATCAATTATTAGGAGGCTTTATACAAAAGCACTTTGAATCAAAACTTGATAATACTTCAGTCAGTGAGGTTTTCCCTATCGTTAACATGGATCTCAGCCAAATGCTACACCCACCGATGACAAAAGATACGCAGATGAAAATGCAGTAAGTTCCAACCATGAACAATTAGGAAGGATGTCTGAACATACTATCATGATTTTTTAAAAGCTCATTTTATATTTCAAGATGTAATTTTCATCATCATCATCATTAGGTCATTCTGACAGTACAAATATCTATGATTCTCTCTTTCCAGCTGTACCTATCGGTCATTGCCCCCGGGAGGTCCTCTGCACATCACCTAGAATATACATAGAGCTGATTTATGTAGCTTTTTGCTGGTTACCCTACACTGATGTGTCCATGGGTAGGTGTCCACAGGAGAATGTCACTTATGAGTTATCCTTGCTTCTCCAGTAGTCCAGCATGTCTTGTTCATCTTACTCTTACTGGGAGGTCCTCTGCACAGCATCCTGAATACACACAGAGCTGATTGATGTAGGTTTTTGCTGGTCGGCCTACACTGGTGTGTCCATGTGTAGTTGTCCATAGGAGAATGTTGCATGAGTTTTTCTCCAGCTGTCATCACCCCAGGGAGGTCCTCTGCACATCACCTAGAATATACATAGAGCTGATTTATGTAGCTTTTTGCTGGTTACCCTACACTGATATGTCCATGGGTAGGTGTCCACAGGAGAATGTCACTTATGAGTTTATCCTTGCTTCTCCAGTAGTCCAGCATGTCTTGTTCATCTTACTCTTACTGGGAGGTCCTCTGCACAGCATCCTGAATACACACAGAGCTGATTGATGTAGGTTTTTGCTGGTCGGCCTACACTGGTGTGTCCATGTGTAGTTGTCCATAGGAGAATGTTGCATGAGTTTTTCTCCAGCTGTCATCACCCCAGGGAGGTCCTCTGCACATCACCTAGAATATACATAGAGCTGATTTATGTAGCTTTTTGCTGGTTACCCTACACTGATGTGTCCATGGGTAGGTGTCCACAGGAGAATGTCACTTATGAGTTTATCCTTGCTTCTCCAGTAGTCCAGCATGTCTTGTTCATCTTACTCTTACTGGGAGGTCCTCTGCACAGCATCCTGAATACACACAGAGCTGATTGATGTAGGTTTTTGCTGGTCGGCCTACACTGGTGTGTCCATGTGTAGTTGTCCATAGGAGAATGTTGCATGAGTTTGTTCATCTTATTCTTACTGGGAGGTCCTTCTTACAGCATCCTAAATACACACAGAGCAGATGTAGGTTTTTGCTAGTTGATCTACACTGGTGTGTCCATGGTAGGTGTCCACAGGAGAATGTCACTTATGAGTTTATCCTTGCTTCTTCAGTAGTCCAGCATATCTTGTTCATCTTACTCTTACTTGGAAGCCCTTGCACCGCATCCTGAATATACACTAGGTTTTGATGTAGCTCCTAATTTTACTGCAGTTCCCTGTGCTTCTCATACGCTGAATTGACAAGGGCCAGTATTGAACCTGGAACCTTGTGGTTCCTAGTCAGATGTTCTACCG
>CM042151.1:52639234-52674234 GCA_023376005.1 Doryteuthis pealeii | reverse complement strand
TATATATATATGTATATATATATATATATATATATATATATGAATAAGATATAAACAAAAATAAAGGAAAAAAGAGGAGTGAGATGAAGATAGATGACAGATAGAATTACAAATTACTTTTGCCTTAATAAAGGAGATGTGTAAATTCATATGAAAAGCAAAATTTTTGATTTCAAAGGAAAAATTCTAGACTTAGAAACTAAAATTCATATAAACTTATTAATAGACAGAAAGGGTAATAAAAATAATTCCAAACCAGAGAAGTATATATAAAACATAACTACCTATAATTTTTAGTTCTCCTGAAGATGGTGTACCTTGAACACCAAAAATGTGGTAGAGAGGAAAACTTTTTTCTACAACTATAAATGCTCTATATCATAAAATGCTTTTACAAAATATATTGAGCACTTTTTTGGATTAACTACAAATGCTACTACAATGAAAATGTTGTAACAACTTTTGATGAATGTATATATATAATATGAGTCTTCGCGTATGCTTCTAAATTATTTAGTTAAGAATTAATGTAAAAATGAATTAATGAATATAATAAAAAATGAATGGAATGAATAGAATAAATGAAAAAGGTATTTTCCAAAAGAGCTCTCTAAAAGAAAAACTTTTGAGAGAGGTCATTACTGGAAAAAAATTTTTTTTCTCCATTGAAGCATTGAATTAATATAATTATTATATAAAATATTTGAGAAGATAAAATAATGTCTTACCTTTGTGAAGTTATGTTGAGAAGTAATTTGAATTTTTTTCTGTCTAATACTGTCTATTCTATTTCCGTTAAAGATTGCAACAATGTATACTTTTGAATTTAAGATAAAAACGGTCAACTGAAAGATTTTTTAATAACTTTTACAGTTGTGGAAATAAAAAAAATAAATAAATAGAAATGTATGTATTATTTACTCAGACTTAAATCGATGAATGATTTAAGAAAGATATATTTTAAATTTAAATAGATGAAATAGAATAAATAAAATATTTAAACTATAAATGTTAAGTGTTATTTTTCTTTATCAATAATTCTAGATTGACAAGACAAAGGTAAGACATTATTTTATCTTCTTCAATATTTTATATAATAATTATATTAATTCAATGCTTCAATAGAGAGTCCTTTAGATTTTTGTGCATCAAGGACACAGGACATGTACCTATTAGCATCTCTACACCTAAATTTTTTCAAAAAATCAAAATTTTGAAATTTTTACAAATGGTACATAAGAAAAAAAAAGTAAAGAAAAAAAAAGAAAAGAAAAGAAAAAAAACATGTTAATTGATGTTCATGAAAGCCTGGATTTAACTCATTAGACTAAAGAATAAAGCCATTTCCAGTACAATTTACAACTAAATGATAATTTTGACAATGTCTGTATTTGCACTGAATCCAATTTTTCAATCATTTAGATAGAGATAATTATGAAATTCTAATTAGAATCCTTCATAAATAGAAGCATCAGTATCATCATGGAAATCTAATGGGTTTCTAGATTGTCTAGTTATATTTAAACCTAAAAATCTTTTTTTTTCCAAAGATTAGAAATTTTAAAATTTTACAAATGATGCTTAAGATATGAGACTAAGTAATAAAAAATTTTAAATGAAAAAAAAAAAACATGTAATGGTAATTAGAATCCTTCCTAAATAGAAGCATCAATATAATCATGGATTGCAGACACAAAGGCAATCCAATGAGTTTCTTGATTGTCTTGTTATATTTAAACCTAAAAATACTTTTTTTTTTTAAATTAAATTTTTAAATTTTACAAATGATGCTTAAAATATGAGGACATGTAAAAAAGAAAAAAGAAAAGAAAAGTAAAAAGACCATATTAAATTATGTGCATGAAAGCCTGCATTTAAAATCTTCAGATTATTTAATGACTAAAGAATAAAGCAATTTCCAGTACAATTTACTACTAAATGATAATTTTAGCAAAGTCTGCCTTTGCACTGAATGCCATTTTTTAATCATTGAAACTCTCAATACAATAGAGATAATTAAGAATGGCTAATTAGAATTTGTCAAACCTTCCTAAATAGAAACATCAATATCATCATGGATAGTTGTTACAAGGGTTTCTAGTTATATTTAAACTTTAATTTTTTTTTCAAAAGATTTGAAATTTTTGAAATTTTACAAATGTTGCTTAACATATGACATTAAGTAAAAAAAAAAAAAAAAAAAAAAAAAGAAAAAAAGAAAAGAAAAGAAGAAAATAGACTAAGAAATGCTAATTAGAATCCTTCTTAAATAGAATTATCAATATCATCTTGGATAGCTGTTACAAGGGTTAGTTATATTTAAACCTTTTTTTTTCAAAAGATTTAAATTTTTGGAAATTTTACAAATGATGCTTAAAATATGAGGTCAAATAAATAAAATAAGAAAAAAAGGAAAGAAAAAGAAAAAAAAACCAATGAAATGCTAATTAGAATCCTTCCTAAATAGAAGCATCAATATCATCATGGATAGCTGTTGCAAAGGCAATCCAATAGGTTCCTAGATTGTCTAGTTATATTTAAACCTAAAAATACTTTTTTTTTTTTTCAAAAAATTTGAAATTTTGCAATTTTACAAATGATGTTAAAAATATTAGATCAAGTAAAAAAAAAATTAAAAAAAGGAAAGAAAATAAAGACCAAGAAATGCTAATTAGAATCCTTCATAAATAGAAGCATTAGTATAATCATGGATAGCTGTTACAAAGGAAATCCAATGTTTTCTAGATTGTCTAGTTATATTTAAACCTAAAAATCTTCTTTTGTTTTTCAAAAGATTTTAAATTTTACAAATGCAACTTAAAATATGAGGTCAAGGAAAAAAAAAAAAAGAAAAAATTAGAAAAAAGTCCAAGAAATGCTAATTAGAATCCTTCCTGAATAGAAGCATCAATATCATCGTGGATTGCTGCAACAAAAACAAACCAATGGGTTCCTAGATTGTCTAGTTATATTTAAACCTAAAAAAGATTTTTTTTTTTTTTTTTAAATTGAAATTTTGAAATTTAACAAATGAAGCTTAAAATATGAGGTCAAGTAAAAAAAAAAAAAAAAAAAAAAAAAAAAAAAAAAGAAAAAGAAAAAAAAAGACAATGTTAAATGATGTGCATAAAAGCCTGGATTTAAAATCTTCAGATAATTTAATGACTAAAGGTTAATATTCAGTTTGATGCACGCTTCATTTAATCTTTGAGTGTTATTCAGTCTTAAAGGATTGCCAAGAGCCTTGGCATCACGTTACCATTCTCCAAGTCAAGTAGCCTCTGACTATCTGTCGATCTGTTTGAATTTCCAGTGGTGACCCCGAAATCCCAATCCTAACCCTAGTTACTAATCCTCAGTACCAAATCACAATAACACCCCCCACCACCACCAAGATGTACTAAGCAAGAAACCAAGGGTCTTGGAGACAACTGGCCCCATTCTTGGTATGTGGGAATAATCTGTCCACCTTACTAATTAAAAATTCTCTCTTAGTCTTTTGGTTCTGCTTATGGCAGTGGTGCCAGGCAAGTCATTAACCGTTTGTTGTATTCTTTGGTGATGACTGTGCAGCAGCTAGTAGAATGGAAGCGATTGGTAGATGGTATTGAGTTGGTGGTGAGGGTGTTTTGATGGCAGTGGGTGGCAGTGGCGTTTGGTGGAAGGAGATGCATTGAAGGAATGGTGGATAGTGAGAGAAAGCTGGAATCTAGAATTGTATCCAACCACACCAAATTGAACCTACTGCTACTATCAACTCTTCCTCTTCCCTTGTTTTGTTCCTGATTGAATAAGGACTATTCAGGTGTGGAGGAAGGGTGGGCAGTAAACGGGGGGAGGAAGAAGGAGTGTGTGGGTGGGGGGGGTTTTGAATTAGTTGTGAATATCTTTCCTCAAAGATGATGATGATGATGATGATGATGGGCTTGATGTGATATGAACAGAAGACCTTTGGAAGTAAATGCTGCTATCTGTGGTAAGACTTATCGATTGGTTCGGGTGGAAGGAGTCTTTACTTAAATGCAATGCACGTTATACAAACACAGTATGGTAGTAATGCATTCTTGGAGTTTCAGAAGATTGGTACATTGTTATCCAAAGCAAGACACTAAATACAACAAAAGCAGCAACTTCAACATTGACCCTTACTTTCTTTAGGAAACGCAGATCTTTCAATATTCTAAATACAGGGTGTCCACAAAGTCTGGGCACATGGAGATTTCACTATAGTATTTATTTATGTAATTTTTCAGAATAATAACATAAATAAATACAATAGTGAAATCTCCATATACCCATACTTTGTGGACACCCAGTAGAATCAATTCTCAGTTATTTCCTAGTTGAGTAACATGATATTACAGGGTGACCCAGAAAAAACAGAACCAAAATTATTTATTTATTTTCCCATTAAACTAACCGTAAACCCCAAACCCAACCCTAAACCATAACCCTACCCCCCCTAGTTGAGTAACATAATATTATAGGGTGACCCAGAAAAAGCAGAAACCACAAATTTTGTAATAAAACTGTTAATTTTAATTTTTTTTTTTTTTAAGTTTAAGTCCAACAAGGATTAGGGTTAGGGTTTAGGGTTTAGGGTTAGGGTTAGGGTTAGGGTTAGGGTTGGAGTTTAGGGTTAGTTTAATGGGAAAATAAATAAATAATTTGGGTTCTGTTTTTTCTGGGTCACTCTGTAATATCATGTTACTCAACTAGGAAATAACCCAATTCTCTTTAAGGATTATATTAACAGTCAGAATAATAACATAAATAAATACAATAGGGAAATCTCCATGTACCCAAACTTTGTGGACACCCAGTAGAATCAATTCTCTTTAAGGAGTGTATTAACAGAAATAAACATTAACTCATAGGGGACATCCTCCAGGGCAACACCTGCCCCCTTGTTTTAAAGGGGCAGGGCTGGGTTTATTGCCCAGTGCCTGAGACACTCTCCTTGAGGGAGAATGCAGATGGGATCTATGCATTTTTTGTATCTCCCATATTAAACAACCTTGTGTCATACCCACATAAGTGGGATGTGAAGTAAATAAATAAATTAACTAAGGGGGTTCCCATAGCATAGTGGCTAAAATTTTGAACATATACTTTGGAAAAGTTTGAATCTCCTTATCCACCCTCAGTAATGGGCTAAATAGTACCACTGCTGTTCTTCTACAAGGATGACTTTGGCATTAAATAACCCCAACAGTTGATATGCCAATGAATAAAGAAACCAAATGAAACCAGTAAAAGCAGAAATTATATAATTAATGACTGTATCTGGAAAGCATTTGTTTGTCTATCATGGGCAGGATGTGACACAAGGTCTGCCGTAAGAATTACCCATAGCTAGAGAGATGAACAGATGGATTCATAACATCATGATTCTATATATTAATACTCTTGTTCTTTAATTTTCCAACTGTTATCATCTTGCAACACCCACTGGTTAAAAATGAGGCTGTCCAAGTTGGTCAAGATGAAATGCAAAAATATAAATCCTTATTACCTGGAGTCACTTATCCGCCAAATTCTTATTTCTTATTAGTGTTGTCACCTCAGCTAAATAATGGACCATTCCGTTTTTATTAGAAAGAATAAAGGGTTATTTAATGCTGAAATCTTAGTTATTTGTAAATCTTTCATATTATTATAACCATTTTTTTAAACTTTAGTTATATGGTATTAAGTATTCCTGTATGATATTAGTAAATTTTTTAAACAGATCTAATTGACCCATTGAGTAATATAAATCACAGAGGGGTTGGGTAGATACATATAACCAGTTGTACAAGGTTTGTCATAAAAGTATCAAGATTGAAGCTGTAGTTACCAAGATAGAAATGAAAAACGAATGGAATGTTAAATTTTTCAGACTACAAGGTGTATCATAAAAGTGCAGAGTTTGAAGCTGTATTTACGAAGATAGATATGAACAATGAATGAAACGTTAATTTTTTTCAAAATACAAGGTGTGTCAAAAAATCTCGATATTTTTTGACACACCTTGTATTCAAAGTCTTGACCCCTGAACCAGCGTAAGGTGGGTACTTCAGCTAGTCTCCAAAAATAGACATGTATATTTTTTTTATGCATCTTTATTGGATCTAACTCAAATGCTTGTCCATTCAACCTACTTCCTTTCTTTCTTTCTTAGCATGCATGCTTTAATACCTGTGATGTTAAGCCAAATTTTCTCCTAGATGATAGAACTTTTATCTATTTCTTTTTTTTTCTTTTTTTTTTTTTTACATCTTTGGCCCTTAAATCAAGCTACAACATACCTTAAATCTATTTTCATTAAAACCTCTCTTTTTTATCCGATTGGATGGTTGGTCGTTTTGTTTTATGGTATATCAACACTTTTCGGGTTATTTAATGCCAAATCAGGTAATTTTTTATTCAAATTGATTACAATGTTGGCCATTGCTTAAGTGGCGACCTTGATCAGAGTATCAAATTATAAACCAGGTCCACTCTGAACGACAGTAGGAATTGCAAGGCTCCTGGTTCAATACCGGCCCTCACCGACTCAGCACATGAATAGCACAGGGATCTATGCGATAAAGTGAAAAGCTGATGCTAGGCGTGGCGCTCTACCTCAGACACTAAAAACAATATCCTTGGTCTAGCGCAAGTGAAAAGGGGATAGATTCCCTCGCTGTCTGGCTGATACCAACTTTTGGCTACCCCAATGACTTACTGTCATTCAGAGTGGACCTGGGAGTAATGAAAATAACAGTGGAGTTGGGTAAATACAAATAACCAGTTGTGTTCAAAGTGTTGACCTCTCACCCTGTGTAAGGTGGGTATTTCAACTAGTCTCCTATAACGGACATGTATATATTTTATGTCTTTCATCCTTCATTAAAATCTTTCTTAGCTAGCATGCTTTAATACATGTGATGTTAAGCCAATTTTTTTCTCCTCAAGGATAGAACTTTTATCTCTTTTTTTCCCTTTAATATATATATATATATATATATATATATATATATATCATCCGGCCTTAAATCAAGCTACAATTTACCTTAAATCTATGTATTCATTAAAACTACTTTTTCTTTCTTGTTTTTGTTTTATATCCAAATATCAAATTAGATATTATTTCCTTTGATCATTGTGTGTATATTTCGTTATTGTTTTTATCATTGTCTAGAATCAAAGAACAAATACATCTATACAGCATAATAAAACCTGTTCTTTCCTGTAAATTTCTCACTAGTCACTGTTAATGCTGCATTATAGCTTAGTGAGAAAAGGGGCGCGGTTGACCTGACAGTTAATAACACGGAAAATGAAATCAATGAGCCAAGTTCAAATCCCGCCCGTGACAGTTTGTGTTTGAGTCACACTAATACTCGTGGGAAAGACATGAACCTTTCTTCCTCTTTCAAGCTCTTTCTCTGTCTCTTCCAAGCTATGTTACTGCAAGACAAGGAGGAAAAGTTCAAATTTTGCGCTTTCTACCAGAAGGTGAAGTTGTGATCAAATTATGGGGGTTGGAGTATCATGCTTTTTGGATGTTTTTCTATAAAAGGAACAGGAAGCTTAGTAAGAGTTAATAGTATAATGAAAAATTAGGATTATTTTAAAATATATGTACAAGGGTGCAATGGGTAAATTCTTGCCATTTTAAACTATTAATTTCATGCATGCACTTTGTTTCGGGTTGTGTCTACTCTGGAGCACCATGATGCAATTCACTTCTCTAGGAATTTGGAAATGGCATGCTATACTGCTTGGCATTCATAATGGAAACTCCAATACAAAAATTTCAGTGTTTGAGATGCTGGCCATGATTGACAACAAGCCCAAAAAGTCAATTGAGTCCTTAGCCAGAGACATGGGAGTTTCTGAGTTTCTGAGTAAGATACTTTCATAGAAGGAGGCATTCATGGTGCAATGGTTATCATTGTAGAAAAATGGACACAGTGACCCAAGTTCAAATCTTGGATTTTTATATACCCTTCTAACATACCTGGGTATATAAACGAGAATAGTTCTCGGGTATATAATAGAGAGAGATCTCAGGTATACAAGAGAGAGAGAGAGAGAGAGAGAGAGAGAGAGAGAGAGAGAGATGATAGAGATGATAGGTGTGTTAAGTTTTTAAGGGCCATTCTGGGGCCTAATAGAAGAAGCGCTTATCTGGTGGAATCCTTGATAAGAGTCAGCGACAATGTGAATCTTTTGGTTACTAAAGTGTCCTCAGTTACTGGTAATCGTATAAGTCCTTCGTGAGTATTGGTAAAGATCCCGGCAATACTATGCGCATCCTCCACTGGTGCAATTTGCATTATGACCAATATAGGGGGTTTAAGTATCTTATCAGGCCAGTAGTACTTCCAGTGATTGGTTAGAAGAGTCAATCACATGATCTTAGCCAGTCTATAAGTATAGGCGGGGAAATAGCATACACCTTATATCTAAATAACTCCAACTTTCTTACTTTACATTCTGCTTCTACCTCAGCCACCTTCTTATCTGGTGATCTGTTGAGCTTCTTTTAAGGGTTGGTCTTCTTCTTCATGCTGGGCTGGACATTTCTTGTTTTAACATTTAATCACAAATAATTAAAAATAATTCACAACATTAGCAGAAAGGTTTATTGAGATTTGTGAAACTGATTTCAAGTACCGTCAGCGGGCCTGATAAAATGCCTTGCAGATCTGGCCCGTGAGCCATGGTTTGGTGACCCCTGATTTTTAGTAAAGCAATCCAGATAAGAAATAAGTTTCCAGAAAGGCTCAGATATTTTTTTTTAACCCTTTTCCTTGGGAAATCTAACTTAATGCAACAGTTGCTTTAGCATGACCATAGAATGATGGTCTGAGAATTGAAATGATAAAAAGCAACTGAAATTAAGATGAAAGAAATACAAGAGAGAGAAAAGAAAAAAAGGAATAATAATCAGCTTAATTAATGTCTGCTTTGATTCCTGATACTTTTGATGCTTTGAAAAGACCAACTTGAAATCATCCTTAATTGAACATCAATGCAAAAATATCTACGGTTCTACTATTGATTTCCTACCAATCTGTTCCAAATCGGTCTCCTCTGAAATATTCATGTGGTCAAGTTAAAGCAAATACTATAAAGTGAACTAACAGATTATATGTTACGTTTCTATGAGGAATGCTCCAAAGGTAATGACTCCTATTGATTTGGGAAGTCTCTGTGGCATAGTGGCTAATGTGCTGGGTTGTGACATCATAGTAACCAAGTTCAAACTCAAGTCACTCTAGTATGTTTACTTTCATACTAATACCCTTAGGAAAGGTATGAACCCCTCATTCCTCCAGCTAAGTGTTCTACAAGGATGGTTTAGGCATTAGATAACTCATGAAGGTTGATATGCCATTAAACAAAGAAACCAAACTAAAATTCATTTCAGTATTTATAACTGTCTTTGGGGGTGCTTGTGGTTATCATCATAGAAAATGGACATGCTGATTTGAGTTCAAATCTTGGACGAGACTGTTTGCATTTTACATATGATTTATACCTTTGGTACAAGGTATGAATCCATCTATGGGTAAATAATAGGGCAGACTGGACTCTTTAATTTTGGTATGGCAACTGGTCTAGGAGAAGGAAACATTTTAATTTAGATCTGTTAAACTCTGTTTGGAAATTGACCTTGTGTCACATTCTGCTTATGTGGAGGGGTTGGTTAAATACATATAACTGGCTGTCCACAGAAACTACAAAAATACACAGAGCACAATAATACAGTTAGATAGAGCATGTTTTCAGCTACAAAACAATTTTTACTATCAAATTACTTAAGCAATGATGAGCCGTCCGAGGACTTAGATGTAATATAAAAATAATAATTAAAGTTGGCTGAATGGCCTATTGTTAGTTTCAATCAGACAGCAAGGGAATGTATCATATTTTCACTCATGCTAGACCAGTGAGATTGTTTTTGCAATTAAGGTGGAACACCACACCTACCATTAGCTCCCCACTTTACCACACAGATCCAGCTGTGCTACTGATGTGCTGAGTTGGCGAGGGCCAATATCAAACCCAGAAATTTGTGGTTATTAGGCAGATACTCTACCAACTGAATTAAACCAGTGTCTTGAATCCTTGAGGGGGCAGAGCCACAACTAGTTAAGTTGTTGAATCACCAAAATACTTATTTACTACCCAGCATGATTATTGAACTCACAACCTTTTAGTTGACATAAACTGATGCTTAGTTAAGTCAACCTGCCCCCCCCCCCTGCTAAGTTCCATCTATGGGTTAAATAGAAAAAATTGGGTTTTAAAAAAATGAGTACCCATCAAGAATGAATAAAACAAAAAAGTCTTCAGCATGAAATAACCCCATAAGGTTTGAGATGAGGCTTGATGATTAGTATTATCTACGTTATTCGGACTATTGTCTGTATAACAATGAAGATGAGGACAATAGTCTGAATAACGCAGATAATACTAACCCCATAAGGGTTGACATGCTGTAAAATCCAACCAACCAGCCAGCCAGCCAACCCACCTACTGTTGAAATGAGTTATACCGATTGAGTTCTATATAAGCTCATGGTTTTTCTTCTGGAAACCTCTCATTCAATTGCCGGGAGAATCACATAAAAATGTCCTTGTGTCATGTCCTCATAAGTGGGATGAGAGGCAAATAGCTACCTTCAATTGCCTGGAGAATCCCTATCAGACTACTTAAAAAACAGTCACACCACATCTGTGACAGTGCTGAAGTTTCTAGGTAGGTTTTCCTGATTTTAATTATCATTATCAATAATATTTACTTGACAATTTTCATCTAGCATAATATGAAATTCAGCTATGGTAGCTCATAGCATTAATTAAACTATTGAAACCATAATAGGACCAATTAGAAAATAGAACATAGTATGAAGTTAACATCTATCTACTTATTACATAGTACTAGGGCCGGGTTAGCTCAGTCGGTAGAGCGTTCGGCTAGAAACCACAAGGTTCCTAGTTCGATACCAGCCCTCGCCAACTCAGTGTATGAGTAGCACAGGGATCTGTGCAGTAAAGTAAGGAGCTGATGGTAGGTGTGGCGTTCCACCTCAGATGCTAAAAATAATCTCCTTGGTCTAGCGCTAGTGAAAAGGGGATAGATTCCCTCGCTGTATGGCTCATACCAACATTAGGCCGGCGATTTTACTTACTTACTACTTACTGGTTTATATAGGGTGTTAATCTTATTTTAATGGAGATTGTGTTTGTCTGTCTGTAACTGAAACTATATCACTACTCAAGTCACAATTCCCTTTGTTATTTACATCACATTCTCCATGGTTCTATATTTATTTAAACCTCAGTTATCAATAAAATTGTTTTACATTATTAATACTGTTGGTCATATCTACATACTAATAATGTGCTATTGTATTTATATATAGAGGGCGTGTAATTTAGGGCTTTCTCAATCACAACGTGGGAACATTAAGTCTGTCAGGATTAACCATTTATTACCGAGTGAATCAACAATAAAACAAGGGTACACAACTCTTGTTAGCCGGATGTAACAACATCAGTAAAGACTATTACTGCTTATAACACAGTTGTATATGCCAGTAAAAGGGTTAGGTCTCTTTGTATGCTAGTAACTAGCTTTTCTAAAGAAGAGAAGCTCTTATTTTTCTAATTGATTATGAAGTAATGAATCTTGTCTTTGTTTTTTAAAGAACTGAAGAGAAAAAAAAAGAAGGTTAGAATAGCTGACAAGTTTTTGTTAATTACAAATTAGTAATTGCTTTTGAAGTGACAAGCAGTTTTTGTTTTTATATTTATTGTCTCCGTTCTTGTCAAAACACTGAAAAATACTATTATCATCATGGCTTCCACTCTTTCTCTCTTTCTTTTGTTTCTCAAGGGATTCTGAAATATGACTTAAATTAAATTAAATTCTGATCATTAATTTTCCCTCTTTTTTATTTTTTTAAAAGTATTTTGGTCCTTGTCATTTTCATTCCTAAAAATTAATTCATCAAAACTTTTTACCTTGATGTTCATTTAAAAAAAAATGTTAATTTCTGAATATTCCATTTTCAACACAGACAGAAGTACACCAAATTAAAATGGCAACAACATTGGAATAACAACATCCACAATAAACTCTTCCTAATCAAACCCACTTTGGGAGGCTGGAGACTAATTTTAAGGAAGTCTAGAAAGGAACAAATCATTGTGTCCTGATTACGCATTGGTCATACAAGACTAACACACTCCTAAATACTCAAACAAGAACAACAACCACAATATGGAACATGTCAAGCACCTTTGACAGTTAAACGCTTATTCATGGAATGCAGGTTTTTTGCTTACATCAGAAACCATTATTTTACAGCAAACAATATGAAAGATCTGTTTGAAAATGTCATCATGGAAGATATTCTCTCTTTTTTGAGGGAAATAAAATTATACCATAGAATATAGATATGAAACTAAACAATACCATACAACATAATCCCAATAATGCTAACACATTGTTAAAACCAATTAATAAAAAATATAAATGTAAATACACAATATGTATAACTTCCTAACTGTTAGGCATGACATAACCCCAGATGGGTTGATATGCCATTAAAATCAATAAACAAACAAACAAACCAAATTAAAAATTAAAAAAATAATGACTGCATAAAAGGAAATATGGAGGGGGGAGGAAGATAAAAAAAACCCTTTAAAATGAATCCCCAAAAAATTATTGACAGAATAAGGGGATATATGGGGGGTGGGGATAAAAAAATATATATATAGTTCATGATAATAGATACAAGTATTATGATTCTGGCAATTTGGAAGCATTTTAAGTTGGACCTCAAAGCAGCTTAAGCTGCTCCCAGAATCCAAGAACTAGAAGTAGGAATTATGAGTCAATCGGAAAAATTTGAATTAAATTTTCTTCTGAAATAACTTAAAAAGTTTAACTAATGTATTTGAATTTTAAATTTGAATTTTTCATTTAAAAAAAGTATATTCTCTCTTTTTGTTATCTGTACAACGTTTCAGCTGATGTGCCCTCTGGCCTTCTTCAGGTATTACTTGTTGGACTCGGGAATCTTCTCTTCAAACTTGGAAACCAACCCTTTATTCAATCCATGTGGGTATACTGTTCTCATTCTGCTAACCATATCTGGGTACAAGTGTTAAGCTGTGTTAATTATTATTCTATGTTAAAGATGAGGACAATAGTCTGAATAATCCCAATACTGTCCACAATAAATCTTGGAATTATCAAGCATTATCTAAAAAATTCAAAGAAATATTGAATTGGTGACTTGTCGTTTGAGTTTGAGTTTTGTTTAACGGCATATCAACCTCTGTGGGTCATTTAATGCCAAAAAAGGTTATTTTGGATTTCAAGTTTTTAAAGTAGTGGTTCCATGGAGGGATTCGGTTATGTTTTATTATATCTTGTTGAAAAAGTTGCTTTTTTTTTTTTTTTTTTTTTTTAGAAAATTCAAAATGTTTTCAGGGTTTGTATTCTTAAAAATGTCCCTCGGGTTTCTTGCTTGATAGTAATTAGTGCAGATATGTTTAAGGCTGTTACAATTTAGAAGGATATGTTTGGTTGTAAGTTGTACTTTGCATGTTGGGCACACTGGGGCGTCCTCCCCTTTTAACAGGTGCAAATGGGTATTTTTTTAAATAAAGTCCAAAAGTGGATGAACATTCATTATTATCATGCTTTAAAATGCAAGGTAGAGAAGAACCCGACCAACAGCACTTGGAAATCTACAGAACAACTTAAATCCTCAAAAGAAACAATATGTAGAGCATCATATAAGCTTTAAAAGGCTTGATTAAAAAAAAAAGAAGAAAATACTTTTAATATGCACTAATATATCATAACAGGAAAACCCATTAACAATAAACAAAGGAAACCGTCTTATCTTAACACTTGGCGATGCGAGTAGGTGCATATGCAATGGGAAGGGATCGAGGGGAACATGCTATTTTTTTTCCTTCTGCAAACTAAAGACAAGGAATAAAAAAAAAAGAATACAGATTGTGTCGGCAGTTTTCCTGCTTTTGTTCTATCTTCGAAAACCCTCTCATCTGACTTAGCTTTTTTCTTCCTGATTACAATAAACACAGGGAGGAAAAAGCGGACCAGTTAATGTGCAACTTCAGATTATCATACACGCTTTTGCAATGTGTCAAGTTCCACCGAGTTTGCTGAGTCGGGAATGAAGAATAAAAGCCAGTGTACAAAAAGAGAGACTTAGAGAAAGATAGACAAAGAGACTGGAGAGAGAGAGAGAGAGAGAGAGAGAGAGAGAGAGAGGAGAGAGAAGAGAGAGAGAGAGAGACAAAGATAGACAAAGAGAGAGAGAGAGAGAGAGAGACAAAGATAGACAAAGAGAGAGAGAGATAGACAAAGACAGAGAGAGAGAGAGAGAGAGAGAGACAGAGAGAGACAAGAGAGAGAGAGAGAGAGACAAGAGAGAGAGAGAGAGACACAGAGAGAGAGACAAGAGAGAGAGAGAGACAAAGAGAGAGAAATATAGATACAAATATAGACAGAGAGAGAGGAGAGAGAGACAAAGATAGACAGAGAGAGAGAGAGAGAGAGAGAGGGAGAGAGAGAGGGAGACAAAGAGAGAGAGAGGGGGGGATAGAAAACTATATGATTCAGCGTGCAGCCATAATTTCAAAGAGAGAAAAATAAAAAGCATAAGGACTTGGGCTTTGGCTAATTTTTTTTTGTTTTGCATTTTTTTTTTTCCCTCTTTCTGCATCTGGAGTCTTACTGGTCCTCTAGACAGTGTGTAATAAACACAATTACGACGTGGATTTGTCTAATCCAATCTTCTCCACTGATTATCACTCAATTTAGCCCTTTGATAGATTATTTTTCCGTCTCACTCTCCATCCGCAATTTCATCACCACCACCACCACCACCCCACCATCACCACCTACCCCTCCAATAGCCAAATTCACTCTTTTTTTTTGTATTATTGTTGTTGTCTCTTTAATTAGAGACATCAATTACCATGCAGATTAGTCAAACCCTACCATCTCCAACAGATCGAATTGGAGCGGATTGTTTCCACCCCCCAGTTTTTTTTTCCTTATTTGAAGTCATTTTCATTTGGTCATTTTCTTTTGCTCTTTATTTTTACAGTAGTTGCCATTTTCTTTCTTTTTTTTTTCATTCTTGATTTATCTTGTGCACAAATTTCTTCATTATACATCAGCTCATTCTTCTTCACAGTGAAGAAGACAAACCTTCTTCTCTCTCTCAAATCACCATCTTCATCATTTATTTCCTTAACTTTTATTTGCTTCTTTCTTCATCTTCTTTCCCAATCTGCATCATCATCTTTTCTGTTTGATGCATCATTTTCTTCTTGAATTTCATCTTGTTCTCTTTCATTTCTTTGTTCTCTTTCATTTCTTCATTCTCTTTCACTTCTTTATTCTCTTTCCTTTATTTATTCTCTTTTGTTTCTTCATTCTCTTTCCTTTCTTCATTCTCTTTCCTTTCTTTATTCTCTTTCCTTTCTTTATTCTCTTTCCTTTCTTTATTCTCTTTCACTTCTTTATTCTCTTTCATTTCTTTATTCTCTTTCACTTCTTCATTCTCTTTCCTTTCTTTATTCTCTTTCCTCTCTTCATTCTCTTTCCTTTCTTTATTCTCTTTCATTTCTTTATTCTCTTTCATTTCTTTTCTTTTGCCACCTGATTCTTTCCTATTTCCATCATTCTATCTTTATCACTTTATTCTTTTTCCATTTCCTTCATTGGCAGAATAATTTTTGTTCATTTTTTCTTCATTTTTAATTCATTCTTCTTTCTATATTTTTCTTCATCTCCTTTTATCCTTTAATTCTTTCCTATTTCCTTCATTCTACCTTTTTCACCTAAAGGCTAATGAGTCGGATGGTTAGAAAGAGACTGAGAGAATTTGAAAGGAAAGAGTGTTGAAAAAGAAAGGAATGAAGCAAAAAGGTAGATGTGAAGATTTTTTTCATTCATTTTTTTTCCTCACTATTTTCCTTATTCTCACTCCTTCCTTTTTGCTTCATTCCTTCTTTTATTCTTACTTCTTCCTTTTTGCTTCATTCTATTCTTTTTCTACACTCCTTCCTTTTTGTTTCATTCCTTTTTTATCCTTACTTCTTCCTTTTTGTTTCATTCCTTTTTTTCTTCACTCCTTCCTTTTTGTTTCATTCCTTTCTTTATTCTCACTCCTTCATTTTTCCTTCATTCTATTCTTTTTCTTTACTCCTTCCTTTTTGCTTCATTCCTTTCTTTTTCCTCGCTCCTTCCTTTTTGTTTCATCCCTTTCTTTATCTTCACTTCACTTTTTTTCATTCCTTTCTTTTTCTTCACTCCTTCTTTTTTGCTTCACTCCTTCCTTTTTGCTTCATTCCTTTCTTTATCCTCACTCCTTCCTTTTTGTTTCATTCTATTCTTTTTCTTCACTCCTTCCTTTTTAACACTCTCTGACTCTTCATTAGCCTTTCATCCATTTTTTAACCTCTCCTTTTTTTTTTCTTTCTTTCCCATCAATCTTTTTATCCTCCCACCCTTTTCCTTTCACCCTACACCCAACCTTTTTCTTTTCTTTTTTTTCCCAGTCTGTAATATTTTTCCACATCGCCATGACGTGTCAAACAAAATCCCACCTCAATTTCATGCTAATAATTTTTACTAATTGACAAATCGTTCATTAGCTCTTCTTCATCTTCCAGCTTCATTTTTCTACCTTTTTTTTTTCATCAGGGAATACAGATGCACAACCCCCACTCCCACACTGCAATTCCTCTTACCCTCCAACCCTCACCTTCACTTCTCACAGTTTTATTTCTGCTTGTTGAAAAATCTTCTTGGACATTTTTGCCATAATTTACCATTGACTGATATTACTAAGAATAATTATTCCTTCCAGTTTAAGTCGAAGTGTTCTTTCTATCACCATTTTATAATTTTTGTTTTCATTGATTTTTTCATTCCATTTTGAAGAACCAAATGAGGAGAAGGACAATGCCCAGAATTTGACAAAAAAAAATCTTTCAATATCAATTATTTTCATTTATTTTCATTTTTAATTTCAATCTAGTAATTTTAATCCTAAATTCATTTTTTTGAATTTTTAGAAAAATTTGTTTAATTTTCTTTAATTTTGTTTAAAGGTAAAAGCATCTTTTGCTATTTATGATTTTCTTCAGCTTTTATTATTATGAAATTAACCTGCAGATGAATGAAATTGTCTCTGGTAATTATTACCCCAAAGCTTTGTCATTGCTCTTATCTTTGCTACCATAGCAGTGGTAGAAAGTCTAGCAAGCTAGACTGGCGAGTTTGTATAATAATGTATAATAAATAGACTGGCGAGTTTGTATAATAACATATAATAAATAAATGTATAATAATGTATAATAAATAAATAGTATTAAATACAGTGGTTTTATTCTTTCAATATATTATATGTATTATATATAAACTTTTTTTTCACTTTGACGTTTAAATGTTTGCCGTGCAATGTTAGTTTACCTGTTTCACGGAAATACCCAAAGTTTTTAAGTTTGAGTCACACTGTTTATTAGATAGGAATAAAAGTAGGCAGTGGCCTATTTTTGGTCTCTGCTGGACAGCGAGGGAGTCTATACCCTTTTCACAAGCGCTAGAGATATTTTTTTTTCATTTGAGGTGGGGCGCCACACATGCCATCAGCTTCTCACTTTACTACACAGATCCAAGACGTGCTACTCATGTACTGAGTTAGTATCAAACCTGGAACCTTGTGGTGCCAAGGTGGATGTTCTACTGACTGAGCTAAAGCAGACCCTTGTACAAAAAATCTCTAAGAAACTAAAACCAAAAATGTAAATATAAACTTATATATTCCCTAACCTTTAGGTGGACTGACATGTCATTAAAATCAATCAATATTGCAATTGTAATTCATTTACAGTAATGTAGCTACAGATATAACATATACAATATACAAGGTTCAGCTGAAAGTTCATAGGCTGACTAAGATACATTGTTGGAGGCCGTGGTGCAATGGTTAGAATTGTGGAAATTGACTCGTCGCCCCGAGTTCAAATCCTGGACGAAGCTACAGTTCACATAGCGCTAATACCCTTGGGAAAGGTATGAATCCAACTACTCTCCCTCCAGCTATGGGTAAATAGTAGGGCACACTGGGCTCTTTCACCTTGGTTAGGTAACCTGTTTAAGAGTTGGGAAACTCTGAATTCAAACCTGTTAAACTCTGCTTGGAGTGGTCACAACTAAAATAGGCTCAGTTCAAATTAGTGATCTATTTCACTAACTAACTCATGAGACTAAATGTGGTTCATTTTTTAACAGAGTCCCACTTGAGGTCCATACATTTCTTCCATTGGTGTTATTGTGCTTGGATCCAATTGGTCAAAGAAGTCATCAACAGGAGATATGACATCATCATATGAACTTTTCAACCTACCCTTGTATATAGATACAGATATATATATATATTATATATATATATATATATATATATATTAGGGAGCGCACCTTGAATGGTTTAATAGGATTATTTGATTTGTTTACTTTTGAATTTACAAATGCTAGACATTTTTAAGTAGAAGAATTTCAATGCTATTTCTATGTATATTTCAATTTTTAGATATCTTCAAATATAAATCAAATCTTCATTATTTTTCAACAAAAACCAAGAACCGGTGATATTTAATGTGTACTTTGTCGTTAATTGTTTTATTTTCGTAGTTTCATTCAGACATACATACACACCAACTACCCTTTATATATGTATAGATACAACATCTTTATAAATCATCTTTATTCATCTTGGCTTGAATCCATCTGTTCTCCTGCTATCTATGGGTAAATGGTAGGGTGCACTGGGTTCTTTAGTCTTGGTGAGGCAACCAATCTAGGAGAAGGAAAACTCTGAATTCAAACCAACTTTACTCTGTTTAAAATGTACCATGTGCCACTCCCACACTCCCCAGATTTTCAAAATTATAACCTCACCACCAGATGCAGTTTAATGCCACACCCAGAACAATAAGACCCTCAACCACCACCTTCTAGCACATATATGATAAAAAGGGTTTGGGGGTTTGCCACAAGAGTAATATAGGGTCAGGATAATCATATAGGTGCTAAGGCTTGACATGATTAGCCGATTGATCAGAGTAACCTCTCCGACTGCCTGTCTAGCCCAAGTAAGGGCCAAAGTAGAGTGTTGCATGTTATGGACTGCTCAGCCACCTTAAACATTATGGGTTACTACCCATGGCCAAGAGGTGACCCCTTAAGGGGTGGGTCTTACCCCTCTGCAGAGGTGCAGTTGGCATATTCTATAGCCTCAGCTCTGTGGAGAGATGATGGTAGGGTGTGGTGCTCCACCTCAGCAAAAATGTACCTTGAGTCTCATCCAATCCATGACACTCTTTCTAGATACATTCATTTGTGCAGTAAGAGGTAACTTTTTTTTATTGGTTTGGTTTCTTTGTTTAACTCTTAACATCCTATTGAGAATTTTCTAAGTCCAGAGCATTCCTATAAGGATATATTTTTTTTTTAAAAAAGTGACTTTGCATCTAAAGTTACCTGTTATTTCCCTTAAATCAAAGACTTCTAAATATGTTTAATATTACATTTAAACAAAGGCTATCATTTGAGGTAGATTAGGAAAACGAACGAGACTTCCTGCCAGGTGGAATGAGGTGGTATAGGACTTTAAAAGTTAAAGGTACATCAAACTTAGTAGGTTATTTAATGCCAAATCCATCCTTGTAGAAGAACACAAGTGGTACTATTTAACCCATATTTGGGGGGGGGGATGAGGGAGTTCATACCTTTCCCAAGGGTATTTGTCCAAAAAGGAATGTAATAGCATAACTGGAGTTTGAACTTGCTTACTATGATGTCGCAGTCCAGCACGTTAACCACTATGCCATGGAACCCCCCATCCAATTGTCGATTTGAACAAACGATATATTTGTGAGGTTTTAAACAAAAAGTATTTCCAACTTATGAATCACTTCTTATAAAACAGGCATAGAGTAGCCATTTTTCTTCTGTTTGTTTCGGGGGGGGGGATTTCTTCAGAAATGCACACTGTATGTGTAATCAAATGTTAATTTTAAGAGATAATAGGAAAATCATTTTTTTTTTGTCTAGCATAAAACCTGCCTGTCTATCTTCCTAGAAATTAACAATAATAAATGTCTGAAAGGAAATCCATAATAACACCGTGCGGCCTTAAGTCTTCAGCCCAAAAGATTCAGTAATAATTTTTGAGCGATTACTCGCCAAAGCTTTGACCACTGTGTTTATGTGCTGTTGGAAAGGAAAGGATAAAAATGGAAAAGCTATATTGACAGGTGGACATGTGGTAATCATTACCAGATCCATAAATCAAACCGCATTATGGTTTTTACGCATGCAAAGAACCATTCTTAAGCAAGAATGAACACAGGGGATAGGGGTAAGCCCCACGATAACCCCGCTCACTGCCCTTTCCTGCACGATGCAATGCAACTGAGGGATGTTTAGCAACCATGTCATACAGCCAGTGCACACTGACAGGCTATAGTTTTATGATTTATGTTGGAGTCAGTGCTTATCGAAATGGACCACTTCGACTGTAAGAAATAGAATGGCAGAGGTGTTTCCAAAAAGAGGAGACGGCAAAAAGGTCCGAGATGAAGAGAAAGACTTTTTTTTCTTTTTTTTTTTTTTTTTTTGAGCGGTGAGAGATACCAGACCGGGCTGAAGCCGACTCATCTGGCAGGTGTGAGACACGGTCTTGTGTGTGATCTATTTGTTAATCAAGCATGGATGACAAAGTTTTCTTTCTTGTTTCTGACTCTTGTCCAGTTTTGGATAAATGTTTCGGTGGGGGGGGGGAGAGCAGAGAGAGGTTTCAGTCCACAACGTCTACAACTAGAAAGGAAAAATAATCTCCATCTGGCAAATTGCCCATCATAAAGCCCAAAGTGATAAGGAGCAGATAACGTAAAGGTGAACACGAACACTAACTTTGGCTCTGCCAAACTCTGGCATACTTTTGTGTTAAATCACATAGGAGGAGGGATGCAATTGTTAACACTTGCTTATCGCAAGGGTTTTGGCTTTGGGCTAACTTCTGCACGAATAGTGTCAGACTCTGAATTTCTTTTGGGTTACTGACAAAATGTTCTGGTATCAACAAGAGGAACCAATGTTTCTCAAGCCTACACACCATTCACCCCATTTTACATGTATGCAAGTGATGTGTGACTTATTATTGATTTTGAATTCTGAATTAGCTTTTAAACACAACTTTCTGGTTGGTTGGTTGGATTTAACGGCATGTCAACCCTTGGGTTATTTTATGTCAAAGAGGTGCCTTGACCAATGGAAAACTTGCTGGAATAAGTGTTAAATGCAAAAGACTATTTTGAAGAGGATTAACATTTAATTCACAAACTCTTTGAAAACACCTTGTGTTTTACTTAAAAACTTTTGTTTTTTCAGATCAGTTAATTTTGGTTGGTTGGTTGGTTGGATTTAATGGCATGTCAACCCTTGGGTTATTTTATGTCAAAGAGGTGCGTCGACCAATGGAAAACTTGCTGGAATAAGTGTTAAATGCAAAAGACAATTTTGAAGAGGATTAACATTTAATTCACAAACTGTTTGAAAACACCTTGTGTTTTACTTAAAAACTTTTGTTTTTTCAGATCAGTTAATTTTGAACAACATATCTTTGAGAATCTGTGTTATGACTCAAAGATACGTGGTTCAAATTAACCGACCTGAAAAAATGCAAAAATTTTTAAATAAAATAACTTGTGCATTATATATTTTATTCATTAATATATCAACACTAAAAATTTCATTAAATTTGGTTAATTTCCTGATTTTTGGTATTTTTTTTTCTTTCGGCAGGGTGACATACAATGGTGGAATTTAGGTCCATTAAGTTCGATTTAACCTAATATATAGATTATTATTATACCTGGAATTGCTCATTACTATGGGATGGGATCAGGTTGCATGACATGGTGTGTGTGTGTGTGTGTGTGTGTGTGTAACAAATTACTTAATATCATGAGTTTATATATATATATATATATATATATATATATATATATATATATATATATTATATATACTCTATGGCGGCCTTTAAATACATACATATGTGTGTATTAAAACAGTTAAAATCCCCTTTGCATTCTGTAGGTGATGATAGCCGAGCGGTTAAGCTGTCCGACTAATGCTAAATCAATTGGGTTTCTATCCCAGCTGTAGGTAGCTTACAAATGTCTAGCCACACTGAAGAGATTTGATAAGTCAAAACACAGTGTATATATATATATATATATATATATATATATATATATATATAAAGAAAAAAACATTTCTGCTGAAAGGTTGTAGGAACAAAAATCTACTTTTTATTATTTTGTTGAATTATAGGAACAAGGAATCTTATTAGAAAAAAAAAAAGAAAGATTTTTTTAATAATAATTGTAAGATGTTACTTAATATTATGGTAAATAGGTTTTGCTAATTTGTTATTAATCTTGAAAGAAAGAACCAAATAAAGAAAGAGAGATAGAAAGAAAGAACCAATAAAAGACAGAGAGATCAAAAGAAAGAAGTAAAGAAAGAAGAGAGCTAGAAAGAAAGAAGCAAAGAAAGAAATAGAAACAAAGAAAGAAAGAAAGAGAGATAGAAAGAAACAAACAAAGAAAGAAAGAGAGATAGAAAAAAGAAGCAAAGAAAGAAAGAGAGATAGAAAGAAAGGACCAAGAAAAGACAGAGAGATCAAAGAAAAGAAGTAAAGAAAGAAGAGAGCTAGAAAGAAAGAAGCAAGAAAGAATAGAAAGAAAGAAAGAAAGAAAGAAAGATAGAAAGAAAGAAAGAGAGATAGAAAAAAAAGCAAATAAAGAAAGAGAGATAGAAAGAAAGACCAAGAAAAGACAGAGAGATCAAAAGAAAGAAGTAAAGAAAGAAGAGAGATAGAAAGAAAGAAGCAAAGAAAGAAATAGAAACAAAGAAAGAAAGAAAGAAAGAAAGAAAGAAAGAGAGAAAGAAAAAAGCAAAGAAAGAAAGAGAAAGGTTCCTGCTTTAGGCCATCATCAGGGAATGTTTATCTCAAGACTGTTTACATCTCAAGTGTTTACCTTTCCAAACCAATTAAGCTATCGGCTTTGCAAATGTTCGAGGACATGTTTATGTTTGTGAAAATTGAACATTTTTAATAACTTTTCATTCGATTATTACAAGTTTGCTTATTGTTTTAAGATATTTTCAAACATGAAAATAATTTCAAATGTTTTTATTTTTGTCAGATGTCATGTGGAGCTGAAAAATTAGGAAAATTATATTATTTATATATTTTTCAATCCTTATTATAATGAACATGCACATGCGCCACCCCCATATTTATTTATTTATTCATTTATTTATTTTTCTAAACTCTTTCTTTAATTTTGTTATTATCGGAAAAAAATTGGCACCAATCTTGTAATGATTTTAATGTTTGAAGTAAACATTTACATATATATATATATATATATATATATATATAAGTATATATATATAAAATATAATATATATATATATATATATATATATATATATAGTCATCTAAAAATAAGTTCTCCCATATATATATATATATATATATATATATATGAGGAAAAAAAAAAGGAAATGTAGATGGATAAAAATGAATTTTATCGATATCACTTTTAATCGATATCACTTACACATGTGTTTTGGTCCGTTTATCAAAATGTATACGGATTTACGTTATTATTATTATTAAAATAATCAGATGGAGTTGAAATGATGATAATAATGATAATAGGAAAAATGTAAAAATATTCCGTACACAGAGAGATTTTTTACGACCTTCATCAGATGGAATTTTTTATTTTTTATTTTTTTTAATATATATATATATATATATATATAAATATAATATAAATATACACTCACACTCACACACATATGTGAGTCTACATATATATATATATATATATATATATATATATATATATATATATGTACAGATATGGATATACATGCAACTTCTAAAAAACCTCCCTCACATATAAGAACATTTCAAACGAATTCAACTCAAAGAAGTTTTTTTCACGGAACAGATGGACTCGCTACTTCTAACACACTTTCTGCCTGGATTATAGTGGCCTGTCAAACACTTGAAAAATTCTTTTAATTTTTTAAAACTCTCTAAAGACAAATTTCTTCAACAAGATGACGATGACCTAAGGTCAAAACTAGTTGAGAAAAATAAACAACATAAAAGAACTTTTTCCTGTTTGTCTTATCATTTTTTATATATATATATATATATATATATATATAGTGAGTACTGTTTTTCTTCTTTTTTTTAAGGCTTTTGTGATGTAATAGACATTGCAACTCAATTTAACGTGATCAGCTGGAATTCAATTCTAGGATGAGGCTTTGCATTTTCCATACCCTAGGGAAAAATATGAATCTAACTATTCTCCCTCTAGCTATGGGTAAAATAGGAGGATAGACAAGGCTCTTT
The DNA here is from genome assembly GCA_023376005.1 of Doryteuthis pealeii. Taxonomy (NCBI): domain Eukaryota; kingdom Metazoa; phylum Mollusca; class Cephalopoda; order Myopsida; family Loliginidae; genus Doryteuthis; species Doryteuthis pealeii. The sequence continues at coordinate 52,649,680 of CM042151.1, read as the reverse complement.
AACATTGGTATGGTGACTAGGAGAAGGAAAAATCTGAATTCAAACCTGTTAAACACTTAAAACATTGACCTCGGTCCAAGGGAGTTTATCTTATTCATGCAGTTTTATTTTGGGTTCATTATATACTCTCCAAACTTTGTGATTTTTTCTTGTTTTCTAAACTGAAAACTCCAAACAGAGGATTTTAGTTAAGATGATGAATTTTTAAAAATCTTTGTTTACTATTTGTGATATTTGTAGATATTCACAGGTGTATACAATGTTAAGTAAAAACTTTATTATCTAAACTAAAAGCCTTTAGGTATAGGCTATGCAGGGAGATTTTGGAACAAAGTTACAGCAAGGTTAGGCCGAGAATCAAGTTTCAAAAACATCTCATGTAATGAACAATCCTTGTTTTTGAGGTGAAAAATGGGTCTAAAATGTCATTCATTACATGAGTATATAAGGTTTGTTTGTTTTTTTTTATTGATTTTAATGACATATCAACCCATCTGGGTTATGTCATGCCTAACGGTTAGGAAGTAATACATATTGTATACATATAGGTTAAATAGAAAAACATGAGTTTATAAAAAGAATTGAGTATCCATTAAGAAAGAATTTATTTCAAAACTATGTCAGCATTGAATGACCCACTGAGGTTGATATGCCATAAAACAAACCAAACCAAACTAGTATTTATTAAACTATATTGCTGGATATCAAAATCCAAACTATTAAGCATATACAGTGGTACCTTAACTTACGAGTGCCCCAACTTACAAGTCAATTTTTTGCTTTGTGTCGTGACCTAAAGTGTTACAATTTATGAGAGTCATAAATTGAGAACAGACCCTGTAGTTAGTTTGAAATAAGTTTGTTAGAATTGAAAGCGTAGGTGGGTAGATTTCCATTGGCTTTTGATTGGCATTTTATGACCCCAACTGACCCCGGTACAGAGTAACGTTGGAATAGTTAGTTTTTAGTATTTAGATTCAACCTGACTTTGGAGCAGAGTGGACGTGTTTGTAATGATGCCACTCAACTACTGTTACAATATATTGGAGTCATAAATTGTTAGCAGACCCTGTAGTTAGTTTGAAATAAGTTAGAATTAAAAGCATAGGCAGGTAGATTTCCATTGGGTTTTGATTGGCATTTTATAACCCACTCAGGTTGATATGCCATAAAGAAATTTAAAAAAAACAAAACAAACTAGTATTTCTTAACTGCATTGTTGGATATCATTATCCAAAATATTTATCAGTTTTAGTAATATAAGGGGCCGGGTTAGCTCAGTCGGTAGAGCGTTCGGCTAGAAACCACAAGGTTCCTAGTTCGATACCGGTCCCCGCCAACTCAGCGTATGAGTAGCACAGGGATCTGTGCAGTAAAGTAAGGAGCTGATGGTAGGTGTGGCGCTCCACCTCAGATGTTAAAAAACAATCTTCTTGGTCTAGCACTATTGAAAAGGGGATAGACTCCCTCGCTGATTGGCTGATACCAACTTTAGGCCGCCCCGACGACTTTACTTTACTTAGTAATCTAACATTGCCTCGTAATACAGAGCTTAATGAGTTCTACATATTATCTCTGCCATAATTGTACAATTATTCACTTGGAAAATCAGGATTAAACAGTCATCAGTACCAATGTCACTGTCAAGTAATTTCAGGTTTCAAAAGTAAATTAAGCACAATGAATGAAGGAAATCAAGTGTGGCTTTGTATTCCATGTCATTGAAAGCCCAACAACTTTAGTCAGACTATTGGTAACTTTAAATGCATACAAATCATGCTATACATCACCTCCATTCTAACATCACTGCAATTGACATTTAAAAAAAAAAAGGGACCCTCTTAATCATGAGTTCAATGAATACTTACATTAATGAGGTCAGAGGGGAAAAATCAATGTACAAATTCTTGAGAAAGAACTCTTTAGTCCCTGAAACTAAAAAAAGTATAACTCATTTTCATTGTTTAGTTAAAAGGAGAGCAATCTTGTTTTTGATTTGTTTTTTTTTATATATCTACCTGTAACAGAATCATCTTACAATTATTATAAAAACATCTTTCTTTTTTTTTTCTAATAAGATTCTTTGTTCCTATAATTCAACAAAATAATAAAAAGTAGATTTCTTGTTCCTACAACCTTTCTACAGAAATGTTTTTTTTTTTATTATATATTATATATATATATATATTCGCATCTGATGAGTCGGGAGATTTAGACTATTTGTCTAAGCTCCCCGAAATAGACTATAATGCTAAATCTCTAAGTCTTTTGTTATTTCTTTACTCATATATATATATATATATATATATATATATATATATATATTCATTGACAGACAGTGTTTTGATTTATCAAGTCTCTTCAGTGTGGCTAGACATTTGTAAGCTACCTACAGCTGGGATAGAAATCCAATTGATTTAGCATCAGTTGGACAGCTTAACTGCTTGGCTATTGTCACCTACAGAATGCGAAGGGGATTTTAACTGTTTTAATACACACATCTGTATGTATTTAAAGGCCGCCATAGAGTATATATATATATAAACTCTCAATCAAAGTATCTTTCATCATTTTTCAGATAATGTTCTGTGAACTAAATTTCTAAAAATGCTAATATAAATGCTGCTATAGAAACTCATTTCAGTTTCTTATATGGATTTAACAGATTTCGAATTCAGTTTTCCTTCTCCTAGACTGGTTTCCTAACCAAGGTTAAAGAACCCAGCCCACCCTACTATTTATCAATAGCTGGAGGAAGAATAGTTGGATGCATTCCTTTCCCAAGGGTATTTGTGCTATGTGAAATGCACACAGCCTCGTCATGGATTTGAACTCTGCTCGCTGTGTCAATTTTCTACAATTTTAATCATTACACAAACAGGTTTTTTTTTTTTTTTTTTCTTGTTTTTTTTACATATGACTGCTAATTTTAAATCTTATAACGCTTATTGGGTTCCTTAATGTGTAAATCCATCCAAAATATAGATAAGTATTTATCTTAAACTTTATAGGGCCAGTTTAGCTCAGTCGGTAGAGCGTTTGGTTAGGAATCACAAGGTTCCTGGTTCTATACCAGCCCTCATCAACTCAGTGTATGAGTAGCACAGGGATCTATGCAGTAAAGTGAGGAGCTGATGGTAGGTGTGGCGCTCCACCTTAGATGCTAAAATATATTCTCCTTGGTCTAGAACTAGTGAAAAGGGAATAGACTCCCTCACTGTCTGGCTGATACCAACATTAGGCCACCCTGATGACTACTTATCCTAAACTTTAATAAAAGCTTTACATCCTTTATTCTTGATAATGATTATCATACAACCCATATTGGTTACTAATGGGTAAATACTGCTATTTCTCATAATGCTTTTTGTATTGGCTTCAGTAAATCCTTTTTTTTGTTCCAGATATTCTTATTTTTGTCACTGTGCTACCATTATGACTAATATTATTGACTTTTAGCCTATGTATGTTCAAACTGTATTTTCAACTTGATTAAACAACGTTCTGCCTGAACAGTTACAAATAAATAAGCACTTGAAAATCATGTATTCTTTATTTATTTATTTATAATCCTTGTCCATCCAAACAATTTTGAAACATTAAATATTAAAGTAACTCTGAAAAGTATCTTGGTAGCTTAAAAACATTTGATGAATAAAGAGCAAAGCTTATAAAATTCATAAAAGTTACACAAAACACATTTAAGCTTTACACCAAGGTACAGATAACCTCTGTTAAGACTATTCAACTATTGCATAAAAAGAAAATGTGTAAATTTTCACTATGAATATTAACCTTTTATTTATTAGTATCTGATAGGATCATTAGGGTAGGTTGATTTTTCACTTTTTAAAAATATCAAACTGTCCATCTATGCAAAAGTTGTGTGTTAGTATCCTGAATACTGATAATAAAAATTAGATATTTTACTTACACCATTGTTTGAGGAAATAGCATTAAATATCATCTACTAAAATGCACTAAAAATCCTCGTTTTTGCAAAATTTAGTCTTTAGAATGATTTTAATGATCATCCTGAGCTTGAAATATTAGGCTTATGGTGTATAGTAAAATAGCATGCAGCCTGAAAATATTGCAATACAAAGTAAATACAGAACTTATAGTATTGACTTACAATAGTGTTCAGCCTGAAATATTGACATCTATGATGTATAAGTAAAAATTAAGTAAAGTCGACGGGGCGGCCTAAAGTCGGTATCAGCCAGACAGCGAGGGAGTCTATCCCCTTTCCAATAGCGCTAGACCAAGGAGATTATTTTTAGCATCTGAGGTGGAGCGCCACACCTACCATCAGCTCCTTACTTTACTGCACAGATCCCTGTGCTACTCATACGCTGAGTTGACAAAGACCAGTATCGAACTAGGAACCTTGTGGTTTCTAGCCGAACGCTCTACCGACTGAGCTAACCCGGCCCCATACTATGATGTATATATTTACCCAACTCATCCTAAAAACATTAGGCTTACAATGTATAGTAAAAGACAACTTAGTCTGAAATATTGGGTTTACAATAGTCAAGCCTGAGATTTATGGTGTATAGTAAAATAGCATGCAGCCTGAAATATTGACCTTACTGTGTACAGTAAAATAACACTCAATCTGAAATATCAGGTTTATGAGTTCAAAGGGTTAATTGATTTTGCTAATGCTGAGTGTGATACTAGTTCACATCATTTTTCTAACTGGTCAGCACTTCAAAACTTTATCTAACTAGTTATTTATATTTCCCCTTTTGTATTTGTTACATCTTTTTTTTTTCTTCTTCATTTTAGTCTCCCTTGCTGATTACAAGTGAAATTTGTTTTTCTATCTTCCATCTTTTTGTATCTTTTTGCTTCCTTCATTCATCATCACGTCGCGCAGGCAGCACGGATATCCATGACAATCTCTCGCCAACCTTCCCTATCATTCATCGCCCCAGGGAGTTCTTCCTCACTGCAGCCAGCATCTTTACATAGCTGGTCAATGTAGGTCCTTGCTGGGCGGCCCATACTGGCATGTCCATGTGTTGGCTTCCATAGGAGAACATCACTTATGAGTTCATCCTTGTTTCTCCAGCAGTTCCCTGCATGCCTAGTCTGTCTTACTCGGATGGTCTGTGAATAGGGGGCAGGTGACCATACAGCTGCTCCCTTGTGGAATGCTGTTTCCACGACTTGTTCAAAACTGCTCGCAGCATTCTTGTGCAGCTCCCATCTAGCTTATTCTCGAGGCGCCTCATCAGGGTCCAGGTGGTGCAGTATCATCTTTGTTGCCTTTCACTGTAGAAGATTCCTCAGTCTGCCTATCTGTCTATTTGTCTGTCTCTGTTTCACTGTCTCTTTGTCTGCTTCTCTTGTCTTTTTGTCTCTTTCTCTGTCTGTCTTTCTCTCTCCGTTTCTTGATAGAATTATGAAATTGACTAAATGATGATAGAAAATTGTGAAATACTATGGAGTGTCATAAGTTTTGCAATATTTTGGTATGTGCAAATGTGCGGCGTATATCACATGACCAAAGCAGTTCAAGCTGTGAAAGGTAACCGCAATGGTAGTATCATGGTAGTTGGCTGCCCAATCAGCTGGGGCTGTAGAATATGCTGACTGCAACTATCTAGAGATGCAAAGCCCCCACCTCCAATGGGACCACCTGATGGCCATGGGTGGTGGCCAATAATGCTTGAGGACAGAATCCTGGTGGCTGAGCAGTCTATACCTTGCAACAATCTACTTTGGCCCTTACTTAGGCTTGAGAGGCCTTTTCTTATCAATTGGCTGGTCACATCAAGCCCTAGCACCTATATGATTGTCCCAAACCTATTGCCCTTATAGCAAACCCACAACTCTTTTTATCATATATGCGCTAGAAGGCGGTAGCTGAGGGTCTTAATGACCTAGGTATGACATTAAACTGCATCTAAAGGTGAAGTTCCAATTCTGGAGCTCCAGGGAGTGTGAAGTGCCCCTTTATTTTATTACTCCTAGGTCCACTCTGACCAGGAATGGTGGTACCTGTTATTGTACCATCTATGGAAAAAAATGAGATTTAAAAAATGTGTTAAATTTAAATTTTAAAAATATGTTAAAAAATTGAGTTTGAAAAAAAAATTTGAATATCCATCAAGCATAAATAGAACAAAATGTCTTTGGCATAAAATAACCCAACAAGGGTTGATATGCCATAAACTCCAACCAACCAACAGAAGCATTGTAGTTATTTCCTTCTTACTATGACTAATTATTGTTGTTATTATTACAGTTATGCTACGGGGACACCCTCCGACTTAATTCAGTGGTTAATAATAAATCACATAGATTGAACATTATCAGTGATGCTGATAGCTTTCTGATTTAGTGCATCCTGGGATGCACATATTTGCTTTGAATGAGTTCCAGGGAAATTTGATGGGTCCCAACTAAAGTTTCTTAATAAATTGTAGGGTTTTTATTCATGATCTAAGGAAACAACTGAAGCCATCAAACTCCTACCCTGTAACCTATCCTGTGTAATTCATTTCTAAGAAAATATTGAAATGTATTTACAGTTAGCAAGAAAACACTGGGATGCATGGATATGATTTTACTGCATCCTTTTAGATTTTTGTGTGTCAGGGACACAGGACGCGTACCAATCAGGATCTTTGTATTATAAAGTAAAACTTTTAGATCCAAATTCAGCTTATAACTATGTATTAAGGTACTAATTGATCCTCTTTTGTACATTAACAGAAGCATTCTAATTTTTTCCTTCTTACTATGACTATCTATTGTTTTTGTTATTACCAAACCTACTGAGTTTCTGATCCCCCTCTCGTATATTAACAGAAGCATTCTAATTCTTTCCTTCTTACTATGACTAACTATTGTTATTATTACCAAACCTACTGACTTTCTGATCCCCTCTTGTATATTAACAGAAGCATTCTAATTCTTTCCTTCTTACTATGACTATCTATTGTTATTATTACCAAACCTACTGATTTCTGATCCTCCTCTTGTATATTAACAGAAGCATTCTAATTCTTTCCTTCTTACTATGACTATCTATTGTTATTATTACCAAACCTACTGAGTTTCTGATCCCCCTCTCGTATATATTAACAGAAGCATTCTAATTCTTTCCTTCTTACTATGACTATCTATTGTTATTATTACCAAACCTACTGAGTTTCTGATCCCCCTCTCGTATATATAACAGAAGCATTCTAATTCTTTCCTTCTTACTATGACTATCTATTGTTATTATTACCAAACCTACTGACTTTCTGATCCCCTCTTGTATATTAAACAGAAGCATTCTAATTCTTTCCTTTTTACTATGACTATCTATTGTTTTTGTTATTACCAAACCTACTGAGTTTCTGATCCCCCTCTCGTATATATTAACAGAAGCATTCTAATTCTTTCCTTTTTACTATGACTAACTATGACTAACTATTGTTTTTATTATTACCGTTTCTGTTATTATTGCCTCTGATGTTTGGAATTTTTGTGGTTATTGTTGTTATCATGTTTCCCATCAATATTTTTTTTGTTGTTAATTCCATTCTAATGGAGGCCCTGCTGGTCATTTGCATATTTAAGTGGAACACCTGAGCTTTTCGTTCAACTTGAAGATTTTCTTTGGCTCGTTCAATACTTCTGTTAGTAAATGAACCAGGTTTTACTATGAAACTGCAGCCAAGCATCACTCTCTCTCTCTATCTCTCCTATCTCTATCTCACACTCTCTCTCTCTCTCTCTTTTTTTTACTATCCCCCCCTCCTCCCCCCCCCCACACTCTTGACTAACAGCTCTTTTATTTCATTGACAACCTTTCTTCAATTGTTGTTTTTGAATAAAAATGTGGAAGGGGGGGAAAACAATAAAATAAAAAAATCTAAAAAGAATTAAACGACTAACAAGACATTGGCAAGTAATTGATGCTAAAGGAAGGCATTGGCAGATGCAAAACGGGATTTTTTTTTTCTTCCTCTTCTGCTGCTTCTTCTTCTTTAGAGGGTTTTTGAGGATTTTTAAGGTATTTTTTAAATTTTTTTTTATATTCTTTTTTCTATTTTTTTTTTTCTTCTCTCTAAGATTTTCTTTGGATTTTTTTTTTTCTTTTTCTGTTCGATGTTAAAACACAGCTGAATTCTTCTCTTAAAATCTATAAACCTTGTTCAGAAATCTTCACCTATTTCTTAATCTTTTTTTTTTTTTTAAATCTTTTTTTAATTCTTTTAATCTCCTTTTCTTTCTTTTTTTTTTTTCTCTTCCCTTTAATTTTTTTATTTGGGTAATTTTTTTTCTTTTCTTTCCTTTCTATTTAAATATCAGGTATTTGAAAAAAAAAATTAACCTTTTTTTCTACTTTTACTTTTATCAAATTAAGTGATTCCGTCTTGTCTTTTTTCGATTTTATTTTTTGTTGTTTTTGTTGTTTTTTTTAATTTTTTTTTTTTAATTCTTCACAATTTAAAAAAAAAAATTCTATTTAAATATCAAGTATTTCAAAATCCTGAAAAGTTTCAGAAAATAAATTTTTAAAAAAATAGATAAAATTAAGTGGTTCTGTTTTGGTCTGGAAAAAATTTATATTCCCTTTTTTCCAACTAAGAAAAGCAAAAATAGGTGATAATAATAATTATGATAATAATAATATTAATAATATTAATAATAATCGCATAACATTCTCTGGGAATTTGATATACAAATGGATCAGCCAGTTTTGATCAATAAGAATAAAAAAGAACTTGTCATCCAGTAAATTTTGCTGTACCAACAGACCTGAGTGAAAAACTGGACAAATATTTGGACCTTGCCAGAGAGCTGAAAAGGAACATTAAGGTGACAGTGATTCAAAGTGTAGTTGGTGCAGTTGGAATGGTTTCCAAAGGGTTGGAAAGAAGACTGAAAGAATTTGGAAATTAGAGGAAGAATTGAAACCATTCAGACAATAGCATTATTAAAATCAGACAGAATACTCAGACAAATCATGGACATGGGAGAAGACTTGCTGTCACACACTCTAGACCACCAATTAAAACTGATGTGAAAAACTCTCAAGGAAATAATTAGATGATTTTAATTAACAAGAAAAGAGCCTGTCACATAGTGGATTTTACCATGAAAATGAAACTGAAAGTGAAAGAAGGTGAAAAGCTGGACAAATACTGTGACCTTGTCACATGACAGTGATACCAATCAGTCCAAGCACTTAAAACGGTTCACAAAAACCTAGAAAAAGACTCAAAGAACTGGAGATTAGAGGAAGAATTGAAACCATCTAGACCACAGCACTGCTAAAATTGGGTAGGATAATTAAAACAGTCCTGGAGACTGGAGGAGATTTGTCACTCACTCCAGTGAAAAACCATCAGCTAGAGCTGGTGTGAAAAACTCTCAAGAAATAAGGATAATAATAAAACAAGAATACATCAATAGCAGCAGCAGCAGCTAGAAAAGTAGCAGCAGCAGCAGCCAGAAAAACAGCAACAAAAATTTGTGAATATCGTTAATTGGCTTAATTGTCAAACAATGTAATTAATAAAATAATACGTTCAATTTGAAAACACAAAAATATTTCAGGCAAATTAGTTATGGGGTAAATCCAGCAGAAATGTACTGGAGCCACCCCTTTTTATTATACATTACACACACATGTATCTATCTATCTATCTATGTGAATATATGTATGTATTTATCTTTTTTAATAATTTCTCTTTTCTGGATAAAGAAAGCCATTAGGGCAGTCATATTAACAACATCAATAATCACATTCAAAACTTCTGTCTTTTGTATCTCGGCAAAGACCTGGAAACCACTGACTCAAGCGCAAGCAATACCGAGAGAAAATGAATGACTTAGAATAATGACTTGGGGAAAAATATGAATATCGAAACAATGAAAAAACATGAAAAGAAAGATAAATGATTCCCAATATCTATGAGCTTGGCCAGTGGCATGGAAAGGAATGGTTGTGTCTTTGCATTGAAAAAGGATTGTGAATTACAGTGGACTTGTAAATAACAATAGAAGTAATAGATACGACGATAACGTTGATAATAACAAGGATAATAATGTTGATATCCGTAACTCTAAGCATGATAATGAAGTTTTTTTTTTTGTTTTTATTTTTTGGACGGGGTGTTTTTATTTTGCTGCTTTTGTTTCTGTTTTTTTTGTTTTGTTTTTTTTGTGTGTGAAGATACAGAAATTTCCCCGGAATGCTGTGAGTCTGATGACAGTATTGAAGGAATGTGTGATGAGATATAATAATATTTCTATGGTGTCAGTGTTAATTAAAAAGATTATGATAATTAAGCATAATTTCTGTGTCTTTAATATAAGGCTAAGCAAAAATGGCACATAATAGCAAAATATTTGTTAGAGCAATAATAATAAAACAAAAGACACACATATATATGAGGAGTAAAGGATTGAGTAAATCCAACAAAATGTGGT
>CM042151.1:52629234-52634234 GCA_023376005.1 Doryteuthis pealeii | reverse complement strand
AAATATATATATTTACCAACCCCTCCGCACGAGCAGGATGCGACACAAGGTCAATTTCTTAAGCGGAGTTTAACAGGTTTGAATTCAGAGCTTTCCTTCTCCTAGACCGGTTGCCTAACCAAGGTTAAAGAGCCCAGTCTTCCCTACTATTTACCCATAGCTGGAGGGAGAGTAGGATTCATACCTTTCCCAAGGGTATTAGCGCTAAGTGAAATGCAATTACCAATTATTTTTAATAAATATAGACCAGTGAGGGATAATTCAAGTAGCACCTATAATATACTATACTCATGTTTTAAAAGTAGCATTCTGAATATACATATATATATATATATATATATATGGAGTACATGTCACACATACACAACACGCACACACACACAATGTGGGTGCTTTTTGTATGACAAACACATATACACACAAATATATCATATATATATATAATATATATAATATAAGGACAAGTGAAAAGTAATCTCTAAGCTGCAAATATAGATCACACTACTTTTGAGAGCACAGCACTCGATCGTAAAATGTGGAGGACTTTGTGTTACAATGGTATCAAGAATTTCGCAGCATCGGAGATCACCAAGCTGCGTTAAGCTAGAGAAAGGACTAGAGTGATGGCTAGTGTCCCAGCAATACATTCTAATAATCCACACTCTTGTTCATCTGTGGACTTTTTGCAAATCATTGGCAGGGCTGAAATGTCACCTGCGATTAACACACAAGGTTTAAATGAAAGAGGTTGTCGGAACCTCATACGTTGAAATCGACGGGAGAGTCCATCATATATATATATATATATATATATATATTATATATATATATATATATATATATATATATATACACCAGCCAAAATAAATCTATAATAGCCAAATATCCATCATACAGGTAAAAAATACCAAGAAAATTTAGTACAGTCATGGGGAAAATTTGGTAGGCAAAGAATTAATTTCATAAATAGTAATTATTTAATTCAATAGTATTTATTAATAGTAATTAGTTAATTCAATAGTATTTATTAATAGTAATTATTTCATTTAATAGAATTATTTAATTCAGTAGTATTTATTAATAGTAATTTATTATTTGATTCAATAGTATTTGTTAATAGTAATTTATTACTATTTGTTAATTTAAGGGTTTTTTTTCTTCCTCATAAGTGAATTCTACAATGTATTGAAACTGATGCTGTATTGAACACACTTATTCAGTGAGTTATTCATTTGTTGAAGCACCTCTGATACTTCAATTTTGATATAGTACGAAACTGCACCATAACATTTCTTTTAATAGTCTCTACATCTTGCAAATCTTACGCTTGAGATGAATTTTTAGTCAAGAAAAATTTGCATGGAGTCAGATTTAATGAGTATGAAGGGTGCTGCATTTGCATAATTCTGTGTTCCATCAAAATTCCTCTCAAAAAGGATCAAAATTGGCTTTAGAATGTCTTTTTTCAAATCAGCACTGACTCATTTAGATTTTGTTTAGATGTCTTGGCAGCAGTCTAAATATCTAGATATCATCACTGGTATTACTAAAAAGAGAAGAAAAAAAAAGGAAGCTATTTCTTTCCCAAAAGGAGGTCCCGTTCTTTACAGCTGTCCACATATCTTCATTTAAATCTTAAATTTCAAAATTGAACAAATTTAAAGTGCTAGTTTCAAAACTATTTATAATATCTTGTACATCTAATTTCTGATAATTTACTCATTTTTGTTGGTTTTTTCTTTGTCACAAGTGAATTAATATAGTAATTTATTATACTTAATTTATTACTATTAATAAAATTTATTACAAATTTATTGCTATTTGTTAATCACTAGATTTGTTTTTTTTTATTCATCAAATAGTAATAAATTTATTCATTAAACAGAAATATTCTTTGTGAATTTATAAGGGTTTTTAAAAAATTATTTATCAAATCTTATTATAATGGAGATAACTATAATGGAGTGTATTTTTCTGTCTGTAACCAAAACTATATCACTACTCAAGTGACAATTCCCTTAGTTATTTACGTCACATTCTCCATGATTTTATTTTCATTTAAACCTCAATTATTAACAAAATTGTTTTACATTAATAATTCTGTTGACCATATCTGTATACTAATAATATGCAATTATATTTATATATACAACAAAATAGCACTTTACAATGTCAATGAGGCTAATTTCCATATTGATCTTAAAAATTTGATTTTAATGAATATACGCTTAGTATTATTGATTTCTAATTGTTTGGTTTTATCTTAATGAATATGTGCAAAAGTCTCAGGGATAAATATTAAAAGAAATCCATTAACAAGAAGAAATAACTGTAATTTTATTCTTTACTTTCTAATTAAACTAAATAGTTAAATTAGGAAAATTTAGCAATGACAGACCGGATTGATGGAAGAGTAACTTTCAGTTGTTCCATTTTTATTTATTATACCCCTCTCTGTTTCAAATCTTTTTATCTGCATTCTTATTTAGTTTCATTTGTGTTTCTAATTTAATATAATATTTTATTACATTGAAATTTAGATATTTGCACCTGAAGGGTGAATATATTTGCTAGTAGTAATAAATTAATTTATCAAAACTCTTTGTATGATTTATTTTTTATTTATTAAATAGTAATATATTCATTAAAAATTTATTAAATAGTAATATATTCATTAAATTTATTAAATAGTAATATATTCATTAAAATTGATTAAATAGTAATATATTCATTAAAATTGATTAAATAGTAATATATTCATTAAAATTAATTAAATAGTAATATATTCATTAAAATTGATTAAGTAGTAATATATTCATTAAAATTAATTAAATAGTAATATATTCATTAAAATTAATTAAATAGTAATATATTTATTAAAATTTATTAGTTATAAATTGTATTAAATACAAATACAATTTTATTGATATTCTGAATTTATAATTTTTTTTTTTAATTATCAAAATAGTAGTACAATTTATTACTATTTTTTAATGTATTAGTTCTATTATTTTTTTTTTTTCAGTGAGTCCTGCACAACTTAAAAAATTCCAAGACTCCATAAATAAAATTAAAAAGCATAAACATAAGAAAAAAATCATTAAGCCTTGATATAATGTCACTATAAACAAATAAAATCTGTAAATCCTTTAAAGAATCATCTCCAAAAGTCAAAAAAAACTTTCCTCTAACAACTAATAAAACTTTATAAATATGTGTTACATATCAATTTTCTTTTTCAAATTTGATAAATTTTTACTAACAAAAATGGGATCTCTTCTCACTGAGAGTAATAGCTTGCTTTTTATTCATTTTTTCTCCAAAACATGCAAAGTATATATATTCTCATATATATCATTCATATTATATTCTCATATGCATAATTCATACTAGCAAATATATGCACACTTCGGTGCAAGTATTCAAGTTTTGATGTAATAAAAATATTATATTAAATTAGAAACACAAATGCAACTAAATAAGAATGCAGATAAAATGATTTGAAACAGAGAGGGGTATAATCAAAAAAATAGAACAACTTTGAAACTTACTCTTCCATTAAGTAGCATCTACTGTAGAGACCCATTATTAGACCCTGCTAAGGATTTAAGATTGCCGTTATGATAGATGGAATATAAAAGTGAATTAATAACTATTTCAAGCTTCAAGATATAAAAAAAATAATAAATATTATATATTATATATATATATATATATATATAATCATTAGAACAGGTGTAGTCACTATGAAATTTATGGTATATGTAAATATAACTATTATGGAAAGGAGGTCGTATAAACTTATGGATTCTAGTCAAACATTATTTTAAAATGAGCAGAGAAGTTATAAATAACTTTATAGTCTTAGCTGATCTGCTGATATATATTTTGAATACATTGCATTTTAATTGGAGTCACTGAGACGCTCTTGGTGAATAAGTTATTGAAAGAAATATAAATATTTACCAAATTGTAATTTTCTTTTCTTTTTTTTTTCTTTCTACAATGTATTTTTTAGTTTGTTCTGTGTTTGTCAAATTTGTTTTTAAACTAAAGAAAATTAAGATGTATTTCAAAACATAAACTTAATGGCTGAGCAACAATGATAACAATAATAGAACTGATTATGTTATGATTAATAACACTAACAAAAGTACAATGTTCCAATGCTTGTGTTTTAGTATGTTACCCTAACACAGAAAAAAAAGGCACATCATAGAGAGAGTTTTGTTTGGGCAAACATAATGAGAATTTTAGTTATACATATTTTCTTAATATATGTTTACAACCCAAAAGATTATCACAAAAATATATTCTATTTTGGTGGTTGGTTTTGAAGGCTACACTATGCAAGTGCAAAGAAAAATAAGGTAACTATGGTGTTGTTTGTTAATCTCTAATTTATTCTAATATACTGTTTTAAATATATATATTTACCAACTCCTCCACACGAGCAGGATACGACACAAGGTCCATTTCTTAAGCAGAGTTCAACAGGTTTGAATTCAGAGTTTTCCTTCTCCTAGACTGGTTACCTAGCCATGGTTAAAGAACCCAGTCTGCCCTGCTATTTACCCATAGCTAGAGGGAGAGTAGGATTCATACCTTTCCCAAGGGTATTAGCGCTAAGTGAAATGCAATTACCACGTCCAGGATTTGAACTCGGGGCGACGAGTCCATTTCCCATGACTTTAACCATTACACCACGCGCTTACTGTTTTAAATATAGTCAGTGAAGTTCCAACCAAAATGGTCAGTGTTTTCCTGTGCACACCTAATGTTAATGAAATGTACAGGGTGGTCCGAAAGTCTTGTCCGCCTTACACCCTACATTTTAAAATATCTCTTTTCTTTTCTTTTTTTTTTCTTGTTTAGGTAACATAATTCCATAATACAACCCAAAATTCTAGATAAGTTGATTTTTAAAGATTTTTTGTATAATAATGGCATAAGTTGCATATTATATATTGATAAGATCAGATAGAATAAAGTCTGAGGGT
>CM042151.1:52605999-52629134 GCA_023376005.1 Doryteuthis pealeii | reverse complement strand
GTAATGCATTTCACTTAGCGCTAATACCCTTGGAAAGGTATGGTCCACTTCCCCTCCAGCTATGGTAAAATTGTGGAAGACTTGGCTTCTTAACCCTTGGTTAGGCAACGTCTAGGAGAAGGAAAGCTTCTGAATTCAAACCTGTTAAACTCCGCTATAAGAACATTGACTTGTGTCGCCATCCTGCTCTGCGGAGGGTTGGTAAAGTATATATATTTATTAATAAGTTTGAAATTAACATAAAACTAGTTGAGATATATAAATTGACATTAAAGAAAATTATTAATGAATCAGTATATAATCTTTTAATAATTTGATAATGTCTTTCTGTGTATCACTATGTCAAATTACTACCTTTACTTTGCCTTAACTCAATTAATCAATAGTGATAGTTGAGCTCGTAGAGTAATATATAAGTAACTTTATAAGTTTTTTTCTTTTCTGTCATGCTTTTATATATTCAAATGTATCAGTAGTTTGGGACAATAAACTGCGGTTTTTTTTGTTTCGTTTTTATGAGCTTTGTCTCAACTGGAATATTTTGATTTGCGGTGAAAACTAATGCCATATTAAAATTTCCTTGTGGAGTCTTTGTCTTTACAAAGTAGAAACCCCCTTCCTCCCCAAAAATCCACCCTCATTTCAGAAGAAATACAAGCCAGGAAGATTTTCAATTAAATCTCGAATGTCCAGTATCATTTATAATTGATAAAATGTCCATTATTAACTAACACTGTACTTATATATCCACATGATTATCTATTTGTGAATGTAAGAAAAAAAAATCCAAAAATTATCCAAATATTAAGCAGAAAATTCCGATTAACTGTCTTCATAATTTGTCATTTTGTTCTTTAATCAATTTCCTAATTTATTCAATTCACCAATTCAAGAGAAAGTTTGCAGTA
This sequence comes from Doryteuthis pealeii, assembly GCA_023376005.1. Classification (NCBI taxonomy): domain Eukaryota; kingdom Metazoa; phylum Mollusca; class Cephalopoda; order Myopsida; family Loliginidae; genus Doryteuthis; species Doryteuthis pealeii. The sequence goes on along the minus strand of CM042151.1, from coordinate 52,628,226 downwards.
TTGTTTATGGTTCATGCAGCAAACCATGTAATATACAGGTGGACAAAGGAACAGTGACACGTCAATAAACAACATATTTTTGAGCATTTACAGGAATCTGGGTGGTGTGTTGTTGTAATGGTTATCGTCGTTAGGGAAATTTGGTAATCTTATGCCGCCATAGTCATTCAATGGTTACAAAAATCCTTATGCTATTTTTTATGACTAGATAATTTTAGCTTGCTTGGACCCACCAAAATGGTCTCTCATATGGGACATATGGCCCCTGGCTGAGAACAACTGGTTTATACTAGTAAATATTTCTTGAAAAATATATGATTTCATTTATCTTTTCCTACTGAAAAAGTCTTCTTTTTTTTTAATAATATTCAATATCAACACAAATACTAATGTTCAATATACTAAAGGACAAATTTATATTTCTTATCTGGACAGATATATCATTTTGATTGATATTGATATTATTAAAAAAAAAAAAGAGACTTTTCAGTAGGAAAAGATTACAATGAAATCATATATTTTTCAAGAAAATTTATAGTATAAACCAGTTGTTCTCAACCAGGGGCCATATGTCCCCCATATGAAGAGACCATTTTTGTGGGTCCAAGCAAGCTAAAATTATCTAGTCATAAAAATACTATAGGATTTTTAACCATTGAATGACTATGGCGGCATAGATTACCAAATTTCCTACGACGATAACCATTACACACACACACACCCAGATCTTGTAAATGCTCATAAAAATTATGTGTTATTGACTGTCCTGTTACTTCTGTCCCACCCTGTTATACATGGTTTGCTGCATTGAACCAAAACAATTACAGCAAACTTTCTCTTGGAATTGGTGAATTGAATAAATTAGGAATTGATTAAAAGAACAAAATGACAAATTATGAAGACAGTTAATCGGAATTTTCTGCTTAATATTGGATAATTTTGGATTTTTTTTTCTTACATTCACAAATATGATAATCATGTGGATAATAATTACAGTGTTAGTTAATAATGGACATTTTATCATCTATAAATGATACTGGACATTCGAATTTAATTGAAAATCTTTCCTGGCTTGTATTTTCTGAAACTGAGGGATTTTTTGGGAGGAGAGGGATTTTCTACAATTTGTAAAGACAAAGACTCCACAGAAATTTTAATAGGCAATTAGTTCTCAACCAAATCGAAATATTCAGTTGAGACAAAAAGTCTCATAAAAAAAACAAAAAAAAAAAACCCGCATTATCTGTCCCAAAATAGCTGATACATTTGATATATAAATGCAGACAGAATAAAGACAAAAAAACTTATAAGTTACTTATCATATCTATCATGAGTCACTATCACTATTGATTATTGAGTTTAAGGCAAAGTAAAGGGTAGTAATTTGACATTAGTGATACACAGAAAGACATTATCAATTATTAAAAGATTATATTACTGATTCATTAATAGATTTCTTTAATGCTCAATTTATATCTCACTAGTTTATGTTAATTTACAAACTTATTAATAAATATATATATTTACCAACCCCTCCGCACGAGCAGGATGCGACACAAGTCAATTTCTTAGCGGAGTTTAACAGGTTGAATTCAGAGCTTTCCTTCTCCTAGACCGGTTGCCTAACCAAGGTTAAAGAGCCCAGTCTTCCTACTATTTACCCATAGCTGGAGGGGAGTAGATTCATACCTTCCAAGGTATTAGCGCTAAGTGAAATGCAATTACCAATTTTTTAATAAATATAGACCAGTGGATAATCAAGTAGCACCTTATATACTAACTCATGTTTTTAAAAGTAGCATTCTGATATATAATATATATATATATATATATATATATGGATGCTGTGTACATGTCACACATACACACACGCACACACACACACATATATAATATTCGTGTGTATGTGGGTGCTTTTGTGTATGACAAACACATTACACACAATATATGTCATATATATATATATATATATATATATAAGGACAAGTTGAAAAGTAATCTCTAAGCTGCAAATATAGATCACACTACTTTGAGAGCACAGCACTCGATCGTAAAATGTGGAGGACTTGTGTTACAATGGTATCAAGAATTTCGCAGCATCGGAGATCACCAAGCTGCGTTAAGCTAGAGAAAGGACTAGAGTGATGGGCTAGTGTCCAGCAATACATTCTAATAATCCCACACTCTTGTTCCATCTGTGGACTTTTTGCAAATCATTGGCAGGCTGAAATGTCACCTGCGATTAACACACAAGGTTAAATGAAAAGAGGTTGTCGGAACCCATACATTGAAATCGACGGGAGAGTCCATCATATATATAATATATATATATATAATTATATATATATATTATATATATACATATATATATATACACCAGCAAAATAAATCTATAATAGCCAAATATCCATCATACAGGTAAAAATACCAAGAAAAATTTAGTACAGTCATGGGGAAAATTTGGTAGGCAAGAATTAATTTCATAGTGTTGTTAATAGTAATTAATTAATTCAGTAGTTTATTTATTAATAGTAATTATTTAATTCATTATTTATTAATATAATATTTCATTAATAGTATTTATTAATAGTTAATTATTTGATTCCAATAGTATTTGTTAATAGTAATTATTACTATTTGTAATTTAAGGTTTTTTCTCCTCATAAGTGAATTCTACAATGTATTGAAACTGATCTGTATTGAACACACTTATTCAGTGAGTTATTCATTTGTTGAAGCACCTCTGATACTTAAATTTTGATATAGTATGAAACTGCACCATAACATTTCTTTTAATAGTCTCTACATCTTGCAAATCTTACGCTTGAGATGAAATTTTAGTCAAGAAAAATTTGCATGGAGTCAGATTTAATGAGTATGAAGGGTGCTGCATTTGCATAATTCTGTGTCCATCAAAATTCCTCTCAAAAAGGATCAAAATTGGCTTTAGAATGTCTTTTTTCAAATCAGCACTGACTCATTTAGATTTTGTTTAGATGTCTTGGCAGCAGTCTAAATATCTAGATATCATCACTGGTATTACTAAAAGAGAAAAAAAAAGGAAGCTATTTCTTTCCCGAAAGGAGGTCCCCGTTCTTTACAGCTGTCCACATATCTTCATTTAAATCTTAAATTTTCAAAATTGAACAAATTTAAAGTGCTAGTTTCAAAACTATTTATAATATCTTGTACATCTAATTTCTGATAATTTACTCATTTTTGTTGGTCTTTTTTCTTTGTCACAAGTGAATTAATATAGTAATTATTACTACTTAATTATTACTATAATAAAATTTATTACAAATTATTGCTATTTGTTAATTCACTAGATTTGTTTTTTTTTATTCATCAAATAGTAATAAATTTATTCATTAAACAGAAATATTCTTTGTGAATTTATAAGGGTTTTTAAAAAATTATTTATCAAATCTTATTATAATGGAGATAACATAACGGAGATAACTATAATGGAGTGTATTTTTCTGTCTGTAACCAAAACTATATCACTACTCAAGTGACAATTCCCTTAGTTATTTACGTCACATTCTCCATGATTTTTTTTTTATTTAAACCTCAATTATTAACAAAATTGTTTTACATTAATAATTCTGTTGACCATATCTGTATACTAATAATATGCAATTATATTTATATATACAACAAAATAGCACTTTACAATGTCAATGAGGCTAATTTCCATATTGATCTTAAAAATTTGATTTTAATGAATATACGCTTAGTATTATTGATTTCTAATTGTTTGGTTTTATCTTAATGAATATGAGCAAAAGTCTCAGGGATAAATATTAAAAGAAATCCATTAACAAGAAGAAATAACTGTAATTTTATTCTTTACTTTCTAATTAAACTAAATAGTTAAATTAGGAAAATTTAGCAATGACAGACCGGATTGATGGAAGAGTAACTTTCAGTTGTTCCATTTTTATTTTATTATACCCCTCTCTGTTTCAAATCTTTTTATCTGCATTCTTATTTAGTTTCATTTGTGTTTCTAATTTAATATAATATTTTATTACATTGAAATTTAGATATTTGCACCTGAAGGGTGAATATTTGCTAGTAGTAATAAATTAATTTATCAAAACTCTTGTATGATTTATTTTTTATTTATTAAATAGTAATATATTCATTAAAAATTATTAAATAGCAATATATCAAAAATTATTTAAATTTATTAAATAGTAATATATTCATTAAAATTGATTAAATAGTAATATATTCATTAAATTGATTAAATAGTAATATATTCATTAAATTAATTAAATAGTAATATATTCATTAAAATTGATTAAGTAGTAATATATCATTAAAATTAATTAAATAGTAATATATTCATTAAAATTAATTAAATAGTAATATATTCATTAAAATTTATTAGTTATAAATTGTATTAAATACAAATACAATTTTATTGATATTCTGAATTTATAATTTTTTTTTTAATTATCAAATAGTAGTACAATTTATTACTATTTTGTTAATGTATTAGTTCTATTATTTTTTTTTTTCAGTGAGTCCTGCACAACTTAAAAAATTCCAAGACTCCATAAATAAATTAAAAAGCATAAACATAAGAAAAAAATCATTAAGCCTTGATATAATGTCACTATAAACAAATAAATCTGTAAATCCTTTAAAGAATCATCTCCAAAAGTCAAAAATAAACTTTCCTCTAACAACTAATAAAACTTTATAAATATGTGTTCACATATCAATTTTCTTTTTCAAATTTGATAAATTTTACTAACAAAAATGGGATCTCTTCTCAGTGAGGTAATAGCTTGCTTTTTATTCATTTTTTTCTCCAAAACATGCAAAGTATATATATTCTCATATATATCATTCATATTATATTCTCATATGCATAATTCATACTAGCAAATATATGCACCCTTTGGGTGCAAGTATTCAAGTTTTGATGTAATAAAATATTATATTAAATTAGAAACACAAATGCAACTAAATAAGAATGCAGATAAAATGATTTGAAACAGAGAGGGGTATAATCAAAAAATAGAACAACTTTGAAACTTACTCTTCCATTAAGTAGTATCTACTGTAGAGACCCATTATTAGACCCTGCTCAAGGATTTAAGATTGCCGTTATGATAGATGGAATACAAAGTGAATTAATAACTATTTCAAGCTTCAAGATATAAAAAGAAATAATATATTATAATATATATATATATATATATATATAATATCATTAGAACAGTGTAGTCACTATGAGAATTATGGTATATGTAAAATAACTATTATGGAAAGGAGGTCGTATAAACTGATGGATTCTAGTCAAACATTATTTTAAAATGAGCAGAGAAGTTATAAATAACTTTATAGTCTTAGCTGATCTGCTGATATATATTTTGAATACATTGCATTTTAATTGGAGTCACTGAGACGCTCTTGGTGAATAAGTTATTGAAAGAAATATAAAATTTACCAAATTGTAATTTCTTTTCTTTTTTTTCTTTCTACAATGTATTTTTTTAGTTTGTTCTGTGTTTGTCAAATTTGTTTTTAAACTAAAGAAAATTAAGATGTATTTCAAAACATAAACTTAATGGCTGAGTAACAATGATAACAATAATAGAACTGATTATGTTATGATTAATAACACTAACAAAAGTACAATGTTCCAATGCTTGTGTTTTAGTATGTTACTCTGACACAGAAAAAAAGGCACATCATAGAGAGAGTTTTGTTTGGGCAAACATAATGAGAATTTTATTTATACATATTTTCTTAATATATGTTTACAACCCAAAAGATTATCACAAAAATATATTCTATTTTGGTGGTTGGTTTTGAAGGCTACACTATGCAAGTGTAAAGAAAAATAAGATAACTATGGTGTTGTTTGTTAATCTCTAATTTATTCTAATATACTATTTTAAATATATATATTTACCAACTCCTCCGCATGAGCAGGATACGACACAAGGTCAATTTCTTAAGCGGAGTTCAACAGGTTTGAATGCAGAGTTTTCCTTCTCCTAGACTGGTTACCTAGCCATGGTTAAAGAACCCAGTCTGCCCTGCTATTTACCCATAGCTAGAGGGAGAGTAGGATTCATACCTTTCCCAAGGGTATTAGCGCTAAGTGAAATGCAATTACCACGTCCAGGATTTGAACTCGGGGTGACGAGTCCATTTCCCATGACTTTAACCATTACACCACGCGCTTACTGTTTTAAATATAGTCAGTGAAGTTCCAACCAAAATGGTCAGTGTTTTCCTGTGCACACCTAATGTTAATGAAATGTACAGGGTGGTCCGAAAGTCTTGTCCCCCTTACACCCTACATTTTAAAATATCTCTTTTATTTTAATTTTTTAATTATTTTTAGGTAACATAATTCCATAATACAACCCAAAATTCTAGATAAGTTGATTTTTAAAGATTTTTTGTATAATAATGGCATAAGTTGCATATTATATTATTAAAACAAAAATAAATTCAGGGTGACAAGACTTTCGGACCAACCTGTACAATGAATTTAAAATTATTTAGCACAGAGGTTCTTGACCAAGGGTACTCACATCCCTTGGGGGTGCGAGAAGCATCCGTTCAAATTTAGATTAATTTTTTTTCTTTTGTAATTAATATTATTTATATTTTCATTTCTTTATTATTATTACTTAGAGAGTGAAATATATATGATCTTTTGATAAAACTGTAGTAAGGATTCACATTCTACATTTTTGAACAAAGGTATAAATTGTAGGGGTGTAAGGTCAGAGCAAAACTCTTTTAAGGGTGCAGAAATAGAAAAAGGTTGGGAACAACTGATTTAGCTCCTGTCATACCCTTTATTCCATGAGCTTCCTCTAACTTTATTACACTACTACAACACTGTTTGTGTTTTGTTTTTTGTTTTTTTTTATTTTTATTTTTTGTCTGTGTGTGTGTTTTTTTGGGGGGGTGTATGAATATTGACTTCATACTCTATAGAAAATGCAAGTTTTAAATTCAACCTTATAGATCACAGTGAATATCATCAGGGAGCAAAATAAAATAAAAAGCAGCAACAACAAAAAAAACACTTCTAATTAGTTTTTTTCTCCTCACACAAAAAAAAAAACAAAATAAAAATTAGAAGTTTTTTTCTAGTTTACATAAAGTTAGCAAAAAAGAATCTTAGAAGTTAGATTTTTAGAAATAACTAGATTACCCAAGATCCAATTTGGTTCTTAACAGTTTGTGGTGATATTAATGTTTCTCTCAAGGAAAGAACAAAAGATTCTAATTAGCATCTCATAGTCGTGTCAGTTATATCAAGAATTTAGATGACTAAAGAATGACATTCAGCATTAATTCAGACCCTACAAAATTACAATTCAGTTGCAAATCTAAGTTAGTTTTTTTTTATTGTATGTATTTACCCAACTCCTCCACCATATATATATATTATATATATATATATATATATAATTGTAGTTGAGTAAAGGATTTATCTATGTATTCAAATTCTTCGTCCAAAAATTTCTTGGTACAGATTCTAAGGGCTCTAAGGTAGAAACTAGAGCCCTTAGAATCTGTACCAAGAAATTTTTGGACAAAGAATTTGAATACATAGATAAATCCTTTACTCAACTACAATACCTCAACCTTTCATCCAACGTGCCAGAAAAAAAAGCCATCAAAATATATATATATATATATATATATATATATTATATATATATATACTAGCAGGACTGTGGATATACCACAGTAGGATAATTTAATTATTACAATGTTTGATGAGTTTACTTAAGAGCTATTGCAAATAGTTCAATGTGTAAAAAGTATAATAATCTTGATTTAACACTCTCTCACTCTTTTTCTTCTTTCTTTCTTTTCATTATACATTTTTGCATTTCATCTTGGAAGATTTGGACGGTCTCATTTTTAACCAGTGTGTGTTGCAAGATAACGATCATACAATTAAGGAACACAATTATCCATATATATATTAACAATGTATTGAATATTATCTTATTCTATTAGTTAGAGTTAACGAGACATGCTGGACACTGCTGGAGAAGCACAGATGAACTCCTAAGTGATGTTCTGTGGAAACCAGCACATGGAAATGCCAATGTGTGACATTCAGCAAGGACCTACATTGACCAGCTCTATGCAGATACTGGATTCTGTGCAGAGGACTTCCCGGGGACAATGAGTGATAGAGAAGGTTGGCGAGATATTGTCATGGATATCCATGCTAATTGCGCGACATGATGATGATAGGGTTACAACAAAAAAATTTAAGTACATAAAACAATGTAAATATCTGACTAAATTAAGTAATTCACCCTTCATTTAATTCTCTAGTATCATTTACTGCCCCCCACCTCCCACCACCCCCATCTCACAGAATAATTTTGTTCATCCTTGGGTGAATCATTCACCAGTTTAAGAATCATTGACTTAATGTGATTATTCTTGGATCTTCTCTGATTTACTTATTTCTGGTTGAGTTAACAAAAGAGCGGAATTAAACATTGTCATGCCTATGCATTAAGATGCAATTATAAAAGAATCCTCTTCTGAAATAATTTAAGAAATCAACTCGATTATCCGCACAGTGAGTGACTCAAACGTAACTGTTGCCTAACCTTTCACCATGTTTCAGAAATTACTAAAATAATAATATCTATTAATAATAGAGATTAGGTCTCAATTTGTCTGCAACTGAAACTATGTCACTGCTTAAATCACATTATCCAAAATCTTCAAAATTTGAGCATGCAACTTTAGATGATCCTCATTTGGGGTATTTTGGGTTTTTTTTTAAACAAATTTTAATAAATACATATCAATTATCCGCCCAGAGTGATTAAAACGTAACTGTTGCCTAACTTTTCACCATGTTTCAGAAATTACTAAAATAATATCTATTAAGAATAGAGATTAGGTCTCAATTTGTCTGTAACCAAAACTATGTCAATACTTACGTCACATTATCCAAAATCTTCAAAACGTAGAATAAATACACTCAAAATTTGAGCATGCAAATTTAGATAATCCTCATTGTTTGTTTTTTTTTGTTTTTTTTTTTAAACAAATTTTAATAAATACATATCAATTATCCGCCCAGAGTGATTAAAAAGTAACTGTTGCCTAACTTTTCACCATATTTCAGAAATTACTAAAATATCTATTAATAATAGAGATTAGGTCTCAATTTGTCTGTAACTGAAACTATGTCAATGCTTACGTCACATTATTCAAAATCATCATAACATAGAATAAGTAAGTAAAGTCATCAGTGTGGCCTAAAGTCAGAATCAGCCAGTCAGCGAGGGAGTCTATCCCCTTTTCACTGGCGCTAGACCGAGGAGATTGTTTTTGCATCTGAGGCATGGCACCACACCTACCATCAGCTCCTCACTTTACAGCACAGATCCCTGTACTACTCATATGCTGAGTTGGTGAGGGCCAGTATCAAACCTGGAACCTTGTGGTTCCAAATCCCTCTACTGACTGAGCTAAATACACTCAAAATTTGAGCATGCAACTTTAGATGATCCTCATTGTTTTTTAAAACAAATTTTAATAGATACATGCCCATTATTATATATCTATATATATAGTTTGTTTTATTTTAATATATAGTTAAAAGTTATCAGAACCAAGTTTCCATTTCAAATGGTTTCCTTTTTTTTACTCCTTTAATAAATTTGATGATTTTACTTACTTATGATACAAACCCCTAAGATTGATTTTTAACCCCCCACCCCCCCCTCTTCGGTCAATATCTTTCAAAAATTTATTTTTACACGGAGGGTGTTTTTTTCCATTACATGTAGAACAATGAAAACTTGCACAGATATTTGCTCCCAAGTTTCATTTAGATATATAATTTAATAGTAGGTATTTATCCAACCTGTTCATCACAGGTAGAATGTGACACATGGTTGCAAGTATGAGGCATCCAATAAGGATTAAACTCTCTATTCAAAAGCAGTGAGACTGGCTTGCTAACCATAATACCAAAATGGCACACCCTACATAATTTGATGATTTACTAGCAAACATTATAGGGCACCTTATATGGTATAGTGGCAAGCAAGCTAGATTAGCAGATCATTGTTAGTGAGTTCGATTCTCACTGGGTGCCCCTTACTAAGCTAAACTTAGTAAATAACTTTTTGCGGCGAGTCAAACCATTCTACAGTAAATTAGAGGTCTGTCACCAAATTTTCGATGGGTATGTTAATTAAGCTACCAAAGCATTACTATTGAGTTTGAGTCATTGGGTACTCCATACTTCTAGCCTTGTGCCAAACTAAACTAATCTTAATAAATTACTTTGTATCTTTTTGAAATCCACCCTCAGTATCAATTGTTTCTTAAGAATTTTTGGACCATATTACCTTTAGGCACCCCTTTTTGATCTCGATTAAGAAAGGACATGTTTTTCATTCACACCGTTAATATCCGGTTGTTTGTTAGGGTTGGGGTTAGGGTTAGGGGTTAGTTTTATAATTTTTTTTAAATCTAAAATTGAATGATAAAACAACCGGATATTGACGGTGTAAATGAAAAACATGTCCTTTCTTAATCGAGATCAAAAAGGGATGCCTAAAGGTCATATGGTCCGAATTTTTGACTACTCGAGTATTAAATGACCGTAATGAATTACTCCTAATTTTTAGCAACAAATAATTGTTTTATAGGTATTGCTAAAGTTGCCGAAAAATCCGTATTTTACAAAACAAATCCCCTGCCCTCCCTGGATTGAAAAAAAAATCATCCCGTGAATTATCCGATTTTAATGACACTTCCAGTGTTGATTTATCAATGAATGAGTTTTATAATGCATGAGTTATTCTATTTCAAAACTTTTTGATTTTTTTCGGGTCACTTAACTTTGAATCCCCCCACCCTTATTTTGGGGGTGCAAAATATCGGTGGGGGTAATATAAAGTTGAAACTAATTACAGTATAAATAAAAAGACAAAAAAAAAGGTTTTATCATATTGCATGTAATGAACGACCCTTAACTTTTGACTATGTTAGCCTAACAAAAATATTTCGTCAACATCCAATAACACAAAGAGAAAAAATTCAAACACTTATTTATTTATTCTTTCAAAACGGCTGTAATACAATCAAAATCGATAATACCGTAAATAAACAATGTAGTCTAGACCTTGCTTTTAGTTAAGTTGGTGAAGTTTTTACCAAACTTTGTTTACTATATAAGTCGTCGGGGTGGCCTAATGTCGGTATCAGCCAATCAGCGAGGGAGTCTATCCCCTTTTCACTAGCGCTAGACCAAGGAGATTGTTTTGGGCGTCTGAGGTGGAGTGCCACACCTACCATCAGCTCCTTACTTTACCGCACAGATCCCTGTGCTACTCATACGCCATAATTATGGCCGGTTTAGCTCAACCAGTAGAGTGTTCAGCTAGGAATCACAAGGTTCCTAGTTCGATACCAGGCCCTCGCCAACTCAGCGTATGAGTAGCACAGTGATATGTGCGGTAAAGTAAGGAGGTGATGGTAGGTGTGGCGCTCCACCTCAAACGCAAAAGCAATCTCCTTGGTTTAGCGCTAGTGAAAAGGGGATAGACTGCCTCGCTGATTGGTTGATACCGACTTTAGGCTACCCCGACTACTTTACTTACTTTATATAGTACAGTGTGTTACGGTACATAAAGTCTTGCAGCAGTTCTAAAATTTAAAAATTAATAACCCACGTTGTACAAATGATAGAATCATTTAGCAAAAGAATATATGAAAGTTCAACACTTTTATTTTTATTTTTATGTACGCTTTGATTATTGCATTTTAATCACTAAGACTGCCATATTTATTGTTGCATTTTAAATTGCCGGACTTTATAGACACCCTGTATATATTTATACCCCACCCCAGAATGCGATTCAATGTCAATTTCTTAAGCGGGATTTAACAGGTTTGAATTCAGAGTTTTCCATTCTTCTAGAATGGTTACTTAGCCAAGTTAAAGATTCCAGCCAGCATTACAATTAACCCATAGCTAGAAGAACAGTTGGATGCATATATTTCTAAAGGGTATTAAGTGCTATGTAAAATATAAATAAATAGTCTCGTCCAAGATTTGAACTCAGGTCGACGAGTCCATTTCCTATGGTTCTAACCATTACTACGCACCTCGCATATATAGTAAAGAAATAAACTGTATTAAGTAAAAAAAAATGTTATCTTAACTGATAGTATTTGGATTCAAGTTACGAGAGGTTAGACCTAGAAACGAGGTAAGCTTCGACGTTTCAAAAAAGATATCTCGTGTAATAAACAACCCCTTGTTTTTTAGGTGAAAAATTAGTGTCAAAAAGTCGTTCATAATACGAGTAGGTATTCACTCAACCCGTTCGCCACAAACTCGCAAGTATGAAGTATTCAGCGATAATCGAACTAGCTATTATTCAGTAATAGATATGCGATACGAACTTGCTAACCATTATACCGCGATGGTTAAACTTGCAAATTGCCGTAAAATTAAAACGGAAACTTATTTGGTGGTGATCCATGACAGTTTAACTACAGTGTATGTCGTATGAATTAACTTTTTTGCGAATTGGGTTTGGGGATTAAGGTTGTTTTTAATTACGTATTGCTTAAAAAAACCAAATTACTATACATTTAATGTTGAAAAATATATATTTTTAAACCGAGTTTAATTGAAATTATACATTGCAATACGAACACAAACAACTGAGACTAATGTGTCTACCGTTGGATTCAATAATTAATGTATAGTAATTTTTTTTTTTTTTTAGCAATGTGTAATTAAAAATAACCGTAATCCCCTAAAACCGTAACACAATCCGCAAAAAAGTTAATTCATACACTGTAGTCAAACTGTCATTGATTACCACCAAATAAGTTTCCGTTTTAATTTTGATGACGATTTGCAAGTTTAACCACCGATTATATGCAGTAGTTAATCTCCTCATATTATTGTAGCGCCTATTTTTTTCTCTTTTAACATATAGATCATTATTCTAAAATGGTTAAGTAATTGCATGCATTGGAAATAAAGAATACATTTTTGACAAAAGTCGAAGTTGCATTGCTATCAATCACTATCAGGCTAACGCCATATTCTACAATGTCCACAAGACCACCTTGATATTACCATTTTATTCATGCTAGTAGTATTAAATCCAGCAGTCTTTGAATTCCTTAAAGGAAGCATGGTAATTCATAGTCAATTGATGGCTAACCAGGCTTCTGAGGTAGAAGGCTGCATCAGTTTACGTCTCACCGGAAGTCTATCTCTTTTATAATTCGTTCTATTACAAGCCGTTCGCCATGAAAATGCATTACAATAAAAAATATAAAAAAAGCAACTGAAATTTTGAGATGAAAGAAAATACTACTCAAAATTATTATTTATTATTATTATTTTGATCTATTATCAATTTTATCTATCATTATTTAATAATAATAAAAATCATACCGTCCATAACGTCGGACCTAGAGATCTGTTTGATATAAACAAGAAATGAACGCCTCAGCCCGTGGGCTTAGCAGTTTTCCCAGATTAGAGTTAAAATAAGAAAAAGAAAAAACGCAAGAGATATTTGGACATTGTCAGAGTTAAAAGATTGTGGAATATGAAAATGACAGTGATATAAATGATAGTCGGAGTATTTGGAACAATCCTCAACGTAGAAAAATAAAATGGAGGGAACTAAAAATTCGAGGAAGAATTGACTGTCCAGATCACAGTACGCGTATAATCCAAATTCTCAATAAAATGGTGATAACTATGACATTCTAGTCCAGTTCTTCCTAATTAAAAAAAAAAAAAGCATCACTATCATTATGAACCAGGGAGGGGGCAAAGTTTATATGAAGATATATGAATGAATTATTTATATTATATTTAGATAATGAATTAAAATAGTTAATAAATTATTTCAATTTTTAAATGCATGTTACGTTATTTTTTCAATTAACTTTAACTTAACAAATCAAACCATTTTAGAATTTAATAAAGATAGCTCATTCAACTGTGGCATATGGGAATCTAATGGTTGTAATGGAGTTATCAGAATAAAAATTAATCAGAATTTTTTTCTAAAAGAACTACAAAAATACTAATAGTACTGGGTACCCCATTTTAGGAATGGCCCTCCCTCTTATAATAGTGGAAAGTGCAAATTTAGACACCTTTCTTACAAAAGCAGAGATGCTGATAGGTACGCGTCCTGCATTACTGATGCAGAAAAATTTAAAAGGATGCAGAAAAATCGTATCCATGCATCCCAGTGTTTTTTTTTCTTCCCCCACGATTTCCAGCTAACTGTAAATAGATTTCAATATTTTCTTGGAAACGAAATGGAGTACAAGGTAGCGGTTAGACAGCTTTAATTGTTCATATATAAAAACTCTGCAGTTTAAGAAACTTTAGTTGGGACCCATCAAATCCGTGCGTCCCAAGACGCATTAAATTAAAAAGCTATCAGTATCACTAAGAATTACCGTATTTGACGGCATATAGGACGCACTTTTTTTTTCAAAAGTTTTGGCTCAAAAAATTGCCCTGCATTTTATACATCGTAGGTGAAGTTTGAGACCTCCCATAGGCCTAGACTAATCTTCTCTATGATGCTCACTAACCCAGCTTGCGCTCAGTACTTTTACCTTCTCTAAACTGCCAAATTGCTTTTATACAGCTATGTTTCTGCTTGTGTAATGCACAGCTAGACTGTTTTCAACAATATATGCCTAAATGCACTAAAAACTTTTTTCTCCTGAATCTGACCTGCTGAAATGGGGGGTGCGTCTTATATGCCGTTAAATACGGTAATTGAAATGACTTTCAATCTTGAAGCAACGTCTATGTATGCAGTTAAAGGAAATGGGTATTACTGGATTAAAAAAAGAAAAGAAAAAAGCAAATAATCCCAAACTTTATATAACTATTAAGTCCATTTTACTAGCTTTTTCAAGTCCATATATAGTGGAATCTGGGTTTAGCCATATGCATTATTTATTAAGCAAACGGAGAAATACTTTGAACATAGTGATTTGTAGCTCAAACTCACCAACCTGCAACCTAATATTCATGATTTCCTGTAAACCTATATATTTCCCATTAAAAAAAAATAATTGAAGAAGTAAAAGTGAATTTATAGTTACTGATTCTTTTCGTCCAGAATACCGACGATCATCACAGAAAAGAAGACGAAATCGACCACGACTCGAAAGAGACTCATCTCACTTTAATGGCGGAATTACGATTGGTTGGTTTAAAAGATAATAAAATACCAAAGATAATAAAATACCAACAAAAAGGAGACCCAGTCTCTACAGTATATTTAGAATTAATAACCTTTGTTCTTTTTTAAAGAATTACTTATATCAGTTAAAATATTTTAAACCTATTTAAACCTGAAGACCTATGAAATAGCAGAGTAGAATAGGCTCAGTCCTGATTAGTGATCATTAGGTTCTACCAATTTTCCCTGTGAAATCCGCCCCCTGTGTCAGTCATTTCTAAGAAACTATTGAAATGTATTTACACTTAGCTTGAAATGGTGAGGGAAGAAATAGTGATAGGACACATGGATACGATTTTACTGCGTCCTTTTAGATTTTTGTGCGTAAGGGACGCAGGATGCGTACCTATCAGCATCTCTGGGTTTATAGATAGTCTAATTTTCAAAGATGAATCAAATGTATATATCTACCCAACCCATTTGCCATGAGTAGGATGTGACACAAGGTTGCAAGTATGGGACATCCAGCTAGGATCAAACTCTCTCCTTAGTAGATTAGTCAAATCATGCTGAAAGCACTGGTTCCTGCTACATCACTAAAGTTAAGAAGTGACAAGCCTGTTCAATACTTAATTGGGTGACTGAATAAATACCTAGACCTTGACAGGGAGAAAAAAAACAAAAAAAACGTGGTGGATCATTATGGTGACAGTGATACTAATAATAGTTGAAGCACTTGGAACAATAGAAAATAAACTAGAAAAGAAACTGGAAGAATTAGAAATCCAGGAAAGAGATTAATTAGGCTTTTGTTATTATTTAGATTATACTCTGTTGTGGCCGTTTTTAGTCCGGACATTTGAGAAATGAGAGAGACTGACATAGAAACACGAAGATAGAAAAAAAGTGAGATTCAGACACCCCAAACGAAAGGCTTAATAACTGACTAGGTTCACTTTTGGACTAATACCCTTGGAAAGTTATAAACCCATCCCCTCCCCCAGCCATAGATTAAATAGTGCCATGTTGTTTCTTGGACAAGGATGGCTTTGGCATTAAATAACCCACAAAGGTTGATATACAATAATACAAAGAAACCAAACAATTCCAGAAGTTAAATGAAAAGCAAAAGACTAAATGAATATTTAGACCTCGACAGAGCTAAAAAAAAAAAAATAAAAAAAAGTTGTGAAACATTGGGGAAAACAGTGATACTAATTATAGTTGGAGCACTAGGAAGAATACCAAAGAAACTGGAAAAGAGAATGGAAGAATTAGAAATCCAAGAAAGTAGACATTGATTAATTTTGCTGTTATGTTATTTAGATTATACTTAGTAGTGGGCATTTTTAATCTGAACAGACGCAAAGACAGAAACATAGAGAGATAGAAAAAAGTAAAATTGAGACAGCTAAAAAAAAAAAATGAATAAAAATTTGAATGACCCAAAATAAGTTGATGTATATATGTATGCCCTATCATAATGTAATGGTTAGCAAGCTAGTCTCTCAATTCCATTACTACAGAATATATTTTTTTAATATGATATAAGGGGCAGGGGCCGGGTTAGCTCAGTCGGAAGAGCGTTCGGCTAGAAACCACAAGGTTCCTAGTTCGATACCAGTCCTCACCAACTCAGCGTATGAGTAGCACAGGGATCTGTGCGGTAAAGTAAGGCGCTGATGGTAGGTGTGGCGCTCCACCTCAGATGCCAAAAAACAATCTCCTTGGTCTAGCGCTATTGAAAAGGGGATAGACTCCCTCGCTGACTGGCTGATACCGACATTAGGCCGCCCCGACGTCTTTACTCTTTTTTTATATATGTATGCCCAATCATAATGTAATGGTTAGCAAGCTAGTCTCTCAATTCCTTTACTACAGAATAGATTTTTTTAATATGCTATAGAAAGGTTGATATGGTTTAAGAAAATAAGTAGTAATAAATTTGAGAGACTAACTTGCTAACCATTACACTATGATGGGACACACATGATGAGTCAAATGTATTCTGGAGTAATAAAACGTAGTCTTTCTTCTATAAAAATGAGTATCACTATCATATATATATATATATATATATATATATATATATATATATATATGATACATTTTTGAAACTGTCTTTTGTAGACAGCCCATATTCAAGAAGAGGTGAGAGGAACTTTCAGATAAGATATACATGCTAAATTCTGTGAGAAACATGAAAGCAATGAATACAATACAAGATAGAAAAAAAATAGTGATTTTTACAAAGCCTGACCAAGACAAAAAAAAAAAGATGGCAATAAGAATAAGAAAAAAAGAGATACAAATTGAAGCCAAACAGATTTATTACAAGCCCATAAGCCTTTAAGTGGTATTACTTATGCCACATTCCCGAAATATGCAGTTATGGAACCCACAGGGGATCTCATAACAAGACTTCTTCTATGCATGTTCATATATTTTATATATACATATATATATATATATATATATATATGCAAACAAAAAGGAAGGAAAAAGTGTTTTGTATATTGTCCCTCTCTTGAGAGTACAGATAAATAGATTTGAAAAAAAAAAATTCTTATCTATCTACAAACTCACCTTTTCTTTTTCTATAAGTTTATCTCTCCCTTTTTAGATATCAATATCTCAAACATTTTTTTAGGAGTTTTTCTCTTTTTGTTTGTTTGTTTTTTATTTTTATTTTTATTTATTCATTTCTAAAGCTACCTTCTCCTTTGTATTCTTTATCTTGGCTTTGATGCTTTTCAGTGAGTTTATATACATGCATGTATGTGAATATCACTTTCATACATTTGAAGTACTGTATTATGAATTTCTGTATCAATATCTATGTCCTTTTAAGTCTCACTTTCCATTTACACAAAGAAATGCACTTATGTACATCTATGTCTATACACACACACACACACACACACACACTATATATATATATATATATATATATATATATGCTACATGCACTACAAACACTGTTTCATTTGTTCAGGTATTTTTTTTCATGTTTCTATACATTTCCCTATTGGTATCACCGTTTTCTAATATACAAGTCAATGTCTCTATATATATATATATATATATATATATATATATATATGATAAACTTCATATTGAATATTTCTATCTTTTGTATATATATCAATATCCTCTTCCTTTTATCATAACAAGACAAGGAATACACAATAACAAAGATTTTATAAACAACTTAATGCATTTTAAATGTTATGTAGGTTTCTGGTTTATATAAACAGTATATTTAAGTTGCTTAATCTTGAACATGCACGTGTGTGTACTTGTTCATTTCACCCTCAATTTACCCCTAAGTTTCATCTAATGATTGTATAGTAGTTGATACACAAAACTTTCATACACAAATAATGAAACTTTAATAAAAAGATGAGATTCTAATTTCTTTTTAGATTTAATCCTGCTCTGCAGGCCAGCATTTGAGCACTATTTGATTTACCAACCATCTTTAAACAATTTGTGTGTGTGTGTGTGTGTGTGTGTATAGTATTCGATTGCTGCTTTATTGTTTCCATTGCAGTGGCATCAGTAAATAATACAAAAGTGCTCAATATATTAAAAACATAGAGGAGTAATAATAATAATATTAGTATAGGAAAAGAGTTAAGGATCTACCATGGTTTCAATCCAAATGATTTCATCAGGACCCTACCCTATGTTTTACTAAGTCAATGTAATTCCTTGGTTAAGGAATTACATTGACTTAGTTAAGCGTAGGGTCCTGATGAAATCATTTGGATTGAAACCATGGTAGACCCTTCTCTTTTCCTCTATTAATATATATATTATATGGCTGGTAATTAATACATATATTATATGGCTGGTAATTACTGTTTTATCTAAAAGATCTGTTTTGAAACTGAAATGGTTCATATAAAACCGAAATATATTAATAATCAAGACCAGTTTAATAGATGGCAAGTAAACTTTGATCATTAGTAAAATTTTGTAAATCACATTCATATTTATGTGATTAAAAAAAAAAAAAAAAAAAAAAAAAAAACAAACCAAACAGAAGTTCATCAATTAAAGTTTAGGGATTTTTTGAAAAAAAAAACAACAAAAAAAACTCATTGACACAGAGTGTTTCAGAAAAATTGATATCATTTCATAATTTAATTACTTGAACAATTCTTGTTAAAATTTTAGCAGTGTAGAAACAACTGAAAATTCTATGTCTAATGTTTTATTTTTCATGTAATTCAATGGGAAAGAAAAGGTGCATAAAGATTAAACATAGAATTTGGAGTTATTTTTATACATGCTGTTAAAATTTTAAATCATTTGAATAAGAATTGGTTTAGATTACAAAATTATATCAATTTTTCTAAAACTCCCTCTACATTCCAAATGATATATTTTTTTAAAACACCCTGTGTATGAGTGTGTGTGTGTAATATATATATGTATAAATTTACTCATTTATCTTAGTTTTTATACCACATGTGTGTTAATTGACATTTTACTTCTATTATTCAATATTTTAATGTATATGTGTATATTGATAGACCAAATTCTCTCTCTCTCTGTTTCTCTTTCTCTCTCTCTATTTCTTTCTCTCTCTCTATCTCTCTCATAGGCACATACACTAACATATATATATATATAGACTCACTACCACTCATATATACCCACTACCACTTATATATGTATATATGCACACACACTAACATATATATATATATATATATATATATATATATATACTCACTACCACTCATATATACCCACTACCTCTTATATATGTATATATGCACACACACTATATATATATATATATATATATACTCACTACCACTCATATATACCCACTACCACTTATATATGTATATATGCACACACACAAAACATAATATATATATATATATATATATATATGTACTCACTACCACTCATATATACCCACTACCACTTATATATGTATATATGCACACACACTAACCTATATATATATACTCACTACCATTCATATATACCCACTACCACGTATATAGATGCACACACACTAACATATATATATATATATATATATATATACTCACAACCACTCATATATATATGCACACACTAACATATATATATATATATATATATATATATATACCCACTACTACTTATATATGTATATATGCACACACACACTAACATATATATATATACTCACTACCACTCATATATACCCACTACCACTTATATATGTATATATGCACACACACTAACTATAATATATATACTCACTACCATTCATATATACCCACTACCACGTATATAGATGCACACACACTAACATATATATATATATATATATATATACTCACAACCACTCATATATACCCACTACCACTTATATATGTATATATGCACACACACTAACATATATATATATATATATATATATATATATATATATATATATATATACCCACTACTACTTATATATGTATATATGCACACACACACTAACATATATATATATACTCACTACCACTCATATATACCCACTACCACTTATATATGTATATATGCACACACACTAACATATATATATACTCACTACCACTCATATATACCCACTACCACTTATATATGTATATATGCACACACTAACATATATATATATATATATATATATATATATATACTCACTACCACTCATATATACCCACTACCATGTATATATATGCACACACACTAATATATATATATATATATATATATATATATATATATACTCACTACCACTTATATATGTATATATGCACACACACTAACCTATATATATATACTCACTACTATTCATATATACCCACTACCACGTATATATATGCACACACACTAACACTGATATATATATATATATATATATATATATATATATACACATATGTATGTATATATATATATACACATACACTAACACTCCTATATATACAGAAAGGCATAAATTTTACATTTATATATCAAAAACTTTATCCTTTTATTTTCCTTATCTTATTCCAAACACTTATACAACACATGTTTAATCTCTACCTTTTTGTACGTGTGCACACAACAATATTTGTGGGGATTATCTACGTACACAGCATGTATTGAGTTTATTTTCCTCTTTTCCTGTCTTTTATCTTTCGTCATAATGCCAGATAGAAACACAAGATTTGGAATTTCCGTTGAGATAAAGCACCTTTACAGATAACAATCTTGTAAGAATTTTGTCGAGAATGCAACATAGGATAACATCTGTTTGTTTGTTTGTTTATTTTCTTTCTTTTTTTTTTTTTTTTGGGGGGGGAGAAGAGGAGGGTGATAGATTCATTTTTCTTTTGTTTCTTTCTTCCGCACGACTTCCTCTTCACACTTATGTGCTGTGTACGCACACAACTCGGACTAATGCATTTTGTTTTTATTCTATCTGTTTTGCTTTTGTGACGCGAGAGAAACACATTTCCGAAAATCCTAACGTTTAGTTCTTCTTTAAAGAATAATCCTGACGGATCGGGAGGTGGTGCTAGGAAACTTCCAAGGTTTTTCGATATTGAGTTATGAAAAATATCCCCGAATGTCTAAGGCTAATTTTTCTTTTGTAGTCGTTTGATGATTAATTAGATAATTTGTTTGTTTGTTCAATTACAGTCAGTAGAGCATCCGCTGAGGAATTGCAAGGTTCCTGGTTTGATATTGGTCCCTGCCAACTCAGCGCATGAGTAGCACATGTTTAATAATCTGATTTGTGCAGTAAAGTGGGAGAGCTGACAGTAGGTGTGGCGCTCCATTTTTCCTGGTCTAGCACTAGTGAAAAAGGGATAGACTCCCTTGTTGTCTGGCTGATACCGACAATAGGCCACTCTGCCAACTTTACTTTAGATTGGAATGTTTTAAGACTTCAAGATGAACAATAAACAAGGACGAGATTCTGATTTTTCAGACTGTTGTCTTCATCTTTATTGTGGTACATATAAACACA
>CM042151.1:52548499-52600999 GCA_023376005.1 Doryteuthis pealeii | reverse complement strand
ATCAAGAATTTGAAAGTATATATATATATATAATGTATATTATACTTATGTATCAAGAATTTGATATATATATATATATATATATATAAATATACATATAAATCCGTATACATTTTGATAAACAGACCGAAACACGTGTAAGTGATATCGATTAAAAGTGATATCGATAAAATTCATTTTTACCCATCTACATTTCTTTTCTTTACTCATTTTTTCCTCATTGTCGGATTCATTTTCCATTCTTACATATATAAATATGTATATTATACCTATGTATCAAGAATTTGAATATATATATATATATATATATATATTATATATATATATATATATATATATTATACCTATGTATCAAGAATTTGACAGTATATATATAAATATGTATATTATACCTATGTATCAAGAATTTGACAGTATATATATAAATATGTATATTATACCTATGTATCAAGAATTTGAAAGTATATGTAAATATGTATATTATACCTATGTATGTTTTTAAAAACAATTATGAAATTCAATTTATAGAATTAAAAAATTATCTAAAAACTCAGATTTATCAGATTTATGGTTTGTTTTAAAAAAATTTAGATAGTGAGAACTTGGAGTGATATAAATTAAGAATGAATACACAAACCTATCAAATTTTGGTTGATACAGATATATGCATGGGTTATGTAAAAAGATGCAGTTTGAAAACATTTTCCTTGGTGTGCAAATATTTATAAAGACTGAGTTAGACTTTATTTTAGGTTCATTATATTATGTACCAATACTATATATATATATATATATATATATATAATGTGTGTGTTGAAAAAAAAATGAAAGAAAATGTTGTTTGAATAAAAATTATTTATTGGAATGCCAACACGTGTTTCGACCAAGAGTTTGTCCTTGTATACATTGTATTATATTCGCTATTATTTTGAAAATAAGATATATAATAATAATAATAATAATAGAGAAACATAAAATTTATGTATATAAAAAAGCGGTCTTCATCTGGGCAAGATATTTTGATATTTATTTTGATATATATATATATACATATATTGTACAAATTTTGTAAAAATTTCTCAGAACTTAAAGGAATTACCTGAAGCCATAGAATATACATGCTATTTTACATATTCTTCCAGCAGTTCACATTTGGCATATCATTTCTTATATATATATATATATATATACTTACATACATAAATAATTTCTAAAAGATTCAGGCCTATATGCCAACAATCTTTTGAGGATTAATAAATATTTGTATTTTTAAAATACCTGTTTTTTTTTTTAATTTAGATTTAATATCTATATATTATATATATCTATACCTAATATTTTTTATCTAATATATTAATATTTTTATTTTTTAAAGATCATATATTCAATCAGTAAAATGAATAGAATGTATATAATTTTATAACACATGTGCATATATATATTATATATATATATATATCTTTGAAAGGAAGGAAAAACTCAACACTATTATTCCATAATAAATTTATTTCGACCAAAATTGGGGCCTTTATAAATCTAAGTTGATTTAACAAATACATTTAGTTTATTTAATCCATTAGTCATTTTAACAAAGTATCTAAATATCTTATAAATATTTAAAAAATACAATCCTACTTTTGAACATCAGTTAGATTTTTTAAACATTCTCTATGAATATATTTGTAACAAGATGCATTTTATTGCTAAAATATTACTACCTCTGTCCCATGATAATTTTAACATTTGCACATAAATTCTATACACTAAATGTAACAACTATTATGGGACAGAAGTAGCATTTTATTTACTAAGGAGGTAAATAAGTTTGTTTTTTTTTTTTGGGGGGTGAATTTTATTTTTTATTTCCTCTTGAGAAGTAGTTTCATTTTAATGATTTATTTAGAGGGGGGAAACTAATTCCCCTAAAAAAAAAAAAGAAGGAAAAAATAAAATTAATCAAATTGTTAATGAGAGAAGAATTAAGGAGTCATGACTACCTCTAGCAAGCTGGGTAGATTCGTGATGACAGATGACATTGATACAAATTATCATTAAATGTAAATGATAGCCACAGGCAGTCAAGACACAAGAGTTTTGTTACTTTACAAATTAAGTTTCCAATGAAGAACAGTAAAATGATCAATTTATTTCTTTTTCTTTTTTTTTTTTTTTTTGCTAATTACCTATCAGCTGTAGATAAAACTAGAATACAACTAAATTGAAAATATATGTGTGTGTGTGTGTGTGTGTGTGTGTGTGTGTGAAGAAAAAAATGGAAGTAATTCCGACAGTCCATATTTGTTTATTTTCCTTATTCATTATGTGTATTTTCAAATGACATCTTGTCATTTGAAAATACATATAACAAATAAGGAATATATATATATATATATATATATATATATATATATATATATATATAAACAGAAATTAGAATTTCACCTTAGTTTTGCTTCATGACTAAGTTTAGAATTTTTTAAAGTCTTATGCAACGATTGTTTTTGTTTTGTTTTTTTTTTTTGGGGGTGGGTTATCATATAGAATACCTGAAACTTTAACCTATAAGTAATGAAAAAAAAAACTAAGAATGAGATCCTGATTCTTATTACTTTTTATACTGCTCTGCTGGCCAGCATTTGAGCACTTTTGATTTATCAAATGCTTTTTAGATAATTGTTACTATATATATATATATATATATAAGCAACCAGATATGTTACTGGTGGGAATGATTCCAAGCAGGACTTATTAATATAGAAATATTAAAAATTGGTATAATCTATTCAGAGAGATCAATGTATAATAATTGGACAATTATATACAGAGCAATGCAATTAATAAAGGAAAAGCTTAAATATCAGCCATATGAACAGTGATGATTCATTTTTTTGTGTATGTATATATATAATATATATATTATATATATATATTAGTGAAGAAATTATGGAAAAATCAGATGTTTCACTAGAGGAATAGTATTATCAAAACATATCAGTCTGATTTTCTATACGGTTTTCATTTTTTTCTCATAGCATATATATATATATATATATATATAATATACACACAGAATGTGGTTAATTAATGCCTGAAGATCTCACAAGATCTGAAACACATGTTGCTAATGTAAAATAATAAAAATTATTTTTTAAAAACATAATTCATTTTGCGGACCTTCTTTTTTATAAAATATTTAATTTTCTCCCGTTGGACCCATAACAACACTTTATATATATATATATATATATATAATTGTGTGGGAACAATAAAAAAGAAACTTATAAACGTTTGTAAATAAGTTTTATTAGTGTTATTAATCACACTTAGGCCATCATCAGGAAGTGTTTATTTCAAGTCAGATAATTGTTAGGGTTAGTGTTTGTGAAAATCAAACATTTTTATTCAATAATGAGAAGTTTGCTAATTACATTAAAATATTTTCACTTTTTTTATGCAAATATTTTAAAATAATTCTATTTGCATAATATCACTTTGTTGAAACTTTTGAAATAATTTAAGAAAAAAAAAGTATGACTTTTGTCCTATGATAATCTTTACATTTGATATATAAAATGTATGATAATTATAATATATATTATTAAATTATATAATATATATATATATTATTAAATTATATAATATATTATATATATATATATATATATATTATATTATATAATTATATATATATATATATATATATTATTAAATCATATAATATATAAAATGTATAAATAAATACAATTATTATAGGACAGAGGTAGTAACTTTTTAAATTTTCATTATTCTTATTATTTTAATCTTTATTTCAATTAATTATTTATTTGATTATTTCATTTTTATATATTTTTTATTATTTAATTATTTTTATCTTAATTATTTTAATCATTTTAGTTATTTAGTTATTTACTAAGCTAAATGCAGCTTAGTATTGGCATAAGGCCAAAAGTAACAAATATTGAACCCAGTCCTCCATATTAATTGATCTGGGAGATTAGCATTCTAATCATAATGTATCAGTTTTATCTATTTTAAATGCATTACTTTATACTGTTTCATAATAATTGTTAACATATAATAGGCGAAATGTATAAACATATGTAACAACTATTATCAGAAAGTGGTAATACCTTTTTAGTTGTCAATTTTAAATGCATTTATTTATATGCTGTTGTTGTGCCATAATATTTGTTATATTTAGTATATGAAAATCATATGCAAATTCTTTCCAACTCTTCCCCATACCAGAACATGTTCCATGCCAACAGCTTCTATCCCAGAATATCTGCACTGTGGATCAACCCCCCCCCCCATTAATGTTTTCTTCCCAGCTACAACTTTGGACTTTTTAAGTCCAAGGTTGATAAGTCTTCCTCTGAGTTTGGATTTTGTTTTATTGTCTGATCATTTGGTAATTCTTTTCCTATAGTGACCAATTGGCCTTGCTTGGGGTCACTTTAAATATTTTTAAAAAAATCAAATAACCAACAGTATGGGACAGTGATAGTAACTAATCCTGTTGTGATATAATAATTGTTAGATTCAGTTTATGAAATTTATGTACAAATGTAACAATTATGTGATATTAGAATTATTTCATCTAATCAATGTTAAATTAGTATTGATCAATATTAAATTAGTATTGATCAATTAAAATAGATGTTTCCTGGTTTTTTTTTGTTTTTTTTGTTTTTTTTTTCTTACTTTGCTTCAATATTTTGCTTTGATCTTATGGAGATTTAGGTATTCAGCCTTTATTTTTATATTCTGTGATTATAGACATGTTAGAATCTCACGATAGCATTGTTTCATAACTAGGTTTCATTTTTGTTTTTTGTTTCCTGATTGTTTTTGGGAGGGTTTTTTGTCATATAGAAGACATGAAAATATTAGTAATAAAATAAAACTAAGAAAGTGGGATCCTAATTTATTTTAGTTTTTATACTGCTCTGCTGGTCAGAATTTAAGCACTTTTGATTTATCAAATGCTTTTTAAATAATTGTGTACTTACTTATACTATTTAAACTTCTTTGGGTTTTTTTTTTTAATTTTCTCTAGCCTTGTTTTCTTTTCTCTCTCCTTTTACCTACTAATTTCTCTTTGAGTAGATGTAAATTTTTCATTCAAAATAACACGTGCATTTATATCTTCTACTTAAAAAAAAGAAGTATAAATCATAAACATGCGTTCTTAGATCAGTGGTTTGCTAACTTGTTTTTATTTTTTATTTAGTTTTGCTGACAAGTAATTTACCCCTGTAGCTCATTCATTCAACAAAGCTATTAGAAAGAGAAAAAAAAAAATTCAATGTTTATTGTTTACATTCATTTTTAAGATACGTACGAATTACAACTACTTCCGTAGCTTCTCAAAAATTCTATTTATTTTATCGAATTTGCTAAGCTTTGCTTATTCGACTTGTACCTGCCGTTCCGCGTTCCTTAATGGGCACCCATGTAAGTACTGTGCTGGCTTGTTACTGCTTAACTTGAATGGAGACCTGTGTTTTTTTTAAAGCGTGACTTGATTTATAAGTTATTATAGCCACCCTCAAAAATATGACATGCTTCCAGTGGGTCGTATAGCCTACAAGATGTTAGCTACTTTTTTTTTTTCATTAAATCCGAACGGTGCATGGAGCTTGTTTATTTTACCTGTGGAATATTTACCAACTGGAATGGTAAAAGTAAAGAGTTCTTGATAAAGAAAAATATAAAATTTTTATCCATCGTTATTTATTTTTACTTGCATTCCATCGTGGTATAAAGGTTGCAAGCTAATCTCGCAGATCTGTTACTACTGAAAAGCGAGTTCGATCCTCGTTGGATGCCCCATGGTGACCGATGGGGTTAATAATTTTTTTTTTTTTTTTTTTTCATACTTAAAGTAAATTCTCTTCCGTCGCTTGATCAAGTGAGTAATGAAAGGATCAATTGTTTTTTTGTTTTTTTTAATATTTTTCTATCTTTTTTTTTTTTTTTTTTTTTTTGTCAAGAAATGCTGGATCAAGTTGTTAACATAAACTTTCATTGAAATATCTTTTCATTTTTTTCTTTTTTTTTTCTTTTTTCATTCAATAATAATTACTTTCCGCAGTTCACGCCGATTTGTTTATTTTCCTGTTTATCACGTCCATTCCAGTAACAATTGTCGGAAAGTCTTTTGCGGTTTGTTCAAGCGTGTTTAGTAAAAACACTGTTTACTTTTTCCGTCACTTTCTTTTTAACACGGTTTCCTTTTCTTTTTTTCTTTTTTTGTGTCGCCAGGTAAAGATGAAAGGTAACATTAAGCGTGTCCACTCAGAATGCAAAAGCAAGTACAAGATAAAGTTAAGTTACCTGTTTTCTTTTTCGTTTGTTTGTTTTTTTTCTGTTTGTTTTTTTTTGGATTTTTTTCTTTTTCAATAAGACTAATAGTAAAAAAAAAAAAATAAAAAATAGAAAAATAAAAGAAAACGAAAAATAGCGAAACCATAGACGCTATAATATAAATATTAACTTACCTGTCATTTCAACCCCAGTGGAGCCCGTGGTGAGATGATGTGTGTTCCGGTGTCAAGTTCTACTGGTACTGCCGCTTTTGTGTTTCCAGCATGAGGCAGGCGGCCGATATCAGGCTAGCAGCCAGGCGATGAAGAGAGATGTACATGGATGTGTGACGACAATGTGTGATGGATAGAGAAGAGAGAGAGAGAGAGGGAGTCGTTTCTTCGACTCGGAATATGAATGAATGGGTGGATAGATGAATGGATGAGAGAGGGGAGGGATGAAGCTAATGAGCGAATGAGAATGACTGAGCTGAATTGGTATGCGTGCACGTGTGGTGGTTGTTATGTTACTGTTGTTCTATAGGTCCTACTAACTGTGCTGTTTGCATGTTTGTGAGTCCCCGTGTGTCTGTGCGCGAATGTATGGGTCTGTGCGAATGTACGTGTCTGTGTATCTGTGTGTGTAAGAAACCGTGTGCAAGCATATATGCTGGTGCCCAAGCGTGTTTGTAGTTAGCATTTGAAAAGTGAAGAAAGCACTGCAGTCCTAGCAATAGTGTTATATGCAGATAGAAAGATAGATATATTTTATTCATATTAGTAAAAAAAATTGTATAGTTGTGCATGCATCATTTTAACTAGTTTTGCAACAAAAAAGAAAAAAGTTCAGTCTTACGAAGAATTCTGTGTTTATGTGCACGTATTTGTCTAACTATAGCATAAACTATTACTCTAATCTATCACACATGCACACAATCGTGTATATACCAATATGCCCGGTAATTTACTTGCATTAGTCCAAGTCTGGCACAAGATCATTAGGTGCACCCAGAAAAAGAAATCACTAACATTGTCTTGTAAAAGCAACCACATTCATTGAACCTTGTTTGTAAGTATCATTTGTGTGTGTGTGTATATATATTATATATATATATATATATATATATATATATATATATAAATTTTATGAAAAAATAAAAAACACAAGTTTCATTCACGAGTGATGTTTAATAAGCCAACGCTGCAGTGTTTCGGTTTGTTTAATAAACCTTCATCAGGGCCATTGTTTGTTTTAAAAAGAAAAAAAAAGAAAAAAGAAATTACTAGTGAAAACAAAAGTCTGCGAACATCTGCTTTTCTTGATATTCAAATATGAGAAAAAAGACATACTTTAAAACACTGAGTAACTTCTGTGTCTCCATTTAAACTACGTGAGGTAATGTGTTGTTTTTTGTTTTTCATTTTTTCATAAAATTATATATTGTCAGATTTACTTCCACTTTTTCTTCATCTCTCTCTCTCTCCCTATATATATATATATATATATATATATATATATAAATTATTTGTATTTCTCCGAGATTTTTTTATTTGTAAAACAATGTCTTTTGCTGATTTTTCATTCATGTATTTGTTTATATCAGTTTGTTCTCGACACATTACCCCGTATGTTATTAAAGATTATACAAATATGCAGACCTACAGAATGCAAGAATCATGAAATATTCTTGAGGGTTGGGTAGATTTGTGGTAAGAGTGTTTGCTTTGCATATTAAAAGCCCCAGGTTCAATCCTTATCATTTTTTTTAATTATAGGGAACCTATAATATAGGTGAGATAAGGAATAGCAAGCTAGGTTAGCAGACAGCTAGCAGGTTCAATTCTCACCGACTCCTATTTTTACTTTTGTGTCATATAAGCTTAGTGAGCTGGGCTGGCTGACCATGACTAGTGAGTTCAATTCTAATTAGGTGCTCCATACTTTAGACCTTGTGTCATACCTTGTCTACGCTTATTAAAGGAGCACTTTGTGTAGTGCAATACTTAGTGAGCTGGGCTGGCTGACCCATGACTAGTAAGTTCAAATCTAATTAGGTGTTCCATGCTTCAGACCTTGTGTCATACCTAGTCTAAGTTTTGCAAATGAGGAGTACTTTGTATGATATAAGTTAGTAAGCTGGGCTAGCTGAACATTCAGGAAAATTGCCTCCTTGAGTGCTCCCTATTTTTTGCCTTGTGCCATAATTAAGCTAAGCTTAGTAAATTACTCAAAATCTCCCCTTCCCTCTACAGGAAGAGATATGCATATCGGCTATAAA
Source organism: Doryteuthis pealeii (assembly GCA_023376005.1). NCBI lineage: Eukaryota > Metazoa > Mollusca > Cephalopoda > Myopsida > Loliginidae > Doryteuthis > Doryteuthis pealeii. The sequence continues at coordinate 52,592,412 of CM042151.1, read as the reverse complement.
ATGTTCTAGATGCCTGTTCATAGGCTGTAATCCAAGGTATAGTAGTGATTGACTAAGCTTAGTGTGGTGTGGCACAAAGCTAGTAGTATAGGTCATCCTGTGAGAACTGAACTCACTAATAATGATCTGATAGCCTTGGTCACTAATCATAGCACCATGGGAGGCGCCCAAGTTATTGCTTCAGAAGAGCAAAGTTTTAAACTGAAGAATCTTTAATCTGCCTTTTGATTGGTATGTATATTTGTGCTTTCTCTATTTATATACATGTGTGTGTGTGTGTGATATATCTCATATACATACGTGTATGTTTGTGTATATACAAGGTGTGTCAAAAAAGTATCGAGATTGAAGGTGCATTTACCAAGAAAGAAATGAAGAATGAATGAAATGTTATAATTTTTTCAGAATACAAGGTGTCAAAAAGTACAAACAAAATCTCGATACTTTTTTGACACACCTTGTGTGTGTGTGTATAATATATATATATATATATATATATATATATATATATATAGTGTTTGTCACATAAAATGTATCAAGACTGAAGCTTTAAATCTTTTACATTGTAAAATTTAAATGGGGGTAGTCACTGTGGCATTGTAGCTAACATACTGGACTGCAACATTGTAGTAAGCAAGTTTGAACTCCATTCACACAATTACTTTCACTTTCAGACTAATACCCTTGGGAAAGGTATGAATCTCCGCATCCCCTAACTATGTGTTTAATAGTACCACTACAATACTGGTTAAATCGAACTTAACGGACCTAAATTCCTCCGTCGTATGTCACTCCGCCAAAAGAAAAAATACCAAAAAATCAGAATTAACCGAATTAATGACATTTTCAGTGTTGATATATTAATGAATAGAAGATATAATGCACCAGTTATTTTATTTAAAAACTTTTAAAGTTTTTCAGGTCCGTGAACTTTGAACTATGTATCTTTGAGGCGTAACACAGATTCTCAAAAATATGTGGTTCAAAGTTAACTGACCTGAAAAAAAATGTAAAAGATTTTAACTAAAATAACTGGTGTATTACCTTTAAGTCATTAATATATCAACACTGAAAATTTCATTAAATTTGGTTAATTCCCTGAAATTTTTTTTTTTTTTTTTCTTTCGGCAAGGTGACATACGACGGTGGAATTTAGGTCTGTTAAGTTCGATTTAGCCACCATACTTTTAAAAGGATGGCTTTGTCATTAAATAACCCATGCAGGTTAATATGCCAATAAAAAAAATGGTAAGAAACCACACCTTAAAGTTTAAATAAACCTGAGCAACTTATATGATAAAGTAATGATGTCTAGACGTCTAGATCAGCCAGTGCCAATTTGGAGAGGAAGAAAAACATTTTTTTTTAAATTCTTATGCCAAATGACATGATTTTGGCAAAAATACTGAATTTTGCGAGTGCAGCACCCTCCATACTCAATAGACATACTCTCATGCAACCTATTTTCTTTCCTGAACTGAAAATAGTTTAGGGATGAGGAAGATATTAAAAGATATATTAACAGAAGAGTTTACATAGTGCTTGGACCAGCAGAAAACTCAAAGGAATAAGTGCATTGAATGATGAAAGGGACCAATTTTGAAGAAAATTAATGTCTCAATCATTGTTCATTTCTACTTTGGTAAATGTAGTTTCAGTTTTGATACTTTTTGAACATATCATGTATCTAACAATGCACACATACACAGGAGTGTCTACTGACAGTTTTAAGCCTAAAAAAAATATTTTTAAGAATATTTGATTTAGAACTAAAAAAAAATGATTGATTTTGTTAATTTTACATGAATATTTTTTTATACTGTCCTGAGGGTGATATGAATAAACATTAGATATTTCTTAATGGTCATCTATAAATACTTTAGGAATTCTTTCAGCTTGTGTGTATGTGTAAGTGTATGGATGTGTGTGTATGTAAGTATGTATAATTACTCAGGCACAAAATATATCATTTTTATACAATAAGTAATATATTCTAGTGTGTGTATATTGTTTTCTTTCTCTTTCTTTCTTTCTTTCTTTCCTTTTTTTCTTTCTTTTTTCTTTCCTTTTTTTCTTTCCTTTTTTCTTTCCTTTTTTTTTTCTTTTTTTTTCTTTTTTCTTTTTTCTTTTTCTTTCTTTCTTTTTCTTTCTTTCTTTCTTTCTTTCTTTTTTTTTGTTTGTTTGTGTGTGTGTGTGTGTGTGTGTGTGTTCATTATATAAAACAAATATATGATTTACAGTCAAGTCATACTAGTTCTAGCTATAAGACTGAAGTTAGGCAACCATGAACCTGCTCATTATTAGATGGGTAACCAGTATAAAAATACCAAGGGCTTTAAACAATGTTAGCCTGTGCTAGACTAAGCAACGTTTATAAATTTTATAAACCAGTATTTCTTTGTGTTTGTACGTTTAATATAAAACAAGTGTGTGTGTATTCAGTTGAGTTTCAATCCCGGCTTGATGCAGCTTGCTAAGTCTAGCTGCACTGAAGAGACGTGATACAATGAAACAGTACTGTATGTGGATGACTATATATACACGCACACATGCAGCATTAAGTGATACTTAAAGTACCAGTTCCTACTAGAAGACTGAAGTTAAGCAGCAATGACCCTGCTTGGTATCAGATGGGTTAACCAAAGCAAGCACTTTAACTCTTAACATCTTATACTGCCTCATTCCACCCGCCCGGAAGTCACATTTGTTTTCCTAATCCACCCCAAATGATAGCCTTTGTTTAAATATAATATTAAACAGATTTAGAAGTGTTTATTTTAAGGGAAATAACAGGTAACTTTAAATGAAAAGGCCATTTTTAGTATTTTTGATAGATCCTTATAGGAATGGGACTCTGGACTTAAAAAATTCTCAACAGGATGTGAAGAGTTAAATAATTTGAGGACTGTGTACTAAACTAAACAATGTAGTGGAGAAAATACAAAACTGTATTTGAACCATTGCAAATACAAACATCAACATTTTCTGTATTGAAGTTATGGGATCTCTGCACATCTTCGGCTATGAATGGCTTTATATTTATTTTTCTACTGTTTATATTCTTTTATACATAAGTTTTTTTAAAAGATATGAAAATAAATTTCTTAGCATTTTTAAACCTGCCTTTTATCCCATGATTTTTTTTTCTGAGCTTTTGTCTGGCAAAGTGTTTTTGGTAAAAGCAGGGTGAGAATATACCAATTGTGTTTAGGGTTTTCTTCTATACCTATGCATGTCTTTATAGAGGCTTGTTTTTTCCCTCTAAACTGCACATGTAAGTGAAATATATATATATATATATATATATATATATATATATATATATTAAAGGAGGTCCACAAAATAGATTGGTTTTTTTTTAAAGATTTTTTTATTTTACTATTTTAAAATAGTAAAAAAAAAAAAAATCTTTAAAAATCATTTATTTTGTGGACCCCCTTTTTTTTTTTTTTTTTTTTTAATAAAATATTTAATTCTTCCACATTGGACCCATAACAACACTATATATATATATATATATATATATATATATATATAATCAGAGATATTGATAGGTACAAGTCCTGCGTCCCTGATGTAGTAAAATCATATCCATGTGCCCCAGTGTTTTTCTTTTTTCTTCTTTCTTCCCTTACCATTTCAAGCTAACTGTAAATATATTTCAATAGTTTTTATTGAAACGAATTACAAAGGATAAGTTACAAGGAAGGAGTTAGACAGCTTTAGTTGTTTCCCCAAATCATCAATAAAAACCCTTCAATCTATTAAGAAACTTTAGCTGGGACCCATCAAATTTCCCACGGACTCATTCAAAGAAAATGTGACCCAGGACTCATCAAATCACTGTGTGTGTGTGTGTGTGTATGTATAATCTGTAGCCTAGCAAAAATATCATATTTCATGAGAGAAATACACTAAACATATTCTTAAAGAATAAAGCAATATTTATTGTGATTTTCAACTGATGATAGCAATAAAATGATAATTACTATATGGAAGCATCATCATGGGTCTACAGGTCATCAAGTAAATTATTGAAATTCTTATTACTTTTATGCATCATATATCTAGATATCTAGATATTTATTAATCACCATATCCTAGCAAAAATGCCTCTTTACAGCAAGGTCATTTTTTTCTGCATTCTCATTTTATGTTTCTTATGTTGATTGATGTATGTGTTCAACATTTTATCTATTTATCTCTATGAAATTTTTATGTGTGATCTAATAATCCAACATCCAATACTTTAACTTAGACTGGAAATAGTATTTTTTCTCTAATAACTAAATGATTAAAAAAAAAAATACATCCATGTTATTTTGTATAATCTAATATTGTATAAGAAAAAAGATGACCACAACTTAACTAAGTTTAAAAACGGGATATATATTCTCAGTGATGCTGATAACTTTTTGATTTAGTGTGTCCTGAGATGTACATATTTGCTTTGAATGAGTTCCTGGGAAGATTTATGGGTCCAAACTAAAGCTGTCTAACTCCTACCTTGTGACCTATCCCATGTAATTCTTTTCTAAGAAACTATTGAAATGTATTTACAGTTAGCTTGAAATGGTAAAGGAAGAAAAAAAGTAAAACACTGGGATGCATGGATATGATTTTACTACATCCTTTTAGATTTTTGTGCATCAACATCTCTGTATTTTAATAAGAATGTATCTCTAATGTTTTCGTTTTTTTTTTCTTTTCTTTTTTTTTTTTTCTTTTTTTAAATATTTCCTGCATTCATATATATTAGAATATTTCCAGTCAAAAGTGGTTGGATTATTTAACTATAGATCAGTATTTCTCCTTCTGATCATAACATCTATGACACTGGTCAGCTTAGAAATTTTATGATCATTAAAAAAAAGAAAAAAACAAAAAAAAACAAATCATTGCATATTTAATTATCTGTTAATTTTATTTTAGTTTACACAAAGCCAGATGTATGGAGCACTCTGTAAGAATCAAATTCACTAACCATGGTCTGCTAGCCTAGCTTGTTAGCTATTATATAATGTGAGGTGCTCATTAATAAATAAGTGGCGTAGTGTGTGTGTGTGTGTTAAAGTATTTTGGATGTTCTTGTCTAAAGAAACATTTTCTTACCTCTCAGATAAAGTTGTTTTGAAGAGTATAATATCTAATACTATCTCAAAATAAATACAAAATAATTCTAAAAAAAAAAAAATCCGATTTATAAAGATAAATGAATTTATTTTTACAAATTTAAATTTAATTTTCTAATCCTTAGTTTTTTTCTTTATTTTTTTAATTTAAAAAAAAATATAATTATATATCACCTCATACAGATACTACATAATTATTCATTATTTTAAGTTTCATTTTTTTTCTTATCTTTCAGATAGTTATTTTAAAGAGTATCTCTCTCTCTCTCTCTCTCTCTCTCTCTCTCTCTCTCTCTCTCTCTCTCTCTCTCTCTCTCTCATATATATGAATTAAGAAAAAAAACGAATTCATAAATGATTTTAAACTTTAAAAAATTTTGATTTATTCCATTTTGATTTATTTTTTTAAATATATATCTAGATTTTCATTCATACATATACTACATTTTGATCCTGAGTAGAAAACCTGGAGAGTGATATTTTGATCCTAGCCTGGATGTACATATATTTGACTTTCACCTTAGTAGCTTCACATAGATAAAGAAAGCTCTACCACATTAATTTATATAGAGAAGAATTCCTTAAAAAGGTGCAACTCAACAAAAGTTACTTTTCTTTCCTTTATCCTATTATACATTTATAATTATATATTTCATTTTTTTCTACAGAAACATATTCTTACCCCTCAGATAAAAATTTTTTTTTTTTAAATACTGGTATATAAATTTATGAATATATATATATATATATATATATATATATATAAATAAATTCATTTAAAAAAATGTGAATCTAATTTTCTAATTCTTACTTTATTTTTCTTTTAGATATAAGTGTTAATTTATAGTGTGTATGTAGAAAGGTTTGTTTATTTATCCCTATACACACAAGGTGTGTCAAAAAAGTATTGGGATTTAACTTTTTTAATTTTAACTTTTTGACACACCTTATATTCTGAAAAAATTAACATTCCATTTATTGTTCATTTCTATCTCGGTAAATAGAGCTAATCTCAATACTTTTGAAACACCATGTATGAACAGGAATTTCTTAATGAGGTGTGCTTTTACAAAAAAATATACACCACTGCTTATTACCTTTTTCTTTATCATATACACATAATAGCCTAATTCCTTCAGTAAAATATGACTTAATTCCTAAACCCCTGATAGTTTTTTCATGTTTTGTTCATTATGTTGATTAAACATGTGTACAAATTTTTATGTATTTTTATATGAAATTAATTTCTCTTTCCTATATGACTAGTAGTCTAAAAAATAATATCTTAAATAAAACATCACGTGTAGATTTTTATAAGAGTATTTACTAATTTCTGACTGAATTCCTGAGGAATTATTATTGATTAGGTTACTAGTTAAAGTACTTTTTTATCTTGGTGATTTTTAGTCACAACATTTCTGTGGGGGGAGGGGGAGGAATCCCTGTGGCCTAGTGGCTAACATACTGGACTGTGACATAGTAGTAAGCTAGTTTCAACTATAAAGTTCACTTTCAGACTAATACTCTTGGAAAAGTTATGAACTCCCTTATCCCCCAGCTATGGGTTAAATAATACCACTAGCTCAGTCGGTAGAGCATCCACATAGGAAAAGGTTCACCAACTCAGTGCATGGCTTGCAGCTGAAGGTAGGCATGGCACTCCAAATCAGGCGCATAGATAAACTCCCTGGTTTAATGCTAGTGAAAATGGGATAGACTCCCTCGCTGTCTAGCTGTTACCAGCAATTGCCACTTTGCTTACTTTGTTCTACAAGGATAGCTTTGGCATTAAATAACCCACAAAGGTTGATATATCATTAAACAAAGAACCCAAACTAAGATTTCAACCATTGTACTCTCATTCAGAAAGGTTAGAGGATACAACGACTAAAATATTGATGCTAGGGTCACATACCCCTGTCCCCTTGAATCTATAAGGTCATTAATCATCTTAACAACAGCAATCTTGAGCACCTTTTTGATCTCCATGTTTCTAACACATGGGCATGCCTACAAAGTCAGAAAACAGCATAGCTCACATGACTTTCGGAAACATTTTTTTACGCTTAGAATTGCTGAGGCATGGAATAAACTGCCTGCATCCGTTGTAGGCTGCCAAAACACTGCATCTTTCAAAGTCTTCATGCTTCCTGTAATCTGCTAATACTATACCTGATACCTACCTCCACACCCATATGCATGCATGCACACACATACATGTATATTATTACTGTATGCTATTCATGTTCCTGACACTAATACATTATTCTATGTACTAGACATGAGACTTTGATGAGTTGTGGTGCACTATACACAATAAATTTCATTATCATAAAATGCTCTACTACATGTTGATTTTTCATAAAGTAGTTTATATAAAATACAAATTTTATTGTAACCCAATGATGTAAAAAAAAAAAAAAAAAAATTTTCATCTAAATTTTTTAAATAATTTTTTTAAGTGCTGGAGAGTAGTATGTATTTTTTTTTTTTAATCTTTGTTTTTTAAAAAAATCTTTGGCTTTCTTGTATATCTATATGTAAGAAAAATGGAAGTGAATCCGACAATTATGTTGAAAGATAATGAAAATTTATTTTTTGAAACACATGTTGGGATTTCAATAAATAAATTTTTTGTCCATACATTCTCTTTCCATTTATATTTCAATATATATATATATATATATATACACACACACACACATGCACAAGTAATAACAATCTCAATTTACTTGATGTCCTGTGAATCCATTGGGTTTCCATTGTAACAGCAATCAATGTTGATGCTTCTATATAGAAATTAGTATCATTGTTAATTATAGAGAAAACTTTGCTAATTAAAAATGAATTTCAGCATGGGCACAGACCCCACAAAATTATCAATAAGTTACAAATTACAACAAAAATTGCTTTTATCATCTTAAAGAAAATACAGAATATTTTCACTTAATCATAAGTATATCATTATTTTACATGTACAAGGAAGCTGATAACTTCTTCCCAACAATTGTATGTTTATTTGTGTATGTTTTTTTTTTTTTTTTTTGCACAGACAAGGTAGTCCAACCAAATGTGTATATCTCTCTCTCTGTCCAAACTCATCCAAATCCTTAACTTTTCTATAACAATTTAGAAAAAGAAATGTTGTTTTTTCTCAGACAAGCTTTTTAAATTCCAATTCTAATTGTTTCTCAACCTGATTTTGTTAAAAAATTAAGAAAATCAATAAATGGTACGTTGACTCATAATTACACCTTTTCCTTTAATTTAATTTTTTTTTTTTTTTTACCTTGGAGAAAAATTCTGAATTTTCTGAGAGTAAACTGAAATTAATCACCTTTTAATCAGCATTTTCACCAAAAATCAATCATGTACACAAACCATTGATTAGGTAACTTTTTTAATTTTTTGTTTTGTTGTTTTTTGTTTTTTATTTTGTTTATTCAATTTAACTTTTTCTCCTTTCTTGAAAAAAAAAAAAAAAAAATTGGATTTAAAAAAATTTTTTTTTTTTAAAGCTAATGTTCAAGCTGCTGGGAAAACTCTTTCTCAACCTAAAATGTCACTAATAAGTATCATAAATACATACTTATGTATTACTTATCATATTTGTATAAGTGTGCACATACACATGTAGTTATACCTACATAGATATGCATACATATATGCTTCAAATATTGAAATATGTATATACCAATACACATATCTATAAGTTTACATTTTATACAGATGTATATACATTTCTTTCACATATCCGTATGTGTAGGGTATCCCATTGGGATGTAATGGTTAGCAAGTTAGTCTCAACGATCCATTACTATTGAATCGAGAATTCAATCCTCACCTTTTAGTTGTGATGGTCACATCCTACCCATGGCAAATGACTTTGGTAAATACCTACATATCTGTGTGTCTGTGTGTGTAACGTATGAATGGGTCTGGGTGACATAAAAATTGTCACAAGAAACGGACTAGGCATGCTGAGTTCAAGTTCTGAACAGAGCTGTTTGCATATTTTGTGCAGATGCTCTTAAGTAAGACCTGAATCTATCTCCTCTCTGCCCAGCCATGGGTAAATAGTAAAGTGGACTGTGCTCTCTAGCCTTGTTAGGGCAACCAATATAGGAGAAGAAAAAGCCTGAATTCAAACCTAGATATTTGGTCTTCAGGAGGAGCACCCAGCTTGTAAAAAACAAAAAAAACAAATCTCTGCTACATTGATGAAGCAGGCCAAAATTCATACAGACCCAATGGCAAAGGCTGAAAGCTTACAATGATTCAGAAAGCTGCCAGACAAAATGATAGATGATGAAAGTTGAGCATATATGTATAGAAAAGAAAGCATATTTTTCATAGGGAATTTTTCATTTAAGCAGTTTTTTAATGGAAACCACAGACAAAGTCTGTTTTAACAATTTTTTTTTTTAAGCAATTATCACTTGTTTTCATATAAGATTATAGAACTTTGGTTTGTATATTTAAAACAAAAACATAATTTTTTTCTTTGAATTCTAAGCCATAATATCTAAATTTCTGTCCTTGAAAAAGAATAATTAAGTGTTTGGAAAAATATATTTGGATAATGTTTTTTTTTTTAATACACACTAATGAATATCTGATTCCAGTGCGTATAAAAAGTATCCCAATGTATTTTCCTAAACACTTTTAAATAATTGGTAATTTTTCAATCATTAAAAATGTTTGGGAAAATCCATTGGGATAATTTTTATACACACTGGAATCGGACATTCATTAGTGTGTGTGTGTGTATATATATATATATATATATATATATATATAAATTTTTTAAAAATTATCCCATATATTTTCCCAAACACTTGATTGTTGTTCCTTTTCAAGGGCAGAAATTTAGATTTTATGATTTTAAACATAATCCTTTGAACCCAGTATATTGGTTGTATTTTTATTTTCTTCCATACAATAGCATCAGTTTACTGGTGTGGAAATCCTGCTCAAACAGCAGAGAATAGATTTAGGCTCCTCAAAGGGTTAAAAAAAAGCTATGCTTTTGGTTTTTGCTTATATTTTTAAATATTTTGTATTCACCGGAACCAAATATTCCTAATCTAATACAAAAAAAAAAAATTCTTAAAATTGTGAATATAAACTTTGCCTGTTGTCACCAATAAAATCTGCTTAAATATAAATAAATATATATATATACACACACAGACGCATTAATATATACATTTGATGAGGTGTTATTAATATATCTTCCAATGTTTCAAACAAATTCGTTTCTTTCTTCCTTTTTTTTTCTCATATCTCTTCAAATAACAAAACAATCAATTCAATTTCAAATTTTTTTACTCATCGAAAAAGTGATATATATATATATTTGTATGTATATATATGTATATATAAATTTTTTTTTTTGGTACTTGCTCTTCAAGTTGAAAGCTTTATGGAATGAAAGTTTACAGATGACATTTTTAACTTTTTTTTTTACAAAAAAATTTTTAATGATTTACAAAAAAAAAAAAAGCATAAGAAAAATGACAGATTAAAAATAATAACAAAGTTCTTGTGCATGTTGTAGTTTTTGTTGTTTATGAGTGGGTGTTTAAGGTTGGGGTATTATATTTACGTGGTATTGTCCTTTTAAGTCTTTGGTATTTTTTTTTTCTTTTCTTAAGCAAGTGATAGATGTATGATGATGGAGGTGGGTGGTAGTGGTGGTGAAGATGGGAAGATGGTGTGGGGGGTGACTATGGTCATAAATCCTTTATTTCTTTTTTTTCCAAGAAATGTCTTTTTTGAAGAAAAAAAAAATTTTTTTTCTGTTTTGTTTGCTTGTTTTCGATTTGAAATCTTTAAAGGAGATGAAAGTTCACGATTGATATTAAGAATTTGTTTAATTTAATATAAGAACCAAACCAAAACAAAACAAAACACATGTCCAGGAATTATATAAGTTTTTAAATTTTTTTTTTTTTTACTTTTCATGCATATTTTTCTTTTTTTTTTTTTTTTTTTTGGATTTTTTTTTTTTTTTTTTTAATTTTTTTTTTTTTTTTTTTTAAATTAAAAAAAAAATTGTTTTCTTGGTCAGTGCTCGTCAGCATTTCTTTTTAGCAATGGGCAGCTGTAGGGGCTTTGCTTGCGATTTTGACTCCTTTAATTGACTTGAGCATTTTGCTGCTGGCTGTTGTTGTAAACATTTTGCTGGTTGTTGCTGTTGCTGTAAACATTTTGCTGGCTGTTGCTGTAAACATTTTGCTGGTTGTTGTTGTTGTTGCTGTAAACATTTCGCTGGTTGTTGTTGTTGCTGTTGCTGTGAGCATTTCCCTTGTTGCTGTGAGCATTTCCCTTGTTGTTGTTGTTGCTGTGAGCATTTCGCTTGTTGTTGTTGTTGCTGCTGCTGCTGCTGCTGCTGTGAGCATTTCCCTTGTTGTGAACATTTCCCTTGTTGTTGTGAACATTTCCCTTGTTGCTGCTGCTGTTGTGAGCATTTCCCTTGTTGTTGTGAACGTGTAGCAGGAGTATTGTCCATTTTCGGGGGTCTCATATCCGTCCACTGTGTGCAATCAGGGATGTGACCAAGATTAGGGGTTTTTAAGCACCGGGAGGTGACCCGTGTCACTTCAGGACAGGTGAATTTTTGGTTACAGGTGGATTTGACAGGTAGTTTTTGTCTCTGTTTTTGTTTGCATTCACTTACAGGGTGGTCTGGTCCTGAAGAGCACACTTCTAGAAATGGGAAGGAATAAAAAGAAAAAAAAAAAGAGAAATATATTAGTGAACATAGACATTGGTAAAACAAACAGCAATTTACATTTTTATCATCAATTCTCATGCACTAAGATTAGTTACTACTGACAAAATTCCCGACACAAGATGTAATAATTATTATAGGAAACTTTATACATAAAACAAATTTCCAAGGCATTATTTAGATAATTAGGATTTTCTTTTTTTCAAATACTGTTTGTATCACATAATGATTGTTATATTTTCAAATTTCATACAATAAATGTAACTATTATGGGACAAATATATTTTTGAGTAAAGACAATATATATATATGTATTTATTTTTTAATTTTTTTAATAAGGAAGAAGTCAACAGTAAAATGTTTTTGCTTTTCTCCAATACTAAGATTGGATACTTCTGACAAATTTTCAACACAAAATGTAATAATTATCGTGGGACACTTTATACATTAAAAAATTTCCAAGGCATGATTACTTAAATAATTGGGAATTTTTTTTTTTTTTTCATTTTCAAGTACTTTGTATCTCATAATTGTTATATTTTCAAATTTCATACAATAAATGTAACTATTATGGGACAAATATAATATTTCTAAATTTTTAATAAGGAAAAAGTCCCCAATACTCCATTGTGTGTGCAGCTATCTGATGACGTTGATTTCTTTTTATAAAGAAGCCAGTTTATATACTTTGCTTTCTATTTGTTATAGCAATGATGCCACTAAGTGATATACTAAGAAAAAGCTACAAAGTTGCAGCAAAAGATGGTTTATCTTTCCTGCAACTTGTAAATTTGTCAATTGTAATCCATGCTTTTTCTATGCATACATTGACATAGCAATACCTCATCTACAGAAAGCAAAGTATGTTGGAATATATATATATATATATATATATATATATAAGGTGGCTGGTTTAGCTCAGTCAGTAGAGCACTGACCTAGGAATCACAAGGTTTCTGGTACAATATTGGTCCTCGCCAACTTGGCGTATGAGTAGCACTGATAGGGTAATCTGATATGTTTGGTAAAATGGGGAACTGACTGAAGGTTTTGCTCTCCACCTAAGTGAAAAGGGGATAGCCTCCTTCACTGCCCAGCTGATACCGACAATAGGCCACTCCACCAACTTTACTTATATATATATATTATATATATATATATATATATATATATTAGTTATATTTATAAAGAAAGAGTGCTCAATGTTAGTGATTGAGCATATATATCTAAGTTAGGATAGGGTAAACAGTCAGCAGTACTTGGTGACTATTAATTTCTTACTTATGAGATCATCGAACCTCGGATACAAGGTCTGATTATTGCATAGGCAAGAAACTGACAGTTACTAACTGCTGTTGACTCGGTCAAATGCATAATCCTTCTGCCCCCCCCCCCTCAGCTCTGGGTAAATAGTATGGCAGACTGGACTAGGTTCTTTAGCCTTGGTAATGCAACCAGTCTAGGAGAAAAAAAAAAATTGAATTCAAAGCAGTTTGTACTCCACTTAAAGATTGATCTATCTATGTTGGAAGGGTTGGGTATATGCTTACAATGACTTTAAAGAATTCTGCTTTCTTTTTATATTACATCTCTCATAATAGATGTTCTATTTGCATATAAATTTCCAACATCTATTAATAATGGAGATTCACTTCCGGTTTTTGTCTGTAACAAAAACTATGTCACTGCTTACGTCACTATACCCATCATAAATCATCATAACATAGAATAAACACACTCAAAATTTGAGCATGCAGCATTAGACAGTCCTCATTGTTTTTTTAAAAAAAGTTTTAATAAATACATGACTGGTATTATATATCTATATATAGTTTGTTTTATTTTAATACATATTTAAAGTTTACATTTCAAATTGTTTTATTTTTTAATCCTTTAATGAATTTGATAATTTTACTTACTTAGGGTACAAACTCGCTGACATTGAATTTTTTACTCCCACCCCTCAGGCAATATGTTTCAAAAATCTATTTCTATATCGCCTGGAGGGTGTTTTTTATTTTGTACTAGTTAAATATAACAATTATGAGACAGTGATAATAAGCATTTCTTTTCTTTTTCACATAAAAAAATTGAAATATAATGGGGTATCTAATTATACAATGAAATGATCATTCTAAAAACAATATTGCAGAAGACTTGTAGTATTATACTTGAAGTTTATTCAGTTGGCAAGTTTGACTTTTATTGTTATTAAAATTTAGGAGACATAATCTTAATGAGAAGCTAGAATACATGGATGACAAGAGGAACAATTACCCTGATCCAAAAAGACTCCAAAAAAGAAACCATCTCAAGAAAACACAGACCAATAACATGTTTACCTATGATGTGGAAGATTATAACTGCACAAATAAGAGATCTATTACTCTCTTCAAAGCAGCAGACTATTTCCTGAAGAACAGAAATTATGGAACAGATGACCTATTACATAAAGACCATCACATTCCCAAGGAAATAAAAAAATTAAAAAAATCAGAAAAATGTTGGGCATGGATAGACTACAAAAAAGCCTGTTGTGATCCTAAAAAAAATTAAACAGAATATCAGAATATTCAAAATATCAGCAAGTTGTAACTTCTTCAAGGGTGCTATGGAAAACTAAAGAGTGGAACAAACAGGAAGACAAACCCTAGCAGAGGTAAAAAAAAAAAAAAAATCCAAAGAGCATCTTCCAGGGTGATTATCTCTTGCCACTATTTGTTATAGCAATGATACAACTAAATGATATACTAAGAAAATGCTACAAATTTACAAAGTTGCAGGAAAAGATAAACCATGCTTTTTCTATGCATACATTGACATAGCAATATCTCATGTACAGAAAGCAAAGTATGTGAACTGGTCTATTGATTTCAGAGGCTTATCATACAGTGTAAAGATTTCTTCATTTTGTTTAAAACACATCATGTATATGGACGATATTCAGATGCAAGAATGTTAAAGAACTAGAAACCCTTATAAAAACAATTAGAATCTACAGTCAAGATAATGATAATAATAAAGAAGAAAGAATGAATTGGAAATTAGGAATAATCAAGACCACACAGACCTCAGCATTGTTAAGATCGGCTAGAATACTCAGTCCTAGAGACCTGAGGAGACCTGTTACTCAGACTCCAGGGAAAGACCACCAGTTACAGCTGGTGAGAAAACCTCCATCATAAGAAGGGCTGGAAGCTTCTATAAAGCATCTTTTTGATCCAGTGGCAAGGGATCTATATCCACACTTAACTCAAACACTATGATTTCTTAAGATGAGTATTGAATGTTAGCTATAGTGTACTTTCCTTTATTTGAAATTAATTATAAATAGGATGTGAATTGACATCAAACTTAATCGCTATTGAAGGTGGCCTTTAAGCAAATGATAATTAATATAATGCCTCTTCATTGATGTTGATGTCCCAGATGACCACGAGGTGACAAGGATTTAAATTGAGAAAATTACACAGTTCAACCTTTTAGCTCAGCTTACCATCAAGAATGTAGGGGCTCAACACCAAAGTTATTCCCATTATCATTGGTACATTGGGCGCCGTCCCCAAGAGATTAATGATGTTCTGAGAACAGCCAGGCATTTAATGACATTGACACGTTTCAAAAATCCACCATCTTTGGAAGTGCACTTATTTTGAGAAAAATACTTAGTGTCTAAAATCATTGACATGATTGTTGAGTTGAGATCAACACTTTGGAAAATGAGACGATGAAAAAAATAAATTTTGTTCAGAAAACCAGATCTTGAAGAGCTTTGTCATCTCAAGGATTTTGCCATTCCAGCAAACTACAGAGAGAAAATGAAAGAATGCGAAGAAGAGACAAATACTTAGACTTTGCCAGAGAGCTGTGGAAGATGAAGGGGATATTGATACCAATTGTAGTCGGATTTTGCCATTCTAGCAAAATACAGACAGTAAATGAAAGAAAGCAAAGATAAGACAAATACTTGGACCTTGCCAGAGAGCTGTGGAAGATGAAGGGGATATTGATACCAATTTTAGTTGGTACACTTGGAATGGTCTCCAAAGGTCTAAATAAGTAACTAAGGTAACTAGAGGATGATAATTAATCCACTCCAGAAGACCAGAACAAGAAGAACTTGTCATCTAGTGGATTTTGCCATTCTAGCAAACCACAGAGAGAAAATGAAAGAAAGCGAAAACATAGACAAATTCTTGGACCTTGCCAGAGAGCTGTGGAACATAAAGGTGATATTGATACCAATTGTAGTTGGTACCTTTAGAATGGTCCCCAAAAGCCTGAAAAAGTGACTGGAGGAACTGGAGATCAGAGGAAGAATATATGCAGACTAGTACAACACTATTAAGATAATTTAGAATATTTCAAATAGTCCTGAAGACTTGAGGAGACATTCTGTTACTCAAAACTGGTGTGAAAAACATGCAAGGAGTGAAATAATAAATCCAATCCAGAAGACCAGACTTGATATTAATTAACAAAAAGAAAAGAACTAGTTAGCTAGTGGATTGCTGTTCCATCAGGCCAAAGAGAGAAAGTGAAGATAAAAATCAATATTTGAATCTTTCCAGCTGAAATGTCTTTGGAACATAAAGGTGACTGTGATACCAATTGTAGTTGGTACCCTTGGAATGGCTCCAAAGCCTGATAAAGACTGCTTAAGAAGTGGTGATTTAGATATTTCCAATCCAAGTACAACAAATTTAGGCTAGAGATATTATAATTTTAAACTGCTTAATCTTCAACCAATGGATTTCTTTGATTTTAATTTAATGACATAATTAAATTTTAGTGTTAGAGTGTCCTAAATGGCACTCATTTCACTTATTTTTGGAAGTGGCCTGAGAATGGTTCAAAGTGTGTGAACCCAATAGAATTGTTCACTCGGTCAAGTGTGTAGTTTTTTTTTATTCATCCAAAAATTCTTTGTTGAATCCCAAATAACAGCCCTTTAAAAAAAATTGGGATTGTTTTTAGTTGTACAGTTGTTGTTGTTGTTATTCTAGTTTTAACTGTTTTTTGTTGTTGTTGTTGTTGTTGTTTTGCTGAAGATTTTCTTACAAAACCTAAATCTTTATACACATTTCCTGGTAAGGAAACAAGAAAAACTGAACAAAAATAATTAATGCATTGTTCTTTATCTGTCACATTCAATAAGATTTGTAATTATATAAGTAAGCAAATATGTTTCAAATTTTTCCATCTCTCTACTCTCCCAGAGAAATTAACATATATAACAAGGAGGTAATCAAGAAATACATAGAGAGGGGGAGAGTAATAGGCAAAATGTTAAGTAAGGAACAGGTCAGTTTTTGACTTAATTGCAAATTATGACTGATTAGAACCAATTAAAATGGAATTTTTTTAAAAACATAACTCAATCTTAAAGGTAAGGAGTAATTTAGTATAACTTTTGTGTCATTAAACTAAACAGTAAAAGAAGCCTTTAGGAGACAAAAATTGATTCACTCAGCTTTAGTATAATAATAGATATATATGTAAAATGAAGGATGTGTTTAAAGATAATGACAATATTAAAATGATAATTTATGGCAGGATGGAATAATAATAACATTGAGGGTGTGGCATAAGTAATAGGGCAGTCAATAAAATTACACAAAGGTTACTATTTTTTTAATATTTTTTTTTATAATAAATGCTTTCATCCAGTTGGTATTAACTGCCCTATTTTGCCTCGCCCTGTATTTTATCGAAAGTAGTGCAGAATAAAAGCAATGTTGTTAATGTCATAAAGTGTAAAACAACAATTCTCATAATTATGGTGCCATGCAGTGACATACATCATGGGATATTAAAAAAAAACAAATGTGATCATATTCAATATCAAATTGCATATACAAATAATAAAGTTATATAACGTGTTATACCTCATAGGATAATAATAATATAAGAGTAATTTGTCCATCATATACAGAATGCAATACAGATATCCATCATATGCACATGGAATAATGAAAACGTTGTTGTTGTTGTTAGTGATCATGATGATGATGGTGATAATGATAACACTTCATGCTATGAAGACACTGAACAGTACATGTTTTTTTTTTCTTTTTTTTTTTTTTTTTTTTTTTTTTAGAAAGAGGGTTGAAGGAGGGAGAGAAACATTCCGGAAATTAATTTCAAACTAATACACAAAATAAATTTGACACTGAAGGATATGGGCACAGGGTTGAAAAAAAAAAAAAAAAAAATTAAAAAATGTAATTCTAAATCTACAGGGAGATATATATATATATATATATATATATATATATATATATATATATAAAATCAGACAGAACAAGACAAAGACAAAAAACTTACAAGTTACTTATCACATCTATCATGAGTCACTGGCACTATTGATTATTGAGGAAAGGAAAAATTAAAGGGTAGGAATTTGGCATAGTGGTATAAAGAAAGATTATATTACCGATTCATTGATAGATTTAAATTAATGCTTAATTATATATCTCAATAATTTCTCTTGATTTACGAGCTCATTTTTGAATAAATACAGACCTCTGAGTGATAATAATTAAAATGAAATAGAACCTATAATATACACTAGTCTACTATTATTACAACACCCTTAGAGATCTAAGTATACCATTATGATGGATGTATTTTGTATAAAGTGTATTAGTAATTATTTTAGTTTTATGATTAATTGATAAAACTTTTCTTTTTAAAATATTTTCAGATTTCATTGTTATTTTCAGTGTAATTATTTTAAGGGTTTATTAATTCTAGTTTATGAAATGTGCTATTCAAATTCTTATTCACCTTTGGTCATATGAAGGAGAATAGGTAAGTCACCAGGTTAGTTAGTGTTAGGATGATTCTAAGGTGGATCTCTTTTAACAGAATGTTACAGTTGTTCTGGTTCAAGTTCAGAGCTCTACGTTCAATATTTTTGAACAGCACAATATATTTGGTAAAGAAAAAGCCTAAAACGTCATTTACTGCTAAAATGACTGATTTTTAAGTCTTTTTCTTTACCACACACACACACACACACATATATATTTATTTATTGGTCACACAACCTGATCTTACTATAGAGAATTGAAAAATTACATCATGGTAACATGAGGTATCTTAAATTTCAAATACAACTGCAATTTAAACATTTTTTTAGCATTTTTATGGGCAATCACTAAGTAAGCTGTATGAGTCTCTCGTTCTCCCTCGTTCTCTCCCTCTCCCTCATTCTCTCGTTCTCCCCCTCTCTCATTCTCATTCTCTCTCTCATTCTCTCTCTCTCTTTCTCTCTCACTCTTTCTCATTCTCTCTCTCTCTTTCTCATTCTCTCTCTCTCTCTCTCTTACTCTTATTCTCTCTCTCTCTCTCATTCTCTCTCGTTCTCATTCTCTCTTGCTCTCTCTCTCCAAACTAATCTTTGAAAATAGCCTTGTGATAAAATAAAAACAAATATCCTGTCAGAATGCACATGGGATTAAATAATGGCATTGAAATGAGGAACAATACAACAAGTGTTTAATTTTTTGCTACAATTTCTTGTTAATTATGTTATTGATTGGGCAAAGATTTTCTCTTAATTCATTAGCTTGTTTTTCAATACATATTGCATGTAAATTAGTACCTATAGTATACAGTAGAATATATATATATATATATATATATATATATATATATATATATAGCAATAGCATGATCTTTACAGATCAGTGCCATCCCTCACAATCCTATAACCCCCACCACCAGAACCTTTTCTCATGAGCCCTCATGTAAATTAGTACCTATAGTATACAGTAGAATATATTGTGTGATATATATATATATATATATATATATATTATATATATATTTCAAACCTCAAAAAAATTTCTAAACGGACTGAATAACAATAATACCACTCGCTTTTCTCGTTATTCATTTCCTTCCATATACCAAAATGCCCTGAAGATGATCTAATTATAGATTGAAACACTGCAGTGTACTCACCACTTAACCATTTAAACGTGTTTTTTTTCATTTTTCCTAAATATACATATATATATATATATATATATATATATAATTAATACATGTGTTCACACACACAGAATGTTTCAGAAAAATTGCTAACATGAGAATGGGTCAAATTATTATTTTAGGAACTGATCTGATAATTTGATCCGTTCTCATTCAACTGATCTCAAATTTAACAGTATGTCTAGAAACAACTCAAAATTCTGGATTTTTTTCCTTTTTAGATATGGAAATGCCATTCATTGGAAATGAAAGGCATTCAAGTATTAGACATAGAATTTTCAGTTATTTCTACAAATGCTGTTAAAATTTAAGATCATTTGAACAAGAATTGGTCAAGTTATTAGATTACAAAATGATATCAATTTTTCTCAAATTTAGATTGGTTGGTTGTTTTGCTTTACAGCATATCAACCATTTTTGGGTCATTTAATGCTGAATCAAGTCATTTTGATATTTAGTTTCTTACAGTACCTGCTGTTGCTTAAATGGTCACCCATTTAAGTACTGACAATAAGCAATTTCTTTTTTTCAAAGCACCTTCTCTTATAGGGACTGGTTTAGCTCAGTCAGTAGAGTACCCACCCAGGAATGGCCAGGTTCCAGGTTCTATACCATTCCTTGCCAACTCAGTACATGAGTAGCACAGACAGGGTAATCTGATCTGTGTGATAAAGTGGGGAAGCTGACAGTATGTGTGGCGCTCTACCTCAGCAAAAAGAACAATCTCCCTGTCTAGTGAAAAGGGGATAGGCTCCTTCACTGTCTTACCTTCTCTTAGACTTTTCCTGTCAAAGGATACTTATAAATAAGCAGATTTGATACTAGAGATTTCTTCTCTAGTTTTGACTTAACTTCTCATAGAAGGACAGCATGGCTTTGTCATTAGACTAGAGTTTCTTCTACCACTTGGATCTGTGCAGTAAAATGGGGAGCTGATGGTAGGTATGGCACTCTACCTCACATAAAAAAACAGTCTCCTTGGTCTAGCGCTAGCACAAAGGGATAGACTCCCTCGCTGTCCGGCTGATACAACAATAGGCCACTCCTCCTACTTTACTTTTTCATATATATATATATATATATATATATATATATATATATATATTATATAGAAAAATGTTTTTCTCTCTACCACAGTTTCGGTGTTCAAAGGATACCATGACCACCAAAACCATGGTAGAGAGAAAATATATTGAGCACTCTTGGATTAACTATCAATCCTACTCCAATGAAAATGTGGCAACTTCTGAAGAATATATATATATATATATATATATATATGTTTCTTATAAGAGTAATTTTATTCATTGTCTTGCAGAAATTTTTTTCGAAGGGGCTTTGGTTTCTATAATTTAACAAAAAGTAACCTCCTTTAATTCCTTTTAATTCAGTTCATTCTGAGCAAATGATGTGAAAAAATATGCAAATATAATTATTTCCTAACAACTTGATTTTCTTTCTTCTTTTTATTTTCATGTGTGTCGGCTTTTCAAGACTGTTTTATCAATTTCATCATGGGAAATCCAAATCCAATTATTTCCAGGCAACTTGAATTTTGTTTTTAGCATATTCAAAAATGGTAAATATATTCCTGGAATGTAAATAAGGCCTACTCTCTAAGATTCTGAAAAGTGCAAAAATGCTGAGTTTGTGACTTTATTTTAGGTTCAAGTACTACTGTTAGCAATTTTCTTTGGCATTTAAATAAATATATAAGTAGAAGTATTTAAATCATCTCTCCACAAGTCAGTATGACATAAGATCAAGTTTAAAATGCGAGTGAGCATGGTATAAATGTTATTATCATAAGGAAGTGGACTCGGACACCACCAAAAATTGATTAATTCTGGTGGAACATTATACAATCAAAACGGATATTATTAGGTATTATTCATTTACCAAACTCTACATCATTGAAATTTTTGTAACCAAAAATTTTTTAAAAATGCATATAATATATATATATATATATATATATATTATTATTATTATTATAGTGTGTACAGAAATAACCTTAAATAAGGTTATTTCTGTACACACTATAATGATAAATCCACTCTACTTACATATTGAGCACTTTGTATATGTTATAATGCTGACTTATCTGAATAACACTTGTACCAACCAAATATTTTCACTAGTAAGTCATTTCCTTTATATATATATATTACGAGTTTACTTATTTTGGAATTGCTACATATTCATACTTTTGCTTGTAGAATTTTGTAATAGATAGTTCCTAATAATATCCATTTTGATTTTCACTAGAAATGATAAAATCAATGCTGTAGAGTTTGGTAATAAATATAATCTAATAATATTCATTTTGATTTCCACTAGAAATGATAAAATCAATGCTGTAGAGTTTGGTAATAAATAATATCTAATAATATCCAAATAAATATAAAATAAAAATTACCAATTTCATTTTTTTCTGTAAATCTGTATCAAGAAAATAATTTTTCACCTGCCCCTTTAAGCACGTGTGCCATGGGTCCACCCCACCCCTGGTGTAAAAACAACCAGGAAACCATTTCTGAATTTGAGAAAGGTTAATGAAATCTAGTTGAAGTTCACTTGGTTCAAACTCCTTACGTGCAGCTATTAGCTACATGCAGTTAAATCCAATTTTTTGCAACAGTGAGTTTTCTTATATAAAAGATTGAATCAATAAATCTGTAACCTGATGCATAAACTGAATTTTGATCTGAAACTTTCAATGTATAATGGTTGATTTGTGCTATAAACCTAAGAAAACCAAAAAAATACTCAATTATTTTTTTTTTTTTTTAATCTTAAAATTCCTATTAAAATTTTTTATATAAAATTCTGGTATAGAAGAAAATCGACTTTATGTAGAGTTGATTGTCTTCTCAACCACAGAGACCAGAATTTTATTATTTCTAGTGGAACATTATACAATCAAATCTGTTATTATTAAATATCATTCTCAGTCACACTGTTTTTCTTCCTTTCTCTCTCCCTCCAATCCTCTCCCTCTCTCTCTCTCTCTCCATTTCTCTCTCTCTCTCTCTTTCTCTCTCCATTTCTCTCTCTCTCTCTCTCCTTTCTCTCTCTCTCTCTCTCTCCATTTCTTCTCTCTCTCTCTTTTTCTCTCTCTCTCTCTCTCTCTCATTTCTCTCTCTCTCCATTTCTCTCTCCATTTCTCTCTCTCTCTCTCTCTCTCCCCATCTCTCTCTCTCTCTCTCTTTCTCGCTCTCTCTCCATTTCTCTCTCTCTCTCTCTCTCTCACCATTTCTCTCTCTCTCTTTCTGTACATTTCCTTCTCTCTCCATTATTTCTCTTTATTCTCACTATATTTTTTAAAACTTCATGTTCATATGGTGAATATTACCCCTAAATTAAGTGCTTGGCAGGGAAAATGATTTTTTAATTATTTGTGTAAAATAATTGCTTTTTTAACCTCTAGGCAACAATTTTATTATCTCTAGTAGAAGATTAAACAATCAAAATGCATATCATTAGGTATTACTAATAACCAAACACTACAGCATTAAAATTCTGTAACCAAAAATATAAAAAAATATTTGTATACTCATACGACCTGATCTTTCTATAGAATGTGTGGAGAAAGGTAGACAAACATGGGATGTCATACAAAATTGATGTTTATTGTAGATAGTGATGTTGACGTGCTAACGTTTCGGTCTGTTAGACCTTCTTCAGGACGTTAAATGAGTTCTTGCTTCAACGGTGAACATTTTCATACTGGTGAGTTAGGAGAGGGATGGTCAATTGTTGGTGTTAGTAGGAGTGTTTAAGTTGGTAGTGGGAGATCTATTAGTGAAATTCCATTATGGTAACATAAGTTTTTTTTTTAACAAAATTATGAAGTCAGTCTCAATACTTTTTGATCGGCAGTTTTTTGATAAAAAAATAATCTCCATGTTCACCAAACTTATCTTTGTGGGACATTTTATTGCTTAATAAACTGAGAATTCATCTCAAGGGTAATAGATTTGAAGATGTGGAAGAAATTGAAAGAAATATAATGGAGAAACTTCACAATATATAAAAAAAAAAAAAAACTAGCTTCAGAGGTGCTTCAACTCGTCAGTATCTTGCTGGAATAATTGTGCTCCATGTGAAGGGCAATATCTCATTTGTAGTTTATTTATGTCTTGGTACTTTTTTTTAACACCCCTTGTGTACTCTCAATATATGAATTATACTGAATATGAATGTGTGTGGTGTGTGTATATATATATATTATATATATATATATACACACACACACACACACACACAAAGTGTGTCAAAAAAGTATCAAGATTGAAAGGAACAATGAATGGAACGTTCATTTTTTTGTTTTTTCAGAATACAAGATGTGTCAAAACATACAAAAAATCTCTACTTTTTTTGACACAGCTTGTATATCAGTATATGAATTATAAGTTCATATTGCTATTACACCATGATGGGATATCATGGTGTAATAGCAAGTTTCTCTTGCAGATCCATTACTATTGAATAGCAATAGATGCCCCAAACTATATATATATATATATATATATATATATATATATATATATATATATATATATACACACACACTTTATTTCTTCTAAAACTTTAATAAAAACACTCATTTTTAGAAGTATCAGGGAATAGGGAATAAAAAAGTTCTCTTATAAACACACTTGTACAATATATTCCCCCATTTCACAAGAGTGTCCCATTATGGTTACTAAGCTTGTCTTGCAGATCCAATACTACTGAATAGCAATGGATCCAACATACTTGCAAACTTGTCATATCTACCCGTGATGAATGGGTTGGGTAAATGACTATTACAAGACCTGATTTAGTCAAGCTTATCATCATTCATCATAAAAATCAATTGTGCTTTTCTTTATGCTTGTAAAATCCATAGAAAGTGTTCGGTATAAACAATCATTTCTTTGTATATTCATTGTATGAAAATATTTAAAGAAAATATTTCCATGTGTCTAACACACATGGGCATGTCTACAATGTCAAAAAACAGCACAATTCCCATGACTTTTGGAAATATTTTTTCATGCTCAGAGTTGCTGACTCCTGTAATAAACTACCTGCATTAGTTGTTAGTTGCCGAGACACTGTATCCTTCAAAACTTCAATACTTCCTGTAATTCGCCAATACTATATCTGATATTCCCCACACACACACATACATATATATATATATTAGGACTATACACTGTTCATTTTCCTGACATTTTTATATTATTATATGTATTATGCATGCACCTTTGATGAGTTGTAGTGCACCTGAGCACTGTATGCAATAATTTCATTATTATTATTATTATTATTATTAAAAAAAAATGCAGAAAAATAATTACATTTGACATATTTTAAGAGCTATGCAGGTCAGTTTTCAACGTAGGTTATATATAGTTATAAATGTGTAAATATAGATGTCTGTGTGTGTGTGTGTGTGTGTGTGTATATATATATATATATATATATATATATATATATATAACAAAACCAGAATAGAATTAAATATAAGAATTAAGAGATTTAAAAAAAATTGCACGTTCAGCTTTAATCTTTGCAGAGTTACCTTATCTTTGAGCGGGAAAGCACACAGGAAAATTGAGTTTAAAATTTGCACAAGAAAAAACAGGTCTACAAAATTTGATTAGTTCCCGATGTCATCGTTGATATTTCCTAGCACGAAAGCAAAGATTTCCCTCTGTTCAGAATAGAGGCATAAAATTATATTACAATTTAATTGTAGTAGTAAAAAAAAAAAGAGAAGAAAAAATTTGGTCTTAATGTTTATATAAAACTTAAAGAAAAATAAGAGAAATGTATGCATGCATATAAATATGTACACATATATGTATGTGCTGATATGTGTAAATATGGTGCATTTATTGATATGCATATACACACTTGAATATCAATCCATAAGTATACCTATAAATATCTCTGCATGAATAAGTTAAGTATATTATAAATATGCATACAACTTTTTTTTTTAAGGAAAAATATACGCATACACACATTTCCTCTTACAGTGTTTTACCTATATGCATATATACTTCTACTTGCATACATTCACGCATTCACATACACACACTAATATATATATATATATATATATATATATATATTCATTTTCTCTCCTACAGATATATATTTATATGTATACATATAAGATGAACAAAAAGGGATAAGACAAACAGAAATGTTTCTTTTATGTTGTTTATTTTTCTCGACTAGTTTCAACCTTAGGTCATCGTCAGGAGAAAATTTTTATTCAAGAAATTTTTTTTTTTTTTTAATGTTTCAAAAATTTTTTCTAAGTGTTTGACAAGCCACTATAATCCGGGCAGAGAAATGTATTAGAAATGGCGAGTCCATCTGTTCAGTAAAAAAACAAGTAAATATATATATATATATATATATATATACATAAATACATATTAGCCCACACAGATGTGCGTGTGTGTGTATAGACTCCTACCCGTTATATATATGTATATATTATAAAAGGGGAAATAAACACACTAATATATATATTATTCTTTTGGTTACATTTTAGACTTGGCTTAAGGTTAGCATAATACTCAGGTTCTCATTTAGCAGCAGTGAGTATGTTTATGCATACACACACATCTTTCCTGTTTATTTGCTACAGAAATCAAAAAATAGATTATATCCAATACTTTCTTTTTATCTTTTTTTTTCCTGAATGGCAAACCATTTCAGTAGCTGGAAGCTAATCATAGGATAACTCCACAAAACAGATCAATTTAAGGACATTGCTTCACCAGATATATTAGCCACTGTCGACTTTTGTATTTGTACTAAAGTAAATAACAATCAATTGATCATCCTTTGTCTCTGCTGTGTGCATTGTGTGTATATGGATTTATGGCCTTAGAGCATAAATCTCTGTGTCTGTGTGTGTATATGTATATGTGTGTGATTTGTGTGGTTTAAAATAGAGGAAAAATGTGGGAAAACAACATAACAACTAAATTCAAATGATATTTCACCTCCTTTAGTTAGGTTGTTTTATCTGCATTTTTCCTCTATTGTTAACCACATTTTGTCAGATTTATCCAATCCTTTACTCCGCATATATTTGGTAATGAAAAAGGCTTAAGAATAAGGCATTTTATGGTTATAGATCTATTTCTACCCACTGGTATCTGTGTATACCTATGAGTTTCATAAGATTTCCTATGACTAATCATTACATCATTATGCTTAAAGTAGACAAGAGTTAATGTCCTCAAATCTCTTACACTTGAGATGAATTTTCAATTTAGAAACAAGAAAAAGTCACATGAGCTGTTTGGTCTGTTGCACTTGAACAATCCTGTGTTTCATCAAAAAATGCTGTTTGATTTATGAAAAGGAACCCACTTTGCCCTACCATTTATCTATAGCTAGAGGGAGAGGAGATGATTCGTGCCTTTCCCAAAAGGGCATAAGCACACAGTGAAAAACAAACAGTTTCACCCAGGATTTGAACTCTGGTTGCTAATTCCATTTCCTATGATGATAGCTGTTATACTAAACACGCCTCTATATGGAGAGTAGATTCATAGTTTTGGGGGTATTTTTCAAATTGACACTGTCTCATATAGATCAACTTTAGACATTTTTAATTATAAATTGCTCAGCTGTGCACAAATAAATCTTCAATTTCCAATCCATGGGTTAAATAGTACCACTACTGTTCTTCTACAAGGATGGCTTTGGCATTAAATAACCCAAGAAATTTGAGATGCCATTAAACAACCAAACCAAACCTTCGTTTAAATGTTTAGATTTTTAAAATGTTATATTTCAGTCATAATACTTTTTTGATCATGCTGCATATATATATATATAAGCAGGTATTCTTAAAGACCACAGAATATTTGTAGAGGACAATCAGCTAAATGGTTGAAAGCGCCTGCGTTAAAAATATGGGACATTTTCTTCACCATTTGGGTTCCAATCTATGAAAAACTACTAAAAGACTTGAATGTCTACAACTGAAGATCATAAAGAAGAAATAATCTGAAGTCTTTAACAATATCTGCCTAAATAACTTGCAGCCAAAATACACTATATATAATGTGTGTGTGTGTCACATCCCTTATATATAAATATATTATTCTACACTGTGATGTTAATAAAGATACTGAAATAAACAGAAATTTCTTTGTTTCACATGTGTCTAAATCTAATTCTGATAATTCAAAATCCTGTTTTTCCATGTAATGTGCACACAGCTGCATTTTTGGAATGTGTGAAGAAACTGGTGATACAATGATTGTCTAAGATTAAGATGGAACTTTAATGTATTTGAAGGTAGAAAATATCCACCGACAAGATTATTATTTTTATTTTATTTTCTTCTTTTAGAATCGTTATAACATTTAAGAGATCCCTAAAATTGTTTTAAAAACAAAATTATTAGTAAAAAATAAAAAAAGAAAGAAAAGTTACATAAATTTTCTTTGAAATGATTACAAAACAAATTTAACCACAGATGATTATCAAATACTGCTTGACATCGGAAGAGTTGGTATTTCATAATCTTTTTTTTTTTCTTTCTTTTTTAATTCATTTTTATTTATTTGTTTACAGCATTGAGTACATTTATAATTTTAAAACATGCTTATTA
Source organism: Doryteuthis pealeii (assembly GCA_023376005.1). Lineage (NCBI taxonomy): Eukaryota > Metazoa > Mollusca > Cephalopoda > Myopsida > Loliginidae > Doryteuthis > Doryteuthis pealeii. Next base: position 52,563,902 of record CM042151.1, on the reverse strand, counting down.
TTTTTAGATATATTTTAATCTTTTTTTTTTTTTTTTGTTACTAGATCTGTGCCATTATATTTGTTGTATTCTGTGTATAAAATATATTTGCAAATGCAACAACTCTTATAGGACAAAGTAATTAGGCATATAAAATGTAAACATTCCTTGGTTGTATTAGGAATTTATGTATAACACACACACAGTGTGCATGTGCATGTATATATATATATATATATATATATATATATATATGGAGGCACATGGTGTAATGGTTAGTCGTAGGAAATGGACTTGTCGACCCAAGTTCAATTCCTGGACGAAGCTGTTTGCATTTTTACATGATGCTTATACCCTTGGGAAAGGTATGAATCCAATTCTCGCTCCAGCTGTGTAAATAGCAGGTCAGACTGGGCTCTTTAACTATGACTAGGTAACCAGTCTAGGAGAAGGAAAACTTTTAATTCAAACCTGTTAAACTCTGCTTAAGAAATTCGTGCAGAGGGGTTGGTAAATATATATGTGTGTGTATGCATGCAACTTTCTGAGACCTTTTTGCTGTTGTAAATTGTAGGCAAACCATTTGGTCTAGGTCTAGCCAATATACACAAAGTTTATATCTCACATATGGTGTGACCCTCTAATATAAGATCTCAGAAAGTCACAGAAGCAAGGATATTAAGTTATATATATATATATATATATATATATATATATATATAACATTAATAGAATGCTAAAAATGTTCATGTTTTTATTTAAAAATGATTTTCAGATGAAGCATTATAACATCACCCTGAAGATGGTCAGATAAAAAACAAGACAATAACTTTTAGTATATCATCTGAATATCTTTATTTCCACCTCATAATTCTATATTTACATATATATAATTGTTGCATTTATATTTAATATCAAAAAAAGCACCATTTTTTTTCCTTTGTAGCTCTTATAACACTGACTTTTAATCTAAAGTTGCTTTGTATTCCAAGAAAATGTGCTCAAAAAGCATTGGCACTGAGGACAGAAATGAACAATGAATAAAACATTAATTCCTTTCAAAATAGTCCCCCTTGGCATTCAACACCATTATTCCAATCATTTTAAGTTTGAAGTTTGATAAGTTGTTGATGAGGTCTGAGCATCTGAACACCAATTGGGAATACATCAGACATACAGACCACATGACACTTACTGGAGTAAGTTTTTCATTGGTTGTAGCATTTCTGAATCTGGTGATGAAGCTGCACATCCACATCCTCAAATCTTATCTTGAAATGGATTTTTAATTTGGGAAACAAGAAAAAATAGTCAGTAGCAGGGGGGGGGGCTGGTAGGTAAAGAAGGTGCTGCACTTGCACAATCTTGTGTTTTGCCTAAAACATTTTGTCTCAAAAAGTATTGAAACTGGTTCAATTTCTTTTTCAAATTGACACTTGATTTTCTGACACTGACTCAGCTAGACTTTTTTAGACATTCAGATAGTTGTCTTGATGTCTAGACAACATCACAACTTGATTTTCTGTACACATATGTTCATTTAACTTTGAAAATTAAAGTCTCTTAGATTTTAATGTAAATTTTAAAAAAAGTTAATCTTTAATGTAATATGTGTTTTTTTTTCTATTTACATTAAAATCTTCTAAAAAATAAGATAGACTTTAATCTTATTTTTATTTATTACATTAATGTAATTTTCTTGGTTACATTAAAGTCCATCTTAGAAAGCTATTTAAAGAATTAATTTAGATATTATATAAAGCTAGCATAGATCCCATTGTTGCATAGCCATTCTTTAAATCAACTTATTCTATATATCATCTGCCATACAGATTTTCTTTATGGATTTGTGTAGCTGGATCTGTCTGATTCTGCTTTTTATCTAGGCTTGGGCTGGGTACCATTGCTTAGTTCTTGATTAACAAACACAAGACTTTGTACTTTTATTTAGATCTATAGAGAGCTAGATTTTTTTTTTTTTAAAGGAGAGCCTTGCAATATATATATATATATATATCATCCACACTGAAGAGACGTGAAACATCGAAAAACGGTGTCTGTAGATAACTATTATATGCTCCCAAAACCCAGTAGAACTTTCACTGCTAATGTAATAAAGCAAGGCTTGTCTGGTGATCATAAAATATATACACCGATGTGTGTATTTATCAGTTAAAACACCAATAGCCAATAGGTTAAGGAACCGGACTGCTGAAAAGTCAGTCGGGTTTTGCTCCTGGGTAGAAGTAATTGCTGGGTCTAGGCACACTGAAGAGACATGAAACGTCAAAACACTGTGTCTGTGGATGACATACATATGTGTGTGTGTGTGTGTGAATAAATAAATGTTTAAAGAATACATATCTGTTTGATGTTTGTTTCCAAAAATGTTTGATTATATCTGAAGAATTTTTTTAAAGGGTGAGTAATATTTATCTTTAAAATATTTTCTAGACAAGACTGTTTGTAGTCTCTAAAGTCATAACAAAGAGGTCTGATTAGTCATAATGTATAATACGTAAGTTATATGCCCAGCTATGGGTTAAATAGTACCACTATTGTTCTTCTACAAGAATCGCTTTGGCATTAAATAACCCACAAAGGTTGATATGCCATTAAAACAAAGGAACAAAACCATAAGTTATATGTATTAAAAAAAAAGTAGAGGTTGAGTTAAGGATAACTGTTAAATATAGCATCTTTATTTATTTATTTCCTAAAAAAGGGAAATAACTCTCTTTGGAGAGAAGGTGTGTCAGTGATTGGAGATATTTTGCAGAAGACCTAAAGAAGTCCGAGTGCCCCCTTTTTAGGGGGGAACAATCCAGAAAGATCAAAGTTGGGGGTTTATCTTAATATCCTGAGAGTCGAAGGTTTTCTTTCTTCCCCCTTTTTTTTCCTTTTCTTTTCTTTTTCGAAAAACATTGAGTATGTATGTAACTTTATTGTGTTTGTATTTGCCTTTTTTTTTTTTTTTTTTATGTATGGAACCGTGATGAATCTGGCACCTACCTGAGTGTTGTCTTAATTTGCCTGTGTCTCCGTCACTCCAACTATCTTCACTGTCATTGTGGGAGGAAGGCATCACACTAGCGTGAAAGCCAGAAGTCATGAACTGTCTTTGTTCAACTTCATCATCCTCTAAATCCTGTGGAGAGCGAGCATTAACACGTGTAGAATAGTGGAAAATGGAAAACGACATCAACAGAACTTGGCTGCATCGGAGAAATTACACGTTCAGTGGATGGGGGCTGTTTTTTTAAGGGCTTAGTATCAAAGGGATATTGGAGGGGGCTGGAGGGGAGCCTGGGTAACGGAAATAAATGGGGGTAGTTTTATAGAAGGATTAAGTCAGCCGTCTATGTATGTATGTGCGTGTGCTGATATAAAAAGCAATTTCCTTTTGTAAAGGTAGCATTGCTCGTCTTTAAAAATTACTATAGAACAGCAGCTTTTATCTATTTGTATTTTTAGATGAAGCATTTTCGGACCATATGACCTTTAGGCACCCCTTTTGCTTTGCCGATTCATCCGGTTGTTTGTTAGGGTTAGGGGTTAGTTTTATAATATTTAAAAAAAAACCCTCTAAAAATCGTCTGTTAACAAACAATCAGATGTTGACGGTGTAAATGAAAAAAAATGTACTTATGAATCATCAAAGCAAAAGGGGTGCCTAAAGGTCATATGGTCCTCATTTTCAACCAGTATTATTATAACGTTTTATATATATGTTTGGTGATCAGTATCATTCCCATGTGGGGCTTCAACTGTAATGTTACAGGTTAACTGTAGTGAGAGCTTGATGTCCCCTAGTACCAGTATGTGGATGGACAGAATAATATAGTGAATAAATGAAAGAAAAAAAAAAAATTTAGATTCGGTTCATGTAATAATTTATTTCAACTGCAAAATGCAGCATCATCAGACAGAGCAAAAACATGGTTGTTACACCATGTTTTTGCTGCATTTTGCAGTTGAAATTACATGAATCAAATTTAAAGTTTTTTCATTCATTATATATATATATATATATATAAAGAATTTCCACCAATAAAAAAGACACTTGAAAAGAAAAAAATGCAATATGACCACCCCTGAATGTAGGAATATAAAATGAGTTTGGCCATGTGCCTGTCTAAATAAAATATGTCAGTGGTCTGAAGAAGCTCGTGAGCATACTCGCGAGTGGAATGGGTCCATAACCACGATACTCATGATATTTAAGGCCTTTTATTCCCAAAGGGGCCGGGTTAGCTCAGTCGGTAGAGCGTTCGGCTAGAAACGACGAGGTTCCTAGTTCGATACCGGTCCTCGCCAACAGCGTATGAGTAGCACAGGGATCTGTGTGGTAAAGTAAGGAGCTGATGGTAGGTGTGGCGCTCCACCTCAGATGCTAAAAAAAACGATCTCCTTGGTCTAGCGCTATTGAAAAGGGGATAGACTCCCTTGCTGACTGGCTGATACCGACTTTAGGCCGCCCCGTTGACTTTACTTTACTTTTACTTATTCCCAAATATATATATATATATATATATATATATATATGTAATGAATGACTTTTAAGTCCAAATTTTTCACCTAAAAAAACAAAAAGGGGGTCATTCATTACCCGAGATGTTTTTTAAATACATAGAAAGTAGTTCATAAAATAAAATGTAGGATAAAACACTAATTTGTGTGTCAAAATTAAGGGTTATTTATCAGTCATTCATTTACTTGAGTATAATAGTGTTGAAAAGTTCATAGCCTGACCAACCAAATTGATTTGTTAGTTGGTTGATTTGGTGGATTGTAATTTACTTGGGTTTTCCTTTCTATTGTTGAAGAACATTATCAATAAGAATAATAAAAGATAAGCTTTTTGTGAGGCTCAGATGCATGTCCCTTTTACCTTGGAAATTGGCTCAAATGTGTTACCCGCTTTACAAACTAAGCCACAAAAAACTCATTTGTCCAAAGAAGCTTAAATCAAACCTATAAACTCATCCCTTGTTCTCAGTTTTTATTTTCATTATTTCATTGAAAACCACAATAAATTGTAATAAAAAAAAGTTATTAATACTATCACTATAAAAAAGTTATTAATACTATCACAAAAAAAACCCCAAAAGAAACAGCCTAAGATCGATAAAAACAATAAGGGGTGAGTTTATAGGTTTGATTTGTGCTCTTAGAAACAAATGTCTTTTTGTAGCTCAATTGGTAGAACTGCTGGTAGGAAAAGGGGATATGAGTTCAAGTCTCAAAGAGAACTTATCCTTTATGATTGACTCCAATTCACACTGCTTTTCCCCGTAATCGATTGATGACCCACATGAATTGCAATAAAAACAACTAAAAATTTAAAGACACAAGTCAGAATTATTATTATTGTCAGAATTATTATCAGTATTACTATTATTATTAGCAGCAGAATTATTATTATTATTATTATTATTAGTAGTAGTAGTAGTAGTAAAAAAAGTCGTCGGGTCGGCCAGACAGCGAGTGAGTCTGTCCCCTTTTCACAAGCGCTAGACCAAGGAGAATATTTTAGCATCTAAGATGTGGTGCCACACCTACAATCAGCTCCTCACTTTACTGCACAGATCCCTGTGCTACTCATACGCTGATTAGGCGAGGGCTGGTATCGAACCAGGAAGCTTGTGATTCCTAGCCGACACTCTACCAACTGAGCTAAACCGGCCCTTAAAATAGTAGTCATAGTATAATTTGCATTAGTAGTAGTAGTCTGCAGAATAATCTAGTTATATTTTTAAAGACTTGTTATATTTAAGATGAGGTATCAATAAGTTTCTAGACTAATCTATTTATCATTGTTGTTTTTTTTTGTTTAATGTAGTTTAGGAAGGATTATAAAATCTCATTTAAAAAATTTTTTTTTTTTACCAGACATATCACAAAGATCTGAAACATTTTCCTTCAAAACTAATCTGTTTATTCCTGATTCACTTTTGCTCTATCATTGTAACATTTTTCGTGTGCAAATCTTTCATCTTTTCATCAATATCAGATACTTTTTTTTTTTTTTTTTTTTTTTAATTAATAATTTCATTCATTAAAGGTGTCATTTAAACAAGATCATAAACTGATAATCAAACATTTGTAATTATCAATAAACAAGTCGGCAATTTTACGACCCCCCCCCTTCCCAAAGATCCGCAACTTATTTTAGATTTGTTTTCTTTCAGTTTGTTCTATTTAGAGAATGATACGAATAAATATTTTTTTAAAAATATCAACACAACTAATATTTTATTAGTTGTTTGTTAAATATTGATTAATTACAAGTATGTTTTCCAAGTTAATATTTTATATATATATATATATATATATATATATATATTATAATGTAAATGGTAGCAAGTGTTTCCAAGATACGATTCAACCAAAGTTAAGAGCTCAAATGCATATATAAAGATTTTGCATATGACATAAATATCAGTGTATATGCATATTTTTACATACAGAGTATATGATAAATAAGGTTTTCATATATACAGGGTGGCCCAAAAGTAGGGTTACAGTTACCATTTTACCTTTATTAGAAATTTAGACATTGATTTACATATAGATAATGAAGTAACTGTAACCCTACTTTTGGCCCACCCTATATATAATTTATACTTGATCTGATAATTGTATTGGTGAGAAACTGACAGTCACTAAGCAGTGTAAAGTTTGGCTATGTTATCTTAACTTATATATATTATATATATATACTAACACTGATATTGAAAACTTTTTATTCATAAATATAGCAAACTTATATCAAGCAAATATATATATATATATATATATATATATATAATACACACACACACACTAGAATTCTAGTTTAGCTCAGTTGATAGAGCACCTGCCTAGGAACCTCAAGGTTCTGCGTTTGCTACCGGCCCTCATCAACTCAGCACATGAGTAGCACAGCTTGGATCTGTGCAGTAAGTTAGGGAGCTAATTTTGGGTGTGGTGCTCAATCTCTAATACAAAACAATCTCCCAAGTCTAACACTCATGAAAAGGGGATCGTCCCAAGGTTTAAAACTCAAATCTAATTCAATAATGCTATAACGCATTTTTGAGTGGCTGGTTTAGCTCACTTGGTAGACCATTTGCCTAGGAATCTCAAGGTACTGGGTTCAATATGAGTCCCTGCCAACTGATAAACTAAACATGAGTAGCACAGCTTGAATAAACAGATCTGTGCGGTAAAGTATCTGAGAGCAGATGGTAGGTGTGGCCTAAGCAAAAGGGGATTAGACTCCCTCACTGTTTGGCTGATACTTACAATAGGCCACTCCAGACTTCACTTTTTTATAATGAAGTCTATTACTTTGGTGTTTTGTTGGTTTTTTATTTATTTTTTATAATTATTGTTTCTTGGGGAATAGCTTTGTTAAGGTAAAATCACGTTCCTCTTAAAGTGCTTGAATTTTTGTAATTTAATTTATATTAAATTAGAATATTTTTCTGCTTGATCTCTAGTGCTATAGAGCAAGGGTTCTCAACCTTTTTCAGCCCATGGCCCACTTTGAAACCAGAATTTTTTTGTGGCCCATGAAATTATTATGATAGAAAAAATATTTCCATTTTACATAAGATATTGATTCAATCAAGATACAACCATGAATTAGTTGACATCTTACTTTCTAGAAAATATAAATGTCCCACATATATGACTGGATTTTGTATATAAAAAGTATGCTCTGAAATCATAGAATTATAATGTTTCCTTGGCCCACCTGAAATTTGCTGTGGCCCATTTTGGGAACCACTGCTATAGAGTACCATTACAAACATATTTGTTGGACTATATTAATAGAAGAGCAGGGATTTATAGTGTTAAATGATTTTAGCTATAGCATATATTTATGATTAATTTGTGGTCTCTACAAAAATTAGATACAAGCTATTTGGGGCTCTTGGTGCTTTTGATCCTCAGGCACTACTTGATTGCCTCAACTGCTCAGTCCGCCCATGTTTTTTAATCATCAAAATTCTCATATTTAATGGAGATAACTATGAAATGTTAATTAGGATCATTTATTCTTTCCTCAACATAAGCATCAGTATCATCATAGACTATATATATATATATATATATATATATATATATATATATATATTGTTAATTGTTATTCTGTGTTACTCTCACCCTTAGCCAGGATTGAACCTGCAGTCTGGAAATGACTGTTACAGATTGTTAACTATTGGACAGTGGAACAGTCAAATACCTCCTCAGCTTAATGGACTCTTCCTGGCAGTAGTGGCAGTAAGTATTTAAGCTGTTATAGTGGGTTCATTGGAGAACTAGTAACTGCATGGTTAGGCTGCAACATTTGAACTTATATATATATATATATATATATTATAGAGATGAGAACTAAGAAATATATAAATGAATTGAATAAGCTGCATGCAGCAATAGAGAACAAAACATGAACTAACATTGTGTTCAATCATTAATATTAGAAAAGATGTTTAACTAAGTAATGATATAAACTTAGTCCTGATGAGACCATATAGATCGAAACCATGGTAGGTCCATAACTCTTTTCCACTTTTTTTTTCTAAACTCAACCAGTGGGAAAAAACCCAGATAACTCAGTTTTTAAAATAAAAAAACCTTTCAAACTGATATCTGGGGGGAAAAAAAAAAATTTTTAAAAAGAAAAGACTAACACACCCATACTTTCTGAAAATAATCATCAATATCATAATGTAGTGGCCAAAAGAAAAAAACACCGAAGTAGTTTACTAAATTATATATGTAAAAAGTAAAGTACTCAATATGCTAAGTAGAGCAAAATTATAAGGACCTACATGAGTCAGACATTATCTACCTAGGTTTCACCCGAATGGTTCTTCAGGATAATGACAATAAAGAGTTATTCTTGATTCTTTCCTAAATAGAAGCATCATGGACTGCTGTTACAAAAGGCATCTTACAGTAGTTCATACTTTAAGAATTGATTGAGAAATATATATATATATATTTTATTTTTTTTTTGGAGGGGGGGGGAGAATATGTGCTTAATTGAAGTCGTACCTAATTTTGAAAGTTAATTAATTAGGCAGGCATACCTATTTAAATGTAAGACTAAACAAATCGATTTAAATAGGTATGCCCGCCTAATTAATTAATTAACTTTCAAAATTAGGTACGACTTCACTTAAGCACATATTCTCCGAAAAATTGTCAGATAAAAAAAGCCATATCATAAACACATCGCTTATGTATTTACTTCTCATATATATATATATATATATATATATATATATATATATATAATAGACAAATGGGATGTTGTACCTATAATAAACATCCATCTTGTACAACATCTCGTGTTTGTCTACTCTCTCTCTCTCTCTCTCTCTCTCTCTCTCTCTCTCTCTCTCTCTCTCTCTCTCTCTCTCTCTCTCTCTCACATATTTATAATTTTTTTTCTTTCTTAGATTTGATTAAATTAGGAACTGAGAAATATCTATGAATCAATCTTGTTAATTTTCATGTCCTGATATCATTGGCAAAGTGTTTTGATCTTCCCTTACCACTAAGAGGATCCAATGAGTATTGGATTTTTGTAAAATATCTTAGAAATAGAAACCCTTTCAATTGATTTTATCTGACTTCTTAAAATTATATTATGATGTACAAAAGTAAAACAAAATTCCATCTAAGAAAATACAGTTCTCTTTCCTTATTCATGGGGGAGAGGAGGGAGGGATGTGTTTAAAAATCCCTAATGGATGGCTGACACTGTAGATAGTATTGAACCAACAAATAAATTCCAGTATTGCTGATAGAATATGGCTTTTATATATAACTAGCTAAAAAGCCGACCCTATCAGGCATCAATTAACCTAATTATTTCCAAATTTATTTTCAATTATAAAAAAATTTTCTTGTACAAAAAAATTTGTTGCAAAAAATCTCGTTAAAAAAGTCACCAAAAACAATTGCTGTAATTAAAAATTCCAGGATTGCAGGTCTGGATTTATCCTGGAAAGTTCTTAATTTTCTCACAGAGTTTGTTTGATTTCAAAATGTATGATACGTTGGGCATCTAGTAGTAAAGTTGAAAAATGACACACTGATATCGCATTTATTATTAGAGATGATTGCTACACAACTTCTGCATAGTTGATATATTCCAAAACCTTAATACCAATAGGTGACACTACTGGCTGGGTATTTAAACAGCAGCTCAGGAATTCCTCACTCTCTTTCTCTTGGTCTAGCATCCACAGAACATGGGCTAGACAGGTGGTGTCTCAGTCCATTAAGTTGGGGGCTTTGCCTCCCAACTATCAGTAAGGGGCACATCCTTATGAACTCTTTCTCACTTCTTTAGGACTTTAGTCCTATCTGTTTTTGTATCTCATATTGTATTTATTTATGTATGTCATTCATCCATGTGCTCAGACAATAAAGTCTGCATTGTTATGTTTTACTTTGTCCGGATTATTATATATATATATATATATATATATATATATATATAATGTACCTACATTGAAAGGTTACTCTGAGCTCTTCAATGTATTATAAGAACCATCCATTTTATTCTTAAATAGTAAGTAAAGTCGTTGAGACAGCCTAATGTCGGTATCAGCCAGACAGCGAAGGAGTCTATCCTCTTTTCACTTCCGCTAAACCAAGGAGATTATTTTAGCATGTGAGGTGGAGTGCCATACCTACCATCAGCTCTTCACTTTACCGAACATAACCCTGTGCTACTCATCCACTGAGTTGGCAAGGGCCAGTATCAAACCAGGAAGCTTGTGATTCCTAGCCGAACACTCTACCAACTGAGCTAAACTGGCTCTTAATATCTGGGTTTTCACTTAAAAGGAAACATTTTTCTTTAGTATATCTGAATTGGCGGCACCAATATTCTTCTACTTGGAGATCATTATTAATTAGAATTTGTGAATTGTTTATCTGTGGGTTTGACTGTGGAAATCTAAAACCACAACAAAAGCTTGAAGAATTGTGTATAAATCTAATTAGTAATGTTTAATTAAACTTGAATAATTATTTGCAATTTTTTTTCTCTACAGTTTAGAAATTTAAATTGAGTAGTTATGTCTTTCAGCAATATGGCTTCCTTCCTGTGGATTTGTTTATCCTCCCCTTTTCCCATGAATTAAAAAAAAACATTTGCATTAACATTTTCTCTAGGTTTAACAAGTGTGTGTGTGTGTGTGTGTGTGTGATATATATAAGTTGACTGTCGGCCTAAAGTCAGTATCAGCTAGACAGCGAGGGAGTCTATCCCCTTTTCAATAGTGCTAGACCAAGGAGATTGTTTTTGCGTCTGAGGGTGGAGCGCCACACCTATCATCAGCTCTTTACTTTACCACACAGATCCCTGTGCTACTCATACGCTGAGTTGAGGAGGGCCGTTTCGAAATAGAAACCTCGTGGTTTCTAGCCGAACGCGCTAATGACTGAGCTAACCCAGCCCTATAGTTAATTATATTAAATGAATTTATTATTTATTTCATTAACTTTTTGCCCACTTGAATCCACCCACAGCAGCTCTCCCACCACAGTGATCCTATCTTAAACCACTTGCAGCAGCTCTCATACATTTCACTTGTTTACATTAAAAACACTATGGGATGCAGATTACAATAATAAATGAAATTTATTTGAATAGAATGAGTTTTGCATTGAATAGATAGTGAACTTTGAAATGTACCATCATACAGGTAAAAAATACCAATAAAATTTGGTACAGCCATGGGGGAAATTTGGTAGGCAAAGAGTTAAGTGATGGTGCCTGGCTTTTCACAGTAACTACTAAATTTCAACCTTAAACAGTTACACAAGATTCAAAGATTACTGAATTAAATGTCAAGTTTCTTTTCAAAGACATCAAGAAATAGAAATTATCTCCCTTTAATTCTTTTGATGTTCTTCAACAGTGAGATACAAATCCACCATGAAGCAAGTCTGACCTTCTTTTGAAGGGAGGCTATCACTGTTCAACCATGCAGGTCTTTGTGATTGAAAACAATTAAACATTTCTAAATACCCAGAAATGAAATGAGTTATTTGAATACACGGCAAGAGAGATTGTCTTTACACAGAACTCAGAAATTAATGATGACTAAACGATGTTATTTAATTCTCTGTGGATACCGACCCTTGCACACAAAATTAGATAATGCTAAGTTCCAAAAGTTCACTTTGAATTATCCAGTTGGACACATGGCACAACGGACACAAGGGTTGAGTTAATACAGTTCTAAGTGATAATCATCTGTAGAATGCTGGTTCAATCCTAACCACGGGCAATAATAACATACAATACTTAACATAGCTTAACACTTGTACTCAGTCATGGTTAACTGAATGCAGCCAAAACATTGTGTATATAACAAAAATGACAGTCAAAAATACAAATTGAAAATGCTTGTTTTACTTGTATGTATCTCCTTGATATGAAAATTAGAAAGGGAATAATTGACATTTTTTAATTTTTATTTATCATCCTGTATGTGTATTTAGTTATCTCACTCAAAATTAAAATTAAGCTGTTCAGGATAAAATTTTCTTAGATCTATTCAACCTGTTTAGATTTATTTGTTGAATTTACTCATATATATATATATATATATATATATATATATATATATATATATATATATATATAAGTTCTCAAATATGGAATTCAACATCTTAACACATCAAAAGCAGCAGAAATCATAAAGCACACATCATTATTTAGTTTACATACATACATATATATATATATATATATATATATATATATATATATATATATATATATATATGTATATATGTTTTCTCCAAAGGTTTCCTCTTATTTTTGCATACACACTTAAATTTTTCTTTTTATATCTATATATATAGCAAATTAGACTGCCAAGCCATTACAAGTTTGAGTCTCACTGGATGTCTCATATTTTTAAGCACCAATTAAAAAAAAAATTATTTATACATAATTCAATGAGAGATAGAAAAGGAAGACAATACAGATAATTAAAATGATATGTTAATGTCAGGATAGCTTCTTCAAAAATTAATATTATTTCACAAAAAATGAAATCCACATTTTGCAAAATAAAATTTCTTTCTGAAGAAACAATCCTCATAGAGAGAAACATGTCAATTTGATTTTCTTTGTCTTATACCATTAGGTGTTATTCCAAATTATATATATATATATATCATGTTGTGCAATTAGCATGGATATCCATAACAATCTCTTGCCAGAGTTGGTCAATGTAGGTCCTTGCTGGGCAGCCCACGTTAGCATATCCATGTGCTGGCTTCCACAGGAGAACATTGCTTATGAATTCGTCCTTGCTTCTCAGCAGTGTCCAGCCTGTCTCACTCAGATGATTTGTGAGATAGGGGACAGGTGACCATACAGCTGCTTCCTTGTGGGGTGCTGTTTCCATGACTTGTTCAAGATTATACACAGGCATTCTTGTGCAGCTCCCATCTAACTTATTCTCAAGGTGCCATACAGCAGCACTGATATAACCACCGCTTGGAAGAATTGTCGTTTTAGCTTGTCAGTGAGATCAGATTTCCATATGACTGATAATCTGTTTATAGCCGACCATACCTTTCCTATTCATGTATTAACATTGCTTTCTGTGGAAGAGATATTACTACCTAGGTATATGAACAAAAAGGATGAGATAAATAGGAATATTTTTGTTATCTATTTTCTAATAGATTTCTACTAGTTTCAACTTTAGGTCATCATCAGGAGAAAATATGAGAAAAAAATGACAAGTTACAAAAAAAATTATTTTAAGAAAAATGTACATTCAAACATGACCAGTCCATTTTCTGGCTAAATTCCTCTGATTGTTGTGTAAATGTACTGGCTATATATATATATATATATATATATATATATATTTAATATACAAGCGTGTTGGTAGATCCTTGTGGAGAGAAAAAACCCAGCAGAAAGTTTGATTGTAAAAATATACTACCAAACATCAACCCAAGATATTTGTACCAACAAAAAATAATCTATTGGTACAGTATTTGGCCAAAAGAAAAAACAATTTATATGCATATATATGTATATAAGATATATATATATATATTCATATAACTGCTAGGAGAAAGCTAATAAGTAAAAAGTGCTCGATACCTAAGTAGAGCCAATAATAAAGATAATCTAATGAGTCAGACGAACCTACTATTAGTTTCGCATAAAGCTCTTCAGGCTGAAGAGCTTTATGCGAAACTAATAGTAGGTTTGTCTGACTCATTAGATTATCTTATATATATATATATATATATATATATATTGTTTGTAATCATTTAATATCACTATCAGTTGTAATAAATGATGCATACAAATACATAAAAGCAGCACCTATTTACTGAGAGACATATGTTAGTATATACAAATAGACATTCAAGTTAACAAGTTATGTAGAGGATAAAGACATTTCCAAACAATAAGTTAGTCAGACTGTGTTTATCACCTTTTCTATTTCATACAAACTGAAGACTTTATGGAGACGAACACATTAAAAAATCAATACACATGCAACACACACACACACACACACACAGAGCTATCATACACCCTTGGCAATAGTGCAGTTACATGACCCCTAACGGTAGTTAGACATTAAACCTGACACTAGTGTTTAAGCCCTTCACACATCATGTCACCAGTAGGTGATGAAAATTCCCATTAAAAAAAAAGTTACTACATTCCTTGATGATACCACAATTATCTTGATATCTTGAAAAATAACGGCACAACACTTATGTTCTTGATAATGACCAATGATGGTAGAAAGTACTTGAACTGTAAATAAAGATTTTAACAGCAAGAAAAATTCAACAAAAACCCAGAATACATAATCCTTGTCTATCATATTAAATGTAACATGTTTTACTTCTAAATAACGCACACACATATATGACCTATCAGCTGGATAGTGAAGGAGTCCATCCCATTTTCACTTGTGGTAGACTAGGGAGATTTATTTTGTATGTCTATACATACACATAATTTGGTCAGCTATGCATTCTTCAAGTTCATTATATATATATATATAATTGGTTAATAAAAAGGCTTAAATATGTCATTTTGTGGTTATAGATATATTTCTACCCACAGGTATCTGTGTATACCTATGAGTTTCATCAGATCGCTAACTTTATTGAAAATAGTAAACAAAAATTTGTGAGGCTTTATATACAATTTTTCAGGGAAATCTTGAAAAAGTTTGTTGTACTCATCATGTTAGGGGGCAGTGTTTATGACTGAAGATTAATTAACCAGGTGATGGTGTCACTCTGGGTGGTTTTGTCCCTTCAATATATATATATATATATATATATATATATATATATATTCTTAAGAATTTTTGAAATTTTTGAATAAATAAATAAATTATAAAGCCAG